>CM061236.1:88777997-89402997 GCA_030848705.1 Heracleum sosnowskyi
CTCGTGATATTTTTGGAAAAATGAGGTTTTAAAATTTAATTATTTAAATTATTTAAAAATAAGTTTTAAAAATAAATAAGTAAAGGGTTTGTCCGTGATATTTTTAGAAAAAGAATGGATTTTAGTGAGAAAAATAGAAAAAGTAAATTGAAAAAAGGCAATTTCCAGTGATATATTTAGAAAATGAGGGGACTTTGTTAGAAAAAATCTATAATGTATTTTATCTGAAAAGGTAATTGGTTATAAATAGGTATTTGATTATTTATATTTTAATATTTTTAGTAATTGCATATGTTAAGAAAAATAAGTAGGCATGTTAAAATAGGTAAACTTTTAAAAAAATAATTATAATATTAGGTTTAAAAATAAATAACTAAATGTTTGTCCGTGATATTTTTGGAAAATTAGGGGGTTTAGTAAGAAAAAATAGAAAAACTAACATGTTTTTAGTTTAAAAAGGTAATTGCCCGTGATATATTTGAAAAAAGTAGGGGAATTTGTTAGGGAAAATAAAAAAAAAATAATGTATTTTAGGTGAAAAAGGTAATTGGTTATAAATAGGTAATATTATTATTTAATAATATATTTCTCTAAATAAGTAAGGTTAATTAAGTAAAAATACGAATTTAAGAAAGGACAATTAACTAAAATCACAACGTACCATACCGACCGACCAAACTTTTTAATGTTTCGTCTATTATATAACAATATTGATATATATATATATATATATATATATATATATATATATATATATATGTATTAATTCAATTCCAAATAACTAATTATTTTCTTTCATAAAATTAATTTAAAATTCATTTGATAATAACAAAAATTGTGTCATATATATAATGCATCCAATCTATATATATATTAATATATATATATATATATATATATATATATATATATATATATATATATATATATATATATATATATATATATATACTATATTATTTAAAACCGAAATATTGAAAGTTTGATAGTCGGTCGGTACGGTTCTCATATTTTGATATTTATACTTTAGTTCTTTTATTTTTTACTACTTTATTTAATTTATTAAAAACAACAATTTTATTCAAAATATAGTTTGGTAGTCGGTCGGTCAATACGACATTCATATTCTGATATTTGCACTTTAGTCCTTTTTCTTTTGCAATTTGACCTTAATTTATTAAAAAACAACAATTTTAATTAAATATATTTTTAAAATATTGTTAAACACAAAACTCTTAAAACACAATTTAATCACGCTCAAACAGAAACACACACGTCAATTCAACATTAAGTTCAACAATCACATAAAACTATTCAAATTTAAGATGAACTTCAAACAAAGCAAATATAAATGTAAAATAAGAAGAATATGAATGTCGTATGCATCACACTGACTTTATACTTGTAGTATAGATAGGAACAAATAATTATAAATATCATGTATACATGTTATCAATATGTTGCTATTTAACAATGATTATTGTGTGATAAATAAAGTAATCCTCGTTCGAGAATTGAGGCGGGTTCGACGAATGAGTTCATGTTCGGAGTCTCCCCGACCCCGAAGTGGCCGATCGCCCATACCTAAATTATTGTCTAATTTTTACACATGTTTTAACACTAATTTCATTAATTTAAAAATAAATAAGTCATAAATATATAAAAAAAAACTACTTATAATATGTTATTTATGTTATATCAACATTTAATATATTAATTATTTGAATAATTCAAATATATTGCGTAGTACAAGAAAAGTTCGACTCTGATGCAAGAAAATAGAATATGTTATAGCTATCGATACATATACAAAATATTTGTTTAGTTAAAAGAAAGATAAAAAGCACCACACATAATATTGTTTTTAAAAACTTAATATTAATATTTTATAAGATTGGTAGTATATATGATTCTGTATTAACGAATGTCAGGGGTTCGATTCCCTAACTAAAATATTATTTACTCAATTGTTTTCCTCCAGATAAGAGAGTAGTGGTCTATTGGCGTACGTACTTAGAGGAGTTATATGAGCACATAATGTATTTTAATGGCAAAGTTTATAAATTTGATCAAGTTTTAAAATAATAATGTAATTACAATAATACCCTCATGCATTCATATTAGAAATCTATTTGTACTCGCTTAAGTTTACATGAGTATGTGGAGTATTAAGTTCTTTAATATTACTATTACATTTATTAGAAACTAGAAAATGATATTATAATATTAAGAAAAATTATTAACAATATTAACTTTATTTAATAATTTTTTAAATATTAGTAGCTACAAATTTAATCGATTTTTCTTAAATTTTTATAATTACAATAATATTAGGCACACTAATCATAAATTAATTTAGGGTATTGTGAAACTTTTCTCTTAAATTTTTTATAACCTCCCCAAGTAAATTTCAATTTTATAAATATTATGCACACAATTAATTAAAATAAAATGATATCAAATTTTCTAAAATATTCTTACGTTTCTTTTCACTAATAATCAATCTTATCTTTAATCGAAAAAAATTATACGAAAATAATTCTAAATTTTTTCTAAATAAATTAAATATCTAACTAAAAATTACATAATATTTAATAAAACAAATAAAAAATAAAATTATGGGTTACAAATTTGCAAAGAAAATAAAAGATAAAAAAAAGTTATTGAATGTATTAGAAGTAGCAAATCTTTTATTGGATGTATTAAAAAAGTAAAATCTTTTGCTTATTTTTTTTTAATAAATGCATGTATTTAATGTATTATCCACGGTCAATCTTGCACAATATCCTATATATAATTGGAATAAGAAAGTTAAGATGGTTTGGTTGTCAGGGACATGTTTGTTATTACATAAATATTATAATTTATATAATAATTAAATAAAAAATTTATAATATTGTTTAAATTACACACCTACTTTCAAAAATTGCGAAAAATGTTTCTTGCGTTCCAGAAAAAAATTTAGAAATTCATTATTTATAGTAATATAAAGTTATTGATCCAAAAAATATAAAAATTATGATTTTAAATTATAAAAAACAAGAAATTACATTGAAAAATACAATACCAATTAAAATAATAGATATTAATATTACTAAAATAAGTATCATCGATTTAATATGTTTGTAGAGTATATATTTTACAATTTTTTGATAAATATTACAAATAACTAAATTATATATTACAAAATTTATTTTTAATATATATAAAGTATCCGTGCATCGCATAAGTTAGGGACATACTAGTAATTGCTGCCACTACTGATTATTGCGTTTAGGAATTTTTTTTAACATTTAGCAACTATGGTTTATAAACGACATTATAATCCTTATTCAACATTTTACTATTGGATATATATGAGAATCGAACCATCCACCTCTCACATAAAATGTCACTATTATAAATATGAGAATGATGTTCTTGAGATTATCTCAGAATATTTATATGAAATAATCAAATAAAATATATGTATGTTATCATGTTTGTATATTGTGACAAGTAATTATGAAAACAAATCAATTACAAGTTATTGTATATGTGAAAATATTGAGTAAATTGTATGTATGTCTCAGGAAAAGCGTTCTCTATAAATATATCATTAATGAAGTTAATCTGAAAGCATGTCAAATAATATGTCATTTATTTAACTTTTGAGTTAATTGCACTTTGCATCCCTCAGCTTTACCCCAATTTCAATTATGTATAGGTAATTTCATAAATTGCACTTTGCATCCCCAAACTTTAAAATATAAGTCGAATCACAACCCCTTATACATTTTTATCAAAAATAATATTGTTTTTAACGAATATATTGAGAAATGCGGTATAAATTATTGCAGTGATGATATAAATTTTAGATTTTAAACATGTAAAAATTTTAAATCATAATTTAATATTATTTTTTGAATCTCAAACTTTAAATCATAGATCGAATCACAACCCCTTATACGTTTTCTATCAAAAATAATATTTCTTTAGCGAATGTATTGACAAATGCGATATCAAATTATGCAACGATTATATAATCTATATTTTAAGATGATACAAATATATTTTAATGATTTTATACGTATCATATATCATAGTAGTCACAACTTTATTTAATGAAAACATATTAGTTCAATTTTTTATAAATAAATTATAATTGATTAATGGTCATAAAATAATATTAAATTATGATTTAAAATTAGTTACATGTTTAGAATTTAAAATTTATATCATCACTGT
The DNA here is from genome assembly GCA_030848705.1 of Heracleum sosnowskyi. Taxonomy (NCBI): domain Eukaryota; kingdom Viridiplantae; phylum Streptophyta; class Magnoliopsida; order Apiales; family Apiaceae; genus Heracleum; species Heracleum sosnowskyi. The sequence continues at coordinate 88,782,225 of CM061236.1, forward strand.
AATAATTTTATATCGCATTTGTCAATATATTCGTTAAAAAAATATTATTTTTGATAGAAAACGTACAAGGGGTTGTGATTCGACTTATATTTTAAAGTTTGGGATGCAAAGTGCAATTTATGAAACTACATATACATAAATGAAATTGGAGTAAAGTTGGGGGATGCAAAGTGCAATTAACTCTTTTCTTATCTTCATTTAGTTGAGATCTTTTAACATTTTTTTAAAGAAAAATGTTAGGGAACTAAAAAGATCTCCCAACATTTTTTGAAATAAAACGTATTCTTTTACAGTTAGTTGTTATTATAATTAATGATATGAGCTCGCATGTATACATAAAAATCGATCAATTAAAACTCCTCAATTTGTCACCTAAAGACCGTGACATTATTTTGAAAACTTTTTTGAAAGATTTCTTTAGTTACGAGAATTAATTTTTTTTAAAATTTTGAAAATTCAAATTTTAGGAAACAATTCCCAAGTAGAAGTAGCTAAATGTGTTTCTCATTTTCAATTTTCTTTACTCGATCTAGTATATGATGTCCCGATTGCATGTTTTTTTTTGCTCCATTTATAATAAGAGTGATCCCCGATGTAATTCTTTTAGCTTTTGGTTATTCTATTTAGATGTCCCAAAGGAGGATAAACACTTTTTTTAAAACAATGGTCGAAGGGTATTAGAGAAGCCCATCATCAAGTGGACAAAACTACCTGTCACACCGTCATACAATACTTTATCTTTATATAATTCCTTCTTAGCTTTATTTATTATTTTTTTATGATTAAAATATATTTATATTCTAATCTAGCCATTCTCGCTTTTTCTTTTATGTTTTTTTGTTCAACTTTAAAATGCTCATTTTTCATATTGGTAAAGACATACCAATCACTTTAATGATTACAAACACAATCTTTGACTGTTCCACCCTCTCCCTCTATCTACAATTTTCTTTCTCCTTCATTCAAACCAGAAATCATGAATCACGTAATGACGCACATGTACATGCATACCTAATCCAGTCTCCCCAACTGTTTAATTTTCGACACTCACTTCGAATTTTGTTTGAAATTCTTCTTAATCAATTAATTTCTGGATAAGGATATTCTAAAATAAAAAATTTTAATTATGTGACTGATACTATATTACAATGATATATTCATAGATAATTAACCAAAAAAAAAATCTCTACCAATAATAACGGACACCTACCTTTACAAAAATTTCACCCATAAAAATATTTTTAATTTACACGCCATAAATATCGGAATGAATGTTGGTACCATATAGACTTGCATTACACATGGCTGTAATTCGAGTTGAACCGGGCGAGTTCGAACCGGGTATTAATTCGAACCGAGCTTTTTTTCACGAGTCGAGCCGGCTCGTTTAATTAAACAAGCTTAATTTTCTGCCCGAACTCGGCTCGTTTAATTTCACGAGTCGAGCCGAGCCGGCTCGTTTAGTTAAACGAGTCCGGTCTTATGTTCGAGCTCGGCTCGTTAACGAGTTTGAGTCAAGCCGAACCTTACTAAACGAGCCGAGTTGGGTCGGGCTCGCGAGCCGCCCGACTCGAATTACAGGACTATATGTCATATTAAAATTTTCATGCAAGACGTAATTCAGGGAGATTCAAAAAATAAAAAAAAAGGGAAAGAAAAGAAATGAAAAGATTTAAAGGAGAGACTAGAGATGAAGAGAGGTTTTGAAGCTAGGGTCTTTTGGCTAAAGAAACCTTTAATTATTCTTTACCAACCCTCTTGGTGGATCAGTTTTTTGTCACAAGCTAAACAGCTAGAACTGTTAAAGCAAACTCAAGCTTCCATATGAACCCCAGCAGCTTTTGTTTTGGTTAAAGAGATTCTTGTTTATTGTTTAACCAATGCTATCAAACATACATGGTGTCATGGTTACATACTTCTGAATTAATAATATTGTAGTACAAAGATACCAGATTATATCCAGAGCTACCCAATGCCTACTGACCCTAACTGTCACCTAGTGATTAATTACAGGATTCTCTTTCATTTATGCAGTCTTTTTAGTATTCTATGTAATTTTCTTAATGAATAGACCCTTTTTTTTGCTATGTAAGCTGAAGTTCGAGATCTGGAATTTCTTTTGAGTTTGTATATATAGGTGGAAGATGAGTGGAGCCGTGGAGGTAATTAAGGAGGGGAAGGATATACTACCATTAACATAAGCAGGAGAATCGAATTACAACATTCATGGCATTGGCAGGAAGTTCACAAACACAAACTGTGTGCTCAGTAGCTATGTACTATTGTTAATCAATTACTCTCTCCGTTCCTTTTATTTGTTTATATATGAGTTGAACACGGATGTTAAGAAAATATGTAAAATAATTGAGAAAAATAAGAAAAAATCAATATTTAATGTCATGAGTACAATGAAGACAAGTAGTAAATATAGTTAATTTTTATATTACAACAGTGTGTATATAAATTTACTACTTTTAAAATTTTTTGAATGTAAAAATTTGAGCGATATATCCAAAAAAAAATGTAAAGAAATGACATAATTCTTAAAAATTGTATTGAAAGCTAGTTCGATGATAATCCCCTGGTCACCCAAATGACACCAACCAAAAACGGTCATAAAGACCAACTCAACTACCTCACACGATTCTTAAAAATTTGCATGAAAAGCTAGTTTGATAATGAGGCTAAAGGGGATTACATTCACTGAAATACAAGTTCAATTCAACAAAAAATGTTTCACAAAAGTAATTCAGTACAAGAAATTTGACGTTTACCTATCGATTAAAAACTAGTATAATAGCCTGTGCGAGACATGTGCATTCTCTAGCATTATATCAAAATATATATCATTTTTAATTTAAACAGTTTAAATGAAATAATTTTCTGAAATATTTTGTTTCATGTACTCATAGTCCATAATGAAACTCAGGATAAGATCACACGTCGACCAACATCTAGCAATTACATAACAACGCTTAATAATATTTTAATAAAGATCTGACTTGATTAAAGACCGATATTTTTCAACCCATAATAACCTGATACGCTTTACAGAGCACCGGACGTCAACCACATTTGTAGAAATAGTCTGCCCCCAAACAATAAAGCATGTTCCTCAACAATGCGGTAGTGTGTCCAAACCGAATAAAATTTACGAATACTAATTGTACTATTCCTCTGGTTTTGTGAACTTTCCAAATCACGGTGTTTGATATTAGTTTGATACTCATCTCTCTTCTTTAAGGAACAATAGCAATTGATATAAATTTGTTTATTTTTGCGACTTAAAAGATATATTTGAGTGTAATTATATATATTTTTCGTTCATACATGTTTTGTTATAATGTCCCTGTTTTAATTTACATATAATTTGACTTATTTATTCATATAATCATTAAAAATAAGATATTTTACAGCGTATTGCACAGACTAACACATATAGACCGATTCCTTTAATATGTACGAATTTACGTCATAAGTAGAAAACATCTAGTAATTTGGTTTTATAATAACTCTGAACTATAGGTAAGAGAACATAAAGTTTAAAAATAAGAGTGTTTTTCTTTTTTATTCTTCTTAGAGTATCTCATCGACACAAATCAAATTTTGTAATGAAGTTGTTCAATATTTTAATTTCTTTCTTTTTCAAGGTATATCTGAAAACACATTCATAGTGTAAATGAGTTCTACAAGGATGATATATTTTGTCCTATTTAAGTTATAATTTTGACACTTCAAGAAACGTCATATTTATCAACATAATGTTGAGAAGCGGTTGAGATGTCGTTCAATCAATATGTGAAAAATTAATTATATCTTTTAAATTTTTAATAATTTAACTTACTCATAGGTATAACGTGGTTGATCGACCATAATATTTTGTGTACGTGTCTGCTATGCATAATCCTATTTTCTAAAATATTGATTCTTGTTAACTTGACTATTTTAATCCAATTTTTATAAAGTTTATTGTCTTTAATATTTATTCCAACCGAAATTTCTAATTGTGTGTTATCCGACATTATAATCGATGTACATATAGATTAATTCTTACATTTTGTCCTATTATATATTATATATGATCCTTTTTTTGAAAAAGGTTTTCCTTTATTAACTTGTATAAGATTGATTTAACTATCTTTTTTGTACTATCTAATATTTTTAAAAATCTCATCTTTCAATTATTTTAACTTTTTCAAACATAGTTACATTTATTCATTAATACGATTCTGACTAATCAATCTATTTTTCTTTGATAAAATTATTGTATAAATTCATATTAATATTAACTAAGAATATGTTAAGACAAATTTACATTACGTGATATTATTATCAAAATTTTTGAAATTGATAGAATACATAATCACGTACCATATAGATAAGAAGAATAATCATAAATATCATGTATACATGTTCGATATGTGCTATTTAACAATGGTTAATGGTTATTGTTAGGATAAGTAATATAATCGCCACTCGAGGATCGAGGCGAGTTCGGTGAGGGAGTTCAAGTTCGGGGATCGGGGATCGGGATGGGGGAGGTGATAAAACTCCCGGATCCCGAAGTGAGCGATCGCCCATACCTAAATTATTGTCTAATTTTTAAATATTTTTAACATTAATTTTCATTAGTTTGAAAAATAAATATGTAATTAAACTACTTGTGATATGTTATTTATGTTATATCAACGTTTTATAATACATTTTATATATTAAATATCTAATAATTCAAATATATTGTGTAGTACAAGAAAAGCTAGACCTTTATGTAAGAAAAAATAGAATATATTATAGTTAAGTTACATATTTGAAATATTTGTTTAACTAAAAGATAGATAAAAATTCACCAGACATAATATTGTTTCTAAAACTTAATATTAAAATTTTATAAGATTGGTAATATATATAACTAGGTTACTAAGCCGCGCTTCGCAGCGGCATTAAAATATATTTGTTAATAAATGAATATTATAATAAAAATTGTGAAATTAATATCTGCAAAATTATTTAAATTATCAAATAAAATATATTCTATAAAATCAGCGGCATTAGAATATATTTGTTAAGAAAAAGAATATTAGAATAAAAATTGTGAAATAAATATCTACAAAATTATTTAAATTATCAAATAAAATATATTCTATAAAATTTGCATTTGGATAGGTAATATTATAAAGTATTTACATATTCCTTTTGTTTATATAGTTTGATTTTTTTATTTTCTTGGACCGATACCATTGCCATATATATATAAAAAAGGAAATTTATATTGATAAAAAAATACTAATTATTTGTAATAATAAAAATTTAAATACTTAAATATAATTTTTTTAGTCATTTTATCTCTAATATGAAGATTTATTATGTATGTTAAAAGAATATGTTTAAACCCAAAATTTTGGATTTTGATATAAATTTGTTGGGGCTTTAAAGTAATTTTTTAATTTAAGTTGAATTTTTTTTGTTTGTGTAATAAATTAGAAAATGACTTAAAGTTAAAAAAAACAGTTTAAAATCAGAAGTTGGTAGGATGTACTTTTTTGAATGACTTATTTTATTTTAATGTATTTATTTGATAAAAGTTAATATCATCGTTCAAATGCATTATTTATCAAATTTAATTTAATTGTTACAATTTTAATAACTCATTAGTTTATCATAATACTAAATTACCCAAAAAGATATATTAACTTAAAATTTTACTTTTTACTTATAACTTTAAGTAACTTTAAATCATAAGCAATAATTTTAAGTTTAGCCAAAAGGGCTCAAAATTATATAAAAAAAATTTGGTCGCTTCAAAAAATTATACAAAATAAAATTGAGAATGAAAATAAATATTAACATGTTTTGATTATATACAAATTAGTTGAATTGTTTTTGTTAATAGATTTTTTTCAATAATAAAGAAGCCATAGATATCACTGAATAACCAAACAAAGGGATAAAATACAGCACCTAAATTAAGGTAAAAATCTAGTAATATCAATAAATATTATAAATATTTAATATCTAAAATATTATAAATATTTAAAATCTAGTAATATCTAGTAAATTAATATCAATGAAACTAATATTTGTATAATATCTAATGATATTCGTTCAATCGAGATAAGATAGATTTATATATGTGCAATTTCTAAAACTATATATTATAAAAACATTAATAAAGATAATTACTTTTAAATTTTTTAATCTGGGTAGATGTGACAATTATTATATAGGGTCCACCATCCTCCTTCTAAATTTGTATCAACCATCTCAGCCAACTTTTCCCACAAAGTTATGATACTGGTGATGATGGAGCTGTTTAAGAAAAAAATTAGAACAAATTAAATAAGTAAAACAAATAAATTGGGGTAACCAAAGAAGTAATATAAAATTACAAGAACAATAAAAAATAATTAACAGTTATATTACAATTAATATAATGCATAACTTACTAATTTATGACAATTTTGAGATCTCTTTTTTTCTAACCGCCTTTGACAACTTCAATGCCACCCAAGTAGGTCAAGCAGCCCACAATATCTAAATCAACATAGAAAAAATAATATTAGAACATGATAGTTTGAATTATAACTTATATAATAGTATTACTTATATATTACTCTAATATATTACTGCATCAAAAACCTGAGAGTATGTTGGTGTCATTAATACGTGCATCAATTATACCCGGACATATGAACTGAAATCCATGCAGTGATATGTTGACGATGCCTTCTTCCAATCTCTTAGGCAACGTTATGCGTATGAAGAGTAATTTAGACCCATGTGATAGTGGTATATATTTCCCTGTACTTGAAACAACTTTCAGATTTTTTTGATGTTGTACACGGAGCCTTCCTCTAAAAGATTTTTGAACCGAGAGACCAGAATCTTCGGGATCGTAGCATGAATCAAATTTTCCTGTCATACAACATATCTTAGAAAAGTTAATAACATCATACAATTTGACAAATTAATGAGTTATAAGTATATTGATTTATTAACTTTTTCATCGATCAAAATCATGTCAAGACTGATCAGTTCTTCAGTATTTGGATTGACAGATTTCCACATTCTACACACTCGCACTCTTATCATCCAGGTTGCTGTCATTCAAAGCATCCAACATGGTGTAGGCCATAGTTGTATTGATTGTAAATATGATTGTAAAAATTTGAAGCTATGTAAAAAAGTTTCGGTGTAGATTTTTTTGTTATGAATGGCCTTTAATTTATAGGTGTTTGTAAGGTGAATAACATGGAAATCCATTATGTTTAAAAGTCAAGAAGTATTATAAAAGAAAAGTTCTATCAAGTTTGAAAATAATAAAAGAAAGTTTTATCAAGTTTAAAAATAATAAAAGAAAGTTTTATCAAGTTTGAAAATAATAAAAGAAAGTTATATCAAGATTGAAAATAATAAAAGAGAAAATTGCTAAAAATTCAAAAATAATAAGGAAGTTGTAATTTTCTAAATCAAAAAAGTTCTATCAAGTCCTACAAATTCGAAAATAATAGGGAATTTGTAATTTTCTAAATCAAAGAAAGTTCTATCAAGTTTGAAAATAATAAAAAAAAGTTCTATCAAGCCTACAAATTTGAAAATAATAAGGAAGTTGTAATTTTCTAAATCAAAGAAAGTTGTATCACGTCCTACAAATTTGAAAATAATAAGGAAGTTGTAATTTTCTAAATCAAAGAAATTTTCTAAATCAAAAAAAGTTCTATCAAGTCCTACAAATTTGAAAATAATAAGGAAGTTGTAATTTTCAATTTCCTTCCTACAAAATCGAAAATAATAAAAGAAGTTGTAATTATTAAAACTAAAAATTGTGAAAAATTGAGAAAATTAGAAAAATAGAACGGAGCGATTCTAGAGGCGCCATCTCACCGCCTCCGTCTTCTCCTTTATATAAGTATATTGATTTTGTATGATACTTTAAGAATTAAAAAAATTAAGTTTAATAAATATTATAAATCACTCTTATATTTACTCAAAAGTTTAAATAACAATAAATATTGGATAAATAAAGACGTGGGGTTCATGTAATATGATTTTAACTTAAAATCAAAAGAAATCGTGTAGCTCAATGGTTATAAGGATGACTTTTATAGAGAAGGTTAGGGGTTTGATCCATCACAAAAATATTATTTATTCAATTTTTTCTTTAGATAAGAAAGTAGTGGCATGTCATGTAATTTCATAATATATAAGGGTAATATGGTAATTTCACAGGGGTTTTATTTGCTCTTTTTATCCTTGTGTTCTCCTATTATGTATAGAAGAGATAGAAGAGATGTAGGTAAAAATCTTATATTAGTAAATAAAGATTTATATCTACCAATATAAGATTGGTAGCGATTGTTAGGTAAAGATCGGTGGAAAAAGAATATTTATCTACACTTGTGTATAAGTAGGTAAAATATTGTGTGGACCCTATGTTGATGACTAATCAATGTTGAGTCATCAGCTTATGTGTCAATTGCTTATGTGGCCACAACAATTGTAAGAACCCTGATTTTTGTAATATTTTAAAAAATTTCATGAATAGTGATTTATGGGAATTATGGAAAACTTTTGAGATCACGATATATGGATGATGGAATATTTACATATTTGAGAATGTAGTTTTGTGGTACAAGGAATTAAGAGAATGCAAAAGCCGTCAGAATGCGAAGATTTTCACTCCTACCAAATATTTATAAAAACGTGGGACATTGAGGATAATGGAAGCCCTAGGTTAAATTAAATCCCACAGCAAGGAAATTATGGAATTTAAAGAGATTATCAAAATCAAGTGCTTAAGAATGACGATAGAAATCTCTACGCGACGAAACGCTTTTACAAGAAAATTATCGAACTTGTATAAAAGATTAAGTGACAAGCATTGGATGATAAGTAAGCTAAGTAATAATACATGCAAGAACCATGCAAAAGACATGCAAACTAACCACTTGGAAGCCAACCAAACTAAGTGCAACTAGTTAGAAACATCCTTCCTTAATTTAAGAAAAAGTAGAAACCAAGACCCACAATTTCATGGAATAATGGTACTTGGCAAAGACTTTGAAGTCACAAGATCAGCCATATACATTGTATACAACCCACACCTGCATTATTATTCAACCAACACTTTTAAAAAGCAAGAAGTATCCAAGAAACTCTCCCCATCTCATTTTTCCAGAATTCTGCCCAGCAAGACTAGAGGGGAAAGCAAAATTCATAACTTACTATCTACTCATGATAAAATCACCAAATTTTGACCAGAGCTTCCTCAATCCATAAACAAGGTACGTTCACATTTTCAATGAAATCCAAGTAGTATAACATAGTCAAATCTTGGATCAAAGTTGAGGCAGAATATTCACTCCGAAAATACTAACTTTTATTCTTGATTTCTTTTGTGAGTTTGAGGATGTTAAGCATAGATCAAGGCTTCCTTAAGGCTTACAAGCTCTTGTTAGTATGTTAAGACTTCAAGAAAGTTATGAACACCATCCACCCTTTTGATTTAATTTGAGTTTTAAGCTTGAGTTCAAGTTATGTTTAAGTATGAGTTGTTCTTGGAAGTTTGGTGCTTGGATGATGAAATCTTGATGATTTATGGTCGTGACTTGATTTTGGATGCATATTCTTGATGGATTCTTGATGTTTATAAACTGACCTAGAGTGTAAGATGAGGTGTTGGTGATTTAAGAATTGTTGAATGGAGTATCTTGGCTAGGGATGAAAGTTAAGTTTTGTATGAGCAAGTTTGTGACTCTTTAGATTAGTACTGTCTTGTAACAAGAATTCAGGACAACAATATCTGTAACCTCGGAAACCACTGCCATACTTGTCAAGATCTTGGTTTGTAGTTTGTATACATATAAAGTTCATATTGAGAGGATTTATGGTTTAAAAGTTATGGTGATTTTAGTGTAAGTGATTCAAGAACAAAAGCTGCTACAAAACACTGGATGGTAAATTGAATTCGGACCCCTTAAAAGATTGATAAAATTCTGAAGCTTTGGTGACAGAAGGTTTTGACAGTAAGGAAAATGACCCAAAAAGAATCAAGTGAAAATATGAAAGTTTCGATTTTAGAGAAATGTTTGAGTGAAGGGTGCACAAGTGAAAATCCCCTTAAGTGAATGTTTGGTTATAACTTAGAATTCGTTTAAGTAAATTGATAAGCGTAAACCATTACGAACCAAGTTTTGAACGAAATGATTAAGGAACATTATGGGCTTATAGCGAACCAAGAATGTGTTGCTTAAAAGGTCGTTATAGAATTCATTGTTGTGCGTGAATATTGTGGTTTAATGGGATCGTATAAAGGACTAACCGGACGTTAATGATTAAATTATAGATCACCATTCCACGTCCCGAGTCCCGACTACATCGACCACCCGAGGCAAGTTTTCTCATTCCATGCTATGTTTTCCATTACTTATACTAATGATGCATATGATATGATATTATGCATGTTTTCAAACCTTACATCGTATATATATGTAATGTTATTAAAAATGTTGAGACGTAATATATGCATATGATAGATGCATGCAAGTTTTCGAAACCCGATGCTTAAGTATTTAGCATGATTGTAAACTGTTGTGGTTGTGATATAATTACTGTTGAATTATACGAACTGTTTTAATAATAATACCTGATGCTTACGATGTTTTACGATGTGAAGTTTTGTGACACCTTATATAAGTGTATATGTATAAGGACTCTCGGGAAGAGTGTATATTCGTATTTTAAACGTAATTTGGGAGTCAGAGATATTTTACGAATGCTGTCATAAAAACATGGAGATTTGCCGGAGACAGATTATTTATTTTACAATTATTTAAAAATATTCCAATAAATATAATTTGGATATTTTTAAGTTTAATAAATATTTAAATAATACTTGAGATATTATTTGAATATTTATTTAATTGAGTGAATATTATTTTGAATATTCATTTAAAATGAGCTTAAGTAATTGTTTATTATTTAATAAATATTATTTCAATATTTATTAAATATCCTTAATTGTTTATTAATTAATAAATATTATTCAAATATTTATTTAATATTCTAAAATTATTTAAAAATCATAAAACCTTATTTAAACATTATTTAAGGCCTTCATTAATTATTTAAAATATTTTCTGGCCTTCAGAAAAATCATTTAAAAACAGTAGGGGTTCCCAAATATTATTTTGAGTTTATTAAGACTCTTAAATACGATTAAATATTTCCCAACTCATCAAAAATTGGGAATCCAGTTTAAGGAGCAACCAATGATTTTACTCTTCCAATTCCTCGAAAGAGTTTATGTTTTGGGATCACTGTCCTATCCTAACGAATTTCAAATCAAAGCATCTCATAAAACTCCGACTACTCCCAGGTCGAAATTTTGCGAAGCGAATCCTTCTCGGTGATTACTCTGGTTGACTCAAGTCAACTTCCATTGTGACTTACTTCCCCAAACAATCAGGGAGTAAGGTGATCAGAAATAATGAACAGTTTTGACAAGTATCTTATACTTGGGGAATCAGGATTAAATCTCGATTCCCGTTTTATTGAATATTCATCCGGGACTAGGAGGAAACGTGTAAGAGGCTGTGGGACAGTCCATCAAATTATATAGCGTAAGAGGCTGCGGGGCAGTCCAACATCTATCTCGCGTAGGAGGCTGTGGGACAGTCCAGCAGATACAAAGCCCGTATGCGGCTGGGGTGATAATCGTGTTAGGATATCATCCATCTACTAGTAGAAAAGTGTGTGTTCGATACAACGACTAATCATCGTGTATCGTGGTGTGCTCCAGATAGTCCCATCTTCCAATTGGAATTGTACTGTAACATTGTAACGAAAGCCTAGGTGCTGAGTTACCGATAATGTTGACAGTGGTTGAAAAGTATACTTCTTCTACAGTATCTTGAACTGTATGTCATGTTTTGACGAAAAGGATTACTTTAAACATCATTCTATATACGAATGAGATTTCAAATATTCCAAGTGATATATGAGTTTGTAGAGCCGTATATAAGCTGCTATATATTATTGTGAGTTTAATGCTCATTCTTGTTTATTTTATATATCACAACACAACAGCTTCAAAAAGGTGTTCATAACTGATATTTTACTATGTTTTGAACAGTATGAGATATCTATATAGATATGCGTAAATATATGTTGAGAAATTATTTATGATATACAGTATATTGAACTGTATAGTATTTTGAATCAATGATTAGGCTTTAAACCTTGATTCTAATGTTTAATATCTATTTTAAAGGATATGTTTTGAGACTTGGTTTCTTATATGGATATCAAAGATTTCTAAATGAATTACAAAAGCATTGAGCTATGTTTATAAGTTATACAGTATATTGAACTGTATACTATTTTGGGTCAAACCCTAGTAGTTTTAAAACTTTGATCCTATATGGATTATTTACCTTAGAGGTTTGAAAAGGATTTAAACTGGGATAGCTTTCTTGCTGAGCGCTATTAGCTCATTCTTGCTTTATTAAAACTTTCAGCATGAAGAAAACATTTCTGATTCACCCCGTATTACGAGAGCAAGGGAATGGAGAGACCACCCTTGAGTTAGTTCAGCAAGATGGATAATGCCGGAGTTAGCAAGACAATTGCAGAATGATATAGTGAGAAGTGTTTTCAAGCATGTTTGTATTAGTAAACCTTGTATAGATTTGTGAGATCTATTATTGTAACTTCAGGTAGAGGTTGTAAATAATAGATGAGATCCTGGATAGTATACCTGGTTTGTAATAACTAATGTTACTGTGTAACGTTTCTAAGGCTATAACTTGTGTGTGAAAGAGATTGGGGTCTTTGGTGTTGTTTTGTTGGATCATTGAGGTAATAAAGGTATTATATGATTGGATGATGGCGTGACAACCTAGATTCCTGACCCCGAATCTGGGGTTGTTACAAAAATGGTATCAGAGCATAAGTTATAGTACTTAGAGACGAGAGTGTTAAGAGTTATGTCTAAGTAAGAGAGTAACATGATAGCTCATATAGAGTTCGTTGTTGGACTACCGGATGTAGTACTATTGAGTAAGCTAAGAGTGGAATATTTTCTTGAGGTCTTATAGTATGACCGATAGAATCTTTGGAGAGCATCAGAATAATGAGGAAAGTGGCTAGAAACGTACATGAATTATCAAAGACATTGTTATAGATAGTGGAACAGAGTCTCAAGAGTAGTTGAGCTAGAGGCAGGATTGCCAGTACCATGGATTGATTTGACTAGCGTGAATTTTGTTACTCGTAGCCTTCATAAATAGCCCACAAGGGGGCAGCAAGTGTGAGGACCAAGGCGTTTGAAATTCTTTACGCAACCAAGGTTACTTAGTTACCTGGACTAGTTAAAGACATTATTTTGTCTATGAGGTTTCCATATCCCAAGAACAACGATTCTACAAGAGATAGTGTCTACTAGACCATTGGGGATTTTGTTGCCCTCGAGGAAGCTTTTGCGTGTATGTATTACGAGAACGTTATCGTGAGACAAGTGCGCTAGACGACATCATGTGTATGCTTCGTACCTTAGGCCGAGATGGCTCAAATAAGAGATCATGAACGTTGTGAATTGATGACATGACTTTGACGAAGATTGCGTGCGGTTGCAACGAGCGATACGTCGATCTCAGAACCTACCGGAAAGGAGGTAAGCGTATATGGGGTTGAACCCTTTTGATACAAATCTTGTCAGAGACTACGTATTTGGTAACTAGTAGACCTCCATCTTTTGTTGATATAGACTTGACCATGTGAGGCACAAATTTTGGATGACTGTAGGGAAATGGCGGGTATGTTTACGAACCCCCAATCTATTAAGGGAGTTTGGTATAATTTTGAGGAACTATTTAGTTAGTATCCTATGTTATGAAAGTGTAAAGATGAGATCATCCTCGTACAAGGTGATGTTAGAACTTACGGATGATCATTGACTTGCTTTGGTATATACTTGCTGGTGCATTACTCAATCTAAAATTGTTCACGTCCTGTGTTACCTTGAATAGTTTATGACAAGTAACCCTTTTTACTTCCTACTTCAACTTGGGAAGTAATCAACAACTGAATTAGTTCTTTTATTTCTTGTGTTTCTTTCATTCTTCTCCTTTTATTACCTTTAAGGTGGAGTATGCGTATTTAAGTTATCATTACTTATCGGAGTGCCTTGTTCGTGCTCCAAGATGACCAGAAGAGGAAATTATTATTAGTCTAGCCTTCCGAGTCCATATTTTAATTCCTATGAATGCAAATTCTGAACCTTTTGTCTTTGCTTCCACTTTTGATTCATAAAGGTTCCGTTGTGTTATTTTTTTTAAAGTAAACTTGATAATCGTATTGCTATGTGTTCTTTCACTTTTATTCGTTTTCAACCTTCGTGTTGACTCAAGTATTGGAGAACAAATCTATTATTCATGTCTCGAGGTACATCATTCGTACTCGAGAGACGACTAGGAGGTAGTTGATGCTAGCTGCCTTTGGCTTTTACGCCACTTTTATTCAAGGAATGGTTATTAACATTCTTTAAATTTCCCAAGAATATTTATATAAATTTCACCAATAATTTCGTTCATTCAATTAATCCTTCCTTAATTGTTTGACAAATATTCTTGAACGATTATTTGGTATTCGATTCCTTCTTTCATGCTTGGACTCCTCATTCGAGTTCATAAATAATTCAACTATTCGTTAAAGGATGGATGATCTATTGTTCAGAGAATCCTCATGAATTCTTTTCTTCTATTACAATATGGGATTTGAACATCGAACGTTTAGATCATCGGGAAAGAATATCAATTTGATATTGGTATTCTGGGTTCAATTCTAATAAAGAATTTGATAAAGGATATGTACGGAGACCCCTTTTGGGTGGACCGTTTCAGTCATGACAAATATTTGATGAGAGATTATCGATTGTTCCGATATCAAGAACATTCTATTTAAAAATTATGTTTACCTTGCTCAGCCTAAACTCATTTACTTTTCCTTTCAACTCGTTATCTGAGTAGCCCAAAATCTGCTTCAGTGGCTACGTTGTTGAGATTTTATACTAGCACCTTGAAACTGCCTAGTGGAATATATCATTTTGAACAACTAGTAATTGTTCCGACTAGTTGAAATTTTTTCGGCATGATGAAAGTGTAGCTAATTGTCCTAGCTAGTTGCTATGTCCTAAATGAATTGAGCTGTCAAAATTTTGTTTAGCTAATTGCTAAATCACCCGAATTCCTGTGAAGTTCCTTTATGGACTTTTTGTTGCTCAAAATATTCTTAGTACCATGCAAGTATTTTACTTAGCATTTAAAGGAGATATAATGTTGAGGTTTAAGAGCCAAATAGAAAGAGAGGAGTATGACAAATTATAAATCGTAGTTTACGAAAATTGTCGAGGCTTGTTCCATATGTGGAGGATTCAGAATGACGAAGTGTTCGAGATGACTGATTATATTACAATGGTTCGTGATGCGAACATAATAGTAATAGAAGCAAATGAAAGAGAAAATAATGGATATGCAGAAACGAGAGTTTGAAGGCTATTGAGGAGGCCACAAATATTGAAATTGTAGGGAACCTTAACAACCGGAATAACGAAAATTATTTTGGTAAAACGTGAAATTGAGGTTTGAAGGCATAAAATATATGTAGTTTTGATTCCTCTCAAGAGAGAGAATTCGATGTAGATCGAGAATTGAACTGATGGATCAAATGTGATGCACAAATCGACTAAGGAGATAAGAATAATAAATTTAGACTGGCCAGTAAGGGAGAGTTGCCCTTTTAGGATGAGAGCAAATACGAAGTTACTACAGTAATACAAGCAAAGAGACTGTTGTGGAAATGATGCAAACCATGTTAACACATGTGATTGGATACAATTAGGGAGGTGCCAAATATAAAGGATATCCCAGTATTAAATAAATTTATGGGCGTATTTTATGATCTACATGAGCTACCACCTGATCGAGGTATGAGACTTTCCATTGACTTAGTAGTAGGGGATTGCGTCAGTATTAAAGACCAGGATCCATCTACACCTGTTGAATAAAAAGAGTTAGCTACCCGATTGCAAGGAACGAGACCCATTGTGTCGCCTTGAGTATACCACCCTTGTTTCTAAAAGAGGAGAATGGTAGCATGAGACTGAACCTATTTGAGGATAGAGTATCACCAACTTAAGATCAACCTCGATGATGCGCCAAAGATGGCATTTCGCACCCAACATAGACATTACGAGCTTTGGTGATGTCATTGGATCAACAATTACGCTAGGAGCCCTTATGGATTTAATGAATAGAGTTGGAAGTATTGAAGCATAAGTAGTAAGTCTCGATTTTAGCAATACTTATTGACTTTATGAAGTATAGCAATGCGATTAAGCAACTTAAGAAGTATGAGATATGATATCCTACACCTGACTTGGAGTTAGCCGAGAAAGGAGTTCGTCATGAAAAATTTAGAGACTTAATTTACGGAGAAAAGTGGGATTTTTTTTTTCAGACCACAAGAGCCTTAGGTATATCTTAAAACGAAGGAAACTAAATATGAGGCAGAGAACATGGTTGGAACTAATCTAGAATCATGATTGTGAGATCCATTACCACCCAGGAAAGGCCAATATGGTGGCCGACACTATAAGTAGTAAAGAGAGATTAAAGATGCTAAGTTGTCGAACAACTGATATAAGAATTAGAAGGGATGGAGCTTCAAGTGATTATTTTCAAGAAAAGAACTAGAGGAATAATTGGAATTAGGATTCAGTCAGAATTGACTGAAATGATAAAATTACATTAAGGACAAGGAAGAATAAAGGAATATGAGAGATGAGAAAGGAATGTGAGAATATGCTCATAGAGTGCGGATCCCCAACATTTAAGAATTTAAAGATGAGATCTTGAAATGAGCCCATATATTAGAAATCGTATTCACCCGAGGGTACAACAATGAATAGAAATTAAGGAATTATTATTGGAGACCGAGTGTGAAGAATTATATTAACAGTCATTAAGTGAATGCTTGACAAGCGGAAAATGGAAGCAGAACTGCGGAAACCTAGTAGGCTACTACAGCTGTAAAGATTCCTAAATGAGAATATGGGTTATAACAATGAAGTCCGTGATAGGATTACCAAAGATCAAGATGAACGATGACGATTACTTGGGGTTATAATCGATAGACTAACCCAGTCAACTTATCAACGAGAGATCTCCAATCAGAAAGTTATTAATGCGTACACGAACGATATGGCGATGCACGTGGACTTCTCGTAACGATTATGTCATGTGGAGACCCAAGATTGAATCCCGAATGCTAGAAGAGTTTTCAACAACGTTGACGGCGAGATCAAGTACGAGCACTAATTACGGCCCGCATGCCAGCGAATAGAGGAAGCGAATGCCTAGACCATTAAAGTTATATTGCGCGTTTGTGTGTCGAATTCCCCGAAGCAGTCGGAGTGACTACTTATCGCCAATAGAAATTTTCATATAAAGGTAGTTACCGTGCGAACATAAAGATTCCATCGTATGAAGCTTATCACGAAGAGAAGAATATCGGGAACCGCGCGAGTTCAACGAACAAAGAAGATGATGGTGTTACCTTCGAATTCGAACGTGTCCATAATGTACTTTACGTGCCTATGATACGAAGATTCAACACGATGTTGGGAATGCAATAGCATATGAACGTATAGTAGTGCGACCGTAATTGCCTTACGGGAAACAACCGGTAGAGATCGTAAACCGGGAAAAGAAAGCGTTGAAGGAACATAATGTAGCACTAGTAAGAGTGCTATGACAGAACCAGAGGGTTGGGGGGTCAACATGTGAAATGGAGATTATGATCTCGAAAAGATACCTCAGTTATTTCTTTAGATTCCGGGACGGAATCCTTTTAAGGAGGGGAGGCTGTAAGAACCCTGATTTTTGTAATATTTTAAAAAATTTCATGAATAGTGATTTATGGGAATTATGGAAAACTTTTGAGATCACGATATATGGATGATGGAATATTTACATATTTGAGAATGTAGTTTTGTGGTACAAGGAATTAAGAGAATGCAAAAGCCGTCAGAATGCGAAGATTTTCACTCCTACCAAATATTTATAAAAACGTGGGACATTGAGGATAATGGAAGCCCTAGGTTAAATTAAATCCCACGGCAAGGAAATTATGGAATTTAAAGAGATTATCAAAATCAAGTGCTTAAGAATGACGATAGAAATCTCTACGCGACGAAACGCTTTTACAAGAAAATTATCGAACTTGTATAAAAGATTAAGTGACAAGCATTGGATGATAAGTAAGCTAAGTAATAATACATGCAAGAACCATGCAAAAGACATGCAAACTAACCACTTGGAAGCCAACCAAACTAAGTGCAACTAGTTAGAAACATCCTTCCTTAATTTAAGAAAAAGTAGAAACCAAGACCCACAATTTCATGGAATAATGGTACTTGGCAAAGACTTTGAAGTCACAAGATCATCCATATACATTGTATACAACCCACACCTGCATTATTATTCAACCAACACTTTTAAAAAGCAAGAAGTATCCAAGAAACTCTCCCCATCTCATTTTTCCAGAATTCTGCCCAGCAAGACTAGAGGGGAAAGAAAATTTCATAACTTAATATCTAATCATGATAAAATCACCAAATTTTGACCAGAGCTTCCTCAATCCATAAACAAGGTACGTTCACATTTTCAATGAAATCCAAGTAGTATAACATAGTCAAATCTTGGATCAAAGTTGAGGCAGAATATTCACTCCGAAAATACTAACTTTTATTCTTGATTTCTTTTGTGAGTTTGAGGATGTTAAGCATAGATCAAGGCTTCCTTAAGGCTTACAAGCTCTTGTTAGTATGTTAAGACTTCAAGAAAGTTATGAACACCATCCACCCTTTTGATTTAATTTGAGTTTTAAGCTTGAGTTCAAGTTATGTTTAAGTATGAGTTGTTCTTGGAAGTTTGGTGCTTGGATGATGAAATCTTGATGATTTATGGTCGTGACTTGATTTTGGATGCATATTCTTGATGGATTCTTGATGTTTATAAACTGACCTAGAGTGTAAGATGAGGTGTTGGTGATTTAAGAATTGTTGAATGGAGTATCTTGGCTAGGGATGAAAGTTAAGTTTTGTATGAGCAAGTTTGTGACTCTTTAGATTAGTACTGTCTTGTAACAAGAATTCAAGACAACAATATCTGTAACCTCGGAAACCACTGCCATACTTGTCAAGATCTTGGTTTTTAGTTTGTATACATATAAAGTTCATATTGAGAGGATTTATGGTTTAAAAGTTATGGTGATTTTAGTGTAAGTGATTCAAGAACAAAAGCTGCTACAAAACACTGGATGGTAAATTGAATTCGGACCCCTTAAAAGATTGATAAAATTCTGAAGCTTTGGTGACAGAAGGTTTTGACAGTAAGGAAAATGACCCAAAAAGAATCAAGTGAAAATATGAAAGTTTCGATTTTAGAGAAATGTTTGAGTGAAGGGTGCACAAGTGAAAATCCCCTTAAGTGAATGTTTGGTTATAACTTAGAATTCGTTTAAGTAAATTGATAAGCGTAAACCATTACGAACCAAGTTTTGAACGAAATGATTAAGGAACATTATGGGCTTATAGCGAACCAAGAATGTGTTGCTTAAAAGGTCGTTATAGAATTCATTGTTGTGCGTGAATATTGTGGTTTAATTGGATCGTATAAAGGACTAACCGGACGTTAATGATTAAATTATAGATCACCATTCCACGTCCCGATTCCCGACTACATCGACCACCCGAGGCAAGTTTTCTCATTCCATGCTATGTTTTCCATTAGTTATACTAATGATGCATATGATATGATATTATGCATGTTTTCAAACCTTACATCGTATATAGATGTAATGTTATTAAAAATGTTGAGACGTAATATATGCATATGATAGATGCATGCAAGTTTTCGAAACCCGATGCTTAAGTATTTAGCATGATTGTAAACTGTTGTGGTTGTGATATAATTACTGTTGAATTATATAAACTGTTTTAATAATAATACCTGATGCTTACGATGTTTTACGATGTGAAGTTTTGTGACACATTGTAAAGCATAATGTAACATAAGATCTAAAAGAGATAACTACAACTCAACAAAGGACAAGACATACAATAATATTAACTGAAGCACAGGAATCCAGAATCAAAGAAGAAAAGGTAAACACAAAAAATCAAAATACGTTATGTATTCTTGAAGTCCGTAAACAGGTCACGGAAAGAAGTTCATGAAAATGTTCAAGCCTCAGTGACAACAAAAGAAACAAGACTTTCAAGACGACAGAAGTATGTGAATGATTTAGGGTTCAGTACCACGGGATTCCAGTGATGAAGCAACCAGAAGGACAAGGGACGTATCAGCAGCATTGTATTGAAGATATAAAATAAGAATTGATCAAGTGTTATTCATCTGTGAACCAGACCAGTTGCACTAGGTGACGGCACTAAAAAGATCAAGTTGTTTTATCGTCTCAGAAGAAATTGATACAGTCTATTTCATAAAAACCCAGAAGCTCAGTGGAATCATTTATGGACTAAAGACAAGAAAGAGAAATTCGATGGTTTTTCTAATTGAAAAACTATCGAATGGTAGTTGAAATGATTAATTAAAAACTAAAGTAAATTAGTTTGGCATCCGATAGTTTTGATTTAAAAACTATCGAATGACAAATTAATTTATTTAATTCGATGGATTTTTATTCATTCGATGGTTTTTTATTATGGGAGCAGGTGAAAAGAATTCCTTTTCTGAAAGGTTGATGAAGATCCAACGGCCAGGATTGTTTCTACAATTCTCATTCGATGGTTTTCAAAACAGACTACAATTAATACAGAGAGAAGATTGTGTCTTCTTCAGTTAAGGTATTCAACACAGACACATAACTGAGAGAGAGAAGAGCCGGAGAAAATTACCAGAGAAATTAATAGTGCTCAGAACTTGATTATTGTTTTGTATTTGTGTTACCTTAAACTCATTGACGCTAATCTACGGATTAGAAATTGTAGCACCCCTCGAGGTTTATATTTATAAAAAGATATATTCCCCGAAACTTGATTTGGTTTGGTGTGTTTGATTTCGTTATAGAACAAAAGATTAATCCGCGAACGAAATTAAATTATTTGTGAGTATCGTATTCAACCCCCCCTTCTACGATACTTTGGACCTAACAATTGGTATCAGAGCTACTTGATTGATATACAAATCAGATCCGGTGAATGAGACCAAAATCAAACGTAGCGTGAAAATTCGAAGCAAATTTTTTAACTTTCAAAATTTTTCATTTAATTGGAATTTCTTGAATTTTAAACAATTTGAAATTTTCAGAAACCATGAGTGGTCCAAAGACAACCGCTGGTATTAAAGTTCCCCCGTTTACTAGAGATGATTTCGGTTTGTGGAAGATGAAGATGTTGTTATTCATCAAGGCATCTAATCCGTTGTATATTGGCATATTAGAAAACGGACCGTTTGTACCAATGAAACCAGTTAGTGAATCTACAGCTCCTGATGGTAGCAGGATTCCTTCAGGCACCCAACCTAAGGATATAAGTGAATTTACAGATTCTGACAAAGAACTGATTCGATTGGACACCGGTTTAATGTTGATATTGGCGGACTCCGCGGACAAGGAAATGAGCTATCAGTTGATGAACTGTACAAGCGGGAAACATATGTGGGATACCATTAACCTAATTATGGAAGGAACTGAAGACGTGCAGGAAAACAGATTGGACATTCTGACTTCTCAATATGAAGCGTTTAGGTCCCTGCCAGGAGAAAGTATAACTCAGGTCTTTGAGAAGTATACTAAGCTCCTCAATGAATTGGCAATGAAAGGAAAGACCTATCCACTGAGAGAATCGAACAGGAAGTTCATGATGACGCTGCCCCATCATGTAGAACACAAGTCATCATCCATTAGGGAAAGAATTGACTTCACAAAGATGTCATTAGAGATGATCTATGGCAAGTTGAAGACCTATGAGATGGAACAGGAACAAAGGGTGATAATCTACGGATCAGGGACAGTGGACAGCAAGAACAATGCACTTGTGAGATCAGCAGCACTTGTAGTGGATGAACCAATAACTTCTGAGATTCAGGTTCAAACCCAAAGAGCTGGAAAGGAGGTGATAATAGAAGCAGAAATGGACTCTGTGAATCTGGGTGTTGATGAAAGTGATTACTACACCCTAGAAGAGCTTGAGCAAATGGAAGACAAAACCATGGCGTACTTAGCTGCAAAGTTTAGTCATATTCGTTTCAAGAGAAACCCTAAGTACAAGTTCAAGGGCTCAACCAACAGATTCCAGAAGAGCAATTATACACCTAGTACAGGCTTTAAGGGAGGCTACAAGACTGGCATGATTGATAGAAGCAAATCAAGATGCTATAACTGCAATGAGTTAGGGCATTTCGCCACTGAATGCCGGAAGCCTCGTCAAGCAAGAGACATGAAAGATGTCTATGGAAAGAAGGATTCTTATGATGAGTTGAAGAAGGAGAATGCCAAGCTTAAACAGCAGTTGGAGGCATTCTCTGGAAAGCAGAAAGGGAAGGCTTACATAGCAGAGGGAAAGCACTGGGATGATACTGATTCGGATGAAGAGGAGGAATATGTAAATGTTGCTCTAATGGCTGACTCTTCAGAGGAATCACCTCAATCATCTCAGGTACCTATCTTAACTACAATTGATATGTCTAATTCTGAGTACAAGAAAACTGTGCAAGATCTTAGTGTAGAATTGTTTAATGTACACACAAGCATGCTAGCATCTGAAATGGAAAATGCTAAACTAGTTCTTAAGATTAAAAAGCTAGAATCTAAAAATGAAGAACTAGAGCTTGTAGCTGTAACATTAGAAGATCTTAAGCAAAAGAATGCGTACTTAGAGAACAAGGTCAAGTGTAATGATGAGATAGAGACTATCCTCAGGAAGCAGATTTCAGATCTAGATTTGAAGCTGAATGCTTTTAAGAATTCCGTTCTAGTGGCTAAGGAAATCATTGATACTCAGGCCGTAGAGAATAAAACTGCTATAGGATTTGACTATAACAAGAAAGCTGGTAAGAAGATTTTGGAATTCCCTGTGACACCTTCAGTTGTCAAAAGGAATACTCCACATGTTCTTAAGAATGTTGATTGTCCAGTTTTTGTTAAGCCGTTTCCACCTCTTTTATGAGGATGATCTTTTCATAGCTCAAGAATTGCTTGAGGAGGATTTAGTGAAGGAAAAAGAGGTAAAGACTAAGTTACCTAGGAAATCAGTAAAGAATGTATTACCTAAACCTGATTTACCTAAAACTGAAGTAGGTTCCTTAGTTAGTAATGTTAAAAAGAACAGGAATGGGAGGAAAAAGATTGTTAATCAGGAATTGGTTCCATCTTCTCCCATTGCATCTAGGAAGTTATGTTCTATTTGTAATTCTGCTGGACACCTTACACATGCATGTAAAAAGGTTAAAGTAGAAACTGCTAATACTTCTGAAATGCATAACATGTCTGACATGCCTGATAATCATGAACCCTGTGGAAAGAAAGAGTGTTTGCTATGTAAGTACAACATCATGCATGCTTATTTTAAGTTGATGTCTGATAATAGCAATAGCACTGATAATGTTAAATCCACAGATACTATGAATATCAAACAGGGTAAGACCAAATTGAATGTTACTCCTGTTAAATCATCTAAACCTTCAGGACCCAAACAATTTTGGGTACCAAAGTCCGCTTAATCAATCTGTGATTGCAGGGTAAGGTTAAAAGCTCAAAGGTTGTGTGGATTCTGGATAGTGGCTGTTCTAGACACATGACAGGTGAAGAGTCCCTGCTTACAGAGGTGGTTAAGAAGACCGGCCCGATTGTAACCTTTGGAGATGACAGCAAAGGATTCACTACGGGATATGGTAAATTGAAAGCTGGAAATGTCATCATTGAAAACATCTCTCTTGTTGAAGGATTAAAGCACAATCTTCTAAGCATCAGTCAGTTCTGTGATAAAGGCTACAATGTAGATTTCAGAAAGGACAAGTGCTTGATCACCAACAGGAAGGATGAGAAGCTTACTCTACTGGGAGTGAGAAAAGGAAATTTGTTTATAGCTGACTTAAGTTCTACCAGTGAAGGAGAAGTTACATGTTTCTATGCAAAGGCATCTTCAGAACAAAGTTGGCTATGGCACAAGAAGCTCTCACATCTGAACTTCAAAACTATGAACTCTTTGGTAAAGAGAGAGTTAGTGAGAGGGTTGCCCCTGATGGAATTCAATCAGGAGGGACTATGTGAAGCATGTGAAAAGGGGAAGTCGAAGAAAGCATCACATGGAAGCAAAGGAATGACAAGTATTACTGAACCATTACAGCTGATTCATATGGATTTATTTGGTCCAGTTAATGTTATGTCACTTTCAAGAAACAGATATGCATTGGTGATGGTGGACGACTACTCCAAGTACACGTGGGTGTTGTTCATACAAACAAAGGATGAAGCAACACAACTAATCATTGATCACATCAAGAAGATAGAAGTGGAAGCTAAGCTACCTGTGCGAACAATCAGATCAGACAATGGAACTGAATTCAAGAATGCAGTTCTAAATGATTTCTGCTCAGAGAAAGGAATATCAAGACAGTTTTCAGCACCAAGAACTCCTCAACAGAATGGAGTAGTGGAAAGGAAGAACAGGACCTTGGTTGAAGCAGCAAGGACCATGTTGAGTGAATCAAAACTTCCCACTTACTTTTGGGCTGAAGCAGTGAATACAGCTTGCTACACTCAGAATCGAACCCTGATCAGCAAAGATCATGAAAAGACTCCGTATGAGTTAATGGCCAACAAGAAGCCAACACTGAAGTATTTTCATGTGTTTGGTGCAAAGTGCTTTGTACTTAAAGATGGAGAACATCTTGGCAAGTTTGATGCCAAAGCAGATGAAGGCATTTTTCTGGGCTATTCTCTGGAATCTAAGGCTTTCAGGGTATATGTGATTGAAGATAAGAATGTGTTGGAAAGCTTTAATGTAACATTTGACGACACTAAAAGACCAGGCCTGCAAACTGGAGAGAACTCTGAATCCTTGGTATTTGAAAATCTATCAGGAGATCTCTCTGACAATGAAGAAGTACCTGAAGTTGTTACAGTCATTAATAATAATCATAATGATAATGATTCTGGACCAAGTGGTGACCAAAGTGGAAATCCTCAACATACAGGATCCACTAGTCAGTCTTCAGAATCAACAGATCAAACCGTCAACAACTCAGGGGGAGCAGGAGAAGGATCAACTAGTCACACTCCACAACATCTAGAACAAGGAGAATCATCAAGATCGCATCTGCCAAGACAAAGGGTATGGAATAGAGATCATCCCTTTCACTTGATCATTGGTGATCCAGACACAGGAGTGAGAACTAGGAGAACATCACAAAATGAATGTCACTATTCTGGGTTTCTTTCAGAAACAGAACCTAAGAAAGTTGAAGATGCTCTAGATGATCCAGATTGGGTAATTGCTATGCAAGAAGAACTCAATCAGTTTGAAAGGCAGAAAGTTTGGAAGCTGGTACCCAGGCCTAAGGGAAAATCTGTTATTGGAACAAGATGGGTATTTAGAAATAAGTTGGACGAAGATGGCATTGTAACGAGAAACAAAGCCAGACTGGTTGCTAAAGGTTACTCTCAAGAAGAGGGTATAGATTATGATGAAACCTATGCACCAGTAGCAAGACTTGAGGCCATCAGAATGTTTCTGGCATTTTCTGCACATTCCAATTACAAGGTATATCAAATGGATGTGAAGAGTGCTTTTCTGAACGGGGAGTTAGAAGAAGAAGTGTATGTGGAACAACCTCCAGGTTTTGAGGATTCAAAACTGGCAGACTTTGTGTACATTCTATTCAAAGCTCTCTATGGACTCAAACAAGCTCCAAGGACATGGTATGACACTCTCTCTGAATTCTTACTTGAAAATGATTTTACAAGAGGTGTTGTAGACAAAACTCTCTTTGTCAAAAAGCATAAAAATGATTTGATATTGGTGCAAGTATATGTTGATGACATAATATTTGGTTCTACTAATGATGATCTATGCAAGAGATTTGCTAAGTTAATGCAGAGTCGTTATGAAATGAGCATGATGGGTGAATTGTCATTCTTTCTTGGATTGCAAGTATACCAGAAACAAGATGGTATATTCATTTGTCAGTCCAAGTACATCAAGGATCTTCTTAAGAAGTATCAAATGGAAGACTCATCTACAGAAAAGACTCCTATGCCAACTGCCACTAAGCTTGATAAGGATGAAACTGGTAAGAAGGTTGACATCACAGGCTACAGAGGTATGATAGGCTCATTGCTTTATCTCACTGCAAGTAGACCAGATATAATGTTTGCAACATGCTTGTGTGCTAGATTTCAGTCTGATCCTAAAGAATCTCATCTAATAGCTGTTAAGCGAATATTTAGATATCTTAAGGGGACCCCAAATCTTGGAATTTGGTACCCTAAAGATACATGATTTGATCTTATTGGATACACAGACTCTGATTTTGCAGGTTGTAAGATTGATCGGAAGAGTACTTCAGGAAGCTGTCAGTTTCTTGGAAGAAGATTGGTTTCCTGGCATAGCAAGAAGCAGCATTCAGTGTCCACATCAACAGCTGAGGCTGAATACATTGCTGCTGGTAGCTGTTGTGCTCAGATATTGTGGATGAGAAACCAACTCCGTGACTATGGACTTCTGTTGACAAATATTCCTATATTTTGCGACAACACAAGTGCCATAGCAATCTCAAACAACCCAGTGCAACACTCGAGGACGAAGCACATCGACATCAGGTATCATTTTATCCGAGAGCATGTCATGAATGGAACTGTGGAGTTACATTTTGTACCCACAGAGGATCAAATTGCAGACATCTTTACTAAACCGCTTGATGAATCCACTTTCAATAAGCTGGTTGGTGAACTTGGGATGTTAAATCTTTCTGATTAATTTATTTTGATTAGAAGTCAGTAACTGCAGAGAGTCCTGGTAAATACATGAGTTCAAGAATTGCTATATCCTTTGGACTTGTGAGTTTATTTTCTGGAGCAATTCTCGTAGTTAGGATTATTATACTAATTTTATGTCATAATTATGGATGATATATCTTCTGGCATTTAATTAGTTATTAATTCTAAAAATTATTTAGGTGCTAATATTTGTTCTAAATATTTTAGCATCTATTTAATTTGAATTAATTTGCTTTGTTTTAACATTGTAAATTAATGCAGCATAATTCATTAGATTTTAATTGGTTAATATCACTCAATGATATTTAATTGATTTTATTGTAAGAAAATTGTGAATTTTCTGTTAAGAATTGATTTTGATGACTTTTAAAAGGTTTATTAAAATTAAAACTTGACAGGAAATAAAAAGTCTGAATTTTAAAACAAGAACAGGTTTTAAAAAGAAGACAGAAGCAAAAATATCGAATTTAAGGAAATTCGATAGTTTTTCAAAGTACAATGATAAATCTATCGAAATTAATTTCGATGGTTTTTGAAAGGGAAAAAGAAAATCTATCGAAAAATTTCTCGATAGTTTTTGAGATTCTTTTAAAAATATATCGAAGTGGATTTACTGAATTAAATATTTAAATCCTCGATAGTTTTTAAAAACAGAATGAAAAATATATCGGGAGGATTTAATTTATCAATAATTAAACTCCTCGATAGTTTTTCAAACAAACTATGCTCGATAGTTTTTTCAAAAGTCACAGTTCGATAGTTTTTCTGAAAAACCTTTTAAATTCTCAAAATTCAAAAACCTCGATAGTTTTCAAAATCTATCGAAGTTCAGTTGACAGGTTTACCCCTTGCAAAAAAATATCGAGAGTACATTAAAATCTATCGAAACCTGAAAAGACCTCTTTACCCCTGTCAGTTTTCAGAGTATTTAAACGTGCCTTAGCTTTTTTTTCTTTTCACTTTTTACAGATCTATCAAAAGCTTTTGTCGATTTCAATACTTACAAAGATATACACACAAAAACAAGAACTATTCGATAGTTTTCTCCATTATTAAGCAAGAAAACCTTAAAAAACTTATTGTTTGTCACTGTTGATTCACTTTTAACCATGAGAACTGAAGTTTTTTTGTGTTTTTGGGACTTTCTGAGAAAGAAATCATCGAACTTGGTTTTTTGATTTGAATATTGATTTCTATTATTCAAGGGTTCAACAGTTCACAAGTGTTCGATTTTTTGTGTTAGTGTTAAAAGGGGTGATTTTCTTTTTAGGGTTATTTTGTATTAAAAGTTTGATTAAATTTTTTTTAATTAATTAAATTTTAAGTGCAAATTTAGTTTTGGTTTAAAAAATTAATTTTCTGGAAATTTGAAACATAATGGCTGGAGAATTTATCGTAACCAAAACTAATCATGTCTCGTTTCAAAATCTGCAATCCATAACGAATCCTCAAATTCGTGCATGGGCAGAGTTTTTGAATACACGTTCGTTAGTGGCATACGCTGTAAGTACTCCCGTGGTCCTTTGTCTCGATCAATTGACTGCGTTGTACACAACCGCCACGGATACAACTGAGAATAACATACGGTCCTTTAGTTTTGTTGTGCCAGGGGGCAGAACAATTAGGGTTACGGAACATGACTTCAATAGAATACTTCATTTCCCTACAGAAAACCTTGTTCCGGATCCCACAACTGAGGAAATACATGCTTTCTTCACTCTTATCAGAAGTCAACAACCTAACTTCTTGGTGGGAGAGTTCCTAAAGCATTACCTGCCAAAGCCATGGAACTTTTTCTTTCATACTCTGATCCATGTTTTTACTGCCAAGCTTACTAATCTGCATGGCATTCCCTTATTCCTTCAAAAGATAGGGTTTGCCATTGCGAACAATAGGCATATTAACATAGGACGGATAGTGATTGATCAAGTCATCATGTGCATGGGACCACTGGATGAAAGAACAGGCATAAATGAAGATGTGCTCTATTTCTATCCTAGGTTCCTACAACTAATTCTCAATGATGTCTTAACAGATGATGAACGTGAGACATTTGAAGCTGAAGACACAATGGAGTGTACGAAGATGAAGAGCAATGCCATAACCGCTCTGATAAGGAAGAACAACTATCTTCCAGGGGTACCCACTGTTCTCACAGAATATCTAAGAACGGTGCCCCTACCTCTTCTACCCCCAGGGGAACAGGTAATTCAAGGTAACATTCCTGAACCTGAACCTCAACCAATGGATGTTGATCCAGAGCCCTCAGTGGCCATTC
This sequence comes from Heracleum sosnowskyi, assembly GCA_030848705.1. NCBI lineage: Eukaryota > Viridiplantae > Streptophyta > Magnoliopsida > Apiales > Apiaceae > Heracleum > Heracleum sosnowskyi. Next base: position 88,811,578 of record CM061236.1, read on the forward strand.
CAGACCAGGAGGTTGCAAACCCACAACCTCTAACCACGGTCGAAGAGCCTTTGAACGAGCCAAATGAAAACATAAATGATGCTCCTTCTCCTCCTATACCCAGTAAAGAAACATCCCTGAGTGTAGAGGGAGATAGTGCCAAAGCAGCACCACATAAGGAGATACACCCTTCAACAGCAGCTCTGCCTTCCTCTAAAAGGAGAAGAACAGAAACTGAGGCAACTGCTGATACTTCATTTCTCTCATTCAAAGAGCCCTTTACTGATTTTTCTGATGCTGATTGGGCTACGCTAACGAAAGCAATATCTGAACCAATAGCTCAATCAAGTAAGGAAGAATTGACGGAAGCAACTGGTGTTCCGACCATATTACGGTCAGGTTCACTGGTTGAAGGTTCTCTGAACCAAGGGTCTTCACAGACGTCGAGAGAAGGCTTTGACCTAAATGCACAATCTAAAAGGTCATTGTCTACCTCCCCAGATGGAACATATCTGGATCCTGCGGGTAAAGGGTCTGACGTAGGTGCAGATCGGCAACTCGTTGACAGTGAATCAATTACTATTGAGGAGTCAACTGAGGTGAAGTCTTTACAGACTCACGGGGAAGATTCGGGATCTCTGCTGTTAAAAGAGCCTGTTTCTAACCCCCTAGAGATTCAAACTCTAGATCCTACAAAGGATATATCATCTAAGGATGATCAGCAACTTGGTTTAACCAAGGACGGGGACTTGCGAAGCCCCATTGCACCACCGGTGACCTCCTTAAGGACGGCTACGGTGTTTTCTTCTGCAGGTACAACCAGCACAATGGATTTGAGTGAAACACAAACACTTACACCTGGCCTGAGTGGGAAAGGAAAAATGAGTGAAACACTAACAGAAACTGTGAGTGAACACCCAGAGCCAAACGTGAGGAGTGACACCCAAACCCTGACTCATATTGATGATCTGCTGTTACCAACAGAAAGAGAGCTACAAGTTCAATCTTCCCTCAAGGAGATGACAGTTCATGATAAAAAAGGAAATCCATTATTCAAGGTTCCACTGCGACCTTCCTTTGACCAAGGGATCACCTCCAGTCAAGACAATGTTTCTTTAAAGTCTATTCAAGAGAAAGTTGACTTGGCTGCAGCTGATTCCAGAAGAACATTCAGGGTCATTGGCAGTGCATCTGGCACTATAACAGGTACGAAACAGGCAGTGGACTCCTTAAAGAAGGAAGCTATGGAAGAGCTAGTCGATTTGAGGATGGACGTAAGGGAGCTTAAAGATGGATTCATGAATGAAGTAACTGCACTGTCCCAGGGACATGAAGCTTTGAAAGAGGACGTTCTGGTTATCCGGGATGGTCAAGCGCGGGTAAGGGATGCAATGGACAACCTTTCAAGAGTGGAGTCTAGACTCAACAGGAGGCTGGATCATATGGAAAAGACTACCAACTCAAGATTGGAAAACATTGACCTGTCGTTAGCTTCTATAAATGACTTTAATAAGCAGCTTATGGATTTCTTGGAGAATCAAGGCGATGGAGTACAGTCTATATGGAGTATGCTGAAAAACCAACAATCTGGACAACCTGGCCCCTCCTATCAACAACCTGATCCTTCTAATGTCTTTTATGCTGAGGATGCTTTTATCGAGGATTCCTCAACTAAGGGGGAGAAAGTTGGAGAAGGGGAGAAGGAGCAAACTAAGGATGGATGGAGAGTTTGGGAAACAGTTGAAGCTATTCCTATCAGGCAGTACTGGATAGAAGAACTTGTGGAGGAAGAGCAGAGTGAAGAGGAATTTGAATTCATGCAAGAGCAACCTATTCAAGAGGAGCATGAACCATATTATCCTGAACCAATAGATCATCCTATCTTGGATGAGGATATTATGGAAGAAGAATCAAATTCTCTGTCACCAGAAGAAGAAGCTGCCTTGGAAGCAATAAGAGCTCAGAGAGCTGCAATAGATGCCAGGCAAGCTGAGAAAGAAAAACAGCAAGCAATTCTGAGAAGTGAAAAGCTAAAGAGGTTGAAGGTGTATAATGAAGTGAGGAAGAAGAAGATGATAGATCTGGCAAAGAAAGATGGTACTGAATGGGAAATGGCTTATAAAACCTTTTGTGGAGTTGAAGACGGATTACAAGTCAACGACAATACGGAGGTGGAAGTCATTATTCAGGACATCAGAAGTGCTAATCTTGATGATCAGACTTACTTCAAAGCACTGAGAAGCTCTATAATCTGTCTGAATGCTGGGGTTAAAGCAAATGGTGCCTGGAGCTTATTAATCAGTTTTCTGGAGAAAGGTACATTTGTGATTTCTACTAAGTTTTTAGAACAGAGGACATATACAGAATTGCAGGCTATACTCATCAAGATCCAAAGAACTACAAGGCTAAATGAACTGCTCCGAGAGCATGTTAAGGAGATCGTGATGAAAGTCAGTCCAGAGATTACTGAAGATCCTCCAATGGTTAGATTCATGACGAATGACTTGTTCAGAATCTGCTATTTGGCTGAGGACAAACTGAGGGACTACCCAAGCAACTATCTAATCTCAGTTGAGAAGTATCTTAGATCCACTGGATTCTCTTCAACGGAGAAGGACAAAGCAGCAGACACTCTTAGAAGATTTCTAATGGAGAATGTTCCTTACTATAGGAAAAGAGTGGAAAGAGGATTGGAAGTGCATACCAGACTGCCAAACATGCCAAAGCCAAACAAGAAAGATGTTAACATTGCATGGTTGTGGGCTGGAGTGGGTCAAGAGGTTGAGTATATTGGAAGACACATCCGAGGAGCAATCCTTAAACCTGGAGAACCACTGCACTATCCATCAGTGATTGATTATCAAGCTGCTAACTCCGATCCAATGATTGAAGAAGGTGAGATTGGAATGGACTGAATGATGAAGCAAAAAACAAGAGAACTATCAGCTCAGACTAGAGGAGCAACTTCATTGTATAAAGTTTAATTGTTTTTTGAATTATGAAATCTGGAAATGTATAAATATCTGATCCAGAATGCATTAATATTATTACGCTGTCTTACTTTAAGTAGTTTCATGTTTCCTTAGTTAGTTGAGTTATCCTCGAAGTATTTGCTTGTCGAACTCTATCCAATCAAATAGGGGGAGATTGTAAAGCATAATGTAACATAAGATCTAAAAGAGATAACTACAACTCAACAAAGGACAAGACAGACAATAATATTAACTGAAGCACAGGAATCCAGAATCAAAGAAGAAAAGGTAAACACAAAAAATCAAAATACGTTATGTATTCTTGAAGTCCGTAAACAGGTCACAGAAAGAAGTTCATGAAAATGTTCAAGCCTCAGTGACAACAAAAGAAACAAGACTTTCAAGACGACAGAAGTATGTGAATGATTTAGGGTTCAGTACCACGGGATTCCAGTGATGAAGCAACCAGAAGGACAAGGGACGTATCAGCAGCATTGTATTGAAGATATAAAATAAGAATTGATCAAGTGTTATTCATCTGTGAACCAGACCAGTTGCACTAGGTGACGGCACTAAAAAGATCAAGTTGTTTTATCGTCTCAGAAGAAATTGATACAGTCTATTTCTTAAAAACCCAGAAGCTCAGTGGAATCATTTATGGACTAAAGACAAGAAAGAGAAATTCGATGGTTTTTCTAATTGAAAAACTATCGAATGGTAGTTGAAATGATTAATTAAAAACTAAAGTAAATTAGTTTGGCATCCGATAGTTTTGATTTAAAAACTATCGAATGACAAATTAATTTATTTAATTCGATGGATTTTTATTCATTCGATGGTTTTTTATTATGGGAGCAGGTGAAAAGAATTCCTTTTCTGAAAGGTTGATGAAGATCCAACGGCCAGGATTGTTTCTACAATTCTCATTCGATGGTTTTTCAAAACAGACTACAATTAATACAGAGAGAAGATTGTGTCTTCTTCAGTTAAGGTATTCAACACAGACACATAACTGAGAGAGAGAAGAGCCGGAGAAAATTACCAGAGAAATTAATAGTGCTCAGAACTTGATTATTGTTTTGTATTTGTGTTACCTTAAACTCATTGACGCTAATCTACGGATTAGAAATTGTAGCACCCCTCGAGGTTTATATTTATAAAAAGATATATTCCCCGAAACTTGATTTGGTTTGGTGTGTTTGATTTCGTTATAGAACAAAAGATTAATCCGCGAACGAAATTAAATTATTTGTGAGTATCGTATTCAACCCCCCCTTCTACGATACTTTGGACCTAACACACATTATATAAGTGTATATGTATAAGGACTCTCGGGAAGAGTGTATATTCATATTTTAAATGTAATTTGGGAGTCGGAGATATTTTACGAACGCTGTCATAAAAACACGAAGATTTGCCGGAGACAGATTATTTATTTTACAATTATTTAAAAATATTCCAAAAAATATAATTTGGATATTTTTAAGTTTAATAAATATTTAAATAATACTTGAGATATTATTTGAATATTTATTTAATTGAGTGAATATTATTTTGAATATTCATTTAAAATGAGCTTAAGTAATTGTTTATTATTTAATAAATATTATTTCAATATTTATTAAATATCCTTAATTGTTTATTAATTAATAAATATTATTCAAATATTTATTTAATATTCTAAAATGATTTAAAAATCATAAAACCTTATTTAAAAATTATTTAAGGCCCTCATTAATTATTTAAAATATTTTCTGGCCTTCAGAAAAATCATTTAAAAACAGCAGGGGTTCCCAAATATTATTTTGAGTTTATTAAGACTCTTAAATACGATTAAATATTTCCCAACTCATCAAAAATTGGGAATCCAGTTTAAGGAGCAACCAATGATTTTACTCTTCCAATTCCTCGAAAGAGTTTATGTTTTGGGATCACTGCCCTATCCTAACGAATTTCAAATCAAAGCATCTCAGAAAACTCCGACTACTCCCAGGTCGAAATTTTGCGAAGCGAATCCTTCTCGGTGATTACTCTGGTTGACTCAAGTCAACTTCCATTGTGACTTACTCCCCCAAACAATCAGGGAGTAAGGTGATTAGAAATAATGAACAGTTTTGACAAGTATCTTATACTCGGGGAATCAGGATTAAATCTCGATTCCCGTTTTATTGAATATTCATCCGGGACTAGGAGGAAACGTGTAAGAGGCCGTGGGACAGTCCATCAAATTATATAGCGTAAGAGGTTGCGGGGCAGTCCAGCATCTATCTCGCGTAGGAGGCTGTGGGACAGTCCAGCAGATACAAAGCCCGTATGCGGCTGGGGTGATAATCGTGTTAGGATATCATCCATCTACTAGTAGAAAAGTGCGTGTTCGATACAACGACTGATCATCGTGTATCGTGGTGTGCTCCAGATAGTCCCATCTTCCAATTGGAATTGTACTGTAACATTGTAACGAAAGCCTAGGTGCTGAGTTACCGATAATGTTGACAGTGGTTGAAAAGTATACTTCTTCTACAGTATCTTGAACTGTATGTCATGTTTTGACGAAAAGGATTACTTTAAACATCATTCTATATACGAATGAGATTTCAAATATTCCAAGTGATATATGAGTTTGTAGAGCCGTATATAAGCTGCTATATATTATTGTGAGTTTAATGTGTTAGATATAATTGCTAATGTTTGTTTATCAGTGTTTAAGCAACAGGTACTGACAAGAGTTTATCAGAAGCCAGTCAGAGTTTAGTTAAACTCTGACAGGGTGAAGAGTTTAATTGAAGCCGGTCAGAGTTTATTTAAAGTCTGACAAGGTGATAGTTGAGTTAGCTGTCGGTGCTGAATTGAAGATTCTAGAAGCAATGTATTCTGAAGATGGAAAGAAGCAGAATATATTGATACAGCTAAGGAAACAGAATGGAAGATTAGAAGCAATCCTTAATTGATAAGTTTTGTATAGCTAACTTGTAGGAATATCAATTAGATAAGGATTGTATGTAGCTGTGTACTATATAAACACAGATAGGTTATCCCTAGAAGGGATGCGATTATTGATATATTATTATTGTAACCTAGAAGCTCTTTGTGATTCATTAACATCATAAAGAGAGAAGCTGTTAATATAAATACAGTTTATTGATTCATAAACAGTGTTCTTAATTATCGTTATTCTCATTCATACTTGATTATATTGTGTATTCGGCCTAACAATTGGTATCAGAGCCAAGGCTGTTTAATATATACAGTTTTACGATTCAAACACAGTATTAATCATGTCTGAAGAAAATCAAACTGCTCCTAAGGCTGAACAGGTTAAGCCCAATTCTGTGAGTCGATATGAAACAATCAGGGTTCCAATTCTCAGGCCAGTAGAGTATCCGATTTGGAAGGTTAAGATGACCATGTTTCTGGAGGCTACAGATCCAGAATACCTTGACAGAATTAATGATGGTCCTCATATGCCAACTAAATTGTCCCCTGTTGTTGATGGTCAAGCACAAAAGACTGTTCCAAAGGAAAAGAAAGATATGACTCCTGAGGATATCTCATCAATTGCAAAGGATGCAAAGGTTAGACATCTTCTCCACAGTGCTTTAGATAATGTAATGTCTAACAGAGTAATTGGCTGCAAAACTGCCAAAGAGATATGGGATGCTTTAGAAGTCAGATGCCAGGGAACAGGTGCTATTAAGAAGAACAGAAAAACAATACTCACACAGGAGTATGAGCACTTTGATTCAAGAACTAATGAAACCTTGACTGAGACTTATGACAGATTTTGCAAACTGTTGAACGATCTATCTCTGGTAGATAAGGAATATGAACTTGAAGAGTCCAATCTCAAGTTTCTGTTATCTCTACCTGAAAAGTGGGATTTAAAGGCAACAACAATCAGAGATAATTATGATCTTGCTGATACAGATCTTGATGAGATCTATGGATTGTTAAAGACTCATGAACTTGAGATAGAACAAAGAAACAGGAGGTTCAGCAAGAAGACAAAATCTGTTGCTCTCAAAGTCGAGGAGAAGCCCATCAAGAAGGAATCATCAAGGAAGAAAGCCAAGGGAAAGGCTTTAGTTATTAAATCTGAAAGTGAGTCATCAAACTCTGATGATGACTCAAACTCTGATGAAGCTTCTGACTCTGAGGATGATGAAGAGGAGTTGATGCAAATGGCTGCATTGATGGTGAAGACCTTTAAGAAGATGGGATTCAAGAACTTCAAGAAAGGAAAGAGATTCTCAAGGAAAGATTCAAACTCTGAAAGGAGAAGTTTCAGAAAGTCTGATGGAAAGGAGACCAAGTCTGGCAAGAAGGATAAGTCTCAAATCCAGTGCTACAAGTGTAAGGAGATGGGTCATTATGCTCCAGAGTGCAAGAAAGGCAAATCTGAGAAAGCACTCATCTCTAAAGGCAGAGACTGGGCAGATACTTCAGACTCTGATGATGGAGAAAACTATGCTCTTATGGCAACTGTCAGAGATGAGACTGAATCTTCTGAAAATAAGGTACCCCTAACTACTTATGCTTATGATACAGATAATATATCTGAGTTAAGAGTATATCTGAAAAGTGTTCATGTTAGTTATAGGGATCAGACTTTAGAGAATGAGAGGATTAAATCTGAGAATCTTAGTCTTAAAGAAAGAAACAAGTTTCTTGAAAGAGAACTTGAGAATATGAAGCAGATTCAAAAAGAAAGAGATGATGCTGTTTATGTAGAACAGGAGTTGCTGAAAAGATATAAGCAACTAGAATCTGATTTAGAGAAGGAAAGGAAAATAATCAAGACTTGGACAGATTCTGGAAGAGACACTCATCAAGTGTTTCAGACTGATTCTGTAGGTTTAGGTTATTGTGAAAATGATGAACTTAGGTTTAAAGACAAGGTTAAGGTAAAACCACAACTTAAACCTGTGAAATTTGTTCCAGAAGCCAATAAGTTAAAATCTGTTGTAATAAGGGAAGCTGATATGGAATCAGATGAATCTTGTGACAAACAAGAAAATATTTTAACAGAAAAACTTATGGAATTAGAAGCTGTTAGAAAACCAGTAAAAACTTGTGAAAAACAGGTTAATGTTGGCTTGATGACAGGAAAACAGTTTAATCATAAGCTGAAAGAGGTAAAGTCTTCCATGAAACCTAAAGGATCCAAGAGAAATAGGAATGGAAAAGTAGGCATAAATAATAGAAATAATCATATGCCTAATGCTAGTGCCTCAAGAAAAACATGTTATAATTGTGGTAGTTCTAATCATCTTGCTAGATTTTGCACTAAGAACAAACATATTAATTCTTTACCTTCTACTTCAGAAGTAAAGAATGATTATGTTAGAGTAAGACCACAGACCTTATGCAGACACTGTGGAAGCACTTGGCATTCCATTTACACTTGCAAGAGTTATCATGCAATTTATCATAATTATTATGAGCTAAAACCCAACTTAAAATGGGTTAGAGCAAACTCTGCTAGTGTAAAAACTGACAATGTTAGTTTAAACTCTGATAATGCTGATTCCGCTGCAAAAGCTAACACTGTTAAGAAAGATAAAGGATCCAAGCAAGTCTGGATCCTTAAAACTAACACTTAGTGTTTGTTTGTGATTGCAGGGTATAATAGAGAGCACACTTATCTTGGACAGTGGATGCTCAGGACATATGACTGGAAACAAAGCCCTGTTATCAGACTTTGAGGAGAAGGCTGGCCCAAAAGTTTCCTATGGAGATGGCAACATAGGACACACTCTGGGATATGGCAATATAAATCTTGGAAGTGTCATCATCACAAATGTAGCTCTAGTCTCAGGACTCAAGCATAATCTGTTATCTGTGAGTCAAATCTGTGACAGAGGAAACCATGTAGATTTTCATAGTGAATACTGTGAAGTTATCAGTAAATCTACTGGGAAAGTTGTTCTAGTTGGACACAGGCGCAACAATATTTATGAAGCAAGTTTGGTAACAAACTCTGATGGAAAAACAGTGTGTCTGACTGCAAAAATGTCAAATGAAGAGAGTTGGAATTGGCACAAGAAGCTCTCTCATCTCAATTTGAACAACATCAATGAGCTGATAAGAAAGGATCTTGTAAGAGGACTTCCAAAATCAATACTCAATCTAGATGGTCTATGTGATTCTTGTCAAAAGGCCAAGCAAAGGAAGTCATCTTTCAAGAGCAAATCTGAATCTTCAGTAGTGGAACCTTATCATCTTCTACATGTTGATCTCTTTGGACCAGTGAATGTGATGTCCATGGGCAGAAAGAAATATGCTCTAGTAGTTGTTGATGAATATACTAGATATACATGGGTATATTTCTTATCAAAGAAGGATGAAACTGCTCAAACTCTGATGGATCATGTAAATCTACTGGACAAAGGATCACAGCACAAAGTCAAAATTATAAGGAGTGATAATGGAACTGAATTCAGAAACTCAATAATGGAAGCTTTCTGCAAGGAAAGAGGAGTCAAACAAGAATTTTCTGCACCTGGAACTCCACAGCAAAATGGTGTAGTTGAAAGAAAGAACAGAACTTTAATTGAAGCTGCCAGAACTATGCTTGATGAAGCAAAATTGCCAACTTATTTCTGGGCAGAAGCTGTTCAAACTGCTTGTTTTACTCAAAATGCTACACTGATCAACAAGCATGGGAAAACACCATATGAGATGGTGAAAAATAAGAAGCCAAATTTGTAATATTTTCACATATTTGGATGCAAATGCTTTGTGTTGAAGACTCATCCTGAACAGTTGACAAAGTTCGAGTTAAAAGCTGATGAAGGAATCTTTGTTGGCTATCCATTGTCAACAAAAGCATTCAGAGTTTACAATCTGAGAACTAAGGTGATCATGGAATCCATACATGTGTCATTTGATGACAAGAAAATAATTGGACTTGAAGACAAGGATGGATATGATCAACTAAGTTTTGAAAATGAAGATCTATTCTCTGATGATGTAAACTCTGATGAAGCAGGGTTGACAAACTCTGACGAAGCATACTCTGAACCTCTACTGGTAAATACTGAAGAAACTGAAAATTCTCAAATTGAACATAATAGAGAATCAGTTGAGGGGGAGCGTGAAGAAGCTCAACAAGACACAGCAAGTGAATCAGTTGAGGAAACTGATTCAAACTCTGACAGTACAAACACTGAGCCATCCAACTCAAGGGGAGCCTCAGATACTGCAGAAATTCAACGTATGAATCAGGAGAGCATGGATCAAGGGGGAGGATTCAATAATGATGCAAGAAACCACTTACCAACAGCCAGAAAGTGGACACAGGCACACACACCTGATCTCATAATTGGAGATCCTGATGCTAGTGTGAGAACTAGAAGTGCAACAAATAATGAGTGTCTGTATCATGCTTTCTTGTCTCAAACAGAACCAAAGAAAGTGGAGGAAGCTCTTCAAGATGCTAATTGGATTACAGCAATGCAAGAAGAGTTAAATGAATTTGAAAGAAATGAAGTCTGGACACTTGTACCTAGACCAAAGAATAGATCAATAGTAGGTACAAAGTGGGTTTTCAGAAACAAGACTGACAGTGAAGGTGTGATTACAAGAAACAAGGCTAGACTTGTGGCTAAAGGTTATTCACAACAGGAAGGAATTGACTATGATGAAACCTTTGCTCCAGTTGCAAGATTGGAAGCCATAAGAATTTTTCTGGCCTATGCTGCACACAAGAAGTTTAAAGTCTTTCAGATGGATGTAAAAAGTGCTTTTCTCAATGGGAAGCTTGAAGAAGAAGTGTTTGTTGAACAACCACCAGGATTTGTAGATTCCAAGCATCCAGATTATGTCTACAGGCTTGACAAGGCATTATATGGACTAAAGAAAGCACCAAGAGCATGGTATGAAACTCTTGCTCAATTTCTTTTAGAAAGTGGGTTCACAAGAGGTACAATTGATAAAACCTTGTTTTATTTCAATTCTGGTGATGATTTGCTTTTAGTTCAAATTTATGTAGATGATATTATTTTTGGATCTACTAATGACAAACTTTGTAAGAAGTTTGCAAAGCTTATGCAGTCCAGGTATGAAATGAGCATGATGGGAGAGCTTAGTTATTTTCTAGGCTTACAGGTCAAGCAAACAGATGATGGGATTTTTATCAATCAAGCAAAGTATACCAGAAATCTTCTAAAGAAATTTGGTATGCTTGATAGTTCATCTGCAACAACTCCCATGGCTACAGCAACGAAGCTTGACAAAGACACAGGAGCCTCAGTAGATATGACTAACTACAGAGGAATGATAGGGTCTCTACTGTATCTTACTGCAAGTAGACCTGATATCATGTATGCAACATGTCTTTGTGCAAGATTTCAAGCAGATCCCAGAGAGCCTCATCTAACAGCTGTAAAAAGGATTTTCAAATATCTCAAAGGAACCATAACCTTGGGTTTGTGGTATCCTAGAGAATCAGAGTTTAAATTAATTGGTTACTCTGATGCAGATTTTGCAGGCTGTAAGATAGATAGAAAAAGTACAAGTGGAAGCTGTCAATTTTTAGGTGACAGATTGGTTTCTTGGTACAGTAAGAAACAGAAATCAATTTCTACATCCACTGCAGAAGCAGAGTATATAGCAGCTGGTAGCTGTTGTGCACAGATTCTGTGGATGAAGAATCAACTGCTGGATTATGGGTTAAGGTACTCAAAAATACCTATTTTCTGTGATAACCAAAGTGCTATTGCTATGACAGGTAATCCAGTACAGCATTCCATGACCATGCACATCAGCATAAGGTATCATTTTATCAGAGAACATGTGGAAGAAGGAAACATTGAGCTTCATTTTGTGTCTACAGACCAACAACTTGCAGATATCTTCACCAAACCTTTGAGTGAAGCTACTTTTACAAGATTGGTAAATGAACTTGGAATGATCTCTGGTTCTGACTAGAGATACGGGTTAGACTCACTTTTTATGTTCATGATTTCTTACATGTGTTAACTGTTATGTGAACCAGCATGTTAAACTCTGATGATAAACTCTGTGAAGTGTCAGTCATACTCTGAAAGTAAACTCTGATGTTAAACTCTGTTGGTCATACTCTGGTAATTACAGTTTAATGCTATTCTCTACTGTAATTTTGTCTGAAACATATGGACCAATGAAGAAATTTGTATGAAACATAATTCTCAGTAAGTAATTGTGAATCCTTAAGAGTTGATAGATTCTGATCTCATATATGTGCAGTAAACTAACACAGCATGATACTGTCTCTATATTTATACCATCTCTTAGTTTATTGATCCTATACACTGAGTCTGTATTAGCTGTTTGCATTTTCTCTCATAAGTTAATTATAATCACTGATGAAAAGTCTAAACTCTGATTATTTATTGCACATAATTCACCCTCAAATCAAAAGATGCCAAACAGAGCACAAATTCCTTTGAGATCATGTTGTGCCTAGGAAGATCCAGGAACTTATTGTATGAAATAAGGGCTAAAATCTTTGATTTTTGGTGACTAGTGCCAACCACTGATTACTGGAAAAATAAAATAAAAAAAAATAAAAAAAAAAAAAAAAAAAAAAAAAGGGGGTGAAAAATAAAAGACATATCCAAATGAAAGGATATCAGTAATACAGAGTTTAGATAGAAAAATCAGTGTCTATGTTATACATGAGAGTTTAGGCAACCAGTTTTTACTACTTTAGTTTGTGGATTTTATGCACTTTGAGATGATCTAAATACTGATTTCGGTAAACTCTGCTACTACACACACATTTTTCACAACTGTACAGATTGAGAAAAGAGTTTATTATCAAAGAAGGACAAATGGTAAACACTGATGTATTGTGTGAAATACGCCGAGGTTACTTTGTTTTAATCTCTGATGGTTAAAATAATTTCTTTGTTTCAGACAATTAATAATTTTGAGATTAGCCATTTGTTTTTCGGAAAAAGTATGATTGAACGGAGAACAGAAAGAGTATGTTTATTAAATCCTGTTTGTGATTTGTATTGCTGCTGAGTATGTTCGTTAATTGTTTAAAGTGTTTTTACTTTCACTTTACAATTACTCTGCAATATTGATAATACTGATATGTAAAGAAACAAATTGTTTTTCATTAATTGATTCAAATTTACATTCAGACAATTCCATACTCATGTTTAACTAATCTTTCTGGTACATACTAATCACTATGGTTACAAAAGAGAAGATCTATTTAACCAGGATAAGTATTTGAATGCTACATCTGAAGCAGAAGAGCTAGAGCCAGAAGCTATTGTGCTCTATTACTTCTGATGAGCGCAACCCAGATGCTCAACTGATCATTATACCATCTGGGATTGCTTGACAACATCCTGAAGATGAATCATCATCATCATCATCATCTTCCTGGTTTCTCTTTCTGCTTTGCAGCTTGCAGGACTCCAAGAAGATTGTCTCCTCAGTACCCATCAGGAAACTCTGCTGGAAGAGCATCATACAAATCTCCATAGTATGATTGTCTGCCAGGATGGGCACATCATATGGACCGGGACGGATGATGTGCACATAAGGATTAGAGATTGGTCCTTCTGTTATTTCATCATCTGCTATAAGACCTTCATCATTCAGAAAAGACAGAACAAGAAACTCATCAATGATGTAGTTTGCTTGTTGATGCCAGTTCATGTTCAAGAATGATTCTACATCCATGAACTCAAAGGTTCCTGCCATTTGGTGTATGGTAATTTTAAGATATGAAGCCTGTTGTTAAAATGCTTGAGTTTTTAAAGCATTCAACAGGGTAACTGAAGGGTTTTTACTAGAATCGAAGCGCTTGGGATAATAAGGTGCGGAGTTTCGAGACAGTCATTATTATTCTGACTGTTGAGCTCCTTTGTACTTTATTATTAAAATTGATAATTTTATTATTATTGATTTTTTTTTCCTTTTAAGCGACAATTTTTGAGTGTTATGTGATGACAGGTGTCTCCACGTTTGCACGTGTGTATTGGAAGTTGTTAGATACAGCTGTCAGCGTATTCACGTCTGACATCTGTCCCACTAACATACTTTTAATCTTTTCAGTTCTTATTTAAAACACTACATACACACGATTCAATCTTTTACGCACCTCATCTTTTCATTAGATTTTACTCACACACAAACACTCAAACACTTTCAAAGCCCAGTTCTTCTTGTTTTCAAATCTTACTAATGGCAACTACAGCGTTTATTGCTTCTGAATTAGAATTTGTTCCCAACAATTATTCTGCTCCTGTAGCAAATGAGAACGCACCGGAGGCGTTTCATTTGATTCAGAGGTTCTTGTTAAACTCTGATATTGGTACTGCTCTCACAGCACCATCGAAGCTGTCTGCTACTCAAATCCGAACTTTTTGGCAGACAGGTGCTTATGATAATGGAGGAGAGTCTGGATCTCCATCTATCATTTTTCAATATGAGGACAATGACTATGCTGTTACTCCTACTACTGTTCGTGATGCCTTGGGACTTGAGGATTTCAATGCATTCACAATCTCTGTTGGAGATTCTGAGCTAGTCAGGATGATGCACGAGATAGGCTACACTGGACCTTTGACAAAGATAGGTCAACTCAAAAGGCCGTTTTTGCGCAAGGAATGGAGCTTCTTTTTCGATTGTATTACTCGGGCTTTCGGAAAGAAGTGCACTAATTGGGATGCGATTCCCACGGATAGTCTACAGATCGGGTATTCTCTTCTCTATGGCAGTCAATTTGATATTGCTAGATTAGTTTTAACTAATATTGGTGAGAAAATGCTAGAGAATAGAAATGTTGTTTACTTCTCTCGGTTTTGTCAATTGATTTTCAATCATTGCTGTCCAAATGTTGAGGTTGTAGAGGATGATGTTATACTTTCATTTAAATTGCACAAACGTATATTCTCTGACCTTATAAACAAGGACAACAAGAAAGGAGAAGTTGGTCCTTTAATGTTGCCTGCATCTGTGCAACAATTTCTTGACAACTCACAACAACAACATGTCTCAACTGCTGAAGCTGGACCTTCTGTATCTCAACCACAGAGGTCAAAGAGTTCTAAAGTTCGGGCAGTTAAGTCTGGTTTGCAACCCACTGAAGCTGAGGTATCAAATGTTGATGCTGTGCCTCAGAGACAAAGAATGAAGAAAAGGCGAGCCCACAGGGCAAAGTCTGTTGCTGCTGCTTCTATTGCAGACTCAGAAACTGAAGCTGATGAAGAAACTCTTCATCAGAGAAAGAGAAGACTTGTTGCTGATCAACTTTTTGGTGATATCATTGCAAATATGAACAAAGAACCTGAGGTCACTGCAGCTCCTACATCAGAGAATGAGGAGATTGTGATTACAACTGTTCCTTCAAGTACTCTTGCAGTTGTTGTTGAGGAGACTGTTTTAACTGCTGAGGATGCTGCAAATCCTGAAACTCTTCTGATGGATTTTGAACCAGAAGCTCCTACATCAAAAGCTGATGATGTAGTGGAGGAAGCTGCTGCATACTCTGACAGCAGGATTCTTGATCATGAAGATACTGTCCTGGAAGCTGATCAAGCATCTACTGAGTTAGTAGAACCTATTGCTTCTCACACAGAAATCATTTCTATTGATTTTGAGAAAGGTGAGGAAGTTGATCAGATTAGAGTTGATCCAGTTCCAGAAGCTGTTGCTGTACAAGCTGATGCGACAGATAATGATCATGAGGATATTGTTTTCCTTGAAGCTTTGCAACAATCAGTTGTTGAGATTGTTCAGAGAGAAGCAGAGGTTACTGCTCCAGCAAACTCTGATGTTCCTCAAACTGTAGCCGATCAAGTACCTGATGCCACTGCCCCGTTACTTGATGAAATCACTGCTGAAAATGTGCTTGAAGATATTCACAGAGAGGATGACAATGCTGAAGCTAGTCCTTCTCATTCAAACTCTGATATTCAAGTGGAAGTTTCTGATATTCAAGCAAATTCTACTGAAGAGAGGGAAGTTCAAAGGGCTGCTTCTGAGCATTTTCAGAATATGTACTACAATGCATGGGCTAATGCAGACTGTGTCTTTCCAGCACAAAGGGCTGCAGATTTTTTATCTGATTCTGTCAAGAAGATTACAAATCCTGATATCCTTACGAGCTTACAGGCAACTGTTATTCAAGTCAAATCTCTCAATAATAGATTTGATGAGAATCAACAAATGCTTACAAAACTGAGGAATGAAGTAAGTCTGAGGGATCTTACTTTAAAAGCTGACAGAACTTCTTACTATGCCATGTTCAAGCAGCAAGCCAGGGATTCTGAAGAAATCAAGAAGAGGCTTGGGACAGTTGAGGACAATCAGAATGCTATGTCTGCTCAACTGACTTCCATTTCTACTGCGCTTGAATTGCTGACATCAGTACTACTTTCTGATGATGTCAAAAAGGGGGAGAGTATACCTAAAGACAAATGCAAAGATACTCAACCTCTGAGACGGAAGGATGATTCTACTGATGGGGGAAGCAGAGGAAATGAAAGAAGGATTTCTGCTCAAAAGCACAGAAGTGTAATAAACTCTGGTGGTCAATCTACTTCAAACCTCAACAAAAGTTTAGTTGTTCCAACTAACCCATCTACTGATGAAGAGATTGCTGCTAGGATCTTTATTAAAGAGCATGGAAAAGATGTTACAATTGAAGATATCCAAGCTGAAGAACAGATGCTTGCTGAAGAACACAAGAAAAATCTTAAAGCTGGAATCTACAAAAAGAAGGAAATCAAGGCTCCTAGAAAGAAAGAAAAAGGAATTGTTATCAAAGAGAATGTAAACTCTGATCAGAGTTTACAGTACTCAAGGAGGCCTGTGATTAAAAATGCTGATAAAGGAAAAGGTAAACTGGTAGAAGAAGAACAGTTACCTAAGAAGATTTATTCAACCTCTGACATTGCTCAAGTTGAAACAAGATTACCAAAATCAACCTCTGACGCTGCTCAAGTTGATGATACTATTGAAGTTAAGCCAGCCTCTGACAAGGCTCAAGCTGTGCAAACTCGGCTAGCTCCTCAACTCAAAGGGTTCTTAAGACCTGTATTCTCTGAAACTCTGACACTTCAACCTGTGGATTTTTCTCAAACCAGGACTGTACTTGGAAAAGAATCTTATGATAAGTCTGGTTTAGGTTCACATAGGGAGAAGAGAATAAATAACAGATCTCAAGACAATATTTCACTGACAGGATCTGGTATTGTGAATACACAAGAAAATCTTGATAAGTTAGAATCTGTTCAGTTGATTTTTCACAGAATCTTGAAGAAGCAGTTTCTGTTATACTTCATGAGTGATGGAAGAGTTTATAGAATTGGAGAATCTGATGTAAATCTCAAATCATGGGAAGAACTTGAATATGTACTTTATCTGTTAAAAGTTAAGAACAGACATACTCATAATGTTGCTCAAATCTTAAAAGAAAAGATGCTGAGATCAAAAGTAATGCTTGGAGGAGGAGAAGTCTCAAATGCTTATATTCCAAAGTATAGAGATCATACTGGAAAGTTGGTGGAGATGAAGAGAAACAGTGCTAGATTTAAAACTGCACTGGGATTAAAAGTCTTAGAATTCAACTTAGAGTCAAATAAAGCTCAGTACATTCGGCTAGGGAATGATATGAAGAAGAACAGTATCTATTCTCTGAGGGCTGCCATATATCAAACTGGTGAAGGAGATCCAGAGTATAAGGAGCTGAAAGAGATTATGATAGCTGAACTTGAGAATGCTGAAAGAAGACTGCTGATTGATTATCTCAGGACTGTACCTGATATTGAAGAAGTCAAGTAAAGTCTGACTGTAAGTTTTTAATATTTTCTATTTTAAATTTAAACTCTGTTTTAAATTAAACTCTGTTATATGTTAAACACTGCATTTGTTAAATGGTTTTGACATCATCAATTATATGTTTAACTTGTACATTTTATTATGAACAAGTTGGGGGAGATTGTTAGATATAATTGCTAATGTTTGTTTATCAGTGTTTAAGCAACAGGTACTGACAAGAGTTTATCAGAAGCCAGTCAGAGTTTAGTTAAACTCTGACAGGGTGAAGAGTTTAATTGAAGCCGGTCAGAGTTTATTTAAAGTCTGACAAGGTGATAGTTGAGTTAGCTGTCGGTGCTGAATTGAAGATTCTAGAAGCAATGTATTCTGAAGATGGAAAGAAGCAGAATATATTGATACAGCTAAGGAAACAGAATGGAAGATTAGAAGCAATCCTTAATTGATAAGTTTTGTATAGCTAACTTGTAGGAATATCAATTAGATAAGGATTGTATGTAGCTGTGTACTATATAAACACAGATAGGTTATCCCTAGAAGGGATGCGATTATTGATATATTATTATTGTAACCTAGAAGCTCTTTGTGATTCATTAACATCATAAAGAGAGAAGCTGTTAATATAAATACAGTTTATTGATTCATAAACAGTGTTCTTAATTATCGTTATTCTCATTCATACTTGATTATATTGTGTATTCGGCCTAACATAATGCTCATTCTTGTTTATTTTATATATCACAACACAACAGCTTCAAAAAGGTGTTCATAACTGATATTTTACTGTGTTTTGAACAGTATGAGATATCTATATAGATATGCGTAAATATATGTTGAGAAATTATTTATGATATACAGTATATTGAACTGTATAGTATTTTGAATCAATGATTAGGCTTTAAGCCTTGATTCTAATGTTTAATATCTATTTTAAAGGATATGTTTTGAGACTTGGTTTCTTATATGGATATCAAAGATTTCTAAATGAATTACAAAAGCATTGAACTATGTTTATAAGTTATACAGTATATTGAACTGTATACTATTTTGGGTCAAACCCTAGTAGTTTTAAAACTTTGATCCTATATGGATTATTTACCTTAGAGGTTTGAAAAGGATTTAAACTGGGATAGATTTCTTGCTGAGCGCTATTAGCTCATTCTTGCTTTATTAAAACTTTCAGCATGAAGAAAACATTGCTGATTCACCTCGTATTACGAGAGCAAGGGAATGGAGAGACCACCCTTG
Organism: Heracleum sosnowskyi; assembly: GCA_030848705.1. Taxonomy (NCBI): domain Eukaryota; kingdom Viridiplantae; phylum Streptophyta; class Magnoliopsida; order Apiales; family Apiaceae; genus Heracleum; species Heracleum sosnowskyi. Next base: position 88,830,558 of record CM061236.1, read on the forward strand.
AGTTAGTTCAGCAGGATGGATAATGCCGGAGTTAGCAAGACAATTGCAGAATGATATAGTGAGAAGTGTTTTCAAGCATGTTTGTATTAGTAAACCTTGTATAGATTTGTGAGATCTATTATTGTAACTTCAGGTAGAGGTTGTAAATAATAGATGAGATCCTGGATAGTATATCTGGTTTGTAATAACTAATGTTACTGTGTAACGTTTCTAAGGCTATAACTTGTGTGTGAAAGAGATTGGGGTCTTTGGTGTTGTTTTGTTGGATCATTGAGGTAATAAAGGTATTATATGATTGGATGATGGCGTGACAACCTAGATTGCTGACCCCGAATCTGAGGGTGTTACAACAATCCATGTGGTGCCACATCATAATACACATGGCAGCCTTTGAGTGGTCCACTTGGTGGCTTGTGAATGGTCCACGTGTCATAATGCAAGAGGCTCTAATGGCCATCGTGGCTGCTTAAGAGTTGTCCACATGGCATCCCAAGAGTTGTACACATGGCAACATGGGTTCACTAGTTGTACACACATTATTGGGACTTCATAATGGTAGGTGAAGATATTTTATTTAATTTCCAAATGCATATAAATATTAAAAGATATTAAAATGAACTTTATTATTAATCACAATAATAAGAAAATAGTTTACTTATTGTTTAGAGTAGTACAATGATAACAAATAATTAAAAATTACAATCATCTTTAAATAATCTTCATTTTCTAAATTATAAGCTATATATAGTATGCAGGTTATAGGAAACAATATGCAAATTGAAACATATGCATTCTTGTAAATTTTTATACCAATGGTTCAATGAGAGGCAAAAAAAAACAGATAGTACAACTTGATAAAAATATAGGTTCCAGTTGGATATTCGCGTAGTCTTTTCGTTGAATATTTAATTGGTGAAAGCAAGTTAGAACACCAATATGGTTGCCTTAGTTCCCTATAAAATGAACTGCTAAACAGAGTAACATATCAGCAATAAAAGCAGCAGTTGAGATCAAGGTAACTATACATATCAAAACAACTTCACCAACACCTTTTAATATCTGAAAGTTGCTCCACTTAGATATTCTGTAGTTCTGAAGCAGAGGTTTTTTCACAGCCTGTGTACCCAAGACCTTTAAAATTGATTTAAACTGAAACAAGATCTATTTATAGTATATATATACTAGCACCGACAAAGTATAAAATAGTATACTTAGAATAGAGAAACTAAATATAGATTTAATATCTATAAAAATATAAAAGCAACCACAACATTTAAAATATATGCTCAAAACAGCAACAACTTTAAACTCTTTAAAACCAACCTGGTATGTTTGCTTCTGCAATTACTACTAATTGACACTACCAGTTTGAATGAAGCAATCAAGTTCAATGATTTAACATCAACCTAACATAATAACTCCCATTGAAAAATGCTAAATATGAATAGAAAAACCAACCAAGTACACTTTAATCATACACTCATTCTGATCAATAAATAAAAACACAATCATCCATCAATCAAAAATATAAAAAAAAATCACTAAAACTCAACTAGTTCATTCAATCTACAAAACCTAATTAGAACAACAAACCAGCACATAAAACTCTGCTAGAATCCTAACAACTTTAGGGCTTCCTACGTTTAAACATATATCACATTATAAAATTCTAAATGGGTGGGTTCATGTAATATTAGACCTTATACAGTTGTTGATAGACAGAGTCGAAGTTAGCATCGTTGACGTCGTTTTGAAGATATCGAATTTGATTGGAAGCTATGACCAAAACAAGAAGCATCACGAATAAGAAAAACATATAACTAGGGTTTGAAGTTTGGAATAACGAGATCGTAAATAAGTGTGTGTGGCGCCCCCAAATCCGAGCTCAGAAGATTTGGTCATCACCTGAAATCTCAATTCAAATAACATGTTAATTATTAAATCAATTCAAATATAACATCCGCGACCCCAACTATACCAAGATCTTTTAGGCTATAGTGCTAGAAACAAGAATCCAAAATTCCACAAATTAAATATTCTTCTTTACAACCATCTCTTTGCATAAATTCTATATCACTAGTATAACTTCGACAAGAAGTATACCAGACAAACTAATCTTATACAATATAGTATTTAATAAAAATCAACTTTATACAATAACCTTACACTGGATCCAAATGCTCTGCATCAACTCGTCTTCCCAACGTCATCTTGACTCTTCTCGTTCCATAGTTATACGATGAAATAACGTCAATCTACCTTTCACTGGAGGGTTAAAAAATTTGAAACAAGCAAGTATGAGCGGAAGAAATGCTCAGCAAGTGACAATAATATGATACAATGTTAGGTCCAAAGTATCGTAGAAGGGGGGTTGAATACGATACTCACAAATTATTCGATTTCGTTTGCGGATAATTATTTGTGTTCTTGTCCGAAATCAAATTAACCAAATCAAAAACACGAGTCGGGGAATATATCGTTTTATAAATATAAACCACGAAGGGTGCTACAATTCTAATCCGTAGGATTAACTTCAATGAGTTCAAGTTACAATAATCAATACAAGTGATAAAATTTAAGGCACCAGCAATTACTCCTCTAAAATCTCAAGCTCTTAAATTTTCTCTGCGTATTTTCTTCTGCAACTTCTAACTGAACTAAACTAATGAAGACAATGTCTTCAATTCATACATTATAGACTTTAGGAAAAACCATTGAAGGCTAAGAAGAAATCTCGACTGTCCATTTCCTCACCAACCTCTGACAAACATGAATGCAATTCACCTGCTCCTTGAATAAAAATCTATCGAAGACAAAGTTTTCTTTTCTTTCGATAGATTTAAATAAAATCTATCGAAAAGAAAACTTTGTTTCTTTGAAACTAGTTCGATAGTTTTATAAATAAAACTATCAAACAATAGCATTTTGTCCACTTCAATGGTTTCTATTAAAGAAACTATCGAATTGGATTTTCACTACTTCGATAGTTTTTATCAAAAACCTTCCTTTCTCTTTTGATAGTTTTTCAAAAAGGAAAACTATCGAATGTCTTTGATTGTAGTTTGATCCTTGAAGATTCTATGTTTTTGTAGTAAGGATATTGCATTTCAATTTAACCTAAACATACCTTATCAATTTTTCTTTTAACTTCTAGGATGTTTCAGGTCTGACTTAAATCAATTTCTTCTGAGACGATAAACATGTTGATCTTCTTAGTTTTGCTGATACCTTGTGCAACTGGTCTGGTTCACAGATGACTAACACTGATCAAAACTTGTATGTCTTCAATACAATACAATGGATAAGACCTTTGCCGTCTTGGTTGCTTCATCATAAAATCACTGAAATCCTTTGGTACTAACTCTGTATCATTCAAATACTTCTGTAGTCTTGAAAGTCTTGATTCTTTATTTGTCACTGAGGCCTGAACATATTAATAAACTTCTTTCTGTGACCTGTTTACGGACTTCAAGAATACATACCATATTTTGATTTCTTGAGTTTACCATGTCTTCTTTTCTTTTGGATTCCTGTGTTTCAGTTAATATTATTGTCTATCTTGTTCCTGTGTTGAGTTGTAGTTATCTCTGTTACATATTATGTTACATTATGCTTTACAATCTCCCCCTATTTGATTGTTAGAGTTCGACAAGCAAATACCTAGAGGATAACTCAACTAACCAATAGAAATATGAAACTAATTAAAGTACGACAGATTAATAATATTAATTGCATTCTGGATTAAATATTTATATTTACAAATATCTAATTTACAAAGAACAATAAAAAGTTTAACAATGAAGTTGCTCCTCTAATCTGAACAGATAGTTCTTTGCTTCATCTTCAGTCCACTAGGATCTCACCTTCTTCATCCACATGATCAGAGATTGCTGCTTGATGATCAATCACAGTTGGATAGTGCAGTGGTTCTCCAGGTTTTAGGATTGCTCCTATGATGTGTCTTCCAATATATTCAACCTCTTGACCCACTCCAGCCCAAACCCATGCAATGCTGACATCTTTCTGATTATGCTTTGGCATGTTTGGTAGTCTGGGATGCACTTCCAATCCTCTTTCCACTCTCTTCCTGTAGTAAGGCATATTCTCCATGAGATAGCTCTTCAGAGTGTTTGTAGCTCTTGTCTTCTCTTGTCTTCTCTTGTGTGCTGAATCTAGTGGATCTCAAGTACTTTTCCACTGAGATTAGATATTTATTTAGGTAATCCTTCAGTTTATCCTCATCCAGATAGCAGATTCTGAACAAGTCGTTCTTCATAAATCTTACCATTGGAGGGTCTTCAGTTACTTCTGGACTGACTTTCATCAAGATCTCCTTAACATGCTCACGGAGCAGTTCATTTAACTTTGTGCTTCTCTGGATCTTGATGAGTATCACCTGCAATTCTATATATGTTCTCTGTTCAAAAAACTTCGCGGAGATCACAAATGTACCTCTATTGACGAAACTGATCATTATGTTCCAGGCACCATTTGCTTTAACTCCAGCCTTCAGGTAGATAAGTGATTGTCTCAATGCAGTGAAATAAGTCTGAGTGTCCTGGTTTTCACTTCTGATGTCCTGAATGATCACTTCCACGTCAGCGTTGTCGTTGACTTCTAATCCGTCTTCAGCTCCGCAAAATGTTTTGTAAGCCATCTCCCAGTCCTTTCCTTGCTTTTGTGTCAAATCTAACAACTTCTTCTTCCTTATCTCATTATACAGCTTGAACCTCTTCAGCTTTTTACTTCTTAGAACTGCTTGGTGCTTCTCTTTCTCAGCTTGCCTTGCTTCTCTTTCAGCTCTTTCGGCTTTTAATCTTTCCAAGGCAGCTTCTTGCTCAATTGACAGAGGGTTTGCTTCAGCATCTTCTTCCATAATATCATCAAAGATTGGATGTTCAATCGGCTCCATATAATATGGTTCATGCTCTTCTATTGATGGCTCATTCATAAATTCAAACTCCTCTCCAATTTCTTCTACTTCAAGTTCCTCTATCCAATACTGTCTTACTGGAATTGGTGTTTCCATTACTGCTCCCATCTCCCCCTTAGTTGAGTAATCCTCCGTGAAGTTATCCTCCGCATAGTGGGTTGAGGGGCCAGCTTGTTGATTTTTGAGCATATTCCAGATAGACTCCAGACCGTCACATTGATTCTCCATAAATAGAGCAATGTCTTTGGTCATCTCTTCCATCGAAGCAAGCTTTTTGTCCATGTCGTTTAGTCTTGAGTTGGTCGTCTGCTCGATTCTATCCAATCTTTTATTGAGGCGAGACTCCACTCTTGACAAACTATTCATTGCATCTTTGACCTTATCTTGAGCATCCCGGACCACCAAAATGTCCTCAGATAGAGATTCTTGACCTTGTTGTAAAACATGCACTTCATTTATAAATCCATCTCTTAGGTCTTTGACGTCTGCTCTTAAGTTGATGAGTTCTTCCATTGTATCCTTCTTCAGTGAGTCCACAACCTCCTTTGTACTCGTAATTCTTCCAGATGCACTGCTCAAGGCTCTATATGTTCTTCTGGAATCAACTGCAACCAAGTCAATCTTCTGTTAAATTGAAGATAAAGAACTATTAACTTGGCCGGAGGAGATCCCTTGGGCAAAAGAAGGTCTGAGAGGGACTTTGAATAAAGGGTTTCCCTCTCTATCATGAACTGTCATCTCCTTCAGAGTGGATTGAACTTGAATTTCCCTTGTTGTTGGCGGTAACAGATCATCAATGTTTACCAGGGTCTGGGTGTCACTCCTCACATTTGGCTCAGGGTATTCACTCAACGTTTCTATTGGTGTTTCACTCAATTTTCCTTTCCCACTCAGGCCAGGTGTAAGTGTTTTTGTTTCACTCAGATCCTTTTCTCTCTGTGTACCTGCAAGTGAAATCACCGTAGCCGTCCTTAAGGAGGTCACCGGTGGTGCAATGGGGCTTTGCAAGTCTCCGTCCTTGGTTAAACCAAGTTGCTAATCATCTTGCGATGATTTATCCTCAACAGGATCCAGAGTTTGAATCTCTGGGGGGGGGGGGGGGGGTTAGAATCAGGCTCTATTGACATCAGAGATCCTGAAACTTCCTCTATAGTCTGTGAAGACATTTCCTCAGGTAACTCCTCAAATGAAATTAATTCATTGTTATCGAGTTACTGATCTGCACCTACGTCAGACCCTGTACCCTCAGGATCTAGATATGTTCCATCTGAGGAGTTAGGCAATGACCCTTTAGATTGTGCATTTGGGTCAGAGCCTTCTCTCAACGTTTGTGAAGACTTTTGGTTCACTAAGGAACCTTCATCCAGTGGTCCTGATCGTAATATGGTCGGAGAACTAGATGCTTCCATCAATTTTTCTTTTTCTGGTTGGGGTTGGGGTTCAGATATAGCTTTGGTTATTGCTGCCCAATCAGTTTCAGAAAAATCTGTTAGAGGCTTAGTGAAAGATGGTAATGAAGATTCAATAGTTGCCTTGGTTTCAAGTTTTCTTCTCTTAGCAGAAGGCAGAGCTGTTGTTGAAGGGTGTTTCTCCTTATTTGGTGCAGCTTTGGCACTTACTCCCTCTACACTTTCAGTTATTTGAGTGGTTGGTATAGTCGGGGTAGGAGTTTCTGTTTCAGCTTCATTTGGCTCTTTCAAAGGCTCTATGACCGTGGTTAGAGGTTGTTGATTTTCAATCTCTTGTTCAGGGATGGCCACTGAGGGCTCTATCACTGGATCTATATCCATTGGTGCAGGTTGTTGAGGAACAACAGGTTCATGATTCATACCTTGATTTACCTGTTCCCCTGGGCGTAGAAGTGGTAGGGGTACCATTTGAAGATAATCTGTCAGAACAGTAGGCACCCCTGGAAGATGATTCTTCTTGATAAGAGCTGTAATGGCATTACTCTTCATATTCATACACTCCATCTTCTCCTCATATGCAAATATATCTCTCTCTCTCTCTCTCTCTCTCTCTCTCTCTCTCTCTCTCTCTCTCTCTCTCTCTTCACCTGTTAATACATTATCCAAGATCAACTTTAGAAACATTGGATAGAAGCAAAGCATATCAAACTGCCTTGTTCTTTCTTCCAAAGGTCCCATGCACTGGATTATCTGATTTATCACTAGCCTACCAATGTTAATATGCCTATTGTTAGCAATAGCAAACCCTAATTTTTGAAGAAATAGAGGAATGCCATGCAGATTTGTGATTTTAGCAGTAAAAACATGTTTAAGTGTGTGAAGAAAAAATTTCAGTGCTTAGTCAAGTGATGCTTCAAAAACTCTCCTACGAAGAAGTTGGGTTGTTGACTTCTTATAAGAGTGAAGAAAACATGCATTTCTTCAGTGGTGGGACCAGGAACAAGATTTTCAGATGGAAAATGAAGAATTCTATTCACATCTTGTTCCGTCACCCTTATTGTTCTGCCCCCTGGCACAACAAAACTAAAGGCTAACACATTATCTTCTGACGTGTCACTAGTAGTGGTGTACAGGGCAGTTAATTGATCAACACAAAGAATCGCGGGAGTACTTAGTACATATGCCACTAGTGAATATGAGTTCAAAAACTGTGCCCATGCACGAAACTGTAAGTTTGTTATTCCCAGACAATGAACCAAGATTGTAGAAGGGGGGGGGGGGGGTTGAATACAATCTTTAAAAAATTCTTTAGTTCTTGACAAAAGAGATATGAAAGTAAATTCAAGAACAGAAAAACAAACAAATAAAACTAGCACGAGAATTAAAAATTCAGGTGGATTGATTTGTCCAGCTGAGAGATTTTATTTAGAAGAAATCTCTGTGATGTTTATGAATAAACACACAGTTGCATACACACTATTCTAGCTTCAACAATTTACAAAGGATATTGTTTTGAGCTCTCTAAATTGCCTAATTGATTTCTTGAATTCTAGAATAATGCTACACTTGGTTATATATCCCAAGTTTACAAGATATTTCGAACAGATAATAATACAAAAAGTAAATCTGTCCAAGATCCTTGTTTCTTCATGCTGAGTAGTGGTCCATGTGTTGGTAGCTTGCCCTTCTTGGCTGATTGTCTTTTATAGAAATGCTACTTTTGACTAGACAAAACAGAATGCTTCTTATTCTCGTGAGTTTTCCAGAAATGCTGGTTTCCATGCTCTGTGAATTCTGTCAACCCATGTGCTCTGTCTGAACTGTCCTTTTCATAAAGTACAGAGTGTATCCGTAGATGCTATTTGTGTTGTATCCGTTGAAGGTATTTTGATCACATCCGTAGACAACTAGTACTGCTATCCGTAGACAGTACTTTGTCCACATCCGTAGAAGGCTAATGTTGCTTATCCGTAGACAGTCAATTTCACTTATGTAAAATTACAAGGCCTAGACTATTTACAATTAGCCTCCCTATTTTACATATCTATTAATAGTCAACATGACTTATTCAACCTAAAAACTAATACTTCAACTTTTACATCAGGATTACAGATCAGGACTGCACATCAGGATTGTACATCAGAATTGCATATCAGGATTGCATATCAGGATTATTCATCAGGATTCCTTAAGCATGTTACATTGAGTCTTATCCGTAGATAAGTTATCCTTCTACGGATACTGCAAAAGCATGCTATCCGTTGAAGGCTACATTTTTACTTATACAATTTTCACTAAGTTAATCTAGTTATCATCAAGAAACAACATAGTTCCTAACAATCTCCCCCAATTTATGCCTGGTTGAGAATCAGACATAAATTAAGAGTCTTGATGATAACAAAACCACTCCTAATAAATAAACAGTAAGCAGTAAAAATTGTATTAAGCTACATTATTGAAATACTAAAGAGTAGAGATAATTACATAGAGAGTGCTCCTCTAGACTGAGCAGGTTTTAATTCCTTTTCTTCTCTCTTGGAGGCTAAATCTTTTGTCTCCCTTCCTTAGCATAGTTGGCCTTGATTTGATCTTGAAGCTTCCTGTACAATGCATCTTCTTCAGCAATTTTTGGATCCATCTTGCCTTGCAACCATCTAAGGTACTTAGTGCTATCCTTAGACAATTGATCTTCAATCCTGAAGAATCTTCTACAGCCCTTGTCATCCTTGAATTCCATCATCCAGTAAGGTTGGAGATGGATTCATTGTCCATTGTAAGGGATCTTCAATTTCCTAGGCAAACTATCAGGAGAATTCCAGCTATTCCTGATTTCTTCAATCTTTTTCAAAACAGCACTTCTTGCAACTTCAGAAAATCCCCTTGTGTTCTTGAAGCTTGAGAAGACCTTCACCAAGGTGGAATATCCTTCATTCAGCACTTGTTGCAAGGGCCATGCTATCACCTTTCCTCCTTTGTAGACAAAGGTTAGTCTTTCAGGCAGATCTCTGAATTTGTCTGTGCCTCTTATTTTACTAACTTCATCAAGGAAATGATCCATGGTTGAGTACTCATGTATATCTGCAATGTACATAAAGTCTACCTTGTTCTCAACTGGCTTTGCAGCTTTTGGTGCAACATTCAGCTTGATTGGTCCTTGTTGAGCTCTTTTGACTGGTTCCCTTTTCCTTGACTTCTTTTCAGCTTCAATGATGAACTTAGGGAAAACCAGGTTTTCAAATTCAACAGGCTCTTCTTTGGGCTCTACAGGAGTCTCATGGAAGGTGGTTTGAGATTGAGTTGTAGCTGAAATGAGGTCTTCAAAGTCAATTCTCCTCCCAGTATCTCTCTTCTCTTCCACTTTGTCAGGAGAGACATACATTTTTGATCTTTGCTTCCATCTGATAGGATTGGCCTTTGGCACTGTCTTCCTTTTCTTCAATTTTCTTTTAGTAGGGGCTTCTACCTCTATAATCTCACTACTTTCCTCTTCCAATTCCCTCACTAGTTCCTGGGCCAATCTAGCCTGTTTCTCAGGTGTAGATTCAAAACCCTGGGGATTGGCTTCTCTCCTCAATCTGACAATCTCTTCTCTTTTAGCTTCATTGAACCTGGGATGACTGCCTGTGATATGAATTTCTTTACCATTTCTGTAGATAACAGCCATCCCTTGTCTGAGCTCTATATCTTCAGTAGTTTTGAGATTCCTGATTAGAGCTGCTAACACATTAGACTCATCAGGCTTGGGAAATGGATAGTCCACTTCTAATTTGTTCTTTCCATGATGTCTTGGTGGAGATCCAGTCCTTCCACTGAAGATTGGTTCAAACTCCTTGACACTTGAATGTTCAACATCATATTCCTTTTGCAGAATAATGGTATCAGGAGTGAGAACTTCCAGGATGGTTGTGTGGACATGCACTGTCTTTGTTGATGATGAAGTCACAACCTTGAAGATGGATTCTTTGATTAACCTCTCTGAATTGAGGAAGGCTTGAGCATCATTGGCTGGAAGAGAGACCACCTTTGTGACTTGAAACTCACTTGGATTTGCAATGATTTGAGGTGGCTCCCCCTGACTTGATGGCACACCTTTGACTGAAGTGATTACTTTTTCAGAGACCACTAGTGCACTCTCCCCCTTTTTGTTATCATCAAAGGTTTGAGTTACACCAGTAGCCTGCAGTAACTATTGTGGAAGCTGAGTCTGTAGATTTTGGTTATCCAAGAAGGTGTCCATTTGCTTCTCCATCTTATCCATCCTCATAGTAAGGGCATCCACGTCCTTCACCAGTTTATCTTGCTTGAATCTTTGAGAGGTAGAAGGAGCAACAACATCAACTTTCCTTTCTAGAGCATCATTTACCCCATCAAGATGGCCTTTGATGTCATCTGTGTTGGCTCTCTGCTGAAGGATGTGGGCTTGATGAAGCTTAAGTGATGCCACAAAATTTTGAACTGTAGTGGCATGCAAAGGATTGGATGTTTGAGCTTCACCATGTGCCCTTTGATAATTCTTGAGAATGACTGCCTTGGTGTCATTGTGAACATAGGAGTTTGAAAACAACCAAGGAGGCATCTCTTGGAGAGTGGAAGGGCCTTCATCTCCTCCTTCACCACTCTCAGAATAATCATTGTCTTCATCATACTCAAAGTCTTCACCAGCTCCCGGAGGCAGATTTTGAATTGCTTCCTTTGCCCGGGACATTGATTCAGTAGTGTGTACTAAATTCAACATCCTTTCTACCTCCACATTGCCCTGTCCAGCTAAGACTTGATAAACTGGATCAGGATGAGTAAATGTCTCAGCATTCAGGGTGACTTGATCCAACTCATTTTGATATTCAAGTTGGAACAACCTCTCCCTATCTGTCTCATTGACATCCATTAACTCACTTGCAATGGTTGTGTCTTCCATCCTTATCTCTCATGTACCTGCCTTTCTCTCATTTTCTCTCTTTTCTTGCATCAGGGGCTCCCCTTGGCTCACACCCCTCACACCCTCACCTTCACCTACTAAGGTGGAACCATCTATGCTCACTTTTACCAGACTGGAAGAAATAGTCTGTCTGTAAGATCCGGGAAAATTACGTGTTAATATTTGATGTGAAATGAAATTTTATTTTCATATCTGTAATTATAAAATATTTTATCTGGTTAAATGTGTTAAGTTATTCGTTAAATGGTCAAAGATGTGATGTTGGGATGTTATGTGAATATTTGTGGTGATTAGAAATTATTTTAAAAAGGATGTCATTCTATTTCATTTTATTTTAATTATCGAAAAGAAAAATTATTTCGTACCCTAATTATTAGGGAAATTGGTATATCGTTCGTACCAATATTTCATTCGTTAAAGTGGGAAATATTCGAGAACATTCGTGATAGTGGTATTTTGGTTCGTATATCTATTATTAAACGATTCTTGTAGTTATCCATATATTCTGGATAATTATTGTCTTGTAAAACGTGTATTCTATTAAATTGTATTAAAACGATCCATTGGATCAATATCGATCCAAAAATGTTGTTTGGGGTATTATTTCCGTTTAATATAAAAAGGCGTATCTTACATTATTTTGCGTATAATCAAGCTTATTTATCGCTAAATATCTAAAATCCCTAAACCGTGTTCTTCGTGTTCTTGAGAATGAAACCAACTTTTGAAGACGTTATCGGAATCCGATTTCAACGCTCTAATAGTCGTATCAAAGCTCTCAACATCCTCTATCCAAATCTATCAACAGATTTCGTGTAGGTATGATTTTCCAATTTCTTGAATTTTTATTAAATTCGAATTTATTATTAATTTTTGCGGAATTATTAAATCTTCATGGTTCGTGATTGTTGATTACATGAATGGATTGTGCAAGTTGTAAGGAACATGTTGGTGATATTTTTTTTAATTGTGGAGTCTAAAATCGAGCTAATCGAAATTTTGTTGAAACTCGCCGAAAAATTTCTTGATTTGGCCGGAGTTTCATTTCGAGGATTGGGTTGTTTTTTTATGCATACCAGTGGATAGATCGTGAAATTTTGAATGTGTTTGTGTGATTAGAACCGAGTTTCGCACTCGATTCTTGGTCGCCGGAGATTTCACCGCCGGCAGCGTTTTGGCTCGGTTTCGGAGTTTTTCTCCATGTTTTGGCTTGATTTTGCTAGGTTGCGATGTTGCCGTGTTTCTCCTCAGATAACAGGAGTGTTTTGGTGTATTTTTCGTCGCCGGAGGACGGCGGGTGGCCGGAACTGCCACCGGAAACTGGTTATGTTCTTAGCTACCCGTTTGTTTTCTTGGTGACCCGTTTACCCACCAATCCAACCCGGTTTTGATCCGTTTTTCCCCAATTCAAATTGATGAATAGTGTTTCTGGGATTTATTTTAAAAATAAATCGAAAAATTGTTTTAAAAATTCTAAAAATCATATTTTTGATTTAAAAATACATTTTATTATTCAGAAAATTTTATAAATTTATAAATATTTATGTAAATTCGAAAATTGATTAAATTTAATTATTTTAATTATTTTTGATTAATAATTAATTGATTAATTTTAATAATCAGTTAATTCTATTAAATAATTATTAATTAAATCTAATTAATTTCAATTAGATGTAATTATTTTCTTGGCTTGGATTTATTCATACAAATTGTTTAAGTGTTTGGAATTAGTCAATTAATTTTATATTAATTGATTAAATTGTTTTTAAATCTTTATATTGGGATAAATGATCTGATTTTTGATCTAAAAATATTTTGAGGATTAATTCCTTTGAAATGAGAGTCGAATATTTTTCTAAAATTATTTATTGGATGTTACGAGACTTATGTGATTTATTTATCACAATTAAATGACAATGTGTGTTACGTGAAATATGTGAATTATTTGTTTATTGAGTCATAAATACGAATAAGTGATTGGAGACTTGTTTAAATATTTTGGCCGTGTCTAATATTATCACGAGGGGTAGTTAGAATAGAAATTTGTCAGTATTGATAGAAAATGAGATTTACGAGACCGTTGACTTAGATGTTGACTTTTATAGTATAGAGATTTTTGACGAGCGTGATACGTGAATTATTTATTGGTTAATCGTGATTATTTTATCTATTGAAAAATGGTTATCTATGTAACAGAGGCTATTGGACGAGACGAGTCAGATTATCGAAATATGTTAAACGGAAGAAATCGGAGAAGGATGAAGTATTGTTTACGATTGATTGAGTTAATTGTGATGCGATTTAACACCAAGGGAACGTCAACACTCATAGGGGACATTACAAGTGTTTTATTCCAACGGAGATATCGGTAAGACTAGTAAGTGCGTCAGAGTTAAGTTACAATCATTTATGGAATATGAGAATATATCATACTCTGAAGACTAAAGTACCGTCTCATGTTTGACTATCGAGGCAGATGCGTGGATTCAAATCGTAAGGATCAGATTGATGGTATTCGCAAGAGCGTTAAATCAAAGAAGGACGGAAATAGAGAATTGTGCTATAAGACAGAATAAGGAGGGAATCGTATTATCTCAGCCTTACGAAATAGCTAAGGACCGGAGGCAAGTGTTTATACCCTTGCTTATTATTTGAGTGATATTCTCTTGAATTATTATTATGCAATTGGCATACTCTTCACTAAATTTTAAATGATGACTCTTTTGTATTGAATTGCAAGTATTTTATTTAATCTCGTAAATTGACGAGTATTCTTTCATACCTTTTGAGTTTAGATTCATATTTCCATGTTGATTGGAAAAATATAATTATTGTATTGAAACGATTTAAAAGATAGTTATGGGCCTTATACTAAGGCTTTCTTTCAAAAATCTTGATTTAAAAATATTAGGTTGGAATGTTGCCAACCCTAGATGAGTGGGAACTTGTGAACCCGATGAGGGTAAAAATATTATTTTAAAATTCTGAAGTTGTGGTACTTGTTCTACAAGTATTCTATTTTTTCCATCTTGCACCTATGCAAGTATTATTATCATTTCTTGTTGATGCGATTATCTGATCCAGTCCTTGATTCGAACTTATAATGCCTGTTTCACATCAGACTTAATTTTATTGAGCATGTTATTGCTTACTCTTCATTATCATCCCAGTTGTTGCATCGATCTCGTCGATGTTTATTGTATTGTCACTTTTCATGTGCACCTCCCATTATTGTGTCGATCTCGTCGATACTAGATTGTATTGTTATTCCTTGATGGATTCTTCATAGTTGAGTTGTTTCCTGGAACGTGAGTTTTCCAGCGATTGTTGTATTAAGGTTGTCGATTCTTCCGACACCTGGCTGTCGTAGTAAGGTTGTCAATTGTATTGACACCTGACGTATAGAAAATAGAATTGGAATGTTTTTAAATGGACCAATAATGGTCGGACCAGATTCGTGGTCGGAATTAATTAAGTCCAAGATGGCCAAGGATCCTAGGGGAGGACTTTGTTATAAGCGGGTCCGGGGTTGATGCGTGACTGATCAGCAGCTCAACCTTTGTGATTTATAAAAGTATAAAAATCCAATTCTAATATCACTTCTTATATCTGAGATTGATTTCATTCATATGTTCCGTACTGGTGAGTTATAACCTGATATTCAGGTTGATTCATTTGCTTAAATTTGTTGGTTTCAGAAGATGTTGTGAATGGAACTGTTATCTTTAAAAATAGTATTTTTGTATAAACTATGGTCTTGAAGACGTATGCGTTCATATTTATGTCATATTTTCTACATACTATTATAGATATTTTGGTTCGGGTAACCGTGGCGACCAATATAAATTCCTTCGTGTTTTAAACTATTCAGTTGCTAGAAGCTGAATGAGAAATTATGGCGAATTACCAAACTTGATTTAAAAGTTTTAGAGATTACAAATGTTTAAACCAAAAGCTTATTTTGGAAACTTTTCCTATTATCCTTTATAATACATCTGCTGAGCAATTCTTTCGCTCATACTTGCTTTCTTTATATTTTTAGCCTTTCAGTAAGAAGGCATATTGGCGGGAGTTATCCGTGTAGCTGGGCAGAGAAGGAAAAAGATGTTAGTGTAAAGACGTTACGATGCAGAGTATTTAGAACTAGTGTAAGGTTATTGTATAAAGTGAAATTTTATTAAATACTATGTTGTATAAGATTAGATTCGCCTGGTATACTTCTTGTCGAAGTTATACTAGTGTTATAGGATTTATGTAAGAGAATGGTTGTAAAGAAGAAAATTTTATGTAATAGAATTTTGGATTCTTGTTTCTAGCACTATAACCTTTTACCTGGTTGCAAACCAGCCCCTCACTCTCAGTAGCTTCACTCCCTTCTCTCAATCCTAAAAGTGTTTGAACTACTACTAACTTATCCACACTTGAATTTGTAATATTTGAAATTTGAAGTGTAAGTGTGGAAGGTGTATCCGTAGAGGTTGTAGGTGTATATGTCAACGAATAGTTGCTTTGAGGCATATCCGTAGACAGACAAACACTTGTCAATGGATGAGAAATATCCGTAGATGAAGAAAAATGAACTGCTTTTGAAATTGAGACTATGGCTGAATCTGTTGAGATTGATTGTAAGTTAAGAGCCACAGATGGAGCCAAAGTCTCAGAAATGATGGATTGGTGGTCCAATAAATCATTAAGAAGATGATGACCACCAATTTTAGAGTGGGGCTTCTCCAAGAAGGTTAAAGATGGAGAATCAGGAATAAATGTGTGAATCATGTCCACATCTAAAGAGAGAGTAGGTGAGCTTGGAATTTCTGTTTCAGTTTGAATGATTACAGAGTGAGGCTGTGACTCCACATTTACTGGAGCCACATCAAACTGAATTTGTGAAGTTTCTGAAATATAACTTGAAGTTGTGGTTTGCACTGTGTGTGATCCATGTGCAACCCCAGATGTCTTAGACCTTTTTCTCCTTTCATAGGCCTTAGATGTATCTGTAGGGCTTCTGGTGTCCATATCCCTCTTGTGTTGTGTCCCTGGTTGGGGACTATTTTCAATAGCAACATTCTTTTGGGAGGATGCCACTAGGAATGTGATAAATTCCTTTTCAACCACTGTATCTTTTTGAGAAGATACAGGGTGGCTAGGCTGGGACACACTAATCTCACCCTCCTTGTTCTTGGGATTTCTTTGATGTTCACCCCTTCCCTCACCACTCACTACCACCTTCACACTCCCCTCAAGGGTTTTGTTAGTTTTTACAACATGTGCCTTTTGAGAGACACCTGAGGTTGGCTTTCTGGATTTGGATTTTGGAAATTTAGAGGTGGCCACTTGGGTAGGAGGCTGTTGGACGGTACCAGCCTCCATAGTGGCACTTGAAATCAAAGAAATGACAATGGAGGAAGGTACAGTTGAGGAAATTACCCGACACACCTGTGCCTCCTGAGCTGTATTGAAAATTGGTGGATAAACCAATTTTACCTCCTTGTTGTGGTTCAGCCTATTCAAGTCCTCAAGGAGTCTCTTATTTTGAACCCAACAATCTTTGGAGTTTGCAGGGAATTGGACCACCAGGTTACTCTCTACATGGTTAGCTAGCAACATGATAAATCTAGCATAGTATACATTCTTACTTCTAGATGCTTTATTTCCTAGCTTAGCACCTAGTTCAAATAGAATTAAGGATCCTAGGTTATAATAGCTATCAGTTAGAAGCATATAAGCAATATCTAGCATAGAGAATGTAACTGCATCATAATTGCTAATTTTACCAGAGAAAACCTTAAGGATGGCATCAAAGAAAAAGCTCTATTCCTTGACCATACCTAATCTCACTGATAAGTTGATTTTATATCTACTTGGAACGCTTCAAATCGGCTTAAATTGATCGTTTGTACTCAAGTACGTGGTGTTTTTAATGTGTTTTGAGCTAGATTGTGCAGAGTTGCATTGTTGGCAGATTCTTGGAGTTTCTGTGGATATATGGTGGTGTTTGAGAATTGTTGTGAAAGCCAAGTGGTTGCGGAACTTGAGAGTGCGAAGAATTGTAAAGGGAAAGCATTTTGCAGATTTCTGGCAGAAGCCCAAGCGCGTCCGCGCCTGGTGAAGCGCGCCCGCGCCCTAGTGAATACTGTTGAAGCGCGCCCGCGCTTGGAAGGAGCGCGCCCGCGCCTTACCAATGCTGAAGAAAGGCAATTTCAATTCTGATACGGAAACCAGCAGAGACCAGTCAACCCTGAGACCTATATAAACCATTGGTGGACGATTTCAGAGATATACATTGACATACATACCTACATATCTATCCACCGGTGAGGAGAACAAGAAGACGGCTGATTACGAAGATCTACTTTTCATCTTATCTTTGTATTCTTCTAATTAGGCGATACCTTGGATTCTCGTTTGTTTCTTCATAAACCCTAGTACTTTTATTTAGTATTCCAAACATATTTATTATCATGTTTTCATCAGAACCCACGATGATGAACGGTTCGATTATGAACTAATCGTTGTCGTGGGATTCTAACGGATTTATTTATGGATTTTAGTAGTTAATTGTTTTAATGATGTGTGTGTGATGGCTAATTGATATCCTAGTTTGGTTGTGCTTATTCTTCTTGGATGCGTAGCTAACATCTAAGTTGTTTGTTAATCTCTATTGATTGCGAAAGTGGATATAGAGGTTTAGAACTTGCCATACTAGCATAGGTTTATGTAGGTTTGTCATGCATGATTTATAGGTAATTTTAACCATCTTACCTATCCTATGTAATCTGAATGGATAACTTGCTCGTTAAACCGTTATGTTTTCAAATCTTATAGACATATAAGGTCTAAGCATAATTGGTGTCTGCTCAACTTCTATCTCTTTTGTGGATGTTTGAGTGGTTTGGTATACGTATACTGAAAGGTAGCGTGTATTGATTTCGTGTTATCCGATTAGTTATCACAACCGTCACATGCATTGATTAAAGACAAAAGACTCTAGATGAAGTATTTAATGAAGTTAGGATCCCATGTTTTATTCTCATAAGTAATTCAACAGCAATCTCTTTAGTTAATTATAATCTTGTTGCGTCGATTAGTTAATTTAGTTAATCAAAACACAACTTTGACACTTGTCTTAGCATTGAACAATAGCCATACATTGTTGCATAAGTGCATAACTATAGTAACCAAAGCAGTCTCTGTGGGAACAAACTCTACTTATTCTTATATTACTTGTGATCGCGTACGCTTGCGTGATTTTGTGCGAACAAGTTTTTGGCGCCACTGCCGGGGACTCGGTGTTATTTATATAGTTTATGTGCTTGTCATCAGTGGTCGTTAAAGTTCACTGATTCGGATTATACTCATCAATTTTACTTTGTTTGGTGTGTTTCAGATACTTTAGTGAGCGTGTATGTGAACACGTTCTCAATCTCGGAAAGAAGAACTTGAATTGAATCTAGTTATGGGAGAACCAGTAGCAGAAACGAAGGCTTTGTAGGACTATTCTCAGCCAAAGATCAATGACATTCAATCCAGCATTGTTAGGCCAGCCATTGTGGCTAATACTTTCGAAATCAAGCCTGGCACGATTCAGATGGTGCAGAATTCAGTTCAATTTGGGGGTGCTCCAACGGAAGATCCTAATATGCATATTAGGGATTTCATTGAGATTTGTGACACCTTCAAGTTCAACGGAGTGTCGGAAGATGCTGTGAAGCTGAGACTTTTCCCATTTTCTCTGAGGGATAAGGCTAAAGGCTGGTTGCACTCTCTACCAGCAGGTTCTATTACTACATGGGAGGATCTTGCTCAGAAGTTTCTCACTAAATTCTTCCCTTTGGCTAAAACAGCAGCAATCAGGAATGCTCTTACTCAGTTTGCACAGCATTCTGGAGAAACTTTATGTGAAGCTTGGGAGCGCTACAAGGAGATGCTTAGGAAGTGTCCTCATCATGGAATGCCTGATTGGATGGTGATCAATTGTTTCTACAATGGTTTGGGAGGTCAATCACGACCAATGCTTGATGCAGCATCAGGTGGAGCGCTTTGGGCTAAAAGCTACGATGAAGCTTATGAACTTATTGAGATGATGGCTGCTAATGAATACCAGAATCCAACTCAGAGGTTATCACAAGGCAAGGTAGCAGGAATTCTGGAAGTGGATGCAGCCACGACAATAGCAGCTCAGCTAAAGGCTCTGTCTATGAAGGTGGATTCCTTGTCTAACTTTGGAGTTCAGCAGGTGGCTAGTGTGTGTGAGCTATGCGCAGGTGCACATGACACGACTCAGTGTGCCATATCTAGTGAATCAGTACAGTTTGTGAGCAATTTCCAGAGACCACAACAGCCAGTGCCTAACACCTATCATCCGAATAACAGGAACCATCCGAATTTCAGCTGGAGTAACAATCAGGGAGGCCAGCAACAACCACAACAGCCGTATCAGCAGTATCAAGGTCAACAATTTGGAGCTAAGCCATTCAACTCTTCTGGTTTTCAGCAGCAGTATGCACCAAGGCAGCCGTATCAACCACCGGGGTTTCAACAACCGTCTCATGGTAATGCTGGTCAGTCATCCAATGAAAAATCTGAATTGGAGGAATTGAGGCTAATGTGCAAGAGCCAAGCTGTTTCCATCAAGACTCTGGAGAATCAAATCGGTCAGATTGCCAATGCCTTGTTGAATAGACCACATGGAACTCTCCCTAGTGATACAGAAGCTAATCCTGGCAAAAGAGAGGTCAAGGAACATGTAAAAGCAGTTACCTTGCGATCCGGAAAGGTTACGAGTGAGCAGAACTCTGAAACGGCAGAAAACAAAGTTTTTTTGAATTCCCAGCAGAAGCTCGAGCGCGCCCGCGCCTGACATTCTGCCAGAAGTTGAAGAAAAAGAGGAAAAAGCAAGTTTGGGGGGGAAACGAAGCGGAAAAGCGTGACCATTCTACTGAGAAATCTGTTACGAAGCAAAGTACAGTGACCAAGGAGGTCTATCCTCCTCCGCCATTCCCTAAATGACTTCAGAAGAAGAAGTTGGACAAGTAGTTTGCTACGTTTCTCGAAGTTTTCAAGAAGTTGCAGATCAACATACCTTTTGTGGAAGCTTTAGAACAGATGCCGAGCTACGCAAAGTTCATGAAGGGTATTCTATCTCGGAAGTTGAAACTCGAGGAGTTGGAAACAATTGCTTTGACAGAAGAATGTAGTGCTATCCTACAGCAGAAGTTACCTCCTAAACTCAAGGATCCAGGGAGTTTCACCATACCATGCAGCATCGGCAATCTATCTTTCAACAAGTGATTGTGTGACTTGGGAGCTAGTATCAATTTGATGTCGTTGTCTGTATTCATGCAACTTGGGCTGCCAGAGCCTAAACCTACTATTATGTCCTTACAGCTGGCTGATAGGTCGGTCACATATCCTAGAGGCATAGTAGAGGATGTCTTGGTTAAGGTGGATAAGTTTATCTTCCTTGCGGATTTTGTTATTTTGGACTTCGAGGAGGATAAGAGGATTCCTATTATCTTGGGAAGACCGTTCTTGGCAACAGGTCGTACTTTGATAGATGTGCAGAAAGGAGAGCTCACAATGAGGGTGCATGACTAGAATGTCACCTTCAATGTTTTCAATGCAATGAAATTTCCTACAGAGGAGGAAGAATGCTTCAAGGTGGACTTGGTTGAGTCTACAGTTTACACGGAGATTGAGCACTTGCTAAAGTCAGATACTTTGGAGAAGGTACTAACGGGGGATTCTGATTCTGAAGATGAAGAAAGAGAAGAGCAATTGAGGTTCTTGAATGCATCCCCGTGGAAAAGAAAGACTGATATGCCATTTGATTCTCTTGGCATAGCTGAGCTGAAGAAATCTCAGGAGCGTCTCAAACCATCTATTGAAGAAGCTCCGACACTTGAACTCAAACCACTACCAGAGCACTTGAGGTATGCTTTTTTAGGTGATTCATCTACGTTACCTGTGATTATTGCATCTAACTTGTCAGGTGGTGAAGAAGAAAAACTTTTGCGAATTTTGAGAGAGTTCAAGTCAGCAATTGGTTGGACCATAGCGGATATCAAGGGAATCAGCCCTTCGTATTGCATGCATAAGATTCCGCTTGAACCAGGTAGTAAACCAACTATGGATCCTCAGAGGCGGCTGAATCCTATCATGAAAGAGGTGGTGAAGAAAGAAATCCTTAAGTGGCTGGATGCAGGAATCATCTATCCTATTTCAGACAGTTCATGGGTGAGTCCAGTGCAATGTGTGCCTAAGAAAGGAGGCATGACAGTAGTTGCTAACGAAAAGAATGAGCTTATCCCTACCCGTACAGTTACAGGGTGGAGAATTTGCATGGACTACCGAAAGCTGAATAAAGCCACCAGAAAAGATCACTTTCCTCTTCCATTCATTGACTAGATGCTAGACAGGTTGGCTGGTCATGAATTCTATTGCCTACTTGATGGTTATTCAGGGTACAACCAGATTTGTATTGCTCCAGAAGATCAGGAGAAGACTACTTTCACATGTCCTTTTGGCACTTTTGCGTTCTGTCACGTTTCTTTCGGACTCTGTGGTGCACCTGCTACCTTTCAGAGGTGTATGATGGCTATATTCTCAGATATGATTGGCATCAATGTGGAAGTGTTCATGGATGACTTCTCAGTGTTTGGAACTTCTTATGATGAGTGTTTAAAGAATCTGGGCATGGTGTTGAAAAGATGTGTTGAGACCAATCTGGTGCTCAACTGGGAAAAATGTCACTTCATGGTGCAAGAAGGAATCATTCTTGGGAATAAGGTATCCAGCAAGGGGCTTGAAGTGGATAAAGCCAAAGTGGAGACGATTGAAAATCTTCCTCCACCAATTTCAGTTAAGGGAATTCGCAGCTTTCTTGGTCATGCGGGTTTCTATCGGCGATTCATTCAAGACTTTTACAAAATCTCTAAACCCTTATGTAATTTGTTGGAAAAGGATGTTCCTTTCAAGTTTGATGAAGATTGCTTGGCTGCTTTCGAGTTGTTGAAGAAGAAGTTGACTTCAACACCTATTATTACTGCACCTGATTGGAGTGAACCGTTTGAGTTGATGTGTGATGCTAGTGACTATGCGGTGGGATCTGTCCTTGGACAAAGAAAGAACAAGGTGTTCCATGTGATTTTCTATGCTAGCAAAACCCTCAACGATGCGCAGCTGAATTACACTACTACAGAAAAGGAACTTTTGGCAATTGTGTACAGTTTCGAGAAATTCAGGTCTTATTTGCTTGGGACTAAGGTAGTAGTCTATACTGATCATGCAGCCATTCGATATCTAATTTTGAAGAAAGATTGAAAGCCTCGGTTGATTCGTTGGGTTCTTTTGCTCCAAGACTTTGATTTGGAGATTAAAGACAGAAAGGGTACTGAAAATCAGGTGGCGGATCATTTGTCACGTTTGGAAGACCACGGTACGGATTCAAGGGATAAAACTCTAATCAATGAATCTTTTCCCGATGAGCAGCTTTTTGGGGTGCAAGATGAAGAACCATGGTTTGCAGATATTGTGAACTATCTTGTGAGTAATGTCATCCCTGCTGAATTCTCATATGCTCAAAGGAAGAAGTTTCTACATGATGTAAGGTGGTACCGTTGGGACGAGCCATTCTTATTCAGGCAAGGAGCTGATCAAATGTTAAGAAGATGCATTCCCTATAGTGAAACTGAGGGTGTTTTGCGAGATTACCATTCCACCACTTATGGAGGCCATTATGGTGGAGAGAAGACAACTACTCGAGTACTTCCGGCAGGATTCTACTGGCCAACTCTGTTTAAAGATGCGCACCAGTTTGTTTTGAGATGTGATCGATGCCAAAGGGTTGGTAATATCTCTAGAAGGAATGAGATGCCTCTTAATATGTTGCTTGAAGTGGAGATTTTTGATGTGTGGGGAATCGATTTTATGGGACCGTTTGTTTCGTCTTGTACTAATCAATACATACTGTTAGCGGTGGATTACGTTTCTAAATGGGTCAAGGTGAAGGCTTTACCAACCAATGATGCTAAAGTGGTGCTGAATTTTCTGCATAAGCAAATTTTCACTCGTTTTGGAACTCCGAGGGTAATTATCAGTGATGAGGGTACGCATTTTTGCAACCGCAAGTTTACAGCCTTAATGGCTAGGTATAATATCAATCATCGGGTTGCTACTGCCTATCACCCTCAAACAAATGGTCAAGCAGAAGTGTCTAACAGGGAGATTAAGCGTATTCTAGAGAAAGTGGTAAATCCTTCGAGGAAGGATTGGTCGTTGAAGCTAGATGAAGCTGTTTGGGCTTACAGGACGGCTTACAAGACTCCGTTGGGTACGTCACCGTTTCAGCTGGTGTATGGTAAGGCTTGTCATTTGCCTGTCGAGCTAGAGCACAAGGCATATTGGGCATTGAAGAAGTTGAATTTCGATTTGTCAGCTGCTGGTGAGAAAAGAATGCTTCAGATTAACGAGTTGGATGAGTTTCGGCTACAGGTTTATGAAAATCACAAGTTATACAAGGAGAAGGTCAAGAGATGGCATGATAAGAAGTTGGTGCAAAAGTCATTTGTACATGGCCAGCTAGTTTTGCTTTTCAACTCTCGTCTCAAACTCTTTCCTGGAAAACTTAAGTCAAGGTGGTCGGGGCCATTCACGGTCAAAACAGTGTTTCCACATGGTGCAGTGGAAGTTTATGATAAGTCACCGGATGAAGCATTCAAGGTCAATGGTCAGAGGTTGAAACCGTATTTTGGTGAACGGGTGAATCGCGAGGCGGAGACCGCGGTTCTTGTTTCAGCTGATTAAGGAGTCGGAATCACGTTAAGCTATTGACGTAAAACGAGCGCTTCATGGGAGGCAACCCATGCGTTTGTTGTTAGTATTTGTCAGTTTTAAAAAAAATGAAAAAATCAGAAAAAAAAAATTCTGGACAGAAAGGGTAGCGTGCCCGCGCCCATTCCAAGCGCGCCCGCGCTTGGTTTCTGTCAGAAAAAAAAATGAGAAAATAGAAAAAAAATCCCCAAAATCAGTTTTTCTTTGTGCCTTTCCCCTATTTAAACATAAAACTACCCCTCCCTAGCCCCTATCTTTAAACCCTAGCCTCTTTTTCATATCTCTCTCATTCTCTCACAAATCTATACATACACATCTATACACATCTCATCCTAATTCCATGGCACCACCAAAGAGAGGTAGATTTGCGGGTAGTGGCAGCACTCGTCGCTCTTCATCTGAAGAGGAATCGAGTATGGGTGTTGGGGGTGAGAAATTTTCTTCTCCGGAGGCTCAAACAGAATTTACACGGTTGCTTTCCAAAGCTGTGGCCAAGGAAAGGGGGGGTTTTGCCTCAACACTGATGGACATCTGTTCAGTATGATTACGAAGAGGGGTTGGGAAAGTTTTTGTGAAGCGCCGGAGCCGGTCCCGTTGAGTATTGTGCGGGAGTTCTACGCTAATGCTAAAGCCGACAAGAATGGATATAGCGTGGTTCGGGGCTTGACTGTGGATTACACTGCGAAGGCGATTAATCGGGTTTTGAATTTGCCTAGGAAGAAGAGGGGTGAAGGGGATTGGTCTTTGAAGACCCGGTATGATTTTGATCTCGAGTACATTCTTGAGGAGATTTGTGTTCCTGGTACTACTTGGAAGTATAAGGCTGGCACCACTGAGCCGATTACTTTCCCGGCTTCTGCGATGAACAGGTATGCGAGGGCCTGGAATATGTTTTTATGTGCTAATATTTTGCCGTCTTCGCATTCGCATGAGGTTACGGTGGACAGGGCCATTGTTCTTTGGGGAATTCTGAACGAGGAGTACATTGATCTTGGGGAACTCCTTCATAAGAATATTATGAAGTTCTTGAGAGGTGGTACAACGGGGGCGATTCCTCATGCCTCTATTGTTATCAAGCTATGTTCAGCTGTTGGTGTTCGTTGGTCTGAGGAGGAGCAGGTTCAGTTACCTAGTGCTCCTATTGATCATTCGACGATTTCTAGGATGGAGGATTGGACAGGTGGTGCCCCGGATTACTTTGGTTTAGGCTATACTGATTTTGATGATGAGGAAGAAGATGCTCCGCCTCGGGAGCCTGCGGCACAGAGGGGACGTCCATCTGGGATTCAGCGTGAGGTGGATAGGTCTGGTTTTGGCGACACTCAGTATAGGCGATGTTAGGCTCAAGACATGTCTGAATACCACTATTAACAAGCCTACACCATGTGACTATGTCACATTACATGACCTAGTGATTTCTATCACTGGGATATAGTATAGGTCTCTAAATGTACTTGTCTTGTTCTCATGAACATTAGCTTGATCATGTATGCTCAAATTTATAATGAGCTTAGTAAAGTTTCTTGCATCTAGATTGTATATAGGCCATTGAATAATTATCCTGGTAGAAGTTCAGAAGTGTTCATGCAGCAGGATAGAGTTGAATAAGGCTATGAAGAAATAAGTTGCAGGAATTTGTCTAAGGCATTATATAGCAAAGTCAAAAGAAAGCTATGTCGTGAAGTCACCAATATCCATGTCGTGAAGTACTATATCGCATAGTCCATTTTGTACTATGTCGAGAAGTCCTCAAGACACATGTCGTGAAGTGTTGAAGTCAGCAAAGTCAAAAGAGCCTAGATCGTGAAGTCCTCAGAAGCCCTATGTCGCATAGTCATCAAATGACCTATGTCGCAAAGTCTTCAAAGGCTATATCGCGTAGTCCTCACAAGGGAGATCGCGAAGTCAGGGATAAAGTGGAGTTCACGATATCAACACTTAGCCGTTTATAACAAGACAAATCAAGGTACAGAACCAAGAATCAAAGGAGACAAATACTGAAGCATTTGTTCTGGCAAGGTGGTCCAAAGAACAGATGGCAAATCTACAGCTAAACTTGGAGAGAAAGATAAGAGACAAGCAGCTACAGAAACGGGAAAGACTCCGAAAAGCAGGTGGTCCTTCCTGACACAGTGAACGTCTTATGGCAGGACAAGTTGGACCTTCAGAAGGGGTAGCTGTGTAATATTGTGTGTGCCTAGTTTGTATAGGTGAATATATATATCGTGCACACACAACTGTAAGAAGTAAGAGAGATACACATAGTAATTTGCTAAGCTCTTTTCTCTGTAAGCAAGCAAGTTCAGACTGTTCTTGTTTAGAAGCCAGAAATTCGATTGTGAATTTCCTGGAAAGCTGTAGTATTTAATTTGCTTATACAAAGTAGATTAAAGTGATTGTGTGTGTTATTTACTTTCTGCATATTACATATCATAATCACATACAGTTGTTTACTTAGTTTTCAAGAATC
The DNA here is from genome assembly GCA_030848705.1 of Heracleum sosnowskyi. NCBI lineage: Eukaryota > Viridiplantae > Streptophyta > Magnoliopsida > Apiales > Apiaceae > Heracleum > Heracleum sosnowskyi. The sequence continues at coordinate 88,857,137 of CM061236.1, forward strand.
GAAAAATATATCAAACTATCCATTCACCCCCCCTCTGTCTAGTTTCTAGTGGTATTCATTTCTAACAAGTGGTATCAGAGCAGGCTGTTAACGTACAAACAGGAAAAGATCAAGAATGAGTTCACAGAAACTAAGCAGTATCAAGATTCCTCCCTTTAACAAGGAGCACTACAGTTTATGGAAGAAGAAGATGTTGCTTTTCATCAAAGCTTCTAACCCCATGTATTTAGATATTCTAAAGCATGGTCCCTTCATTCCAATGATCGAGATTGGTGAATCAACCAGTGGCACTGAGATTGTACCAGCAAAACATGTGCCCAAAGATCCCTCAAAATACACTGATCCTGAAAAGGAAAAAGTTGCCCTGGATGGACATCTTCAACTTATCATTTGTGAATCTATGGACTTCAACATGTATGGCACTGTTGCTCATTGTACTAGTGCCAAGAAGATGTGGGATCTTATAGAAGTGCTCTGTGAAGGAACTACTGAAGTAAGAAAGAACAAGAAGCAGATTCTTGTTTCACAATATGAAGCCTTCATGGCTCAGCCAAAAGAGGGAATCACAGAAGTGTTTGAGAGATTCAACAAGCTGATAAACGAGCTCAAACTCTATGACAAACACTATGAAACAGAAGAGCTCAATATGAAGTTTTTACTAACTCTTCCAGATCACTTGGAACCAAGAATCTCTTCCCTTAAAGAAAGAGATCTAACAAAGATTGGTTTTGATGTGTTATATGGTGTTTTGAAGACATATGAGTTGGAGCTGTTTCAAAAGAGATCTATTCAAGCAAAGCAAGGATTAGTGGCTAATACCTCCTGTGCACTTATTGCTGACAACCTAAGTCAAAGAATGGACTCTCTTAAAGTCAGTCAAGTGAAGATTGAGGAACTGGAAGTTGAAGACACTGGTGATGAGGTCCAGGTCATCTATGATTTGCCTGAGGAAGATGAGTTTTACAGCATGGAGGAACTGGACAAAATGGAAAACAAATCTTTTGCTTATATGGCTAGGAGATATCCTAACATAAGGTTTAAAAGAAAGCAGCCATTCAGGTCCAAGTTCAATACTGGAAACACTGGTGGATCTAGTGGCTCAAACACCTTCAATAAAGGAAAAGGGATTGCTGGTGCTGCTAAGGGTGGATACAAGACAGGAAGTGTGGATAGGACCAAAATAAGATGCTATAACTGCAATGAACTTGGGCATTTTGCCACTGAGTGCAAAAAGCCTAAACAAGTCAAGAAGGACAAAGCATACTTAGAGCTTGAAGCTAAGTATGAGGCTCTACTCAAGAAACAACAGGGAAAAGCTTTTATTGCTGAGGGAAAATGCTGGGATGACTCTGATGAAGAAGAAGAACAAGAGTACTCAAACTATGCCTTGATGGCATTTTCTGATGATGGTGATTCAAGTCAGGTACCCATTCTTACTTCTCTTGATATGACTCCCATTCAATATAAGCAAACTGTTGAAGATATGAGCACTGAGATGTTTAATATTCATACTAGCATGTTAGTAGCTAATGAAGAAATTGATAGACTAACTGCTAAGAATGTTGAGCTTACAAAAAAGAATGAGAAACTTGAGTTAATGGTTGTGAACCTGGATGGTTTGAAAAAGGAGGTTGAGTATCTTAAAAACAAAGTGATTTGTGCTGAGCAGATAGAGAAAGCCCTTAGAGAACAAATTGCTGAAACTGAACTGAAACTAAGAAGCTTCAAAAACTCCTCTGAACTTATTCAAACCTACCACAAGGAACACACTGAAGACTGCAAGGTTGGAGTTGGTTTTGACTATGATAATGACAAAGGAAGGAAGAAGGTCAAGGGCAAAGGAAAGGAAACCTTTACAAACAAAAATGTCCCAACCATACTGTCAAGTGTTGAACAGCCCATCTTCAGAAAGAGTGATGTTGAGTTTGATGAGGAACTACTGATCATCAAGCAACAACTACTTGAAGAAGATGAGGCTGCTAAGAACACTTCTTCCTTTCCTGATCTTGTCAATCAGAAAGAGACCAAAGACAATCTTGTCAAGAGTCCTAAAGCAAAGAAAGAAGTTGTTAAGAAAAGGAAACAAAACAGAAATGGTAAAGTTGGTGTTAACAAGGGAAACAACTATGCTTATGTGCCAAATGCTCCCAGGAAACAATGTCAAAAATGCCTATCTGTTAATCATTTGACTCATAAGTGTAGTAAGCCTGATATTGTTGAAGTTGACAACCTGAGTAACCATTCTGCTAGCATAAATTCTAGTCATGATTCTTTCTGTGGTAAGCCAAATTGCATGACATGCTATGTGACTGTGATTGCTAACTGTTTGTCTCTTAAACATAAACTTGACTCTGCACAATCTGGTGAATCACACACACATATGCATTCTCATAGGACAGGGTCCCCAATCAGGGTTGAGAGGGTGATAACTTTATGTGAGCCTAAGAGTGTAAACTTCAAAGCCACAGAAAAAGTGAAGTCTCCTACTATGAGAAATGCAATTTATGACAGAAGAATTATTAATCAAAATGTTTCTAAATCAACTGGACCCTACCAAGTGTGGGTACCAAAAACAACTTAGTCATTTTGTGAATGCAGGGCAACAGGAATAAAAGAGTCATATGGATCTTGGACAGTGGATGCTCAAGTCACATGACTGGTGATATAGCCCTGCTATCACATTTTGAGGAAAAGGCTGGCCCATCAGTAACCTTTGGAAATGACAACATTGGTTATACAATGGGATATGGCAGTGTTAAATCTGGAAATGTCATTATTGAAGATGTAGCATTTATTGAAGGACTGAAGCATAATCTCTTGAGTATTGGACAGTTTACCAACAGAGGCTTCAAAGTGGAATTTGATGAAGACCTTTGTTCAATCTCAAAAAGGGAAAGTGGTGAAGTTGTTCTAACTGGTGTGAAGAAAGGAAGCTTGTTTGTAGCTAATCTCAAGGCTACAGATAAGGGAGAAATTTGTTGTTTCTACACAAAAGCCACAAATGAGGAATTCTGGCTGTGGCACAAGAAACTGTCTCACTTGAATGTACAGGCAATGAACTCTCTAACCAAGAGAGAACTCATCAGGGATTTGCCTGCCTTGGAGTTTGTGCAAGATGGAGCATGTGAAGCTTGTCAGAAAGGGAAGATTAAAAGATCAAGTCACAAGAACAAGTTGCTCAATACAAACTCAAAACCTCTGCAACTAATTCACATGGACTTATTTGGCCCTGTGAATGTAATGTCCCTCTCCAAAAAGAAATATGCTCTGGTGATGGTAGATGACTATTCAAGATATACTTGGGTGGAGTTCCTATTCTCCAAGGATGAAGCACCCCAAGTCATAATAGAGCATATCAAGAGAGTTGATAAAGAAGCACAAAGCACTGGTTCCTCTGTAGTTGCTTTGAGGAGTGATAATGGGACTGAGTTCAGAAATTCAACATTGTATGAGTTTTGCAAAGATAAAGGAATTTCTCAACAATTCTCAGCTCCTAGAACACCTCAACAAAATGGAGTAGTTGAGAGAAAGAATAGAACTCTCATTGAAGCTGCAAGGACAATGCTGCTGGATGCAAAGCTACCCACTAGCTTTTGGGCTGATGCTGTCAACACAACATGCTATGTGCAAAATAGAACATTAATCAATAAGAAGTCTGGCAAAACTCCTTACTCATTAATGACTGGAAAAAGAGCATCCTTCAAGCACCTGCATGTGTTTGGAAGCAAGTGCTTTGTGATGAAAGATACCTCTGAGCATGTTGGAAAATTTGATGCTACGGCATTTGAAGGTATCTTCATTGGATACTCTCTGGAAAGGACAGCATACAGAGTGTTTGTACCTGAGCAACACAAAGTCATGGAAAGCATGGATGTTACCTTTGATGACAAGAAAACTCCAGGACTGAAAACAAGTGATCAAGACAGTGTGCTATTGAGATTTGAGAATCAAGGTTATCTTGAGGATTCTGAAAGTGAAGATGACCCCCCTGTTCAAACTGTTCTAGAAAATGAAATTCTTGAAGTTGACAATCTTCTTCAAACACCTGTGCAAGGATTCACAAACACAGGGGGAGAAGAAGAGAATGCAACTGTCAACCAAAATGAGATTGGAACAGATCAAGGAAATGAACAGGGGCACACAAGGAAATGGGACAGAGCCCACACTAGGGATCAAATCATTGGAGATCCTAGTGAGGGAGTTAGAACAAGAAGGGCAACATTAAATACATGTCGGTATAGCTGCTTTCTGTCACAAGAGGAACCTAAATTAATTGAAGAAGCTTTGAAGAATTCTGATTGGATTGTTGCCATGCAAGAAGAGTTGAATCAATTTGAGAAAAACAAAGTATGGGAACTAGTGCCACCTCCAAAAGGAAAGAATGTTATTGACACCAAATGGGTGTTCAGAAACAAGATGGATGAAGAAGGAGTGGTAGTAAGAAACAAAGCAAGGCTGGTTGCCAAAGGATATTGTCAGCAAGAAGGCATTGACTATGATGAGACATTTGCACTTGTAGCTAGACTGGAAGCCATCAGAATCTTCCTGGCTTTTGCAGCTCACTCAGATTTTAAGGTGTATCAAATGGATGTGAAAAGTGCATTTCTCAATGGTGATCTTGCTGAAGAAGTTTATGTGTCTCAACCACCTGGCTTTGAGAGTGAAGACTTCCCAAACTTTGTGTATAGACTGCTCAAGGCACTCTATGGACTCAAACAGGCACCAAGAGCCTGGTATGAAACTCTATCTCAATTCCTTCTTGAGCATCAATTTACCAGGGGTACAATTGACAAAACCCTATTCTTCAAGAAGCATGGAAATGATATCATTCTTGTTCAAATCTATGTGGATGATATCATCTTTGGCTCTTCAAATGAAAAACTCTGTGAAAGGTTCTCTAAGTAAATATGAGATGAGTATGATGGGAGAGTTAACCTATTTCCTAGGCCTGCAAGTACATCAAAGGGAGGATGGCATCTTTATAAACCAATCCAAGTATGTCAAGGATCTTTTAAAGAAGTATGGTTTAGAAGAGTCATCCCCAGCTAAAACTCCTATGTCTACTGCAATCAAGCTGGATGAAGACAAGAAAGGCAAGAGAGTTGATATCAAGGTCTATAGAGGAATGGTTGGATCCCTACTCTATCTCACAGCTAGCAGGCCAGACATCATGTTTGCCACATGCCTTTGTGCAAGGTTCCAGTCTGATCCCAAGGAATCTCACATGATGGCCATCAAAAGAATTTTCAAATATCTGAAGGGGACTCCTAATCTTGGGCTATGGTATCCAAAGGGCACTGGGTTCAACCTGGTTGGTTACACAGATTCTGATTATGCTGGATGCAGGATTGACAGGAAGAGCACCTCTGGAAGCTGTCAATTCCTAGGTCAAAGGTTAGTGTCCTGGTTTAGTAAGAAACAACAGTCCACAGCAACATCCACAGCTGAGGCTGAATATATTGCTGCTGGAAGTTGCTGTGCTCAATTGCTTTGGATTAGAAATCAACTCATGGATTATGGACTAGTGTTAGAACACATTCCTCTGATGTGTGATAATACTAGTGCAATATCCATTGTAGCTAATCCTGTTAATCATTCTACTACAAAGCACATTGAGATCAGGTACCATTTCATTAGGGAACATGCTGCAAATGGTACCATAGAAGTCTCTTATGTTCCAACTGAGAAACAATTAGCTGACATATTTACTAAACCTCTGAATGAAGCAGTCTTCAACAGACTTGTGAGTGAAATTGGAATGCTCAATCCTTCATTCAGTTGTTCTAAGTAAATATGCTGGTTAATAGTTGCAGCAGTAAATTTTCACTGTATTTAAATGATCTATTTGTTTGGAGTGAAAATTAGCTGAGATATGATTTATAAATATTTCAGTATTTTACTGCATATTTTTCAAAATCATATTTGTTAGTGGAGTTGTGAGCTTTTGAGACATCTCGATATAGATGATTTTCAGAGTTCACGACATAGTTCAAATTAAACAGACTTATATCGCAAACTGTTGAGTTTGAGAGACTTCGCGACATAGTTCATTTCATGAGGTTGCGACATAGTTAATTTTATGACTTCGCGACTTAGAATAGCTATATCGACAAGTCTCCATAATTGACAGAATTTTGATTTAAATTAATTTTATTTCAAAATTTGATAAAAGTCTGACAAATTGCTTAAAATTCCTAAAAGAGAGCTTTAGACAGGGTATTTCTACTATATCGCAAAGTCTCCCCGATCCTTTCATTTTGAAGACTTTGCGACATAGTTCATTGTTGAGACTATGCGATATACTTTGCAAGACTTTGCGGTACAGGCCACTTTTGACTTCGCGACATACAGATAGACTGTACACATTCATAACTCCATATCGCAGTGTCTCTATCATATAAATACCTTTTTCTAACCATTTGCAACTTTTCATCTTGTCTATTGCTCTCAAACTTTCTAACCTAAGCACAAATTCTCTACTCTCTTTCTTACTCTCTCTCTCTTGAAATGGCACCCAAATCTCAAACAGAATCATCCTCTATTCCTTTAACCATCCCCAAAGAAACAAATCTTCTCACCATTCCCTCTGAGGCTGAGGCTAAACCCAGGTACAAGTGTTTTGTACGGTTCCTGAACGATTCCTACCTCCGCCAAGCCCTAACCTTGAACCCCACGTTGTATGTTGATGTATTGGAAGGATTTTGGCGAACGACGTTGGTTTCTACAATGGCCAGGGAAGATGGAACTTCGTTCCAGGAGATAGCTTGTTCAATTGGAGGCAAACACTTCCAGTTTGGGGAGAAGGAGATAAATGAAGCATTAGGGTTCAAGGTGGAGGGTCATGACCAAGAAGCTACTGATGCTCAAATAGTAGACTTCATGACCTTCATTCAGTATGCTGATGAGATAGATACTGGAAAGTTGAATAAGAAGTTTGTAAGAAGGGAGTGGTCATTTCTATTTGATGCACTCCAGAAGGTGTTCCTTTGCAGAAAGACAGGATGGGACCATATCAGTCACATTGCTGTGAAGCTGGCCTATTCCCTAGCCTACAATCAGGAAATCAATGTTGGAGCAATAATCCTCAAGGAATTGGCTCAAAGGCTAGGGAGGACAGTCCGTGGAAGAGGTAATGACATCTTTTACCCTCGCTTTCTTCAAGTTATTTTAAATTATCTTGATGCTAATGTCCATGACTTGGAGGGTATTGATAAATCAAAGATGGCTTATTCCAAGTCCATGTCCAAGATTCTGTTTGGTTCATTGGACACAAGGAATCAAGTGGATGTGATCTTGAGTGTGACCCCGCATATGCAGGACACATTCGCGTCTTATCCACTTGATAAGCCCATATACCATGCTCTTTCCTGGACAGGGGAGGCTGAGACTGAAGGAGCATCACAGTCTAACCCAAGCCTCCCTATCCCATCCAGCAACCCCACTGTAAACACCACTGTAGAGGTTAGTCAGCCAAGTGCATCAATCTCTCAAAAGGTTGATGTTACTAAAAAAAAAAAAAAGAGAACCTTAGCTATTATCCATGAATCTGTAGAGTTAGCAAGTGAGATTCCTGAGTCACCTCTCACTAGACCAAAGAAGAAATCAAAATCTGTAGCCACCACTGCATCCTCTCAACAGGATTCAGATGTGCAAAAAGGGGTACACCTGCTACTGTCTATGGCCTCTCAACAGGTCATGGGTATTGAAAAGAGCAGCCTCCCCACTGCAAGTTGTAACGAGTCTGCACAGGGTCAAGACCTCACTCTTGACCCTAGGAGTGATAAGGGTGATCAAACACTAAGTGGAGAGCACATCAATGTTGAAACTCCTCCTATTTCTCAGGGGGAGTTGCCAAAATCTAATCTGAACCCCACTTCTCTCTCAGATTCTTCCACTAAAATTTCTTCTGAACAAGAGAGTCATTCTCATGACAATCTTGCCCTTGATCAATCACAATCCAGCCCTGTGATTGAGCCAACTTCAAGTGACATGGTGCTTGACACTGTGCTCACCACTCAGGACCCACATTCAGTTGGTCAGGGAATGCATGCTGAGGCATATCCTAATGACACCAACACAAACATGGAGGATTCACCAGTTTTCACTGGAGACTCTGTGCCAAATTCTCCCATCCTTAGGGATGTGGAACTGTCTTCACAGACATATAGGGCTGATGTTGTAACACATCCCATTTCAATGGAGACAACATCAGACCCTGCAGCCATTCCAAGGCTGGAGGAGACTCAAACTCACACATCTCATGAAGTGCCTAGCACTAGCTCTCACTTGGCTCAGGCCACAATGTCAGAATGGCTGAAGCCTGTGCACCATGACAGGCCTTCAGGATCATCATCTGTGCCTTCCCAAATGACAGAAGAAGCTATTCAAGATCTCCATGTGGCACAGATTGATGAGTTCTCAAAGATAGCTCAACATCTCCTCACCTCCAACCTTCCAAATGCTGATTATGAAGCTATCCTGCTATGCCATAAGGAGGATGTTGAAGCTCAACAGGAGAAGATTGTGGATGCAGCTGAACCAGAGGGGAATGTGGATGCCTGGTTGGATGCTAAGAGGACTCTCAAACTCAAAGATGCCCTGGCTTTTGTGAGAGAAGAATACCTCACCTCTCTGGGCTCCAATGCTAAGGATCTTTCTCCTGTTGCCATCTATGAGGCTGTAAATGATGTGTACAAGAACCAGTTGAAGGCTCTGCATTATCTTGGGAAAGGGCTTCAATCAGAGATTTCTTCAATTCAGGAGGAGACAGACAGATCCCTCACTAAGCTCAGAAACTCTTATCTCTCTGATTTTCCCAAGGTGGATGGTATCCTCAAAGAAGTCCAGAAAACCTCCACAAATGTGTCCATGATGGATGTGACTCTTGCCATGGTCACAGACAACATCAAGAAACTGGCTTCTACACTGGAAAATCAAGCAAAAACTACCATCACCACCAATGCTATGTTGAATGTCATGTGGAAAAATCAGTATGGTGATAAGCTGGTGGATGAAGTCCCTCTGTCAGACATCTCCAAATATGACTTTGCCAGGGTCAAAGATCAATCTCTAAACTCCTTCAAGTCTCAACAATTATTCTCCAAGGTGGATGGCTTAGAAAGAGAAGTGGCCTCTCTCAAGGATGAAAACAGAATGCTATCTACATCTCTAAGCCAACTCAATGACAAACTAGATGATCAAGGCACCAACACAACAAACATTTTGCTGGTGCAGCAACAAATGATGACTTCAATGATGAGATCCATGAACCTGCCTATTCCTGGGGAAGCTCAAGACGTTTTGTCTGATCCCAAGCCTAAGGGGGAGAAAGGAAAGGAGGCCATTGTGAAAAAGAAAGGGGGAGTACCTGCCAAGCAGTCAAAGCTTAAGGGCAAGCTCACTGAAGAGACAATACAGCCAATCATACTTCCCCCTGTAGAGGTCATAAATGAACAAGGTCAGAAAAGCACAGTCACCACAACCTTCTATCCATCCACAATGCCTAAAAACATCTCAACCTCTCAACCTGCTATACCTACTCCTATTGCTAAACCTATCCAAGCTACACTTATCACTGAGGCCAAGCTACAGGAAGTTGCCAATTCTCACATCTATCATGATGAGGCCTTCCTGGAGTTTCTGAAAGCCACCTACAAGAATGCTCAAGGAGATGCACAAGCATACAGACAGAAGCTCAGGGAAAGCATCAAGTACTTCACAGTTGCAGTAAGGAAAATCAGGGATGTTTATCTGAGAGAAATAATCATGGTATGCAAGGACAACTGCTTGTGGCACTTAGCATTTCAAACTCTGGAGAAACTGAAGTTCACTGAAGTGTCAATAATTCTGGAGTTGATTGAGAAGAGTGGGGTTAACAATAAAAGTCTTTATAATGACTTGGAGATGGACCAAAATCAAAGACTGCCTGAGGTCATACCAAAGCCAAGGACAGTAATTTTTCAAAGTCTATCCAAAGTCAGAAGTATTGACCAACTTGTCATTCCCAAAGATCTGACAATGAAGAATAACACAAAGATCAACCAGGTGCTGCAAATGCTAAGAGCAAAGAAAGGAGTCAAGACAGCAGAGGAATTAGAGATGATTAACATTCTACAATCTTTTCTGATTCATGGTGCTTTGCCTAATTCTGTCAAAGAAAAGAACATGAAGAAGGATGGGGAGGATGATGATGAGGAGAAAACCTACAGGAGGAGATCTCATTCAAGGAGTGATAAGGATGGACCAAGTGACAGCAACAGGAGCAAATCTTCCAAGAAATCTAAAGATGCTGGTGATGACACAAAGGGGGCAAAGGAGACAGTGAAGAGAACTAGGAGTGGAATTCAGCAAGTCAAGGACATTGCTAGTAGTACTTTAACCACAACACAAGACTCTAAGTCTAGGGTGGGTACTGTTAGCAATGATCCTCCAAAATCATTATCCATGACTTCTGAACCTGAATTGCCACAGAAGAAAGATGAAGCCACTAAAGTAATTTCAAGAAAACACCTCCACAAAGTCACAGCTAGTGGAGTGTTACAGTGGATGAAGGGGAAAGGAATGAAGCTACTTCCAAATGATGTGGCAGTAAAGACAAAGTCACCTTGTTCCAGAAAGGTACCTCTTGTGAGGCATATGAAGATCAAGAGTGTACCCAAAAGAATAAGGATAACAAAGAAAACTGGAAAACTCACAAATGTTGTTGGCATCCATGTGTTTCCACTTGATGAAGACTATGATGAAGATGCCCTAGCATTTTTGAGAGCTCAAAGGATCCTTGAAGTCAAACTGAAGCTAGATCATCTAGAGATTAAGTACACTGATGGAAGAGAGAAGATAATGAAGCAAGGAGGCTGGCAACATTTCTATAAATATGAGCTTGAAAGGATAAATGCCTTGCTGAACTTTGAAGAAAAGGAAGAAAGGACATGGAAGATAGATATTGCCAGGTTCTTGAAAATGCATGCTGATCATGAAGAAGACCTGAGGAGAGAGAATGAAGAAAGGAGATGTAAGAAAGAGAAGGAGTTGGCCGAGATAGAAGAAAGAGCAAGGGAGCTAAGAAAGAAAGGGCTGTGCAGGGTAAAACAAAATCCTTATACTGTGGAGTACAAAAATCATTATGGAGGAAAAAGCAAGATAAGGATGGAGTTTATACACTCATATGTGGAGAGTGCCCTCAGAACAGCAGCTGAAGATCTAAAGGACTCTCCTCTCATTGAAGAAATGACTGCTAGAGATGATATTCTAATGGCAATCTCTGAGATAAAGAAGAATGAAGAAATGAGGAAGAAGAAGATCTATGATGACTTCTTAGAGAAACAATTGGAAACAGAAGCTATGTAGCTCAAGGAAGAATTCTGTAAGCTTAAATTTCCAAGTTGTTATCAAATTCTGTGCTTAACTGTATCTTCCTTATATCTGTTCTTTTTATGTTAGTTAGGCTTGTTATCAGACATGAAATTGTGCCTAAGGGTCTTACTCACAATTTGGGGGAGATTGTTAGGCTCAAGACATGTCTGAATACCACTATTAACAAGCCTACACCATGTGACTATGTCACATTACATGACCTAGTGATTTCTATCACTGGGATATAGTATAGGTCTCTAAATGTACTTGTCTTGTTCTCATGAACATTAGCTTGATCATGTATGCTCAAATTTATAATGAGCTTAGTAAAGTTTCTTGCATCTAGATTGTATATAGGCCATTGAATAATTATCCTGGTAGAAGTTCAGAAGTGTTCATGCAGCAGGATAGAGTTGAATAAGGCTATGAAGAAATAAGTTGCAGGAATTTGTCTAAGGCATTATATAGCAAAGTCAAAAGAAAGCTATGTCGTGAAGTCACCAATATCCATGTCGTGAAGTACTATATCGCATAGTCCATTTTGTACTATGTCGAGAAGTCCTCAAGACACATGTCGTGAAGTGTTGAAGTCAGCAAAGTCAAAAGAGCCTAGATCGTGAAGTCCTCAGAAGCCCTATGTCGCATAGTCATCAAATGACCTATGTCGCAAAGTCTTCAAAGGCTATATCGCGTAGTCCTCACAAGGGAGATCGCGAAGTCAGGGATAAAGTGGAGTTCACGATATCAACACTTAGCCGTTTATAACAAGACAAATCAAGGTACAGAACCAAGAATCAAAGGAGACAAATACTAAAGCATTTGTTCTGGCAAGGTGGTCCAAAGAACAGATGGCAAATCTACAGCTAAACTTGGAGAGAAAGATAAGAGACAAGCAGCTACAGAAACGGGAAAGACTCCGAAAAGCAGGTGGTCCTTCCTGACACAGTGAACGTCTTATGGCAGGACAAGTTGGACCTTCAGAAGGGGTAGCTGTGTAATATTGTGTGTGCCTAGTTTGTATAGGTGAATATATATATCGTGCACACACAACTGTAAGAAGTAAGAGAGATACACATAGTAATTTGCTAAGCTCTTTTCTCTGTAAGCAAGCAAGTTCAGACTGTTCTTGTTTAGAAGCCAGAAATTCGATTGTGAATTTCCTGGAAAGCTGTAGTATTTAATTTGCTTATAAAAAGTAGATTAAAGTGATTGTGTGTGTTATTTACTTTCTGCATATTACATATCATAATCACATACAGTTGTTTACTTAGTTTTCAAGAATCGAAAAATATATCAAACTATCCATTCACCCCCCTCTGTCTAGTTTCTAGTGGTATTCATTTCTAACAGGCGACTGACTCGGCGTATAGACGCCATGCATGACGTCAATCGTCGTTTTGCTCAGGATTTGACTCAGGTGTTGGGTACTGCATTCAGAGCCACTGGAGTTGATGTTGCGTGGCCTGACTTTGGAGCTGATTCTGTTTATCCACCACCGGATACACCACCCGAGGAGGGTGGTCCTGCTGATGATTAGGTATTCTCTGCACTTTACTTGTTATTACCTTCAATGAGGACATTGAATATTGTAAGTTTGGGGGTGATAATTAAGGAATAGTAGTGTTAGTGTGTGTTCATATAGGATTCATATTGCATATGTAGTTAGTTCATTCATATCTTTGCATGTTTATGTCATATAGAGCATTCTGTTTGCATATTAGTTTTTATATCTATTATGTGAGTCCATTTAGTTGCATTTGCATAGCATATTTCATGATCCCTTAGGACTTGGCTATTTCCTGGTTGGTGAGTCGATGTTGATTGGAGTGTGGTTATGATGAATAGAGGGTTGATTAAGTTCCTATGAATTGACTTGCATGCCAGTAACAAATTAATTTCATAAGTCTCATTGGTTGTTTTTGGATTTGATCAGACCATGCTTGTTTGGATGTTAGAATTTAATCACTTGCTTACATTTAGAATGTTCTTCTATTCTCTTGAAAACGAAAAAGCACTTAAGTCTAAGTTTGGGGGAAAACACGGATTTCATGCTAGTTGTTAATAAGGCTAGGCGTCAAATGGCTAGTAGCCGCTCATTGTAAAAAATGAGTAGTCTAGGGTGGGATGAGAAAAAGCAAAGCACACTCATTCCGAAAAAAAGAAAGAAAAAAAAAGAAAGAGAAAAAAAAAAGTTGTGTTTATGCAGAATTGATCAGGTTCTAGGGGACTTTGTACCTAGTGACCTAAGACTTTTTCGGTCTGGGATCCGCTAACCTAACGCTCGCTACATGGGTATTATTGTATAAGCCTTTTGGGGTCTCAGCCATTGCATGGTCAAATAAGCATGAGTGTTGTTATGTGTGTCGTAATAAAGCATGAATTCCTGCCTAACTCAAGTGGATTATGAGGTGTCTTTTAGTGGTTTCTTGTGTCTAGAGTTCATTCTGTTTATAAGATTGTGGTTGTTTTGGTGAAGAATAGGATATGGTCTTCATTTAGTTTGAGAGTATATTGATGAGCATTGCACACACGCACGTTTCTGTGTTTGTATGGTTAGTATATGGGAATTTGGTCGAGCTCTGTTTGAAAGATTGCATTCCTTGAGATGTTGGCTTGTTGATTGGTTATGGTTAGTTTGAGGGGATTGTTTGCATTAGCATATTAGTTGCATTCATGCATTGCATTATATAGAGTCTTTTTATGCTTGAGGACAAGCATCGGTTTAAGTTTGGGGGTGTGATAAGTGGATTTTATATCTACTTGGAACGCTTCAAATCGGCTTAAATTGATCGTTTGTACTCAAGTACGTGGTGTTTTTAATGTGTTTTGAGCTAGATTGTGCAGAGTTGCATTGTTGGCAGATTCCTGGAGTTTCTGTAGATATATGGTGGTGTTTGAGAATTGTTGTGAAAGCCAAGTGGTTGCGGAACTTGAGAGTGCGAAGAATTGTCAAGGGAAAGCATTTTGCTGATTTCTGGCAGAAGCCCAAGCGCGCCCGCGCCTGGTGAAGCGCGCCCGCGCCCTAGTGAATACTGTTGAAGCGCGCCCGCGCTTGGGAGGAGCGCGCCCGCGCCTTACCAATGCTGAAGAAAGGCAATTTCAATTCTGATATGGAAACCAGCAGAGACCAGTCAACCCTGAGACCTATATAAACCATTGGTGGACGATTTCAGAGATATACATTGACATACATACCTACATATCTATCCACCGGTGAGGAGAACAAGAAGACGGCTGATTACGAAGATCTACTTTTCATCTTATCTTTGTATTCTTCTAATTAGGCGATACTTTGGATTCTCGTTTGTTTCTTCATAAACCCTAGTACTTTTATTTAGTATTCCAAACATATTTATTATCATGTTTTCATCAGAACCCACGATGATGAATGGTTCGATTATGAACTAATCGTTGTCGTGGGATTCTAACGGATTTATTTATGGATTTTAGTAGTTAATTGTTTTAAAGATGTGTGTGTGATGACTAATTGATATCCTAGTTTGGTTGTGCTTATTCTTCTTGGATGCGTAGCTAACATCTAAGTTGTTTGTTAATCTCTATTGATTGCGAAAGTGGATATAGAGGTTTAGAACTTGCCATGCTAGCATAGGTTTATGTATGTTTGTCATGCATGATTCATAGGTAATTTTAACCATCTTACCTATCCTATGTAATCTGAATGGATAACTTGCTCGTTAAACCGTTATGTTTTCAAATCTTATAGACATATAAGGTCTAAGCATAATTGGCGTCTGCTCAACTTCTATCTCTTTTGTGGATGTTTGAGTGGTTTGGTATACGTATACTGAAAGGTAGCGTGTATTGATTTCGTGTTATCCGATTAGTTGTCACAACCGTCACATGCATTGATTAAAGACAAAAGACTCTAGATGAAGTATTTAATGAAGTTAGGATCACATGTTTTATTCTCATAAGTAATTCAACATCAATCTCTTTAGTTAATTATAATCTTGTTGTGTCGATTAGTTAATTTAGTTAATCAAAACACAACTTTGACACTTGTCTTAGCATTGAACAATAGCCATACATTGTTGCATAAGTGCATAACTATAGTAACCAAAGCAGTCTCTGTGGGAACGAACTCTACTTATTCTTATATTACTTGTGACCGCGTACGCTTGCGTGATTTTGTGCAAACACTCACCCTCCTTGTTCTTGGGATTTCTTTGATGTTCACCCCTTCCATCACCACTCACTACCACCTTCACACTCCCCTCAAGGGTTTTGTTAGTTTTTACAACATGTGCCTTTTGAGAGACACCTGAGGTTGGCTTTCTGGATTTGGATTTTGGAATTTTAGAGGTGGCCACTTGGGTAGGAGGCTGTTGGACAGTACCAGCCTCCATAGTGGCACTTGAAATCAAAGAAATGACAATGGAGGAAGGTACAGTTGAGGAAATTACCTGACACACCTGTGCCTCCTGAGCTGCATTGAAAATTGGTGGATAAACCAATTGTACCTCCTTGTTGTGGTTCAGCCTATTCAAGTCCTCAAGGAGTCTTATTTTGAACCCAACAATCTTTGGAGTTTGCAGGGAATTGGACCACCAGGTTACTCTCTACATGGTTAGCTAGCAACGTGATAAATCTAGCATAATATACATTCTTACTTCTAGATGCTTTATTTCCTAGATTAGCACCTAGTTCAAATAGAATTAAGGATCCTAGGTTATAATAGCTATCAGTTAGAAGCATATAAGCAATATCTAGCATAGAGAATGTAACTGCATCATAGTTGCTAATTTTACCAGAGAAAACCTTAAGGATGGCATCAAAAAAAAGCTCTATTCCTTGACCATACATCTTCTTTGAATCTTACTTAAATTAGCCGTAGGCAAAGCATAGTTAATCAAATTTAGCATGTTAACAATATCAGTATCACTATGTTTTTCTAACCTATTGTTTTCAGGAAAATTCAAGCATGCTGTAATGACATCACTATTTATCACGTATTCCTTACCTTGAAGAACAAAAGTGATTGTAGCATTGATAGAATCGAACACAGCAGATTCCCAAATGACTTCAATCTCCTCAAAGTACAATTTGGAGGCTTCGAACATTGCCTTGGATAGCTTGTAGTTCTGGAAAAACCTCATCATAGTGTGATATGATGCGTTCTTCTCTTCGAAGTCCACCAGTGCCGTGAAGTTGTTCTTCTCGTATGTGAAACCAGTGAGAGACATATTTTTGTTGGTTGGTGCCATTGATACAGAGCTTTGAATTGTAGAGAGAGGTTTTTCTTTGAGAGAGAAAGATGAGCTTTTGCCTTATTGAATTTTAAGAATTGATAGAAAATGATTAACTGAGAGTAAAAATCAATTTATACTCTCCTCAAATAATTCACTAAGAAAATCAGAATAATTGAAAGAAATTATCTGATTGGGCAAGAAAATAACCATTTAAAAGTAATGAGTTTAAAAAGTAAAGCCACGAAGTTACTGCAATTACATACACGTACTGTACGCATGTAACTACGGATATGATTGTGGCTTTAACGGTTACGATTAGAACTATACTATCTACGGATATGATTTTACCTTTTGAGATTCGACATTCGTAGAGGAGTAAAAAGTAGTATCCGTAGACATATAGAAAATCCAGTGTCAGAAATGACCATCGATGGATAAGGATATCCGTAGAGGGAGTGATTTTGACTTAGACAAAATTCTTACTTTTTCTAAGAGTTTTAATTCTCATGAAAATGATTTTGACACTGGCTGCATTACAAATTATCAGACATTTAAATAAATTAATAGAAGTTAAGCATACCTAGCTCACTTACCAACCTTGAGAATGTTGATTCATCAAGTGGCTTGGTAAAAATGTCTGCAATTTGTTGTTCACTTGGAACAAAATGAAGTTCCACAGTACCATTCTTCACATGCTCTCTGATGAAGTGACATTTTATGTCAATGTGCTTGATTCTTGAGTGTTGCACTGGATTCTCAGTAATGGCAATTGTACTAGTGTTGTCACAGAAAATTGGAATCTTATTTACTGTTAGACCATAGTCTATTAGTTGATTTTTCATCCAAAGAATCTGTGCACAACAACTTCCAGCTGCAATATATTCTGCCTCAGCTGTAGAAGTAGAGACAAAATTTTGCTTCTTACTAAACCACGAGACAAGCTTATTTCCTAGAAATTGACAGGTGCGTGTTGTACTTTTTCTGTCAATCTTGCAACCTGCATAGTCTGCATCTGAATAACTAATTAGATCAAAACCAGATTCTCTAGGGTACCAAATGCCAAGGTTTAGTGTTCCCTTGAGATATCTGAAAATCCTTTTGATAGAAATTAAGTGAGACTCTCTAGGATCAGCCTGAAATCTAGCACATAGACATGTAGCAAACATAATATCAGGTCTACTAGCTGTTAAATATAAAATTGAGCCTACCATGCCTCTATAGCTTGAAATGTCCACAAATTTTTCCTTAGTATTCAATTCATGCTTAGTGGCAGTTGGCATGGGTGTTTTAGCAGAAGAGCAATCCATTAGATCAAACTTCATTAATAGATCAAAAATGTATTTAGTTTGACTAATGAAGATTCCTTCTTTTATTTCCTTAACTTGTAAGCCAAGGAAATAGGTAAGTTCACCCATCATGCTCATTTCATATTTACTTTGCATAAGTTTGGCAAACCTTTTGCAAAGCTTCTCATATGTAGACCCAAAAATTATGTCATCTACATAAATTTGAACAAGTATACTAGAGCCATTAACATTTCTAAAGAATAGAGTTTTGACAACAGTACCTCTAGTGAAGTGATTCTCTAAAAGAAACTGTGATAGAGTGTCATACCAGGCTCTAGGTGCTTGCTCAGTCCATAGAGTGCCGTGAGTAGGAAGTAGACAAATTCTGGATAGTTTGGATCTTCAAAACCAGGAGGTTGACTAACATACACCTCCTCTTCCTGTTCCCCATTCAAAAAGGTACTCTTGACATCCATTTGATAGACCTTGAAATTGGCATGGGCTGTGTAATAACCCGAATTTTTGGGTAAATTAAAACTTTTCTTATTATGATTAAGTGCATCAGTGAATAGTGAATTTGGTGGATGAATAGTGATTTTGAGGATTAAGAAAAATTTTCATGCCACCTATGTACGAGACGTAGTGTGGATATTCCGAAGTCATATTAGTGATCTACAGAGTAAATAAGTGTATGCAAAGACGATCGGAATTCAGAAATTTCAAATTTTATTTTGGTGTATTATTTGACCAGGAAGTGAATTATATATCAAGAAATGAGATATTAAATTTGAGGATTTGAGGATTTAATATTTTGGAATTTTATTATATTTGATTTGAGAATTTAGAACGGAAACCGCTGATACTTTATAACGAGATTGAAGCGGTAACAGAACAAGGTGACACAAATGAGAGTATATAAATCCCATTTATATTACAAGATTCACGCTCGAACCATTTTAATTAAGTATTCGATTGTTAGGACGAATAGTGAATAGTTACTATTCACTGCGAGAATCACGTAGAGTTTTATTCGCTCTTTTTAGGAAATATTTTCGAATCGTTGCAAGAGGAACAAAAACAAGGATGAATAGTAACATTGATGAATAGTACTCCAAGGTGAATAGTAAAATTTTATAGTCTTCGATTGATTCCATATTTCAGCGGAAGTTCAGGAATAATAAACGGTTACTAATCGCGTAGTCAGAAATCGCAAACGAAAACGAGAATCGAAAATCCGCTTGAAGGAGGAACTTTGAACGTTTCCTAAGCTTAAGGAAAAGAAATAAAATAGAAATGGAAATTAGAGGTTTGACAAGTCAAAGCTTACATGAGAAGCTTGGTTAGATATTAGTAGTATTATGACATAATCTTGATTTTAAATAAAGGATAAAACCAAGTAAATACAAGTCAACTAAGCCATCCAAAACACTCCATTCTCATCCATTTTTGAAGCAAAAACCGTGGCCTTTATTGAGAGGAAAAAGAGGAGAAAAAAATCTTGCTAACTTGCTTGAATCTTGATGAAAGTGCTTGGTGTTTAATTTGATCATCTCACAAAGACAACCCCATTGATTCCTAGCTTTCATTTCCATCATCAACCACCAAAAACACTTGATTTCCACCATGATTCTTGAAGGACAAATCTGGGTTTAATGTCTAAAAGCTTAGATGAGAGTTTGTAAGAGCAAGGCGAAGCTTGGATGGTTGTATACCGAGGTGTTAAAGATTGTCCGACATCGTCGCGAACCCCTATCACTTCTCGAGCATCAGGCAAGTTTCTAAATCTATACTTTGAAGTATTGACTATATAATACTGCTTTTGCCATGTATAAAATTGGACAGTTTTGCGATATATCTTATTTCTTGTTGAAATAGATTTGACCTTTGGATTATATAAAATCTTTTGAGTTAAGTAGTTATCAACCGGTTTACCTGGTAGCTCTAAATATAAGAGCATATTCATTGTTTTCGACTCTAAATCGGGAGTCGGTATTTTGAGATATGTAGATAGCCGTGGAAACCCGGAGGGATTCCATCGGCAGAATACTATGTATTTTGAGGATTGTTATTTGAGTATGATATCATTCGAGGAATGATATTTGCTTACTATATCTTTCAAGGAATGTTATTTGAGTATTATCTCAGTCGAGAAATACTATTTGAATACTATTTCAGTTATATATGCTAATGGAAGGCATAACTGTTTTCGAAAGTATATTGTGATACTTGCTTTATGATTTGATTATGGGCTTCTAAGCTAGATATGGGATATTAGTTAGAAGCCAGGTTTTATAAATGCCCTAGGTAAAGGGCGTATGATTTTTATTCTTTAGGCCGAAAGTAGTTATATTTTCTGTATATGTTAAAGGTTATTTTCCGATAAAGATATCGGGTAATTGTTATTCGATGATTATTTATTTAATGAATATTATTTTTGAATATTCATTTAAGGCTTATTTATTCAATGAATATTATTTTGCATATTCATTTAATCATTATTTATTTAATGAATATTATTTTGAATATTCATTCAAGGTTTATTTATGTAATGATTATTATTTTGAATATTCATTTAATCACTATTTATTTAATGAATATTATATTTGAATATTCATTTAAAGTTTATTTATTTAATAAATATTATTTGATTATTTATTAAATACTTTTAACACATGTTTTTAAATTGAGTTGTATTATTTAAAGTTATTCTTGACCTTCAACATTTATGAAGGATATTCTAAGCTGTATTATTAATTATTTTAAATCAAGGAGAGGTTCCCGAAACACGGTTTTACATTTGAATCTATCTTTTTGAAGAGGATTTAAATACTCGCTCAACTATCCAGAATATGGGAAACCTGAGTTAAGTGACTGCTACTCATTTTAAACTCTCAACTCAAAACTGTCAGGGGACAGATATTTTCTCTGAGCAATTTAATTGCTGCAAGTCAAATGTTGTGTTACTACCTCAACGATCGAGGAGTAAATTGATGGAACAAGTCAATATCCATTAACAAGCAATAGCTTGGGAAATATTGGTAACTTTTCCTTTCCAATTAGATACGACTACTTTGTGGAGTCCTATCAACGAGTAATATACTTGGGGAAAGGAGGACG
This sequence comes from Heracleum sosnowskyi, assembly GCA_030848705.1. Taxonomy (NCBI): domain Eukaryota; kingdom Viridiplantae; phylum Streptophyta; class Magnoliopsida; order Apiales; family Apiaceae; genus Heracleum; species Heracleum sosnowskyi. The sequence continues at coordinate 88,878,102 of CM061236.1, forward strand.
AACTTTACGTTTCAGAGTCATGGATTTTATTCGAACTAGGAGCCGAGTAAGTGGCTGAGTGGCGCCGGTCCATCAATGGCCCAACCGTTGGCCGGGTGGTTCCAGGGGACGGTGGACAAGTAAATCCGTCGGCGGTGGACAAGTAAATCCGTCGGTTCTTCCTTCTACATGTAGAGAAACAAATGGTGAGATGCACAACGTACGACTGATCATCGTAAAGGTTGTGGCTTCTGCGCGACAATGCTCCAGTATTAGTTCATCATCCAATTTGGATAATTCTGCAACATGTATTGAAAGGGACTAAGGATGACATCCTTGGTACAGGTTTACCGATCATGTTGGTAGGGGGTTTCCTGCAACATGTATTGAAAGGGACTAAGGATGACATTCTTGGTACAGGTTTACCGATCATGTTGGCAGGGGGTTGAAAAGTGTTCAAAACAAAATGAAGTTACAATAAATCCTTGCAACTTCATCTTTTATTTTATGAGTTATGACTTTGATAAAACCTTACTCAGATTATATATGCATAAGTGAATTTTGGGTTACGGAACATTATATGAAATTTTCCTCGTAACTTCATCTTTTATATCATACGACTCTGTGGATACCTTACATAACATGAGTTATGGTAAGGGAGTTGTTTATACTGAATCACCTTATAACTTCATCTTTTAAGTTATATGTTGATAATCTGCTTACATAGCAGATATTTTTCGGAAAGGTTATATTGGTTTACCTTGAAACCTCATCTTTTATATTATACTAGAACTTTGTTCATAATATAGCAAAAGTTGCAGAAATATTATGAAAATGATATTTGAAATACAACAATGGTACTGTTTTTTTTTGGAATACATTCCGATAAGGAAATAATTTTAGTATCGAGATATTTTGACAAATTATTGTCTTATATCCGCTTTATTCTGGGTTGAGTTAAAGGCAGGATTATGCCATACTTTAATTACCTTGCTGAGCTATCGCTCACTCTTGCTATTGTTTTATAAATATTATATAGCAGCGAAGTAGGATACCCAGGATTCGGCGCACATCCCTCAGGCGAGTGGTAAGCGCAAGGCATTCTCATGAGCAGTTTCTAGCAGTGATCCTAGAAGTAGTGTGAACCAGTCAGATCAAGCTGGAGCTTTTGGTATTCATCTTATGTATAGATATGAATGGTATGAGAGGGTGGTGAGTATTATAAGGCTAAGTTGGTAATGTACCATTACTTAGGAGTTGTATCAGTAGCAAATTCAAAAGACATTTGGGTATTGTAATAAAGATTATTTATTCCGCAATGGTTGTATTTGTGTCGTTTATGAGACTCTAACCTGTGTGTGTGTGAGAGAGATATATACATTGTGGGGTCATAAGCAGATGAATTGTGTATATTGTGAGTAAAGCAGGCAAGGCAAGAAGTAAGTGGATCGTGACTACTCTAAATCCCTGACCCCGGATTTGGGGCTGTTACAGGCTGCATAGGCTAGGAATATCCTTGTTGCTTGCAATCTAGCAACATGGGCAAATGTTTCATCATAATCTATTCCTTCTTGTTAGGTCATGATAAGTTTGTAGAAGGGGGGTTGAATACAAACTATACCGTTTAATCGAATTTGTTCGTTTGAAGATTAAACAATTTAAGAACAAATTATGGCAGAATTAAATGAAACAAAATTCAAGTTAAATATAACTTATATTAAACTTGAAAGGTGTTACAAATATGGTAATGATTACAAGATTGAATCTCAAACTAATTAAAACAAATCTAGAATAAATTCGACATGAATTTATCTATTTTTGTAATAAAAAGATATAACAATAAATGATAATTTGAGATACGTTCTAGGGATAAAAATCCGCTAGATATTTAAAGCAGTACAAGTAAATGATTTCTAGTGGTTTGGATTTAACACTTTGAGCTAGAAATGATTTACAGAGAATTAAAATGTCCACGACAGTTCTTTACAAGTTCTTGACAGAAACTTTTCTTGATGAATATAATGTTGAGTAGTGTATTCTGTCTTGATCTTTTGCATTTGTACTAATCCACTTGATTAATCACTGCACGTGCATTGCGTTTAATTCCACTTGGAATGACTATCAAAATAGTCATGAAAGACTATTTTTAAGCCTGGAATGACTATCCCTTAATACTGGAATGACTATCTTTATTTACATGAATTAAAAAAGCATTTCTTGAAATGTACTAGGATGACTATCGGGATGACTATCCCTTGATAGTCATTCCAGTACATTTTTAATCTAAATGGCTTAGAATGACTACCGGGATGACTATCCTGGATAGTCATTCCAGTTCATTTTTATTTAAGAAATACTAAATTAATTCTACTTCTAATTTAAATTAATTCTGATAATTAATTTATTTCATAAATTAATTCTGATGAATTAATTTATTCATTAAATTAATTACTTAATTTATTTGTTAAATTAATTCAGAAGAATTAATTTAATAAATAAATTAATAACAAATTTAAAAGAGAATGTAAATGCTTACAAGATAGTAAAACCAGTCCTTGAACTTGATGAAGAATATCCACTGAATGTAGTTGTCACTTGATGCACTGTCTGGTTCATAAGTGACTAACTAAAATGTTTGTTCTTCATCTTGACTTTAAGTTGTGGTCCATTATCTGATTTTGACTGTTGTTCAACCTTTGTAACCTGTACATTTGCTGTCACACATCTGAAATCTCTGTCACTTTAATAAATCCACTTCCTTGAATACTTCACCGAGGCTTGATCAATAAATTGAACTTCTTTCAATGCAGTATTTCTTCAAGTCTGTAGGATGACTTTAAACTGTATTCTTTTGACTGGTATGATCCTTTGAGATTCCTGTGATACTGTGACAATTGAATTATTACTTATTATTACAAACTTGTTTAAGTTGAGTTGTATCCTCGATGTTAACAAATAGGCCTAAACATATGCCTTTCAATCTCCCCGTATTTGTTTGTTAGAGAATAACAAGCAAATACCTAGAGGATAACTCAACTAAATAAACAAGTAAAAATAAGACTTTAAAAGCTAAGTAAATAATAAGACAAAGTTCTGGATTTCATTAAACATTTTCCAGATTCAAACATTAAAGATAAATACAAGATAGATGTTCCTCTAGACTGAACATTTGTATTCATTGATCCTATCTTGATTTACCTAAGCTCTATACATATAACATTTACAAAACATAGCTAGTGATCACAATTCTTGATCACTCATTTCACTTTCCTCCAATGCATCCAGCAAGTCTTTATCTAGGACACGATCACTTTCAGTTGTGAGATTTGTTGGTCTGACTGGCAAAGTTGTGACTTTCTTCAATCTATTCTTCAATTGATGATACCTTTTGATGTTGGCAATACAATAGTCTTGAATAATGTCAGCAACTTCAGTCTTCTCTTTTGAAGCAAATTCTGTAGTACTTAGCATGTTCTCCAGCTTGATCAGATGCATAGCAGGATAGATCTTTAAAGAAACAGGATCCATTCCACAGGTTTGTAATGCTCTTCCCTTGTAAAATTTAACTTCAAATGGAACACTTACAACCTGAGGACTGGCCCTTATAGCAAATTCCTTGAGCTCTTCATGTAGAAGCACATTCAAATAAGAATCTCCTTTAACTCTGCTCATGAGAATCCACAGCTCTGACAATGATCTACTTGCAAAGCAATCCATAGAAACATTGATAGTTCCTATGTTTTGGCAAGATACATAGTTGATCATTTCATTTCTCACCCTGTCAAATCTAGCAGTAATCCTTAAGATTTCTTCTTGTAAAGCCTTCATGTACACTGAATTATCTGGATTGACCTTTATAAATTTCTGAAGAAGGCTAATGAACTCCTTATCATTGTTTGACCCTTTCCGAGGAAGAGTAAACATCTCTTTAGCTTTAGCCCATTTTTCACCCTTCTTCAGTCTAATGTCCAGCTTCCGGTCTTTGACTTGTAAGCTATGAAGACGTTGTTTTTCTTCATGCTCAGCTTTCTGAAGTTGAAGCTTTTCAGATATAATATGAGAGACCTTTGCATTCTCATCCTTCTTCCTCCTTATCTCTTCTTGTTGTTTCTTCAGTTCCTCCTCAAAAGCAGGATCAGGATTGAATAGATAATCTTGATCATCCCATTCTTCAAAGTCAGCTTCCTTCTCAATCTCCTCCTCACCAAAGATGTCTTCATCACCAGATTCTTGAAAATCTTCATCATTAAGTGCATCTTGGAAGTAGAAATCATCTTGAATTAGCTTTCCTTTCCCCTTATCCTTATGAGTACCAGAACCAGAAACTCCTCATTGTACATCTTCTACCTTCACCTTCTCCTTATTCTCCCCCTTAGTTGAGGAATCCTCTACAGATTTGACTTTGTCAGCTTTAGGATCCTCCTTCTCCTCCATCTCCTCCTTCATCCTCATCATCATCATCATCACCCTCAAAGAATTTCTTCTGTTCATCATTGGGTTGATGTGAATTCTTGATCATGTTGTAAAGATGCTTCATGCCTTCATTCAGATGCTCAATCCATCCTTCAATCCTTGCAAACCTCTCATCATTAAACCACTGATTTTCATCAACAGTCTGTTGAATGTAGTCCACCTGAGTTGAAATGGAAGCAATCTGCTTGACACTCTCTGTGATCTCAGCATTTGAATTTGTAAGCTCAGAGATGTCTGAAGCCACTAACACCTGGGACTCCTGAATAGCATTCATCTTGGGGAGTAGAGTAGTCTTCAATCCTTGAATTTCATCCTTAATAGTACCCAGCTGATTAGTTACAGAGGTGGAAGAAGAAGACCGTTCAACCACTTGTGCCTTGAGAATATCTTTTTCAGCCTGGGTTTCCTGAAGTTGTTTCTGTAGACCAGCTATTTGAGCCAATAATGAAGCAGTGTATGTGTTAGTGTGTGCACTCACTTCAATTTCTCTCAGTGGTGTTTCACTCATCTCACGTGCTTGTGTATCGCTCTATGTTTGACTCTCAGTTCTTAACACTAGTTGTCTATCCATGTTTTCTGTTGATGTACCTGCAGGAAAAATCACCCTAGCCCCTTCTAGAGAGGTCAGTGGTGGTGCAATGGGAGTTCACAATTCCCAATCCCTAGTGAAATCCAACAAGTCTGGTTGAATTTGAAACTGAATTGCTTCAGTGTTGGATCCACTAGGTTGCCTTCCACTTTCTCCAGTAAAACCTGCGAGTGGAAAATCCCTTAAGGGAGCCAGAGATGTTCCCTCTGGGAGGGGAGAAAATGATTCTATTTGAGGTGGCGAAGAATCAGATTTTCCCTCAGATGCCTGTGAAGGCACTTCTACCGTAACAATGGTAGGCACTATTTCATATCCTAAGTGCTCTCCTAGCAAAGTGTCCCGAGCATCATCTATTGGTATGTCTTCGCCCATTGTGAGTAACGGAAGTTGTTAGGTCCTGATAAGTTTGTAGAAGGGGGGTTGAATACAAACTATACCGTTTAATCGAATTTGTCCTTTTAAAGATTTAACTGTTTAGAACAAATTAGTGCGGAATAAAACTGAAACAATATTCAAGTTAAATAAAACTCTATTAAACTTGAAGGGTGTTACAATTCTGATCACTGATTACAAAGAACTTGATAAAACAAACCTAGAATAAATTCGACATGAATTTATCTATTTTTGTAATAAAAAGGACCGAATACTAAAAAGTAGTTCGATATAAAATCTAGGGATTATGATCCGCTAGAAAGCTAAAGCAGTACAAGAGAATCACTTGTTATGAATTAAATGTTAAGAACCAAACAAGAATTAATTCTCTGGCCGGAAATGATTTGCTTTACAGTTGAAGAAGTAAAGAAGACAGAGAAATGTAATATTGAAGTTGCTGTGTCTTTTCTTACTTTCTGTTGAGTTGTAATGATGTGATAGTCTTCGAATTTTCCTTGTATTAATACACTGCATTACTTTTATTTAAGTCCACTTGCAAGCCACTTGACAGATTGTAGAAATGCCTTGGAAGACTAGCAGAAAAACTATGCTTTTACTCTTGGAAGACTTTCGGGAAGACAAGGAATGCATTAGGAAGACAATCGGGAAAACTTAGATTTGGCTTAGGAAGACTCACTTGTGAGTCTTCCTAGTTTAATAAACTAAGTCTTCCTAGTTCAAACCTAAGTCTTCCTAGTTCATTTTTATTCTAATTTAAATAATTAACTAAATAAATTATGTATTAAATTAATTCTTTACAGGATTAATTTAATAAATAATTTACTTAATAGTATTAATTATTTATAAGAGAATAAATAGAATTAATTGACTTCTTAATCAATTCCAGAATCACTTAAAACTTAGATAAATAACAAACACAATAGTACGTTGACACTCGATGCACTGTCTGGTTCATGAGTGACTAACGACAATGTCTGTTCTTTATCTGTTTGACTTTAAGTAGTGATTCACTTCCTTCTCATTCAAGAACTCCGTAATCAGTATCTTTTTCCGTCACCACTTGAAATCTCCGTCACTTTAATAAATCCACTGAGCTTGAATACTTCATTGAGGCTTGATCAATAAATTGAGCTTCTTTCAATGTAGACTCACTTCAAGTCTGTATATGACTTTAATCTTCATTCTTTGACAGATATAATCTTCTGAGATTCCTGTGACAATTTGAATTATTACTTACTTATTACAGACTTGTTTAATGTTGAGTTAATTCCTCGATGTAAACAAATAGGCTTAAACATATGCCTTTCAGGAGTGTGCTTGACTCAGTACAAGATTCCATGGCCCTATGGCGAATTTCAATAGATTCATCCTGTTGAGAGGATGTCTCCAGAGACTGTGTAATGGCCATTTCATAATCCATATCCTGTTGAGAGGATACAGACGGGCTTACATATATCTCCCTATAAGTTTTTCTTTTCTTAGGAGGTGGAGATAGAGCTGCGGGATCACTCATTGTTTCTTCATCACTATCATTTCTGTGTCTGGCATTGAGATTAGGTTCAGGTTGATTTGTGAAAGGAATTGACTCTGTGTTTGGCTCTATGACCGGGGATAGAGTTTGTGGTTCTACAAACTCTTGGTCAACCCTATCAACCTCTTGGGTTTCAATTGCAGTGCCAGAAGAACCAGGGTTAGAAGTTATTACCTGGGGTGGAATGACTTCTGAAGTTCTAGCTATTGTAACAATAATTTGCTCAGGAACTGGTGGTTCAAATGATGGAATGTTGATGAAGTTTGTCATGTAGGTGGATATGAGAACTGGAACATTGAGAAATCTGAAGGATGTTTGTAACCTTTGATAGAACTTTCTGTCAGTGGTCGGAGAAATGAAAACGTGACCATTCCTGAACAGTTTTTGATGCTCATTAGAAAGTAAAGAATTAATGACAAGTGATAAAAAACGAGGATAATAACATTTAATCTTTCTACCATTGTCAAATTCCTTTCTAGCATTAAACACCCTCATGACAACAATATCCCATAAAAGGTGGCCATAATTGAGTCTTTTGTTAAAAAAATAGATCCCACTCACACACAAGATTCCCCTTGATCAATTTGGTCATGTTCAGGGGACCTTGATAGAGAATATTGGTGAAAAATTGAGTTAATTCACCATCAGTGGGCATTCTATCAAGATTGTCTTGAGGAAAATGCAAGACATTATAATATGTTTCCTCAGTGATTATGTACTGTGTGTTCTGAATAGAGAATGTGATAGTAGAAAAGTCTTCAGAAACAACAGCAATAGAGCAAAGTAAATATAAAGGATCAATTTTCAAATCAACATTAGAACATATAGCATATTTAACACATGAATGTTGATTAAGAAAAGAAATCCAAGACCTAAAACGTTCAAGTGAACATTTCAGGGGATCAAAATAGCCATGATAATTAGTGAGAACAATTTCAAATTGCTGGGCCATTTTAACACAAATTAATATAGTTAATTTTAGATTAATTTCAATTTCGGGAATAAATTCCAGAATTAAAAACTAGATCAGAAATTAATTAAATCAAAATATGTTGATCCAAATAAAAATAATGTGCACAAGAAAAATTTGACAGCACTTCTTTTTTTTCGAGAATAAAGAAGCAAACAAGAGAAAAGTAAGTTTTGTAAAAACAAGAACTTGAAAAGTACGGAAGAGTATTTATAGAGAATTCCAATAAGCCTGGAATGACTACCGGGATGACTACCGGGTAGTCATACCGGTAGTCATTCTAGTATAAACTGAAATAACTTAGAATACTAACAGTTAATTAACAAAAAAATAAACAAATAATTAAAATACTATGGGAATGACTATCCTGGATAGTTATGCCGATAGTCATTTCAGTATAAAATACAAAGTACTGAAAAGTAAAGCAGAAAATATAATTAAAATGAATTATCAGTTAAATAAACTAGAATTACTACTGAAATGACTATGTAAGATAGTCATTCTGATAGTCATGCTAGTATAAAAAGGCATAGAATTACAATTAATTAAATTAAAGCACAAAAACCTGCTAGAAAAACAAGTAAAATAAACAGAATAAAATAAATAAAAATGCAAACCTGTTACAGAAAAATGCAACTAACAAATAAAATAAAATAAAATACAACCTAATATTCACAGTGCAAACATTAAATTGCAGAATAAAAATTAAGCAACATAATATTTTTACAGAAAATGCATTAAATTTACAGAAAATGCAAAATTAAGCAGAAAATTATGCACAAACATAATAAAATTGCAGAATATTATAGAAATGCAATAAAAATATATATAAACCTGCAGAAAAATTCAAACAACAATATATACAATCTGAAACTAACTTAAATGATTCTAAATAAGTAAATTTTCAATAAAAATAAATTTCTCCACTTAAAAAATATGAGAAAAATATTTTTAAAGAAAATAAATTATTCAGAATATTTAAATTAACAAGCTTTACACTTCAAACAAGAATTGGAAATCTTTAACATTTAATAATCAGAAAGAGAAAATGATTTTTGCTAAGAACAAACAAGACAAAGATATTGTTAATCACTAAGATTGTTCAACATACCCAATTTACCAACTAACCTGGTAAATGTGGATTCGTCAACAGATTTAGTGAATATATCTGCAGTATGTTCTTCTGTGGGTACAAAGTATAACTCCACAGTTCCATTCATGACATGCTCTCTGATAAAATGATACCTGATATCAATGTGCTTCGTTCTCGAGTGCTGAACAGGGTTTTTAGAGATTGCTATGGCACTTGTATTATCACATAAGATAGGAATTTTGTCTAATACAAAGCCATAGTCCTTCAATTGATTCCTTATCCATAAGATCTGAGCACAGCAGCTTCCAGCAGCAATATATTCAGCTTCTGCTGTTGAATTGGAAACTGTTTGCTATTTCTTGCTATACCAGGAAATCAATCTATCTCGTAGAAATTGACAACTCCCAGAGGTACTCTTTATATCCACAACACTAGTTGCATAATCAGAATCTGTATATCCAACAAGATTAAAACCAGAATCTTTAGGGTACCAGATACCTAAATTAGGTGTACCTTTAAGATATCTCAAGATTCTTTTAACAACAACGAGATGTAAATCTCTAGGGTCCGCTTGGAACCTTGCACACAAGAATGTAGCATACATAATATCTGGTCTACTTGCAGTAAGATAGAGTAAGGAGCCAATCATACCTCTGTAGCTTGTAACATCTACCTTGATAGAATTATCACCAGCTCCAAGTTTGACTGCTGTTGAAGATGGAGTCCTTGCTGATGCTGAATCCTCCATTTGATACTTCTTGAGGAGTTCTTTGAGATACTTGGATTGACAAATAAATATTCCATTTGACCTTTGACTTACTTGTAATCCAAGAAAGAACTTCAGCTCACCCATCATACTCATTTCAAACTTACTCTGCATTAGCTTAGCAAATCTCTTACAGAGATCATCATTAGTAGACCCAAATATGATGTCATCCACATAGACTTGGACTAATATCATATCACTTTTTGTTTCTTTGGAAAAAGAGTTTTGTCTATGATACCTCTAACAAAACTATTTTCTAAAAGAAAACCAGAGGGAGTGTCATACCATTTTCTTGGGGCTTGTTTGAGACCATAGATAGCCTTGAAGAGAAAGTACACAAAGTCCAGCAACTCCTGATTTTCAAAGCCAGAGGGCTGTTCCACATACACTTCTTCATCCAGCTCACCATTCATGAATGCACTCTTAACATCCATTTGACAAACTTTAAAATTGGAATAAGTTGCAAATGCTAAGAACATCCTGATAGCCTCAAGCCTAGCCACTAGTACATAGGTTTCATCATAATCAATGCCTTTAGCTTGTGAATACCATTGAGCAACCAGTCTTGCCTTGTTTCTGGTAACAATGCCATCCTCATCTAGCTTGTTCCTGTATACCCATCTTGTACCAACTACTTTCCTGTTCTTTGGTCTGGGTACCAGCTTCCAGACTTGCTGTTGTTCAAATTGATTGAGTTCATCTTGCATAGCAATCACCCAATCAGGATCAGTTAGTGCTTCATCAGTCTTCTTTGGCTCCATCTTAGATAGAAACCCTGAATAGTGACATTCATTCTGAGTAGCACTCCTAGTTTTGACTCCAACATCTGGATCACCAATGATCAGCTCAAAAGGATGAGCTCTATTCCATACAATCTGTCTTGGAAGATTTGATCTTGATGATTCGCCTTGAAATTCATTTTGATGTTGTGAATGACTAGTTGACCCTTCATTTCCTCCCCCTGAGTTGTTGCTTGATTGCCTTGATGATTCTTCTCCGGTGTTAGTGGTATCTCCATTGTTACCAATGTTTCCACCACCACCACCATTATCATCATTATTATTTTCATTACCAGCAACAACCTCAGGTGGAGCTTCATCATCTGATTCTGAGTCTAGCAAGTTATCAAACTTCAGTTCTTCAGATGAGTCTTCTGTTTGGATACTAGGGAGCTTAGTGTCATCAAATGTAACATTGACACTTTCTTTCACTTGGTGACTATCAATCAAGTACACCATGTAAGATCTTCTGGCATAACCAACAAATATAGCTTCATAAGCCTTGGCTTCAAACTTGCCACATTTAACATCTCCATCCTTAAGCACAAAGCATTTTGACCCAAATACATTAAAATACTTGAGAGTTGGTTTCTTGTTGTTCATGATCTCATAAGGAGTCTTCATTAAGTCCTTGTTGATTAAAGTTCGATTCTGAGTATAACAAGCAATATTCACAGCTTCAGCCCAAAAGTACATTGGAAGTCTTGTTATTCCTTTATCTGCACAAAAGTCATTTAGGACTACATTTTTGAATTCAGTTCCGTTATCTGACCTTATAGCTCTAATAGGGAATCTAGAATCCAGCTCAATCAACTTTATATGATCAATCACCATCTATGGGGTCTCATTCTTGGAATGTAGGAATAAAACCCAAGTATATTTGGAATAGTCATCAACAATCACAAGTGCATATTGTTTCTTTGACATGGACATCACATTAACTGGACCAAACAAATCCATGTGCAGTAGCTGATGTGGTTCAGGTATTGATGATGTATCAGTGCCCTTGTGAGAAGCTTTCTTTGACTTTCCTTTCTGACATGCCTCACACGATCCTTCCTGTGTAAATTCCATATGAGGCAAACCTTTCACCAATTCCCTCTTGACTAGAGAGTTCATGGTTTTGAAGTTCAGGTGAGACATCTTCTTGTGCCATAGCCAACTTTCATCTGATAAAGCTTTGGCATAAAAACAAGTAACTTCATCTTTGGATCCGGAGTACAGATCAGCTATGAACAAATCACCTTTCCTTACTCCTTGAAGAGCAGGCTTTCCATTATTTTTGTGAAGGATCTGACACTTCTCTTTATCAAAGGAAACAACATATCCTCTGTCACAGAAATGACTAATGCTGAGAAGATTGAACTTCAGACCTTCCACAATGGATACATCTTGAATGATAACATTTCCAAACTCCAAACAGCCATATCCTCTGGTAATACCCTTGTTGTTATCTCCAAAGTAACTTCTGGGCCAGCATTCTCAACCACACTTGATAGCAGGGCTCTATCTCTGGCCATATGCCTTGAACAACCACTGTCCAGAATCCACATAACACGGTTTACTTGTGCCACACCCTGCAATATCAAATTGATTAGTCTTTCCTCGGAACCCAAACTTGATTGGGTCCGGCATACTTAAAGAACTGGACTTTGTTAGGCAAAACAACATTTTTAACTATAACTACTTCAATCTCTTTCACAAAAGAGCGTTTCCATTTATAGCCAGCCTTTACACATTTCTGAGTAGGCTCAGGAACAAACCTTGACAGCTCCGTAAACTTGGCCTCATATTCAGCTACGGTCATGTTTTCCTGCTTCAGCTCTAGGAATTTTAATTCCATCCGGGTTTCCATAAACCTAGGGAAATACTTATCCAAGAATAGCTCGGTGAATCTTTCCCAACCCACAACTCCATTTTGTTCCATATTCTTCTTGGCCTCCCACCAGTAGTTGGCCTCTCCTTTCAGTAAGTAAGTGGCGAAGATGGTCTTCTGGGCTTCCTCAGTGCCCATAATCTCAAAGGACTTCTCTATTTCCTTCAACCAGGATCTTGCCTCAACCGGGTTTGCGGTCCCTTGGAATTCTGGGGGCTTAAGGGACTTGAAGGCCTTGAAAGCATTGGCGACAGTGGTGTTGGGTCCTTGGGGCTGTCGCTGCTGAGGGTGTTGCTGCAGGTTCTGCCTAAGTAGGTTCATGAACTGTTCCATGGGGTTTCCCTCCAGGACTTCCCCTCCTTGGGTATCCTCGGCTTCATCTTCCTCATAATTCTCATCATCAAACTCATTGTAATCAGGTCCTTCATCTTCTACGTGTTGGTGGTTCTGTTCTTATTCCACCTGATTATTGCTGCCCTGGCTGACAAACGCAGCCGGATGGGCCCTAGTACCTACTCTTCTTCTGGGTGGCATCCTTCTGAGAATATACAATTATTTTGGGTCAGAAATTCATTTATTCCTTATTTTATTTGGTTATCCATTCATTCCTTGAGGTCACTTGAGCTACTGCCTCAGATATATCGTATTGCGTAATTTAAATCATTCACCACAAGTATATATGCAATAATAATTTAAGAGTGAATTGAAAGTACGAAATGGAAAGATAATATTACATCAAGTCACCAATGTCACAGGCCTCTAAGAGCAATAGTCTGAAAATAAAATACAAGGTCGTAATACATAGCGTCTAGTCTAACAAAAGTCAGGGTACACGTCTTTCCAGTCAGGGGAACTACTCGCTACCTACCAGGATAATGCCAAGAGTAAAACAACTACCATCAGCTGACTAGAAGACCCACTCTCCGTCACATCAACGGTCTCGGACTTGAGTCGCATCACGGACTCGCCTCATCGCATCCGCGATGATCCTGGTGACATCTCTCTGGCTCACCGGGCCATGATCCTGGTGACATCTCTCTGGTATCTACCCTCCCGCCCTGGGACACAAATCTAGCATCTCGCTCAGCTCGGCTACCCTCGCCTCGGCCACGGTCAGGTCCGCGGTGTACTGATCAATCAACCAATGGTGAAGTGCTAGGGACACCACTGCTGGTGGAGGTGGCGGGGGTGGGTCATCGGCAGAGTCTGCCTCCATGACGTTAGGAGCGGGCTCCTCGCTAACCTTGTCATCAGTAGGGATGGGACTCACGGGGAATGGAGGTCGGGTAGGAGTCCTCCTGGCCTGAGGGGAATGCATCTCAATGTCCCTCTCGTCGTCCTCATCCTCATCCGGATCCTCCTCAGGGTCGATCTATGGGTCATCCTCAGAAACATCTACGGGCTCCTCTATAGGGTCCTCCTCAGGGTCGTCATCTGAAACCTCTACGGGGGCCTCCAAAACTGGGTCATCCATCGCGGCTAACAGCGCCTCATCATAGTCTCTCTCGAAAGCCTCTGGGTCCGCTATCACGAGTGCCTACAAGTCAAGCAACAAACGTGTTACTAACCCTCAAACTCAAATTTTTCCTTAAGGTCTTATCTACCGGTACTATACCTAGTAGCCCGACTACGAACTCGATGAGAGTTCTTTGTTATTCATTATACCGGTTTTATTAATCTTATCTCCCTATTGTTTCTGAGATTTATAACCTAGTGCTCTGATACCATTTCTGTAACACCCCTAGATCTGGGGTCGGAGATCCAGGTTGTCACTACCACATAATTTCCCAATGTACAGTGCTTACCAAGAGTTAATAACCATCACATACTATGACCCCTCCAAGTTATTACATCACACAAATTATAGTCTCAGAAACAATAATTAACATTACCACATAGTCATCAAATCCATCAATTTAAATTATTACAGACCAAGTGTTATCCTCCCAAAAGGTAGTTACCGATAGAGCTTCTAATTGAAACAACATCGGAACCAAAATGTTTGCTTGATTTAAAGGTCATATATAAGTCGTACTTAAATAGAAGGCGGACCAACAAAGGCTGGAACCCTAACCGACTACATCCATCTACCTGGTGTGGGGCTCTGACAAACTGCCTACGGTAGAGCTGCGTGTTTCCCACGCGCTTGCGAAAAGTGATCATTTGCCTGGCCATGCTGCTGATCTGTTGTGTTGTGATATATAAAGAAAGCAAGAGTGAGCATTATAGCTCAGCATATAATATAAGTAGTTAAGAAAAAACTTTGATCTCTTTAAAAACTTTTAGGTCATCTAGTTGACCACAACTACCAGTATCAAAATACCATAAGGAATTCATTTTCGTCAAAACACGCAACAGTCCCATAGACTGTACAGGGAGTTATGAATATTCAACACTGTCACATTATCGGTAATTCAGCACCTAGGCTTTCATTACAATGCACAATACAAATTCCAATTGGAAGAAAGGGACATTCTGGAACACCTGATACACGATGATCAGCCTTTGTATCGAAACATAACTTCTCTACTGGTAGAAGGACGATTTCCTGTTCGGTTATCACCCTGGCCGCATTCGGGCCCATTGTGATATAAGGTCACTACATAGGCACCTGTTTCATTACCGTGTAAGCCTTTGCACGCAAGGTCACTACCTCGGCGCCTGTTTCATCACCGGGTAAGCCTTTGCACACAAGGTCACTACCTCGGCGCCTGTTTCATCACCGGGTAAGCCTTGATAATTATGGTCACTACCCCGACACCTGTTTCATTGTCGTGTAAGCCCTTCCAGTCCCATGATGAATCCTATCCTTTAAACTGGAACCGAACTTAATCGTTGCTCCCCGAGCGTAAACTAGCTCGTTGATAGGTATAAGCTCATTACCATACTTACTTCCGGAAATGTTGAGGAAGTAATAGTACTATGTGGGTTGACTTCTGTCAACTAATAGAGATTGTTTTATGATTAAAAACACGACCTGAGAGTTAATCGGAACTTTCTATAGTTAACGAAATTGAAATTCTTTGCTTTGGATAGGATAGAAACCTCAGGATATGACTATTTTCGAGGAATAGACAGAGTAAAACCATTTGTTCGATTCCTTGGGATGGATTCCCAATTTTTGATGAGTTGAGAATTATTTATTCGTATTTAAATAATTTAATACACTCGGAAATAATATTTGGGAACCCCTACTATATTCAAATAATTTTTCTGAAGACCAGAAAATATTTTAATTAATTAAATAAGTCCTTAAATAATTTTAAAATGAGATTTTATGATTTTTAAATCATTTTAGGATCTTAAATAAATATTAAATTAATTAATTATTAAATAAATAATCAATTTGGAATATTTAATAAATATTTAAATAATATTCATTAAATAATAATCAATTAAATAAATCCTTTTTAAATGACTATTATGAATATTCAAATTAATATTCATTTAATTAAATAAATATTCAAATAATATTTATTAAATCATTTTACATTCAAATTATCCAATTTATAATTATTAGAATATTTTGAATCAATATTGAAAATAAACTGTCTTCGGCAATCTCCGGGTTTTTATGACAGCGTTTATGAAAACAATTTCTGACTCCCAGTCTAATTTGAATATCAAAATACACTCTAACTCATAGAGCGCCATATACTTCGATATATATATCTATATCCATATATCGCATACAAAACAATCATTCGATATTTGAAAACTCGTACGATAATCAAACAAGCATTTATGTAGAGCAGTTATATCACAACAATAACAGTTTATAAAATATCCGAATACTTAATCTTCGGGTTTGAAAACTTGCCTGGTAGTCTCGGGGTGGTCGGGTCTCGGGAATTGGGATGACGATCTATGAATAGTCATTAAACATCCGATTAGTCCCTTAAACGATTCAATTATACCACGACGTCATATAATAACGAGACTTCTTAACGACACCTTAATTAATCCGTACTAGCCTCTTACAAGTCCATGTTATCCACTCGTCACTTATAGCTCGTAACGATTTTCAAAATCGAATCCTTTTTAAATCGTAACTTAAGTTCGTATCGAACTATCCACTTAAGAGGGTTTCCACTTGCGCACTTTCTGTTCAAACATTTTTAATAAATCGAAACATTCAATTTTTCACTTAATTCTTTTTGGGTCATTTTCCTTACTGTCTCAACTTTCTTTCATCAAAGTTTCAGAATTTTCTCAATCTTTTAAGGGGTCCGAAATTCAACTTACAATCCAGTGTTTTATAGCAGCTTTTTATTCTTGAATCACTTACACTAAAATGACCATAACTCTCAAACCATAAATCACCTCAACATGAACTTTATATGTATAGAAACTAAAAGACAAGATCTAGACAATTATGGTCAGTGGATTTCAAGAACATCATTATCTTTGGTCCGAATTTGGGGTACAAGACAGTCTTTAGTGCTAGTGGCCCTTACAAGGTTCATACTTGTCATATCTTTAATTTTTAATCAAGATACTTGTCATATCCAACAACTTTTAAATCACCAACACTTCATCTTAAATTATAGGTCAGTTTATAATCACCAATAAATCATCAATAACATGCATCTAAGGTCAAGATTTCATCATCTAAACATCAAAATAGCAAGAACTACTCTTATGCTAGCAAATCTTGAAACCAAGCTCCATACTCAACATAAATAAAAGGTGTAGAGAGTTTTTATACCTTTATTGAAGTAGAACTAACGCTAACTATGGCTTGGGAGTCTTAATAGTGCTTGATATATCCTTAAAAGGTTAGATCCACCATGAAAATAACCAAAAGAACAAGTTAGCTTTCTTGAGTTCTTGAAATTCTTGAAATTTAATAATTATTTTCCAAGAATTTACTTGGTGGGTTGGCTTCAAATTTTGAACATACCTTAGATATGATGAGAAGAAGCTTAGGAATTAAATTGAGGATTTATAGGAGTGTGGAGGTTGAAGAAGAAATTTCTTCTTCTTCCTCTTCTATTTCTTGGCCGAGAGCTTCCAAGAGGGGGGGGGGGTGCTTCCACTCTTTTTTTTTTTTTTGTTTTGTTTTGTGTTGTGTGTATTATTGATGTGTTAGTGTGTATATATCCTATATATTCTAAGTCCATGCCTCTAGTGTTAGGCCGAATACACAATATAATCAAGTATGTATGAAAATAACGACAATTAAGAACACTGTTTATGAATCAATAAACTGTAATTATATTAACAGCTTCTCTCTTTATGATGTTAATGAATCACAAAGAGCTTCTAGGTTACAAGAATAATATATCAATAATCGCGTCCCTTCTAGGGATAACCTATCTGTGTTTATATAGTACACAGCTACATACAATCCTTATCTAATTGATATTCCTACAAGTTAGCTATACAAAACTTATCAATTAAGGATTGCTTCTTATCTTCCATTCTGTTTCCTTAGCTGTATCAATATATTCTGCTTCTTTCCATCTTCAGAATATATTGCTTCTAGAATCTTTAATTCAGCACCGACAGCTAACTCAACTATCACCTTGTCAGACTTTACATAAACTCTGACCGGCTTCCTTTAAACTCTTCACCCTGTCAGAGTTTAATTAAACTCTGACCGGCTTCTGATAAACTCTTGTCAGTACCTGTTGCTTAAACACTGATAAACAAACATTAGCAATTATATCTAACAATCTCCCCCAACTTGTTCATAATAAAATGTACAAGTTAAACATATAATTGATGATGTCAAAACCATTTAACAAATGCAGTGTTTAACATATAACAGAGTTTAATTTAAAACAGAGTTTAAATTTGACTTAGAATAGAAAATATTAAAAACTTACAGTCAGACTTTACTTGACTTCTTCAATATCAGGCACAGTCCTGAGATAATCAATCAGCAGTCTTCTCTCAGCATTCTCAAGTTCAGTTATCATAATCTCTTTCAGCTCCTTATACTCTGGATCTCCTTCACCAGTTTGATATATGGCAGCCCTCAGAGAATAGATACTATTCTTCTTCATGTCATTCCCTAACCGAATGTACTGAGCTTTATCTGACTCTAAGTTGAATTCTAAGACTTTTATTCCCAGTGCAGTTTTAAATCTAGCACTGTTTCTCTTCATCTCCACCAATTTTCCAGTATGATCTCTATACTTTGGAATATAAGCATTTGAGACTTCTCCTCCTCCAAGCATCACTTTTGATCTCAGCATCTTTTCTCTTAAGATTTGAGCAACATTATGGGTGTGTCTGTTCTTAACTCTCAACAGATAAAGTACATATTCAAGTTCTTCCCATGATTTGAGATTTACATCAGATTCTCCAATTCTATAAACTCTTCCATCACTCATGAAGTATAACAGAAACTGCTTCTTCAAGATCTTGTGAAAAATCAACTGAACAGATTCTAACTTATCAAGATTTTCTTGTGTATTCACAATACCAGATCCTGCCAGTGAAATATTGTCTTGAGATCTGTTATTTATTCTCTTCTCCCTATGTGAACCTAAACCAGACTTATCATAAGATTCTTTTCCAAGTACAGTCCTGGTTTGAGAAAAATCCACAGGTTGAAGTGTCAGAGTTTCAGAGAATACAGGTCTTAAGAAACCTTTGAGTTGAGGAGCTAGCTGAGTTTGCACAGCTTGAGCCTTGTCAGAGGCTGGCTTAACTTCAATAGTATCATCAACTTGAGCAGCGTCAGAGGTTGATTTTGGTAATCTTGTTTCAACTTGAGCAATGTCAGAGGTTGAATAAATCTTCTTAGGTAACTGTTCTTCTTCTACCAGTTTACCTTTTCCTTTATCAGCATTTTTAATCACAGGCCTCCTTGAGTACTGTAAACTCTGATTAGAGTTTACATTCTCTTTGATAACAATTCCTTTTTCTTTCTTTCTAGGAGCCTTGATTTCCTTCTTCTTGTAAGTACCATCCTTCAATTTCTTCTCATGCTCTTCAGCAAGACTCAGCATTTCAGCTTCCATGTCTTCAACTGTAGCTTCATTACCATGTTCTTCTAGAAACATCTTGGTAGCAATTTCTTCATCAGTTAATGGATTGGCTGAAATAATTAAACTCTTAAGTCTTGAACCACTGGCAGAGTTTGAAATTTCTTTACCAGAGTTTGTCAACCTATTAGAATTTAATTTTGATCTTCTTTTTCCTTGAACAGAAAGTAAATTCCTCTCAGATTCCTTGCTTCCACCATCAGCAGAATCATCCTTCCGTCTCAGAGTTTGAGTATCTTTGCATTTGTCTTTAGGTATACTCTCCCCCTTTTTGACATCATCAGAAAGTAGTACTGATGTCAGCAATTCAAGCGCAGTAGAAATGGAATTCAATTGAGTGAACATTGCAGCCTGATTCTCCTCAACTTTTCCAAGCCTTGTCTTGATTTCCTCAGAATCCTTGGCTTGCTGCGTGAATTGTGTAGAATAAAATGATCTATCAAGCTTCAAAGTTGTATCCCTTAGAGAAAATTCATTCCTCAGATTTGTAAACATCTGTTGATTCTCATCAAATCTATTATTGAGAGATTTGACTTGAACAACAGTTGCCTGTAAACTTGTAAGAACATCAGGATTTGTAATCTTCTTGACAGAATCAGATAAGAAATCTGCAGCCCTTTGCGCTGGAAAGATACAATCTGCATTAGCCCATGCATTGTAGTACATATTCTGATAATGCTCAGAAGCAGCCCTTTGAATTTCCCTTTCTTCAGTAGAATTTGCTTGAATATCAGAAATTTCCACTTGAATATCAGAGTTTGAATGAGAAGGACTAGCTTCAGCATTGTCATCCTCTCTGTGAATATCTTCAAGCACATTTTCAGCAGTGATTTCATCAATTGACTGTGCAGTCGCATCAGGTACTTGATCTGCTACAGTTTGAGGAACATCAGAGTTTGCTGGAGCAGTAACCTCTGCTTCTCTCTGAACAATCTCAACAACTGATTGTTGCAAAGTTTCAAGTAAGACAATATCCTCATGATCATTATCTGTTGCATCTACAGGTACAGCAACAGCTTCTGGAACTGAATCAACTCTAATCTGATCAACTTCATCACCTTTCTCAAAATCAATAGAAATGATTTCTGTGTGAGAAGCAATAGGTTCTACTAACTCAGTAGATGCTTGATCAGCTTCCAGTACAGTATCTTCATGATCAAGAATCCTGCTGTCAGAGTATGCAGCAGCTTCCTCCACTACATCATCAGCTTTTGATGTAGGAGCTTCTGTTTCAAAATCCATCAGAAGAGTTACAGGATTTGCAGCATCCTCAGCAGTTAGAACAGTCTCCTTAACAACAACTGCAGGAGTACTTGAAGGAACAGTTGTAATCACAATCTCCTCATTCTCTGATGTAGGAGCTTCAGTGTCCTCAGGTTCTTTATCCATATTGGCAATAATATCACCAAAAAGTTGATTAGCAACTAATCTTCTCTTTCTCTGATGAAGATTTTCTTCATCAGCTTCAGTTTCTGAGTCTGCAACAGAATCAGCAGCAACAGACTTTGCCCTTTGGGCTCTCCTTTTCTTCATTCTTTTTCTCTGAGGCACAGCATCAACATTTGATACCTCAGCTTCACCAGACTTAACTGCTCGAACTTTAGATCTCTTTGACCTCTGTGATTGAGATACAGAAGGTCCAGCTTCAGCAGTTGAGACACGTTGTTGTTGTGAGTTGTCAAGAAATTGTTGCACAGATGCAGGTAACATTAAAGGACCAACTTCTCCTTTCTTGTTGTCCTTGTTGATAAGGTCAGAGAATATACGTTTGTGTAATTTAAATGAAAGTATAACATCATCCTCTACAATCTCAACATTTGGACAGCAATGATTGAATATCAATTGACAAAACCTAGAGAAGTAAACAACATTTCTATTCTCTAGCATTTTCTCACCAATATTAGTTAAAACTAATCTAGCAACATCAAATTGACTGCCATAGAGAAGAGAATACCCGATCTGTAGACTATCCGTGGGAATCGCATCCCAATTGGTGCACTTCTTTCCAAAAGCCCGAGTAATGCAATCGAAAAAGAAGCTCCACTCCTTGCGCAAAAATGGCCTTTTGAGTTGACCTATCTTTAACAAAGGTCCAGAGTAGCCGATTTCTCTCATCATCCTAACCAACTCAGAATCACCAACAGATATCGTGAAAGCATTAAAATCTTCAAGACCCAAAGCATCACGAACAGTAGTAGGAGTAACAACAAATTGATCTTCTTGAAACTCAAAAATGATAGATGGAGATCCAGACTCTCCTCCATTATCATAAGTACCTGTCTGCCAAAAAGTTCGAATTTGAGTCGCAGACAGCTTCGATGGTGCTGTTAAAGCAGTACCAATATCAGAGTCTAACAAGAACCTCTGAATCAAATGAAACGCCTCCGGTGCGTTCTCATTTGCTACAGGAGCAGAATAATTGTTGGGAACAAATTCTAAGTCAGAAGCAATAAACGCTGTAGTTGCCATTAGTAAGATTTGAAAACAAGAAATACTGGGCTCAGAAAGTGTTTGAGTGTTTGTGTGTGAGTAAAATCTAATGAAAAGATGAAGTGCGTAAAAGATTGAATCGTGTGTATGTAGTGTTTTAAATAAGAACTGAAAAGATTAAAAGTATGTTAGTGGGACAGATGTCAGACGTGAATACGCTGACAGCTGTATCTAACAACTTCCAATACACACGTGCAAACGTGGAAACACCTGTCATCACATAACACTTAAAAATTTTCGCTTAAGAGAGAAAAAAAATCAATAATAATAAAATTATCAATTTTAATAATAAAGTACAAAGGAACTCAACAGTCAGAATAATAATGACTGTCTCGAAACTCCGCACCTTAGTATCCCAAGCGCTTCGATTCTAGGAAAAACCCTTCAGTTACCCTGTTGAATGCTTTAAAAACTCAAGCATTTTAACAACAGGCTTCATATCTTAAAATTACCATACACCAAATGGCAGGAACCTTTGAGTTCATGGATGTCGAATCATTCTTGAACATGAACTGGCCTCAACAAGCAAACTACATCATCGATGAGTTTCTTGTTCTTTCTTTTCTGAATGATGAAGGTCTTATAGCAGATGATGAAATAGCAGAAGGACCAATCTCTAATCCTTATGTGCACATCATCCGTCCCGGTCCATATGATGTGCCCATCCTGGCAGACGATGATACTATGGAGATATGTATGATGCTCTTCCAGCAGAGCTTCCTGATGGGTACGGAGGAGTCAATCTTCTTGGAGTCCTGCAAGCTGCAAAGCAGAAAGAGAATCCAGGAAGATGATGATGATGATGATTCATCCTCAGGATGTTGTCAAGCAATCCCAGATGGTATAATGATCAGATGAACAACTGGGTAGCTCTCATCAGAAGTAGTAGAGCACAATAACTTCTGGCTCTAGCTCTTCTGCTTCAGATGTAGCATTCAGATACTTGTCCTGGTTAAATAGATCTTCTCTTTGTAACCATAGTGATTAGTATGTACCAGAAAGATTAGCTAAACATGAGCATGAAATTTTCTGAATGTAAATTTGAATCAATTAATGAAAACAAATTTGTTTCTTTACATATCAGTATTATCAATATTGCATAGTAATTGTAAAGTGAAAACAAAAACGATATCACTTTAAACAATGAACTAACATACTCAGCCGCACTACGAATCACTATCAGGACTTATCAAACGCACTCTTTCTTTTCTCCGTTCAATCATACTTTTTCCGAAAAACAAATGACTAATCTCAAGAGTATAAAATGTCTGAAACAAGGAAATTATTTTAACCATCATAGATTAAAACAAAGTAACCTCGGCGTATTTCACACAATACATCAGTGTTTACCATTTATCCTTCTTTGTCAATAAACTCTTTTCTCAATCTGTACAGTTGTGAGAAATGTGTGTGTAGTAGCAGAGTTTACCGAAATCAGTATTTAGATCATCTCAAAGTGCATAGAATCCACAAACTAAAGTAGTAAAACCTGGTTGCCTAAACTCTCACATAGACACTGATTTTTCTATCTAAACTCTGTATTACTGATATCCTTTCATTTGGATATGTCTTTTATTTGTCACCCTCTGTTCTTTTTTTTTTTTCTTTTTTTTTTTTTTTATTATTTTTCCAGTAATCAGTGGTTGGCACTAGTCACCAAAAATCAAAGATTTTAGCCCTTATTTCATACAATAAGTTCCTGGATCGTCCTAGGCACAACATGATCTCAAAGGAATTTGTGCTCTGTTTGGCATCTTTTGATTTGAGGGTGAATTATTTGCAATAAATAATCAGAGTTTAGACTTTTCATCAGTGATTATAATTAACTTATGAGAGAAAATGCAAACAGCTAATACAGACTCAGTGTATAGGATCAATAAACTAAGAGATGATATAAATATAGAGACAGTATCATGCTGTGTTAGTTTACTGCACATATATGAGATCAGAATCTATCAACTCTTAAGGATTCACAATTACTTACTGAGAATTATGCTTCATACAAATTTCTTCATTGGTCCATATGTTTCAGACAAAATTACAGTTAGAGAATAGCATTAAACTGTAATTACCAGAGTATGACCAACAGAGTTTAACATCAGAGTTTACTTTCAGAGTATGACTGACACTTCACAGAGTTTATCATCAGAGTTTAACATGCTGGTTCACATAACAGTTAACACATGTAAGAAATCATGAACATAAAAAGTGAGTCTAACCCGTATCTCTAGTCAGAACCAGAGATCATTCCAAGTTCATTTACCAATCTTGTAAAAGTAGCTTCACTCAAAGGTTTGGTGAAGATATCTGCAAGTTGTTGGTCTGTAGACACAAAATGAAGCTCAATGTTTCCTTCTTCCACATGTTCTCTGATAAAATGATACCTTATGCTGATGTGCTTGGTCATGGAATGCTGTACTGGATTACCTGTCATAGCAATAGCACTTTGGTTATCACAGAAAATAGGTATTTTTGAGTACCTTAACCCATAATCCAGCAGTTGATTCTTCATCCACAGAATCTGTGCACAACAGCTACCAGCTGCTATATACTCTGCTTCTGCAGTGGATGTAGAAATTGATTTCTGTTTCTTACTGTACCAAGAAACCAATCTGTCACCTAAAAATTGACAGCTTCCACTTGTACTTTTTCTATCTATCTTACAGCCTGCAAAATCTGCATCAGAGTAACCAATTAATTTAAACTCTGATTCTCTAGGATACCACAAACCCAAGGTTATGGTTCCTTTGAGATATTTGAAAATCCTTTTTACAGCTGTTAGATGAGGCTCTCTGGGATCTGCTTGAAATCTTGCACAAAGACATGTTGCATACATGATATCAGGTCTACTTGCAGTAAGATACAGTAGAGACCCTATCATTCCTCTGTAGTTAGTCACATTTACTGAGGCTCCTGTGTCTTTGTCAAGCTTCGTTGCTGTAGCCATGGGAGTTGTAGCAGATGAACTATCAAGCATACCAAATTTCTTTAGAAGATTTCTGGTATACTTTGCTTGATTGATAAAAAGCCCATCATCTGTTTGTTTGACCTGTAAGCCTAGAAAGTAACTAAGCTCTCCCATCATGCTCATTTGGTACCTGGATTGCATAAGCTTTGCAAACTTCTTACAAAGTTTGTCATTAGTAGATCCAAAAATAATATCATCTACATAAATTTGAACTAAAAGCAAATCATCACCAGAATTGAAATAAAACAAGGTTTTATCAATTGTTCCTCTTGTGAACCCACTTTCTAAAAGAAATTGAGCGAGAGTTTCATACCATGCTCTTGGTGCTTGCTTTAGTCCATATAATGCCTTGTCAAGCCTGTAGACATAATCTGGATGCTTGGAATCTACAAATCCTGGTGGTTGTTCAACAAACACTTCTTCTTCAAGCTTCCCATTGAGAAAAGCACTCTTTACATCCATCTGAAAGACTTTAAACTTCTTGTGTGCAGCATAGGCCAGAAAAATCCTTATGGCCTCCAATCTTGCAACTGGAGCAAAGGTTTCATCATAGTCAATTCCTTCCTGTTGTGAATAACCTTTTGCCACAAGTCTAGCCTTGTTTCTTGTAATCACACCTTCACTGTCAGTCTTGTTTCTGAAAACCCACTTTGTACCTACTATTGATCTATTCTTTGGTCTAGGTACAAGTGTCCAGACTTCATTTCTTTCAAATTCATTTAACTCTTCTTGCATTGCTGTAATCCAATTAGCATTTTGAAGAGCTTCCTCCACTTTCTTTGGTTCTGTTTGAGACAAGAAAGCATGATACAGACACTCATTATTTGTTGCACTTCTAGTTCTCACACTAGCATCAGGATCTCCAATTATGAGATCAGGTGTGTGTGCCTGTGTCCACTTTCTGGCTGTTGGTAAGTGGTTTCTTGCATCATTATTGAATCCTCCCCCTTGATCCATGCTCTCCTGATTCATACGTTGACTTTCTGCAGTATCTGAGGCTCCCCTTGAGTTGGATGGCTCAGTGTTTGTACTGTCAGAGTTTGAATCAGTTTCCTCAACTGATTCACTTGCTGTGTCTTGTTGAGCTTCTTCACGCTCCCCCTCAACTGGTTCTCTATTTTGTTCAATTTGAGAATTTTCAGTTTCTTCAGTATTTACCAGTAGAGGTTCAGAGTATGCTCCGTCAGAGTTTGTCAACCCTGCTTCATCAGAGTTTACATCATCAGAGAATAGATCTTCATTTTCAAAACGTAGTTGATCATATCCATCCTTGTCTTCAAGTCCAATTATTTTCTTGTCATCAAATGACACATGTATGGATTCCATGATCACCTTAGTTCTCAGATTGTAAACTCTGAATGCTTTTGTTGACAATGGATAGCCAACAAAGATTCCTTCATCAGCTTTTAACTCGAACTTTGTCAACTGTTCAGGATGAGTCTTCAACACAAAGCATTTGCATCCAAATATGTGAAAATATTTCAAATTTGGCTTCTTATTTTTCACCATCTCATATGGTGTTTTCCCATGCTTGTTGATCAGTGTAGCATTTTGAGTAAAACAAGCAGTTTGAACAGCTTCTGCCCAGAAGTACGTTGGTAATTTTGCTTCATCAAGCATAGTTCTGGCAGCTTCAACTAAAGTTCTGTTCTTTCTTTCAACTACACCATTTTGTTGTGGAGTTCCAGGTGCAGAAAATTCTTGTTTGACTCCTCTTTCCTTGCAGAAAGCTTCCATTATTGAGTTTCTGAATTCAGTTCCATTATCACTCCTTATAATTTTGACTTTGTGTTGTGATCCTTTGTCCAGTAGATTTACATGATCCATCAGAGTTTGAGCAGTTTCATCCTTCTTTGATAAGAAATATACCCATGTATATCTAGTATATTCATCAACAACTACTAGAGCATATTTCTTTCTACCCATGGACATCACATTTACTGGTCCAAAGAGATCAACATGTAGAAGATGATAAGGTTCCACTACTGATGATTCAGATTTGCTCTTGAAAGATGACTTCCTTTGCTTGGCCTTTTGACAAGAATCACATAGACCATCTAGATTGAGTATTGATTTTGGAAGTCCTCTTACAAGATCCTTTCTTATCAGCTCATTGATGTTGTTCAAATTGAGATGAGAGAGCTTCTTGTGCCAATTCCAACTCTCTTCATTTGACATTTTTGCAGTCAGACACACTGTTTTTCCATCAGAGTTTGTTACCAAACTTGCTTCATATATATTGTTGCGCCTGTGTCCAACTAGAACAACTTTTCCAGTAGATTTAATGATAACTTCACAGTATTCACTATGAAAATCTACATGGTTTCCTCTGTCACAGATTTGACTCACAGATAGCAGATTATGCTTGAGTCCTGAGACTAGAGCTACATTTGTGATGATGACACTTCCAAGATTGATATTGCCATATCCCAGAGTGTGTCCTATGTTGCCATCTCCATAGGAAACTTTTGGGCCAGCCTTCTCCTCAAAGTCTGATAGCAGGGCTTTGTTTCCAGTCATATGTCCTGAGCATCCACTGTCCAAGATAAGTGTGCTCTCTATTATACCCTGCAATCACAAACAAACACTAAGTGTTAGTTTTAAGGATCCAGACTTGCTTGGATCCTTTGTCCTTCTTAACAGTGTTAGCTTTTGCAGCGGAATCAGCATTTTCAGAGTTTAAACTAACATTGTCAGATTTTACACTAGCAGAGTTTGCTCTAACCCATTTTAAATTGGGTTTTAGCTCATAATAGTTATGATAAATTGCATGATAACTCTTACATGTGTAAATAGAATGCCAAGTGCTCCCACAATGTTTACATAAAGTCTGTGGTTTTACTCTAACATAATCATTCTTTACTTCTGAAGTAGAAGGTAAAGAATTAATATGTTTGTTCTTAGTGCAAAATCTAGCAAGATGATTAGAACTACCACAATTATAACATGTTTTTCTTGAGGCACTAGCATTAGGCATATGATTATTTCTATTATTTATGCCTACTTTACCATTCCTATTTCTCTTGGATCCTTTAGGTTTCATGGCAGACTTAACCTCTTTGAGCTTATGTTTAAACTGTTTTCCTGTCATTAAACCAACATTAACCTGTTTCTCACAGATTCTAATTGGTTCTTTAACAGCTTCTAGCTCAACAAGCTTCTCTGTTTTAGATTCAATATCTACTTGTTCAGCACAAACTTCAACTGACTCCATAATAGCTTCTTTCACAACTACAGATTTTAGCTTGGTGGATTCTGGAACAAATATCACAGGTTTAAGTTGTGGTTTAACCTTAACTTTGTCTTTAAACCTAAGTTCATCGTTTTCACAATAGCCTAAACCTACAGAATCTGTTTGAAACATTTGATGAGTGTCTCTTCCAGAGTTTGTCCAAGTCTTAATTATTTTTCTTTCTTTTTCAAGTTCAGATTCTAGCTGCTTATTTAACTTAAGCACTTCCTGTTCAATATAAACAGCATCATCTCTTTCTTTTTGAATCTGCTTCATATTCTCAAGTTCTCTTTCAAGAAACTTGTTTCTTTCTTTAAGACTAAGATTCTCAGATTTAATCCTCTCATTCTCTAAAGTCTGATCCCTATAACTAACATGTATATTCTTAAGATAAATTCTTAATTCAGAAATATTATCAGTATCATAAGCATAAGTAGTTAGAGGTACCTTATTTTCTGATGACTCAACTTCATCTTTGAGAGTTGCCATGAGTGCATAATTCACTCCATCATCAGAATCTGAAGTATCTGCCCAGTCTTTGCCTTTAGAGATGAGTGCTTTTTCAGTTCTTCCTTTCTTGCACTCTGGAGCATAGTGACCCATCTCTTTGCACTTGTAGCACTGGATCTCAGATTTGTCCTTCTTACCAGACTTGGTATCCCTTCCATCAGACTTTCTGAAATTCTTCTTCTCAGAATTTGAATCTCTCCTTGAGAATCTTTTACCCTTCTTGAAGTTCTTGAATCCCATCTTCTTAAATGTCTTAACCATCAAGGCAGCCATTTGCATCATCTCCTCTTCATCATCCTCAGAATCAGAAGCTTCATCAAAGTTTGAATCATCATCAGAGTTTGATGACTCACTCTCAGATTTGATCACTGAAGCCTTTCCCTTGGCTTTCTTCCTTGATGATTCCTTCTTAATGGGCTTCTCCTCAACTTTGAGAGCAATAGATTTTGTCTTCTTGCTGGATCTCCTGTTTCTTTGTTCTATCTCAAGTTCATGAGTCTTTAACAATCCATAGATCTCATCAAGATCTGTATCAGCAAGATCATAATTATCTCTGATTGTTGTTGCCTTTAAATCCCACTTTTCAGGTAGAGATAAAAGAAACTTGAGATTTGACTCTTCAAGTTCATATTCTTTATCAACCAGAGACAGATCGTTCAACAGTTTGCAAAATCTGTCATAAGTCTCAGTCAAGGTTTCATTAGTTCTTGAATCAAAGTGCTCATACTCCTGTGTGAGTATTGTCTTTCTATTCTTCTTGATAGCACCTGTTCCTTGGCATCTGACTTCTAGAGCATCCCATATCTCTTTGGCAGTCTTGCAGCCAATTACTCTGTTAGACATAACGTTATCTAACGCACTGTGGAGAAGATGTCTAACCTTTGCATCCTTTGCAATTGATGAGATGTCCTCAGGAGTCAAATCTTTCTTTTCCTTTGGAACAGTCTTTTGTTCTTGTCCATCAACAACAGGGGCTAGTTTGGTTGGATTATGAGGACCATCATTAATTCTGACAAGATATTCTGGATCTGTAGCCTCCAGAAACATGGTCATCTTCACCTTCCAAATCGGATACTCTACAGGCCTGAGAATCGGAACCCTGATTGTTTCATATCGACTCACAGAATTAGGCTTAACCTGTTCAGCCTTGGAAGCAGTTTGATTTTCTTCAGACATGATTATTACTGTGTTTGAATCGTAAAACTGTATATATTAAACAGCCTTGGCTCTGATACCAATTGTTAGGCCGAATACACAATATAATCAAGTATGTATGAAAATAACGACAATTAAGAACACTGTTTATGAATCAATAAACTGTAATTATATTAACAGCTTCTCTCTTTATGATGTTAATGAATCACAAAGAGCTTCTAGGTTACAAGAATAATATATCAATAATCGCGTCCCTTCTAGGGATAACCTATCTGTGTTTATATAGTACACAGCTACATACAATCCTTATCTAATTGATATTCCTACAAGTTAGCTATACAAAACTTATCAATTAAGGATTGCTTCTTATCTTCCATTCTGTTTCCTTAGCTGTATCAATATATTCTGCTTCTTTCCATCTTCAGAATATATTGCTTCTAGAATCTTTAATTCAGCACCGACAGCTAACTCAACTATCACCTTGTCAGACTTTACATAAACTCTGACCGGCTTCCTTTAAACTCTTCACCCTGTCAGAGTTTAATTAAACTCTGACCGGCTTCTGATAAACTCTTGTCAGTACCTGTTGCTTAAACACTGATAAACAAACATTAGCAATTATATCTAACATCTAGTTAGTAGCTAGCTAGTAGATTAGGTCATAAGCATGCTTACTTTTTCCTTAAAACATGGAAGCATGCTTCCTACTACTATTCACCTTTGGTTAGTCTTTTGGTACTTCTAGTTAGCTTTCCTAACAAACTCGTTTGCATGGAATATTGCATGACATCTTGCATGTATAATATTTAGCTTATTAATTACCCAATCCTTGTCATTTAATCTTTTATGCAAACTCGAAAATTTTCTTATAAAAAGTGTTTTGTCGCGTAGAAATTTCTATCGTCATTCTCAAGCACTTGATTTTGATAATCTCTTTGAATTCCATAATTTCCTTGTCGTGGTATTTAATTTAACCTAGGACTTTCATTATCCTCAATGTCCCATGTTTTTATAAATGTTCAGTGGAAGTGAAAATCGTCGCATCCTGACGACTTTTGCATTCTCTTAATTTCTTCGTACAACAATACTACGTTCTCAAAAATATAAATATTCCATCATTCATATAATATGATCTCAAAAGTTTTCCATAATTCCCACAAACCACTATTCATGATAATTTTAAAATATTACAAAAATCAGGGTTCTTACAATCACCTTGTTTCTCCAGAGTATCAGTGGTGTGAGGTAACAAGGTCCGTGATCCTGACGGCTGAGAATGCCGCACAGATTTGGCTAACCTTGTGTGTCTTACAATTGATTGATGTCGAGAGCCATCAGAGGTGGAATTTGAGTGTTTGGAAGACTATTTAAGATGTGTATTTGGGTTAGATCTAGAGGGGGTATCAGCATTAGACCTCTGAATCATAGTACTAGAAACCAATCCGTAAACAGTAGGCAGTCTCTGTCTCAGAAGCTTCCTGGCCTGTTCAGGATACACAACATCACCCTGAAACATTTGTCTACCTTTTAACATATACTCCTGAAAAGAGCGAGGAGTATTCTGAAAAACAGGTAATAGATTCTCATTTTGAAAAGCAACATTAGGGCACAAGTATTTAAAAATCAAGTGAAGAAATCGACCAAAGTAAACTCTTTAATCTTAACATCCTCAATGGCACTACTTCCAGTAGTCCACTTAACGAGCTCTATATGAGTCCTCACGTTATTCGCTTACTTAGATATAACTCTTAACACTCTCAAATCCAAGTTTATAACTTCACGCTCTGATACCATTTCTGTAACACCCCCAGATCCGGGGTCAGGAATCTGGGTTGTCACGCTCCATCAATTATATAATACCTGCATTACTTACAACATTCTAATAATACAACTCCAAAGACCCCAATCACTTACGCGCACACACACACAAGTTATAGCCTTGGAAATGAGCAACAATAAGTAACACTTGTTATTAAAAGTCAAATGTACTATCCAGGATCTCATCTATTATTTACAACCTCTACCTGAAGTTAAAATAATAGACCTCACAATTCTATACAAGGTTTAATAAGGAAACCTACTCGAAAACAATTCTCCCTAATTCCATCTGCAATTGTTCTGCTAACTCTGGCAGTATCCATCCTGCTGAACTAACTCAAGGGTGGTCTCTCCATTCCCTAGCTCTCGTAACACGAGGTGAATCGGCAATGTTTTCTTCATGCTGAAAGTTTTAATAAAGCAAGAATGAGCTAATAGCGCTCAGCAAGAAATCTATCCCAGTTTAAATCTTTAAACCTTTAAGGTAAATAATCCATATAGGATCCATGTTTAAAAACTACTAGGGTTCGACCCCAAAATAGTATACCGTTCAAAATACCGTATGACTTATAATCATACTCCAATACTCTTCGTAAATCATTTAGAAATCCTTGGTATCGATATAATGAACCAAGATTCAAAACATATCTATTTAGATATCTCATACGGTTCAAAATACTGTAAAATATCAGTAATGAACACCTTTTCGACTATGTTGTGTTGTGGTATATAAAAGTAGCAAGAATGAGCACTATAGCTCGACAATAAGATATAGCATCATAATCATACATGTAAGTTGATATCATAATTGAAAACCTTTGAAATTCCGTTCATATACAGAACGATATGTTTAAACATTCTTTTCGTCGAAACATGCCATACAGTACAACTACTGTATGAGGAACATCATTACTCATCACTGCCACATTATCAGTAACTCAGCACCTAGGCTTTCGTTACAATGTGCAGCACAACTCCAATTGGAGGGAAGGGGATATACTGGAACACTCGATACACGGTGATCAGCCGTTGTATCGTAACGTAACTTTTCTACTAGTAGAAGGACGACTTCTGTAAGAACCCGAAATTTTCGGTAAAATTAAATTTTTTTTTTTATGATAAAGTGCATCAGTGAATAAATGAATGATTAGTGGTTGCAACCACAATGTGTTAATGATTTTGAGATTCAAGATTATAAAATGAATATGGATTTCAGTTACAAGTACTTTGTGAATAGAAGGGATGGACTGACCATCTAAATAAGAACAATCTATCTGGAAAATGGGAATATAATATTCCGAGAAAGAAAAGTATTTTCATGTCATCCAAATCGATATCTGTTATGCATCCGACAACTCCGTAAACAAGTTAGAGTATGCCTGAGAAAGCACTAGAACATTTTCTAAGTACAAGAAACGTTGGAATTGATATTGATCTACAAGATTGTGGATGAATAGTGATTTTGAGGATTAACAAAGTTTTTCATGCCACCTATGTACGAGACGTAGTGTGGATATTCCGAAGTCATATTAGTGATCTACGGAGTAAATAAGTGAATGCAAAGACGATCGGAATTCAGAAATTCCAAATTTTATTTTGGAATAGTATTTGACCGGGCAGCGAATTATATATTATTATATTCAAGAAATGAGATATTAAAATTGAGGAATTGAGGATTTAACCTTTTGGAATTTTAGTATATTATTAAAGTCGATTTAAGGATTCGATTGTTGAAGTGAATAGTGAATAGTTACTATTCACTGCGAGCATCGCGTAAAATTTTATTCGCCCTTTAGAAAATATTTTGAATCGTTTCAAGAGGAATAAGGTAACATTTACGGGATTAAATATAGACATGGAAGTAACATGTAACAAGATTAATTCGAGGGATGCAACATTTGGATCATGTGAAAAGAAACGAACTAGTAAAGCTACTTTATCCAACTCGTGCATGTGCGACACGTGTCCACTGACTAAGCACTAAAGGTGATGACTCACCCCTCTCTTATACAAAAATCAGCATTATCTTCATTATTAACCAAAACAAAGAAAAGAAAAAGAAGAATGAAAATTCGGGAGAAAAGAGAGAAGAAAAATGGTGGAGAAAGAATTGATCATAACTTGAGTTTCTCTCGGCGGTTTTTGGCGATCCACCACTCAAATCGAAGCTCTCGAGAAGCTCTATGCAACCATGGTAAGAGCTCGCTTCACCTCTGTGTTTTACCCATTCGATTCAGTGATTAACAGTTGGAGAAGATGATGAATAGTAACTTGTATCTTGTTTTGTTTTGTTTTGATAATGAGTTTGTAGCTTCCAAAGGTTGTATTAAGCAAGAATCTAAGGCTACATCAGGAGTATGGCAGAAAGCAAGCTTGGAGGAAGGTATAAACCTCTGCCCCTTTGAGTTTGATATGAGTTTTGAAATGGTTTTGATGTTTATGTAAAGTTAAGAGCATGATTAAGTAATTAGATGAATTGTTGGTTGAGTTTGGAGAATGGGTTATGAATTTATTGTGATTATTCATGGAGGATTTGACTGAGTGGAGGGTGTATAAGGTGGATGGTGAGTTTGGGATTGTTTGGTATTGATTTGAGTATGTTTTGAAAATGGAAAACGTTACGATTATAGCCGTCGTAATGCCCGATTCCCGTTAACTCTAAAAACTGCCTAGAGTCCGGAAACTTAACTGCCTCTTTTGGTTCAGTGAGGAACATGAGTGTGTAGAGGTTTGTTTCTAGTTTACGTGAGCGCAAGAGTCATGCCGTTACGATTTACGGTTTAGGAGAAAAGTGAGTTTTAGTAAACGCCATTCGGAAGAATGACTCATCTCTGTTCAGCAACTTTGAGGATATATTTGGACCACTTCGGAGCTATATTAAAATGTGAAACTTTGAGGAATAATACTAGAGACAGTTAGGAAGGCTCACGAAAAAGATTCGGATTAAAAAGATTATTTTTCGATTTTATAAAAATGTTTTAGTCGAGGGCGCGCAAGTGAAAACCACTAAGAGCGAGACTTAAAAACCAAGGTTCCAAATGGTTAAGTATAACTTGGATTTGAGGATGGATTTCGAGCCAAACTTGTGATATAAGTATTTAACGGATAACATGGACTTAGTATGAGCCTATAACGAGTTAGTAATTCCTTGGTTGTGTTTCGCTTACGTGTTTAAGCATTGAGTTATAAGTGGTTTATCGAGGGGATTAACCGTGTGCTTTCGTTTGACTTTGTCTAGATTGTTCGACATGGTCAGGAGCCCTATCACCTCTCGAGCATCAGGCAAGTTTACTAAACCTTACTCTATTATTAGAGGGGGCATATTTTCGAATGTTTAATACTTGTTGATTCAAAAATATATCTATATATATATTCTTTGTTCCAAGTATCGTGCAAGTTTCTAAAACCATACTTTGAAGTATACATATATTAGATGCAAGTTTTCTAAATCCCATGCTGTATTTCAGATTACACTATACTGATGATGCATATGATATGATAGATGCAAGTTTTCAAACCTCACATCGTATATAGATGTGATAGTATTAAAACTATTGAGATTATAGTATATGCATATGATAGATGCATGCTTTCAAACCTTACATCGTATATAGATGTAACGGTAATAAAAGATAGTGAGATATATATGTTACGTGTTTCTGATTTCGAAATGATACTTGTGGTGCTAAGTAAAAGTTATTGATATGAAGTTGAACTTATAAGCTATGGATATAGTAATATTTTGGAGCTGATGTGCTAAGCAAAACCCTCAGTAGGGGGAATATACTCTGCACTTATACTATGGACCGGGAATGGTATCAGTTGCTATCTAGGGTTATTTTATTGTGTTATTACAATTAATCTCGATAAGTGGTTTACAAATTAAAGATCATTTGGAGTTTAATCTATTAAGGGTATATTTTAAATATATGATGAATAGTTGTTATCTACCCTTTTTGATAAGAAAGTACTTGAGAATTATTTCTAAATAAATATTCTTTATTAAATATAGTTTGATTTAATTATTTAAAGCCCTACTTCTTAAGGAAGTATTTTGTGAAAACTATTTTTAAACCCTAGATAGCTAATAAAGTATATTTCAGTCAATTTTATGATGAATAGAGAAGGTTCCCAAATCTATTTCCTGTTTAAGTCTATATTCAGAAAGACTTAAATGTTCGCTCAAACTACCAATACTCGGGGGACCTTTCTCAAGTTTTAATGTTTGCTCGAGTGGACTGCCCGGTCCTAAACCTTTTTGAAACTACTCCTTCACCAGCTTTGTATCCAACTATCAAAAATGATTTGAATACTCCTTCAAGACTCGAGGAGTAAAAGCAGTGAAATCAGTTGTATCCATGAACAAGCATCAGCTTGGGAAATATGGGTGAATTTTCCTTTCCAACCAGATATGACTACTTTGTGGAGTCGTATACTTGGGGAACAAGGGAAAGGAACTTGATGTTTCAAAGTTATGGATATTCTCGAACTCGGAGAATGTGTAAGGGACTGAGTGGCGACCTGTCCCCTAAGGGAATTACGCATAGACCAGCAGTCTATGAGCGGGTCTGTTCTTCCCTTAGATGATTATCAGATAGTGCCCGACCGTAGGATGAGAGAAGAGTATCGGAGGCCCCTAAGGAATGGGTACCCCTAAGGAATGGGTATGCTCTTCCCCCTACAACCGATTGGCGGGGAGGTAGGTCAGTTAGCGTCTGCCCTATTTTCCCTTCTACGTAGAAAAACAGCAGTGGGGAGTTGCCTTACGACTGATCATCGTAGAGGTATCCCTGTCGCCTAGAATCTCCAGTAAGAGTTCACCATCGATGAAAGAGCATGTTTCATGCGCGATCTCAGAAAAAAGAAAGTTTGTTCCAGTTATTCAGTTTCATGAAAGTTTTCAAAGAAAGATAGTTTATTCCAGCTATTCAGTTTCATGAAAGTTTTCAGAAAGGTTACTCAAGAGTAATCCAGTATATTCCAGTATATGAGTTATCAGAAAGCATATGAGATTACAAAAAGGTATATGATTGTTTTGAAAAAGGTATATGGAATCAGATGAGCTTAGAAAATGAATTGGAAATATTTTACATTGTATTTATTTCCAAATTATGATATGAGGTAAATGTTTGATATGAAAGATGATATTGAATTTTCCTTATAACTTCATCTTTTAAGTTATATGTTGATAGTCTGCTTATATTTATATAGCAGATATTTTACGGAAAGGATATACTGAGGTACCTTGTTATTTCATCTTTTATACTATACTAGAACTTTGTCCAATAGTATGAATATCGAAAGTTTGCAGAATATTATGGAGATGATATTTGAAATACAACAATGGTATTTTTGGAATACATTCCGATAAGGAAATGATTTCAGTATCAAGATATTTTGACAAATTATTGTCGCATACCCGCTTTATTTATGGGTTGAATAAAAGGGCAGAATTATGCCATACTTTCATTACCTTGCTGAGCTATCGCTCACTCTTGCTATTATTTTATATGTATTATATAGCAGCGAAGCAGGATGCCAATGGGACGGCACATACCTTGCAAGGCGTTTCCATTAAGCAGTTTCAAGCAGCGATCCCGAGAGTAGTACGAACCAATCGAATCAGGCTACGGCTTTTGGTATTCAACTCATGTATAGACATGAACGGTATAAGAGGATTGTGAGCATCAGAAGGCTAAGTTGGTAATGTAGCAATACTTAGAAATTGTATCAGTAACAGATTCAAAAGACATTTGGGTATTGTAATAAAAGTTATTTATTCCGCAATTGTTGTATTGTGTCGTTTCTGAGACTCTAACCTGTGTGTGTGTGTGTGTGTGTGAGACAGATGTTGTGGGGTCATGAGCAGGTAAATTATGAATGGTGTGAGTATTATAGGTAAGACAAGGAGTACATGGATTGTGACAACCCTAAATCCCTGACCTCGGATTTGGGGCTGTTATAGAGATGGTATCAGAGCTTTAGGTTACAGTCCTCAGAAACGATAGGAGATCGAGTCTTACAATACCCTTAAGAATAATAAGAGCATCTAGAGCTCCAATTGAGTTCGTAGTCGGGTTAGAAGACATGACCCTGACTGTTTAAGATGAAGCCCGAGAGGGGACTTCTTTTGGAAACCGTACTTAGGACTTCATGGTTAGTCACTTCGATTCGTATGAGTTATAGATGGATGGGACTCTGAGATACCAGACCCCGAGGCCTTCGAGTAGGCATTTAATGATGCGCTCCTTGATATGGATGGAGACCCGATAAAGGGAGATCCATATGAGGATCTAGAGGAAGACCCCATAGTGGGTCGAGGAAAGAATCTTGTAGAGGACGTGTTGATTGATAAAGATGTGGTGTGTTACTTGAGGTCTAATTAATAATAAGACCGGACGAACCTTCAAGGGATAAATAAGTGACGAGAGTTTAAGGATCGTTCATGATTCATCAAGAGGTATGACAAAGAAAATGGAGTAGAGTCTCCAAAGCAGAAGAGGTAGAGGCAGTATAGCCAGTATCAGTGGATTGATTCGACTTGAACGAAACCTGTTACTTGTAGTCGGTTATAGTTGCCCATAAGGAGGCGGCATCCGTAAGAACCAAGGTGTTCAGATTTTTACGAACGATTAAGGGTACTCAGTTGCCTAAGAATAGTGTAAGGAATTACTTTGGGCTGTGAGATTTCAATCCCCCACGACCAGCGATCCCACTGGAAATAGTGTCTATTACATCATTGAGGAATTTTGTTATTTCAAGGAGAATTTGGATATATGTACCATGCAAATGTTATTGTAAGGCAAGCACGCTAAGGTGAAATCGAGAACGAGATTACCACTCTCAGGAACCAAGAAGGAATTATGAGGATGGAACAGAAAAGTCGGAAATTAGACCCGAGCATTACTAGCAGGTAAATAGAATAATCAAGTTTCCCTGATTTTGGAAGGGAATTCAGTAAATTTTTGGCAAACCTTGTCTTTCTGATTACCAGAGAATGTCACCAAAGAGAGTGGAGATTAGAGCGAACCATGTGGATTGGATAAGATAGCCGTTATGTGGTTTGGTGTACAGACCCTGATTGCTATAATTGATTATAGAGATAAAATGATGAAGTTGAGATTGGACGGTAAAGGCGAAATATAATTAAGAACCAAGACGGACTGAGAAGTTCCGGGGTTGACTTAAATGAAAAGGCTATTGTGCCAAAAGTGTTAAGCTTATTTAGCGCCCAGGATTGATATGGGAGAAGGAATATTGGATATAAGGATGATTGAAATAGAGACCAGATTTAATTTGTAGTTTCTAACGATCTTCCGGAGTACTGCCCAGTCGACATGAGGAATTGTCATTGCTATGGGCGACAACGGTATCGAAGTCTTCTTATGGAACATAACGTTTACTTGGGATGTTTGCGCTTAGTCGAATAGAATTCCCTGCGATTGCAAAGGTCGATGGTTGAATCCTTAGCGACTATTATTAGTCGGCAATGACGTAAGTATCGAGCACCTTAGGGTGTGCCTGGAGAAGAAAAGCTTTGGAATTGAACGATTATCCATTAGAGGAGCCGACATAAAAGGCATCCGTAGAGACCTTGGTAATACCCTCCCCATTTGCAAATTATGTGAGGTACCTCCCCAATCTATGATCTATCTTGACCTCTCTCCAGGAAAGAATTCTGATAAAGGGTATATTCCCTCTTCGAAGTTGTTTTATAGCACTTGTGCTAAACCATATTCAGTTTCACTTGTGTCAGAGGCTGTCACAATGCCTACTTTCAGGCTTTCGAAGCCCTGTCAAATGATGTTATTTAAGCTTTCACTTTTCTTCAAATAATGAATAACCCTTGCTTGTTAAGTACCAGTATTTTCTTGGTTATTCTTTTCTTTGTATTTTCTTTGGAAACCGCACCTTTGGAATCTGTTCAATTTTAATCCAAGGTGTTCCTTTAAGAAATATTGTCGAAAGATGATAATCATTAAATTGACATCGAATTGCTTTCATACTTTTCAACTTCCACTGAGACGAACAACCCTATACTTATAGGGGCTACAAGGACTATCTGTCTGTGTGATAGAAGTCGGATGGGACGCCATCACTTGTAAGTTGTGAAATACAAGAAGGCTAATTACCTTTAGTATGTCTCAATTGAGGCACACAACGTTGAGTTCTTATGATCATATTGATCTCTCGGTAAAATTCTCTTACCTCCAATAAGGTTACCTTAAAACTCATAACCTTATGATCACCAGTGTGTGACATTTTCTTTGATATGGGAGCTGTCTTTTCAAGGCCCCATAGTTTTTGTTATCCTCATTGAATTCTAAGGGGAGGCCACCCAGGTCAAATAAGTCAAAATTCGCTGATAGGAATTAGATTCGCAACGAAATTGCTTATGACAGGAACGGATCCCTAAGACAAATAGAATGTTAGTGACATATCAACGAAATTGGTTATTCTCCCAAAGATATTATGATAATGGAAAGCGTGTCAATCGATATATGTGAAAGGAATGGCGGTATGCCGTGAACTCCAGTGACAACGGTGTTAGATGGATGCCCTATAGTGAAATTGAGATTTTGGAGGAGTGTTTACGAGTGGACACTACCTCTGGGTTAGCAAGATAATTACTGACGTTGGAGTCAGAGGGAGCTGGTATTGTGACTTGGGAGATGTGCAGCGTGTGTTGTTATAAAGGAATAATTTTCAGAAATATATGAAGACCCGGATGAAAATAAAAGTTAAAGAGTTAAAACAAGAAACCATAAACTGTGACCGAGTATTCAGAGTATAATGGGAATGAAAGGGTTAGTGACTCAGTTACAAGAGTTGCTGTATAAAGGTGTAATAAGACCCAGTGTACCACCATGGAGAGCCCGGTGTTGTTAGCACAAGATTTTGTATCGAACCTCGAGGGTTGTATGAGTTCGACATGGAAAATAGGTACCCTTGTAAATAATTGTTTGATCAGCGGAAGAACGCTGTGTATTTCCAAATTTATTTAAGAACTGGGTATCACCAGTGGGAAGTTAAATCTGAGGATATACCCAAGACTGCGATTCGTACTAGGAATAGACACTTCGAGTGTTCAGCGAAGTTATTTTGGGTTGACTAATGCACCCACAAATTTTCTGGAATGTGATGAAGTGGCTTTGAGTTATCCGTGATAGTAGATAACATGAAATGGAGAAATGGCTAGAGTTGACCAAGGATTACGATTGTGAGATACACTACCATCCGGGGAAGGCCAATATGGTGGCCGATACCTTAATTAAAATGAGACAGAGATGGATTCCGAATGATCAGGAATTAAAGGATGAGATTTTACACGAAACTCAAGTTAACCCAACAAACTGGAAAGACAAAATATTTCACCAACAAGCGGCTAGTGACAACTAAGACAAACAGAGAAAGTATGCGGACTAAGCCCGCGAGCATAGAGATAATACTGCTATGGATAAGCTAAATGGCATGTTGATGAATGACAAGCAAATTTATGCTGGTGTATTTCTGTACAAATAAGATAGAGAGTATGAGGTCAGAGATTTGTAATGCGGAAGGTATTTTCATGGAAAGAAGTAATGAGAATTAGAGAGAAAGAAAAGCTGAGTCTTAAATACATTGGACCGTTTGAGATTTTAAGGCGAATCGTAAGGCTAGCATACGAGCTAGCACTAACCCGAATCTGCAACAAGACCGCAACGTGTTTCATGTTTCGATGCTAAGACCATACAAGTCAAATGCTAAGCATATAGTGGAATTCGAGCATGTGGATATGCAACCAGACTTACCCTATGTGGAGCAACCAATGGAATATTAGATCAAAAAGGAACAAGTGCTCCAAAACAAGGTCATCAAGTTCGTCAGAGTTATGTGGCAAAATCATAACGTGGAAGAATCAAATTGAGAGCTAGAGGGTGAATTACTAGAGTAATACCACCATTTGATTCAGACAGATTCCGGGACGGAATCCTTTTAAGGAGGGGAGAATGTAAGAACCCGAAATTTTCGGTAGAATTAATTTTTTTTTTTATGATAAAGTGCATCAGTGAATATATGAATGATTAGTGGTTGCAACCACAATGTGTTAATGATTTTGAGATTCAAGATTATAAAATGAATATGGATTTCAGTTACAAGTACTTTGTGAATAGAAGGGATGGACTGACCATCTAAATAAGAACAATCTATCTGGAAAATGGGAATATAATATTCCGAGAAAGAAAAGTATTTTCATGTCATCCAAATCGATATCTGTTATGCATCCGACAACTCCGTAAACAAGTTAGAGTATGCCTGAGAAAGCACTAGAACATTTTCTAAGTACAAGAAACG
The DNA here is from genome assembly GCA_030848705.1 of Heracleum sosnowskyi. NCBI lineage: Eukaryota > Viridiplantae > Streptophyta > Magnoliopsida > Apiales > Apiaceae > Heracleum > Heracleum sosnowskyi. The sequence goes on from CM061236.1 coordinate 88,920,057, forward strand.
TTGGAATTGATATTGATCTACAAGATTGTGGATGAATAGTGATTTTGAGGATTAACAAAGTTTTTCATGCCACCTATGTACGAGACGTAGTGTGGATATTCCGAAGTCATATTAGTGATCTACGGAGTAAATAAGTGAATGCAAAGACGATCGGAATTCAGAAATTCCAAATTTTATTTTGGAATAGTATTTGACCGGGCAGCGAATTATATATTATTATATTCAAGAAATGAGATATTAAAATTGAGGAATTGAGGATTTAACCTTTTGGAATTTTAGTATATTATTAAAGTCGATTTAAGGATTCGATTGTTGAAGTGAATAGTGAATAGTTACTATTCACTGCGAGCATCGCGTAAAATTTTATTCGCCCTTTAGAAAATATTTTGAATCGTTTCAAGAGGAATAAGGTAACATTTACGGGATTAAATATAGACATGGAAGTAACATGTAACAAGATTAATTCGAGGGATGCAACATTTGGATCATCCATGTGAAAAGAAACGAACTAGTAAAGCTACTTTATCCAACTCGTGCATGTGCGACACGTGTCCACTGACTAAGCACTAAAGGTGATGACTCACCCCTCTCTTATACAAAAATCAGCATTATCTTCATTATTAACCAAAACAAAGAAAAGAAAAAGAAGAATGAAAATTCGGGAGAAAAGAGAGAAGAAAAATGGTGGAGAAAGAATTGATCATAACTTGAGTTTCTCTCGGCGGTTTTTGGCGATCCACCACTCAAATCGAAGCTCTCGAGAAGCTCTATGCAACCATGGTAAGAGCTCGCTTCACCTCTGTGTTTTACCCATTCTATTCAGTGATTAACAGTTGGACAAGATGATGAATAGTAACTTGTATCTTGTTTTGTTTTGTTTTGATAATGAGTTTGTAGCTTCCAAAGGTTGTATTAAGAAAGAATCTAAGGCTACATCAGGAGTATGGCAGAAAGCAAGCTTGGAGGAAGGTATAAACCTCTGCCCCTTTGAGTTTGATATGAGTTTTGAAATGGTTTTGATGTTTATGTAAAGTTAAGAGCATGATTAAGTAATTAGATGAATTGTTGGTTGAGTTTGGAGAATGGGTTATGAATTTATTGTGATTATTCATGGAGGATTTGACTGAGTGGAGGGTGTATAAGGTGGATGGTGAGTTTGGGATTGTTTGGTATTGATTTGAGTATGTTTTGAAAATGGAAAACATTACGATTATAGCCGTCGTAATGCCCGATTCCCGTTAACTCTAAAAACTGCCTAGAGTCCGGAAACTTAACTGCCTCTTTTGGTTCAGTGAGGAACATGAGTGTGTAGAGGTTTGTTTCTAGTTTACGTGAGCGCAAGAGTCATGCCGTTATGATTTACGGTTTAGGAGAAAAGTGAGTTTTAGTAAACGCCATTCGGAAGAATGACTCATCTCTGTTCAGCAACTTTGAGGATATATTTGGACCACTTCAGAGCCATATTAAAATGTGAAACTTTGAGGAATAATACTAGAGACAGTTAGGAAGGCTCACGAAAAAGATTCGGATTAAAAAGATTATTTTTCGATTTTATAAAAATGTTTTAGTCGAGGGCGCGCAAGTGAAAACCACTAAGAGCGAGACTTAAAAACCAAGGTTCCAAATGGTTAAGTATAACTTGGATTTGAGGATGGATTTCGAACCAAACTTGTGATATAAGTATTTAACGGATAACATGGACTTAGTATGAGCCTATAACGAGTTAGTAATTCCTTGGTTGTGTTTCGCTTACGTGTTTAAGCATTGAGTTATAAGTGGTTTATCGAGGGGATTAACCGTGTGCTTTCGTTTGACTTTGTCTAGATTGTTCGACATGGTCAGGAGCCCTATCACCTCTCGAGCATCAGGCAAGTTTACTAAACCTTACTCTATTATTAGAGGGGGCATATTTTCGAATGTTTAATACTTGTTGATTCAAAAATATATCTATATATATATTCTTTGTTCCAAGTATCGTGCAAGTTTCTAAAACCATACTTTGAAGTATACATATATTAGATGCAAGTTTTCTAAATCCCATGCTGTATTTCAGATTACACTATACTGATGATGCATATGATATGATAGATGCAAGTTTTCAAACCTCACATCGTATATAGATGTGATAGTATTAAAACTATTGAGATTATAGTATATGCATATGATAGATGCATGCTTTCAAACCTTACATCGTATATAGATGTAACGGTAATAAAAGATAGTGAGATATATATGTTACGTGTTTCTGATTTCGAAATGATACTTGTGGTGCTAAGTAAAAGTTATTGATATGAAGTTGAACTTATAAGCTATGGATATAGTAATATTTTGGAGCTGATGTGCTAAGCAAAACCCTCAGTAGGGGGAATATACTCTGCACTTATACTATGGACCGGGAATGGTATCAGTTGCTATCTAGGGTTATTTTATTGTGTTATTACAATTAATCTCGATAAGTGGTTTACAAATTAAAGATCATTTGGAGTTTAATCTATTAAGGGTATATTTTAAATATATGATGAATAGTTGTTATCTACCCTTTTTGATAAGAAAGTACTTGAGAATTATTTCTAAATAAATATTCTTTATTAAATATAGTTTGATTTAATTATTTAAAGCCCTACTTCTTAAGGAAGTATTTTGTGAAAACTATTTTTAAACCCTAGATAGCTAATAAAGTATATTTCAGTCAATTTTATGATGAATAGAGAAGGTTCCCAAATCTATTTCCTGTTTAAGTCTATATTCAGAAAGACTTAAATGTTCGCTCAAACTACCAATACTCGGGGGACCTTTCTCAAGTTTTAATGTTTGCTCGAGTGGACTGCCCGGTCCTAAACCTTTTTGAAACTACTCCTTCACCAGCTTTGTATCCAACTATCAAAAATGATTTGAATACTCCTTCAAGACTCGAGGAGTAAAAGCAGTGAAATCAGTTGTATCCATGAACAAGCATCAGCTTGGGAAATATGGGTGAATTTTCCTTTCCAACCAGATATGACTACTTTGTGGAGTCGTATACTTGGGGAACAAGGGAAAGGAACTTGATGTTTCAAAGTTATGGATATTCTCGAACTCGGAGAATGTGTAAGGGACTGAGTGGCGACCTGTCCCCTAAGGGAATTACGCATAGACCAGCAGTCTATGAGCGGGTCTGTTCTTCCCTTAGATGATTATCAGATAGTGCCCGACCGTAGGATGAGAGAAGAGTATCGGAGGCCCCTAAGGAATGGGTACCCCTAAGGAATGGGTATGCTCTTCCCCCTACAACCGATTGGCGGGGAGGTAGGTCAGTTAGCGTCTACCCTATTTTCCCTTCTACGTAGAAAAACAGCAGTGGGGAGTTGCCTTACGACTGATCATCGTAGAGGTATCCCTGTCGCCTAGAATCTCCAGTAAGAGTTCACCATCGATGAAAGAGCATGTTTCATGCGCGATCTCAGAAAAAAGAAAGTTTGTTCCAGTTATTCAGTTTCATGAAAGTTTTCAAAGAAAGATAGTTTATTCCAGCTATTCAGTTTCATGAAAGTTTTCAGAAAGGTTACTCAAGAGTAATCCAGTATATTCCAGTATATGAGTTATCAGAAAGCATATGAGATTACAAAAAGGTATATGATTGTTTTGAAAAAGGTATATGGAATCAGATGAGCTTAGAAAATGAATTGGAAATATTTTACATTGTATTTATTTCCAAATTATGATATGAGGTAAATGTTTGATATGAAAGATGATATTGAATTTTCCTTATAACTTCATCTTTTAAGTTATATGTTGATAGTCTGCTTATATTTATATAGCAGATATTTTACGGAAAGGATATACTGAGGTACCTTGTTATTTCATCTTTTATACTATACTAGAACTTTGTCCAATAGTATGAATATCGAAAGTTTGCAGAATATTATGGAGATGATATTTGAAATACAACAATGGTATTTTTGGAATACATTCCGATAAGGAAATGATTTCAGTATCAAGATATTTTGACAAATTATTGTCGCATACCCGCTTTATTTCTGGGTTGAATAAAAGGGCAGAATTATGCCATACTTTCATTACCTTGCTGAGCTATCGCTCACTCTTGCTATTATTTTATATATATTATATAGCAGCGAAGCAGGATGCCAATGGGACGGCACATACCTCGCAAGGCGTTTCCATTAAGCAGTTTCTAGCAGCGATCCCGAGAGTAGTACGAACCAATCGAATCAGGCTACGGCTTTTGGTATTCAACTCATGTATAGACATGAACGGTATAAGAGGATTGTGAGCATCAGAAGGCTAAGTTGGTAATGTAGCAATACTTAGAAATTGTATCAGTAACAGATTCAAAAGACATTTGGGTATTGTAATAAAAGTTATTTATTCCGCAATTGTTGTATTGTGTCGTTTCTGAGACTCTAACCTGTGTGTGTGTGTGTGTGAGACAGATGTTGTGGGGTCATGAGCAGGTAAATTATGAATGGTGTGAGTATTACAGGTAAGACAAGGAGTACATGGATTGTGACAACCCTAAATCCCTGACCCCGGATTTGGGGCTGTTACAACTTCCTATTTGGTTATCACCCTGGCCGCCTTCGGGCCCATTGTGCTATAAGGTCACTACATCGGCACCTGTTTCATTACCGTGTAAGCCTTTTCACCCAAGGTCACTACCTCGACGCCTGTTTCATCACCGGGTAAGCCTTGATAATTATGGTCACTACCCCGACACCTGTTTCATTGCCGTGTAAGCCCTTCCAGTCCCAGATGAAAAAAATCAATGAAACGGGAATCGGAATTTAATCCTGATTCCCCCAAGTACAGAATACTTGTCAAAACCTTGCAACAGTTCAGATTTTCTTACTCCGGAATATTTGAAGGGAGTAAGTCACAGTGTGGGTTGACATCAGTCAACGAAACTACGAATGATTACCACGTATTTTGAAATTACGACCTGGGAGTTTTTGTAAAATACCTCTAGTTCTGATAAATCAGAACTCGAAAACATATTCACTTTTAATGAAAGAGGCAAGTGAAATCATATGTTCACTTCCTGAGATGGATTCTCAATTTTTGATAAGTTCAAATCAAAATCATCATTCGAGATAACTAATTAAAGTAGTTGGGAACCCCTATTATACTCTCATAAATCCTTTTGAGATCAAAAAATATTTGCGTAAATACTAGAACCTTAAATAATAATATAACAAGGTTCTATGATTTTTAAATCATTTTTGGAATATTTAATAAATATTCAAATAATAAATATTGAATTATTATTCAATATAATATCACTTAAGTGAATATTCAAATATTATTCACTTATTTAAATAAATATCAAAATAATAAATATTGAATTATTATTCAATATGATTCCACTTAAGTGAATATTCACAATAATATTCACTTATTTAATAAATATTCAAAATAATGTTTTTAACAATATTATTTAATACCTCACATTAAATATCCAATAATATATATATATTGGAATATTTAATCAACATATATAAAATACAGCTGTCCCTGGACCCTCCAGTTTCTGACAGTATTATCAAGATAAAATAGTAATTTAACTCCTGGTCTATTATTTTAAAATCATCGTACAAGTGCTCTATCCTTAGAGCCTTTAAAACCTCGGTTTATATCTAGTATTTACATAGCATATAAACCTTATATCTTATTAAAGCTTTTTTTTTATCAAAAGCGTAAACAATTATAAATCTTCTCACAGCATTAAAGCAGAATATATCACAATATTAATCACCACAGAATCACTTATATGATGTAGGGTTTGAAAACTTGCATCTATCATATGCATATTATCATCTCCATAGTTTTAAAAAAAACCAACCACATCCATATACCATGTACGGTTTGAAAGCATGCATAATATCATATGCATATATTACATTTGAAAGCATGCATCTATCATATGCATCATTAGTATAAGTAATTTAAAATTACCGCATGGAATGAGAAAACATGCCTCGGGTCCTTGGTTGTTAGGGGTTCAAGAACTTGCCGGGAAATCTATAAACAAAGAAATACCCGATCAGTCCCCTGACTTAATCATTTAAAGTGCATTTAACTTAAGCACTAACGTTCTATTAACGAACATCAAATGTCTCGCTCTTGGTCACTTATAACCTCATGACATTCCTTAAACTCTTAAGTTAAAAGTTTGGGTGGAAATCTATTCTCAAAACCCAAGTACTTTACCATTAATAAACTCATGGTTTAAACTATCCCCTTAAGGGTATTTCACTTGCGCAACTTTGGTTCTCGCATTTTTATAAAATCGAAAAATTATCTATTTATCACGAAACCTCCTAGGTTCCTTTCCTAACTGTCCATACTAGTATCCATATTAATATCTCGACCCAATTCCATTTTTAAAGGGTTTGATCACAATCTCAAAGTTCATACAGTGAACTACTTAGTTATCCGAAACCGCTTTAACTAAAACGGATGTTTCTCCTAAACCGTAAATCGAAACGATACGATTCTTTCGCTAAAACAAACTAAAAAACAGAGCCTACATGATCATGGTCAGAAACCTCATTGTTATGTCTACAAGGTAGCCGTGGTCTCTGTCAAATCTTTCTAAGGAAAATCTGACATGGTAACGACGCTTAAACGCGATTCCCGTGTTTAAAACACTCTAATCAATTCATCAATCCATAACCAAGCAATCACAACCCAAGGATTTCATTTATACCATCTTATTACTGTCTAAACATGATCATAACACTAATCACTAGTTCAACCATTAATCAATCCACTAAACAATCATTATAACCAAGGATTCAACCTCTAATCCATACTATCTCAATTATCATCAAACTAATCATAAAAATCGAATTATAACTAAAGGTTTGAGATGTTTATACCTTCCTTGATGCTTGGTAAAGACTATCAAGAGCTTATATATCCTTGCTTGATCCTTAAACATCCTTAACAAGCCTTAAACTTCAAGAACAAATCAAGAACACTAAAAGTTACGATTCAAAACACTATTCATGCTCATCTTTTGATCAAGATTTGAACATGATATCATCCATGGATGAAGCTAGGATTTAGAGATTTCCTTAGTTTAGAAATATGGAAGCTTTAGAATCCGTCCTTGCAATTTTTGGAGAAGTGGAAGTGGTAGCAAAAATTTTAAGGGTTTGAAGAACAAAAAGGGCCGAATATTTCTATCTTGTTCTTGATAGTTGTTCTTGCTTTTCTTTTCTTTTCTTTTGGAAATTAAATTCCTAATTAAATGCATCCAATTTTGTGTGGTTGTGGTGGAGTTTTGTCATCCAAGACACATGGCTTTTTAATTTGTGGTTGTGATGAAAGTGGTGACAAGGTGGTGATTCATCACCTTGTCATCACTTGTCATCACCTATGTCACCCTCCTGCATCATGCTTATGTCATTTCTTGTATCATCAATCCTCTTATATGATGCACTTGATGATCTTATATGATACTTCCCCTTAGGTTAGGGTTTAATCCATAATTCGTTATGCTTCTATTTCGCGATAGGTTCAAGTGATTTTGAAAACGTTTCTCTGTACCAATGTTAGGAGATACTTCCTTGATCTTTTCATTACCTTGGTTTAATATATGATCCTAGATTTCTTACCTTGGCTTAAGATATGATCATGGATTTCTCATTCGACATACTTTCTCAAAACGAGCAAATCAATACATCCTTGATTGTCCGATGAAGAGTGATCAAAATTTAAAGTTGGAATCTCCCGATTCTGATCGCGTTTACATTCACTTATTCACCTTATACATCACTAATATAACTTCGAAACATTCATTCCATGTCTTCCATATAGTGTGGTCTGAAGTATTTTTCATCAGCAAATTCACTGTTCATCAACATTTACTATTCATCAATTTTTTTTTAACTAAGTCCAAAATTTGGGGTTATTACATTAGTCCTTACCAGTCTTCCCATTCGAGTCATATCACCATTATAACCAATTTTGATGAAGAACTCTCGGAGTATAGCCTCAGAAAAGAATGGAGCAAAAAAGGTAGGGCTACCCAGGTGCAGAGATCGTTGAACAATAGCAGGGGTAACCTCATACAAATCATTCCTATAGGAAAAAGTGAGGTGAGGTTGGGTATTAGAAGTACCTGGAGTGTAGGTAGCAGTACTCCAAATCTGCATCACCGCCTGTGCAGAAATTGCTTGGTGTTCAGTTAGAGCAAACCCAATTGGACTTGAAGCCAGAAATCCTGAATTAGGTGAAATTCGGATGGAGCTTTTGTCTTATCCGGAATTGCAGAGTAGTTGTTTGTGACAAATAGGATACCATCATTCGTGAGATTTTTGTTTGTTGAAGCCGGAAAGTGAATTGTTGCCATTGTTGATAGAAAAAAGTTTCGAGAGAAAAGTATATTGTCACACAATAAAAAAGTATTACACAATTAGTTGTGAACTGGACAATATCTTTTGAGTGTAGTTAGCATCAATTTTTCCGAAAAACCAGAGTAATGATGATATTGGAACACTTATCGTGTAAAAAAAATGGCTATGCACGATTTCTGAGGACGCGTGATTATAGCGCTATACACAACGGTTGTATAGAATAGCGCGTGTGAATCACGCGAGTTGACACCTGTTAATCAGCCATAATTAAATATCTCCCTGCAATCAGCTATTAGAACCACATCAATAAAAACTAATTTATCGATTTAAAAAATCTTGCTTAGAGAGAGAATATAGGAGTGTGGAGGAGTCCAACAGTCAGTTAAATGTTGTCTTGGAACTCAACACGCTTCATATTGTAACGATTCTAAATTTCGACTTAAATATTTTAATGAAACGTACATTTTATTGTTAGGTGTTTATTATGTGCAATAATTGTTATGTGCTTAGAATTATGAATTATTCACTTTGTGAGTAATTAGTTAATTGTGTATCTGGTTTCTAAATTTTATTTAAGTGCTCTGTAAATTTATTTAAGTCATATAATAATTATATTAAATTTAGAGTATGCTAAATTATTTAATTAAGTAGCATAAAATATTTCTTAGCATTATTTTTATTTTATTTTAGTTTTAAAACTCATGATTTAAATTTTTATAACCACTTCATTATTTTAATTATTTATTTTGAGAGATGCTACACCTTCTAGATTATTTACTTTCAATAGGTAATTTATTTATTTACCTAGTGAATGGTAAAATTCTATTTAAAATTTATTTTTGGGATTAAAAGACATTTTATTTGATTATTCTTTGTAAATGTAATTTTATTTATCTAATCTACAAGAGTTATTTGTAGAATAATATTTCTATTGTATCTAGAAATGGGATTATGAATTTACATCATAGTCCTTGATTTTTACTATCTTAGTATTTTATTTAATTGGGCATTTTGTTATTTAATAATTAAATAACCAAAAAGTGTTTACTTTTACATTACTTTTAATTCCCCTATAAAAACCCCCACCCACCCCCATCGGCTCCCCACTCCCGTTCTTTTGTCTTCTTCTTCTCTCCCCAAAACCCCATTTCTCTCTCTATAACACTCCCTTTGTTCTTCATCTCTTACAAAATTAAAACCACCATAACTTATGTTTCTCTCATCCAAATTACAAGTGTGAGTAACCAAAACACTCCTCTCTCAAATCTCTACAACCCTCTTGTACTAATTTCGAGTTTTATCATGGTTTCAAAATTGGGAATTTTCGGATTTAAGGGTCTTTATGCATAAAGCTTACATGCAAACACTAGTACAAAAATGACCTTTTACGTCGGTTAAATAAGTAATATACGTCGGTTAAATGGCGACATATAGCAGGGGGACGTATATAGTAATGACATCTTTTACGTCGGGCAAAACAACGACGTAAAAGGTAGAATATACGTCGGCTATTAGCCGACGTAAAAAACCAAAAAAACCGACGTAAAATGTTAGCATTGCCGACGTATAAAAAACAAAATCCGACGTATATTGTTTGCTTTTATGTCAGTTCATTTAGACAACCAACGTATATAAATTATGTTTTATGTCGCCATTGTGAGAACTGACATATATTGTCCAAAATTTTTTAAATTTTTTAAATTTTATTTCTTTGTTCCCCTATTTAAAAACATGTTCAACAATTAAAAAATATGCTTCAACAAAATTTTGTGCAACCAAAAACTGCAGTAACCGAAACTTTCCGGCATTCAGATTCAATCAGAATATAATCGTAGACTAAATAACATAATTACAAAAGATTATGAAAAAATATATGTTGGTAGGTTATCATTTACAAATTACCCACTATGGCTTGGTACAAGATCAGGTTTAGGGTTTTTGTGTTTCGCTCATAACTATATAAATTAGTACTCGACTTGGTAGCAGTCCCCTGTCTGGAACTTTTCTCTGCCTGCCTTGAAAATAAAGATCACCATAATTTGTCATTAAGTTCATGACTTTGAGTGTGTTCTTGCAAACAGAAACCTCCCCTAAATATCATTCAACAAATGCTGAGAGTACAAATTTCTTTGAACAGCTTTATCAGTACTCCAGAAATTGATAAAGCACCTACAACAAAAAGATAACCTTTACATGACAATTTAATTTATAAGTACTAAAAACTAAACATTAATAATGTTCATAAACAGGAGTTTAGAGTAATCCACTGATTTGTTCATTGTTAGCAAAAGAGTAGAATTTTTGCAATCGAAAGTACTCACACATACTAGTGATGTTCGATCATAATCTGTTATTTAAACTAAATTGAAAATGGGAAATGTAAATTAGGTGAATATTCAAATGAGAAAGTATGTATAAAACATCTGCACGGGTGAGAGAAAATCAAGAATCAATAAAAAGGAGGTGTCTTAAAGACAAGGAAAAAATGTAGGAAATCTTTTTTCATCACAGGAGGGAGTCAAACAAAAATAACCTGTAATTCTATCACTATAGACACTTAGGGAGTACATTCTTGATGGCAAAAGTTAAAAGATTAGTAACTATCAAAACCATGTGTCTGACAAACATATTTGCAAGACAATCGCCTTATTTTTGTTAGACCTGATTGAACCGGTCCTGATGCTTTCAGTTTTGTTTTCCATTTTACTAGAGAAATTCATCACGATACCAGGGCCATATATATTACCCTTTTCTATTGTTCATTACATATTTGTACATCAAAGATGTGATCAGAGATGTGGAAGGTTTTGAAATTTAGTAAACACTAAACAGACATCTAAGGCAATACATTACATATCCTAACCTTCACGAATTCCATTAAGAAAACAGTCCAAGTGATAGTTTTATACAAACATGATAGTTTTATGTTTACTTCTGCATGCACAATTTATTATTCAGTGACAGGCCTGAGCTAGATGGAGAGCACCTCTAGGTATACCACAGTGTCTTGTAAAAATTATATACACACGTGCTATATGTTATACTTGAGAGCAAACCAAAGACAAGGAGAATTGCCAATCACTTTTAAGGACAAAGTTCCGGTATAGATTAAACTTTGATACTCGTCCTAGAGTTAAAAAATATATCTTGGACTACTTAATAAAATCTGAACAGCCAGGATCAATGATAAAATAGAAAAATGATATACAATAATTAGACTACCGACTATAGAATAATTGTAATCAACCCTGTCCTTGAAGTTGGAACTTAGAAACTTTGACATGACGGTAATTCTTTTTTACGTAATGCCATACAATGTGACTCCAACATAGGAACTCTTTTACCATTTGTAATTTCCATACAATGTGACTCCAATATTAAAACCCTTTTACCCATTGCAATTCAGAAAATAATGCAAGTGTTAGATTAATCAACGAAATAAGGAACTTAGCAGATGATTGTCATATAATAGACAAGAGACAGTGTGGCTAATAAGAAGTGAAGTAATATATATGAGAATGGAAAGAACAAATTCAAGCCAGTAGTATAAGATTCTGAGATATTTATTATGCTAGTCCTTTCCATTGAAGATACAATCATAACTTTAGTTGTCCTATCAGGTATCAACAAATTCTATATTTTTAAAATTTTACTTGTGTCCATTAGAAGCATTCTAAGAGCACGGTCTTTGTAAAGATGCATCAAAAGCTGATATAATCTATAAAATTTATGTTGAGGCCACCAACTGAATATTCAGTTTATGTTTAATTAAATCAGTAGAGCGATGCAATCTACAGATGCTAGAAGATTCAGTAACACATTATAACATGCATTCAACAAATACGAGTTGCACCAATTACTGAGGCTAGTAACAGGCGGCAATTGTTCGCCCAATCTACTAATTTAGACAACAAGGAACCAGTTAGAGAATAATGGTAAGGTGCTCAAAAGTAGCCAACCCAGAACTATATTAGAATTGGTTTTGTGCGTGAGAATAAATCACACAAGAAGACATATGAATTAACCGATAAACAATAAGCAAATCGATATACATACATACATATACAAGCTTTAACAAATCAATATATATATATATATACATATACATATTCATATACATTCACATAAAATTAAAGTACGGACCTGGAGTAGAGTAAAGTAGCCAATTGTAATTGAAAAGCAGAGTATACAAATCCAGTTCGCAAGAACTTACATCCATTAATCCTGCAAATTAATCCATTTAGGGCACAAACCAAATTAGCGCAGGGCATACAAATTCGAACCCAATTAGAGTATGGGTTACAGATGTTGAGAGAGAGTATTTAGTGATTGGATTGATAGAGATCGAGCTTTTTTGTCTAGGGTTTAAATTGGGGCTTTAGTTTAGTCGAGGATGAGACTTCGAGAGTATACTGAGCAAGTCCAAATTTAAATTATTATGTTACTTTAAGTTTGAGCTTTTGTACGTCGTTGATTAAAAAACCCGTCGTATAAAGTACCATTATATACGTCCGCTCTCAAAAGGGCGTCGTAAAAAAAAGTCTTATACGTCGGCATTTTAAGAACCGATGTATATGATTTACTATATACGTCGGTTAATTACTAAAGCGACGTAAAAAATACTTATAAAAGCTTAATATATGTCGGTTTTATAGTAATTCGACGTATAACAATAGTATATATGTCGGTTTTATATAAGTACGACGTAAAATAGGCGACGTAAAAAATCATATTTGTACTAGTGAAAGGTCGATTGTGTGTATTTAGGGTCATTCTCGATGAGACCCATTGTTTTGGGCTCATCCGAGAAGAAACCCGACCATGGCAATGATCCTTGTGAGCCATGGTCTTGATTTTTATGTTTAAAAGTTGAACTCAAGTTCATTTTGTTGATGCATGTCACTAATTTAATGATCCATGATGATTTTGATTAAAGTTGTTAGTGGGTTTCGATTTTTATTAATTATATATGTTGTATGTGATGTGGGTAGTAAGAATTTGAAATATTATGAGTTGCATGTTGGTTTAAGAGAAAGTATGATTTTATTTTATTTATAGATGTTAGTTGCAATTAAAAAATTTGTTGATTAAACTTTGGCTTGAGGTTGAAATGGTTGTGGTTTGAAGGATGGGAGTTAAGGTGGAAGAGGATAGTTAAAAAGAGAAAGAGAGGGAGAAGCCGAGGGGGAGAGAGAGAGGTCGGATGAGAGAGAGGGAGAGAGAGCCCGAGAGAGAGAGAGAGAGAGAGAGAGAGGCCGAGAGAGAGAGAGAGAGAGAGAGAGAGAGAGAGAGAGAGAGAGAGAGAGAGAGAGAGAGAGAGAGAGAGAAGAGAGAGAGAGAGAGATGAAGTTAGAAGGGAAGGAATTGATTTAAAAACTTTGAGTTTGGAAGTGTGATTTTCAAAAATGTATTCATAGGTGTGTGTATTTTCAAAATGAATAGGTGTGTGTATTTTCAAAATGTATTCATAAGTGTGTGTATTTTCAAAATGAATAGGTGTGTGTATTTTCAAAATGAGTAGGTGTGTGTATTTTCAAAGAGTGTTCATAGGTATGTATTTTCAAAATATATGGTGTATGAGAGGGGGTGAGTGACTAAAAGAGTGATTTTAAAGGTGTGCGTAAGGTTAAAAATGTAAACTTAGGTAATGTGTGTTTTCGCAAAGGTTGTGTAACTTGAGTTAGTGTATGTGTGTGTGTGCGTATTCTTTTAAAATGTGTTCACCATTGTGTTCTTGTGTGTGTGTACTTGTTCGTGTGTGTGGTTAGGTGTTAGTATAATGAGAGAGTGAGAAAAAGGAGGAAGGCCGAGAGGCCATGAAGAGAGGAAGTGTTGGGGGTAGTGTGGTAATGTCATAATTTTATTTATCTTAAGTGGTATACATGGTCACTTCTATGCTAATTGTTTAGTTGAACTCTAATTGAGATAGGTTGTCGTCAATGGAATAAGTATGTGGTATAATGGATTTATGTGGACATCTTTAATTAGACTTTGTATTGCTTTAGCAATTAGGATTGGGTTTTGATTAGTTAAATCGAAACTTAATCGTAAGTTGATGTATGTGATTGGTATACTTCTTGAGGTACGTATACATGGCTTATATGATTAAGTGTTAAGGATGTCATGTGATGTTAAGTGACTACATGATTTAATGTTAATTAAGTCGTTAAAGTATTATGTGCTTCTTAAGTGATTACCTGGTTATATATATATAAGAATATATGATTGTATAATGATGGGGTAGAAATACTTAGAGATACGTAAACAAAGCTGAGGTACTAAGGATTAGAGACTAAGACAATACTATATTCTTGTATAGGTTCCAGTAGAAGGCTAGGCAAAGAGCCAGTGGAAGTGAAGTTGGAACCCTGAGATTCAGATACTGAGATATTGTCTACTTAAGGCAAGTATACGTTAAACTCTTACTTGTCCTTTAAATTATTATTATGCAATCAATTTCCATACTACGTTATTGCATCCCTTTTCACCTTACCCTTCTTATAAAACCTACAATTGTTCCTTTAACTTTGCTTTGTCATATAAGCCTTTTTCCTTGACTTATACCTTGTTGACCTCTGTTAACTTTTGAATACCCGGAGCTTACTTATTCCCTTGTTCATTTACTTACCATGCTTTTCAATTGTTCATTCTTTAAGCCCCTGCAATAAAATCTTGAACTAGTTTATGCCCTGAAATGAACATCGAATATGTTAAAAGCCTCTTGTTCATTTAATCCTTTTGTTTGATGTACTCATGAATGGAACAAACTTTGGCCGTGGCGGCGGTCCTGGTTACTTATGTATGTATTTTAAGGCCAATGTGTGCCTAAGGATCCTGAATGTTAGGACCTGGTGAAAACCTGGTCTGGAGCTTTATGTGGCTGATCACCCATATAGCTCGTACCGTCTTACCGGAAGTTCCAATTCCATTTCTTAGATCTTTTCCTTTGAATAGAAATGTATATCTTGAAACTATTGATTACCAGTTGATTACCATTTAATTACCAGTTGATTACCATTTAATTACCATTCGATTACTAATGGATTTCTAGTTACATATGTTGTGGATTATACTTGCTGTGCATTCTTTGGCTCATTTTCTTGTTTTTACCTTAACCTTTTAGTGAAGTCAGAAGATGGTCCGTACATTCCGCACTGCTAGGAAGTCTTTTGCTAGAGAGTTTGCTGCTAGGAGCGGCCCGTGGTTTAGGTTCCCGACCCATGCACAGGTTCTAGATGCCTAAGTGCTTTTGGTTTCCTAATAGACTTAAGACATTTGGTTTAAGTTGTAATATTTAAATTGTTTAGACTTGTAAAACTTAATTAGTAACTCATTTAAATGTTGGAACTTAGATATGTTGTTTCATACTTCGACCTGGTAGCGATCTTGGCTTAGGGTATGGTTTCCATTTATTAGATGCATGCCTAGGTTTTATGTTATATTATGTAAATGTTCGTGGCACTGGTTTGGGGGTGTCACGGGTTTGGTATCAGAGCCACAGGTTGAAGTCATTGAAACAACGTAGGAAAATTGAACATAGGATAGGAATTATAGATCACTAAAGATAGGAATTAGCTATAAGTCATACTAAGTTAGATAGATTATCAAGAATAGGATTTATCACTTAAGGATAGGTTAGATAAAGGTTATCACCTAGGTAGGATTTTATTATTAACGCAGTAACTATTATTATGTATGTGTTACGTTATTATTGCAGTACCCGGATGCTAGTGTAGATGAGTCAAAGAGACGTCGTAGGAGAGGGGGATCCCCAGATACCCCACTTGAGGTTGATTCTGATGCTGAGACCGATCCATTTGATGATTCATCCTTTGATGGCTCTGATGAGTCTGAGACTGAGCTAGTGTTCCAGCCACCTCCCCGAGTTGCTAGATCACCGTCACCACCTGTTGTTTCCCCATCAGTCTTGCATGGAGTTCCTGTTCATCCATCCAGCCATACTAGTGTTCCGCATAGCGTCTTTGTGTTGCTAGCTCGTCAGAGTGATACTCTCTTTGGACGGGATTCGGAGGTCCGTGCTTTGGTCGACTCCTTAGTGGGTGGAGCCCCTGTACCATCTCCTTCTTCAGGGTTAGGTGTTAGACTCCAGTCATTAGTGGATGTGACTAACCGTGGACTCCGTGGACTTGAGACTTGCGCCGACATAGATAGAGGTTTTGATGAGATTGTCAGGATGGTTCGTTTCTTGTTGACTAGGATAGCTAGGACTTTGGCAGGTGAGGGCTCGACCGCTGATGACTAGAAATGGTTCCTGATGCTACTGAGAGGTTGCCATAGTTGTTTAGTGGCAGACCTATTTACTTTATGTTATGATTAGCTGTTTGGTGACATGGCCATCGTATTAGACACTATTTATGGGTTGTACTATTATTAATGACTCTTTTATTCGTACTCTGTATCAGATTCGTACTGTTGGTGACTGTTTATCAGTCAATGGTTTATTTATGTGATTTCCTTTTTATCGTACCCATACATACCTCTATATATCAACATCCTGTTTACATTTCAGTACCATATTGCTTAGATACTGCCAAATTTCGATATTATAGAACTGTATAATCAACTATTTTCCTCTTATCAGTAAGATGCCTCCAAAAAGAAATACTCGTACCAGAAACCAGAACCCGCCAGAAGGGCAAGACAACCCCAACATGGCTGAAATGATGGAACTTCTCCGACAACAAACAGCTGCCCTTACCCAACAACAACTACTTCAACAACAGTTTCAGCAACAACCACAACAAAATCAACCACCACCTGCACAGACTGTAACCTTCAAGACCTTCCAAGGTGTTAAACCCCCAGAATTTGAAGGTACCACTAACCCAATTGCGGCCAAAACTTGGTTAAAAGAAATAGAAAAAGCTTTTGCCTTAGTGAATGTTGGAGCTGACCAGAAGACGATATTCGCTAGTTACTTGTTGAAGGGAGAAGCTACTTATTGGTGGGAATCTGTTAGCGCTTTAGAAGGAACTGCTGTGATAATATGGGATAGGTTCACCGAACTGTTCTTCGACAAGTACTTTCCAAGGTACATTCAAAATCAGATGGAGTTGAAATTTTTCGAACTTAGGCAAGAAAACTTGAGCGTCGCAGAATACGAGAAGAAATTTACGGAGTTAGCTAGATTTGTACCCGAGTATGTGAATACTGAGGAAAAGAAAGCTAAGAGATTTCAGCAAGGACTTAAACCGTGGATTCGCAGTAGAGTGGCAGTTTTTGAGTTGAACACATATGCGGGAGTGGTTCAGAAGGCAAGTATTGTGGAAAGTGAGAGTGAGTACTCCCAGAAGGAAAAAGAAAGCAAGAAAAGGAAGACAGGTTCGTTAGATCAAGGACAAGGAAGTTTCCAAAACAAGGACAAGAAGTTTGGATTTCGGCAAAACAGAGGAGCACCCTTTCGAAGGCAAGAAGGGGGAAATATGAACCCAGGGAATCGCCCACAGAACCACCCACAAAACCGACCACAGAATACCGAGCAACCAAGATTACCAAGACCTCCAATAATGGAATGCAAGACTTGTGGGAAGAAGCACGCCGGAGTTTGTAACAAACCTAGAATGGTGTGTTATAGATGCAACCAGAAGGGCCACTTTGCTAATGAATGTCGCAACCCAAGACCGAACGTCACGTGTAACAAGTGTGGAAAGGTCGGACACATTGCCAGGGAATGTAAGACTCCAGTTCAAAGTGGGAATCTGTTAAGGCTAACAGCGCCTCCTCCACTTAATCAAGCTCAAGCAAGGACATTCAATTTGAATATCAGAGATGCAGTTCAGAACCCAGACGTAGTTGCAGGTACGCTTTTCGTCAACACCATAAGTGCCAACGTGTTAATTGATTCTGGTGCTACTAGGTCATTCATTTCTAAGGAATTCGCTGCTAAATTGAATTGTGAAACTCAAGTATTAAACAAGGCCTTAGATATTGTGATAGCTAATCAAGATCGCATACCCGTAAATCAAATTTGCCCCAGTTGTGAGATAGTTATCTCTGGAACTCTTTTTCTTGTGGATTTGATACCTTTCAAGTTAGGAGAATTTGATGTAATCCTAGGAATGGATTGGTTGGCTAAAAAAGAAGCGCAGATCGATTGTAGGAATAAGAAAATGACTTTGCGAACTCCGACTGGCGACACCGTAGTATTTAAGGGTCAGAAACAGACTAAGACCTTTCTCACCATCATTTAAACAAAGAGATTGCTACGACAAGGTTGTGAAGCCTATCTTGCACACGTGGTAGATACAAGGAAAGAAACACTAGGTATAGGAGAGATCCCAGTGGTCAATGAGTTTCCCGACGTATTTCCAGAAGAACTTCCAGGATTACCCCCTGACAGGCAATTGGAATTCGCCATCGAATTAATACCCGGCGCGGAACCAGTTTCGAAAGCTCCCTATAGAATGGCACCTATAGAAATGAAGGAATTGGCAACCCAGCTGCAAGAACTTTTAGATAAAGTCATCATAAGGCCAAGTGTTTCCCCGTGGGGCGCACCCGTGTTATTTGTAAAGAAAAAAGATGGAAGTATGAGGTTATGCATCGACTATCGAGAATTGAACAAGTTGACAATCAAGAATAAGTACCCTCTTCCCAGGATAGACGACTTGTTTGACCAACTGAAAGGAGCATCATATTTTTCCAAGATTGACTTGAGATCCAGATATCATCAGCTGAAGATCAAACCCGAAGACATATCGAAAACAGCCTTCAGAACAAGGTATGGACATTATGAATTCTTAGTGATGTCTTTTGGATTAACTAATGCACCTGCTGCTTTTATGGACTTAATGAACCGAGTCTTCAAGAAGTATTTGGACAAGTTCGTGATCGTATTCATCGATGACATACTGATATATTCTAAGACGGAAGTAGAACATGTTGAACATTTAAGGATAGCTCTGGATATCTTGAGAAAGGAGAAGCTGTACGCAAAGTTCTCTAAGTGTGAGTTTTGGATGAAAGAAGTGCAGTTTCTCGGGCACATAGTCAGCAGTGAAGGAGTAACAGGGGATCCAGCCAAGATAGAAGCAGTGGTAAATTGGGAAAGACCAAGAACCCCGACAGAAGTAAGAAGTTTCATGGGATTAGCCGGATACTACCGACGATTTGTTAAGGACTTCTCCAAGATAGCCACACCTTTGACTCAGCTTACCAGAAAGAATCAGACATTTGAATGGAGTGATAAGTGTGAAAAGAGTTTTCAAGAACTAAAGGAAAGATTGGTGACTGCACCTGTTTTAGCACTACCTGATGACCAAGGAAACTTTGTGATTTACAGTGATGCTTCGCATAAAGGATTGGGATGCGTATTGATGCAACGTGACAAGGTAATATCGTATGCTTCTAGACAATTAAAACCCCATGAGCAAAAGTATCCTACACATGACTTGGAACTAGCTGCTATAGTGTTTGCGCTAAAGATTTAGAGACACTACCTCTACGGAGAAAATTGCGAGATTTTCACCGACCATAAGAGCCTGAAGTACATCTTCACCCAAAAGGAACTGAACATGAGACAAAGAAGATGGTTAGAATTGATCAAGGACTACGATTGCACCATCAATTATCACCCGGGCAAAGCGAATGTGGTAGCGGATGCGTTAAGCCGAAAAGAAAGGTTGAACATGTTGACCATGACCAAGGAGTTGTCTAAAGAATTTGAGAAGTTGAACTTAGAGTTTTATGCCCCAGGATCTACTAGTGAGATGCTTTATACCATGACATTTCAACCAGAACTATTGGAGAAGATTAAAAGATGCCAAGAAGAAGTGATGAATCATGAGGTCACTGATTTGACCGGAGAAGAATTGTGCACGCAAAAAGATGACAAGGGAATTTTGAGATTTTGTTCAAGAATTTGGATACCCAATGCGACAGAACTGAAAAGCGAGATTTTGTACGAGGCTCACAACTCGAAGTATTCAATTCATCCTGGAAGCACTAAGATGTACCATGACTTAAAGGAAAACTTTTGGTGGCCTGACATGAAGAGAGAAATTGCAGAATGGATTAGTAAATGTTACACTTGTCAAAGAGTCAAAGCAGAACATCAGAGACCGAGCGGATTGCTACAACCACTAGAGATTCCCGAGTGGAAGTGGGAACACATTACGATGGACTTCATTGTGGGATTACCGAGAACTAAATCAAATCACGACGCTATTTGGATTGTCGTGGATAGACTGACGAAATCAGCTCACTTTCTTCCGATCAACGAAAGATTCTTAATGGATAAGCTCGTTCACTTGTACCTGAAGGAGATAGTGGTACGCCATGGAGTTCCCGTGTCTATTGTATCAGACAGAGATCCCCGATTCAACTCAAGGTTTTGGAGACAATTCCAAGAATGCTTAGGGACTCAACTAAAGATGAGCACAACTTACCATCCACAGACTGACGGTCAAAGTGAAAGAACCATTCAAACAATTGAGGACATGCTAAGGGTCTGTGCCCTGGATTTTGAAGGTAGTTGGGACGAACATTTGCCTCTAGTAGAGTTCTCGTACAACAACAGTTACCACGCCAGTATCGGAATGCCTCCCTACGAAGCTTTGTATGGAAGAAAATGCTGATCGCCAATATGTTGGGACGAAGTTGGAGAACGCAAGATATTTGGACCAGAATTAATTCAGCAAACGAAAGAAACTGTGGAACTCATCCAGAAGAGATTGATAACTGCTCAAGATAGACAAAGGAAGTACGCAGATCCAACCAGGAAGAATGTAGATTTTGAAGTAGGTGAACCCGTGTTACTAAAGGTGTCACCATGGAAAGGTTTGACTAGATTCGGAAAGAGAGGAAAGCTTAGTCCGAGATTTGTCGGCCCTTTTGAAATTCTAAGACGTATAGGGAAAGTTGCGTATGAACTAGCTTTACCACCCCATATGCAGCACATTCACAATGTATTCCATGTCTCGATGCTCAAGAAGTATCATCCTGATTCCAAGCATGTAGTTGAGTATGAACCGGTAGAAATTCAGACAGATTTGTCCTATGTAGAGCAACCAATCGAGATATTAGATCGTAGAGAGAAAGTACTTAGAAATAAAACAGTTGTATTAGTGAAAGTATTGTGGAGGAACCCCAAGGTTGAAGAATCAACTTGGGAGTTAGAAAGCGAAATGTTAGAAAAGTACCCTCAGCTGTTTACGTAATAGATTCTGAGCACAGAATCCTTTTAGGGGGGGATGATGTAACGATTCTAAATTTTGACTTAAATATTTTAATGAAACTTACATTTTATTGTTAGGTGCTTATTATGTGCAATAATTGTTATGTGCTTAGAATTGTGAATTATTCACTTTGTGAGTAATTAGTTAATTGCGTATCTGGTTTCTAAATTTTATTTAAGTGCTCTGTAAATTTATTTAAGTCATATAATAATTATATTAAATTTAGAGTATGCTAAATTATTTAATTAAGTAGCATAAAATATTTCTTAGCATTATTTTTATTTTATTTTAGTTTTAAAACTCATGATTTAAATTTTTATAACCACTTCATTATTTTAATTATTTATTTTGAGAGATGCTACACCTTCTAGATTATTTACTTTCAATAGGTAATTTATTTATTTACCTAGTGAATGGTAAAATTCTATTTAAAATTTATTTTTGGGATTAAAAGACATTTTATTTGATTATTCTTTGTAAATGTAATTTTATTTATCTAATCTACAAGAGTTATTTGTAGAATAATATTTCTATTGGATCTAGAAATGGGATTATGAATTTACATCATAGTCCTTGATTTTTACTATCTTAGTATTTTATTTAATTGGGCATTTTGTCATTTAATAATTAAATAACCAAAAAGTGTTTACTTTTACATTACTTTTAATTCCCCTATAAAAACCCCCACCCACCCCCATCGGCTCCCCACTCCCGTTCTTTTTTCTTCTTCTTCTCTCCCCAAAACCCCATTTCTCTCTCTATAACACTCCCCTTGTTCTTCATCTCTTACAAAATTAAAACCACCATAACTTGTGTTTCTCTCATCCAAATTACAAGTGTGAGTAACCAAAACACTCCTCTCTCAAATCTCTACAACCCTCTTGTACTAATTTCGAGTTTTATCATGGTTTCAAAATTGGGAATTTTCGGATTTAAGGGTCTTTATGCATAAAGCTTACATGCAAAGGTCGATTGTGTGTATTTAGGGTCATTCTCGATGAGACCCATTGTTTTGGGCTCATCCGAGAAGAAACCCGACCATGGCAATGATCCTTGTGAGCCATGGTCTTGATTTTTATGTTTAAAAGTTGAACTCAAGTTCATTTTGTTGATGCATGTCACTAATTTAATGATCCATGATGATTTTGATTAAAGTTGTTAGTGGGTTTCGATTTTTATTAATTATATATGTTGTATGTGATGTGGGTACTAAGAATTTGAAATATTATGAGTTGCATGTTGGTTTAAGAGAAAGTATGATTTTATTTTGTTTATAGATGTTAGTTGCAATTAAAAAATTTGTTGATTGAACTTTGGCTTGAGGTTGAAATGGTTGTGGTTTGAAGGATGGGAGTTAAGGTGGAAGGAGGATAGTTAAAAAGAGAAAGAGAGGGAGAAGCCGAGGGGGAGAGAGAGAGGTCGGATGAGAGAGAGGGAGAGAGAGGCCGAGAGAGAGAGAGAGAGAGATGAAGTTAGAAGGGAAGGAATTGATTTAAAAACTTTGAGTTTGGAAGTGTGATTTTCAAAAATGTATTCATAGGTGTGTGTATTTTCAAAATGAATAGGTGTGTGTATTTTCAAAATGTATTCATAAGTGTGTGTATTTTCAAAATGAATAGGTGTGTGTATTTTCAAAATGAGTAGGTGTGTGTATTTTCAAAGAGTGTTCATAGGTATGTATTTTCAAAATATATGGTGTATGAGAGGGGGTGAGTGACTAAAAGAGTGATTTTAAAGGTGTGCGTAAGGTTAAAAATGTAAACTTAGGTAATGTGTGTTTTCGCAAAGGTTGTGTAACTTGAGTTAGTGTATGTGTGTGTGTGCGTATTCTTTTAAAATGTGTTCACCATTGTGTTCTTGTGTGTGTGTACTTGTTCATGTGTGTGGTTAGGTGTTAGTATAATGAGAGAGTGAGAAAAAGGAGGAAGGCCGAGAGGCCATTAAGAGAGGAAGAAAGAAAAGAGGAAGTGTTGGGGGTAGTGTGGTAATGTCATAATTTTATTTATCTTAAGTGGTATACATGGTCACTTCTATTCTAATTGTTTAGTTGAACTCTAATTGAGATAGGTTGTCGTCAATGGAATAAGTATGTGGTATAATGGATTTATGTGGACATCTTTAATTAGACTTTGTATTGCTTTAGCAATTAGGATTGGGTTTTGATTAGTTAAATCGAAACTTAATCGTAAGTTGATGTATGTGATTGGTATACTTCTTGAGGTACGTATACATGGCTTATATGATTAAGTGTTAAAGATGTCATGTGATGTTAAGTGACTACATGATTTAATGTTAATTAAGTCGTTAAAGTATTATGTGCTTCTTAAGTGATTACCTGGTTATATATATATAAGAATATATGATTGTATAACGATGGGGTAGAAATACTTAGAGATACGTAAACAAAGCTGAGGTACTAAGGATTAGAGACTAAGACAGTACTATATTCTTGTATAGGTTCCAGTAGAAGGCTAGGCAAAGATCCAGTGGAAGTGAAGTTGGAACCCTGAGATTCAGATACTGAGATATTGTCTACTTAAGGAAAGTATACGTTAAACTCTTACTTGTCCTTTAAATTATTATTATGCAATCAATTTCCATACTACGTTATTGCATCCCTTTTCACCTTACCCTTCTTATAAAACCTACAATTGTTCCTTT
The DNA here is from genome assembly GCA_030848705.1 of Heracleum sosnowskyi. Taxonomy (NCBI): domain Eukaryota; kingdom Viridiplantae; phylum Streptophyta; class Magnoliopsida; order Apiales; family Apiaceae; genus Heracleum; species Heracleum sosnowskyi. The sequence continues at coordinate 88,944,271 of CM061236.1, forward strand.
AACTTTGCTTTGTCATATAAGCCTTTTTCCTTGACTTATACCTTGTTGACCTCTGTTAACTTTTGAATACCCGGAGCTTACTTATTCCCTTGTTCATTTATTTACCATGCTTTTCAATTGTTCATTCTTTAAGCCCCTGCAATAAAATCTTGAACTAGTTTATGCCCTGAAATGAACATCGAATATGTTAAAAGCCTCTTGTTCATTTAATCCTTTTGTTTGAAGTACTCATGAATGGAACAAACTTTGGTCGTGGCGGCGGTCCTGGTTACTTATGTATGTATTTTAAGGCCAATGTGTGCCTATGGATCCTGAATGTTAGGACCTGGTGAAAACCTGGTCTGGAGTTTTATGTGGCTGATCACCCATATAGCTCGTACCGTCTTACCGGAAGTTCCAATTCCATTTCTTAGATCTTTTCCTTTGAATAGAAATGTATATCTTGAAACTATTGATTACCAGTTGATTACCATTTAATTACCATTTGATTACCAGTTGATTACCATTTAATTACCATTCGATTACTAATGGATTTCTAGTTACATATGTTGTGGATTATACTTGCTGAGCATTCTTTGGCTCATTTTCTTGTTTTTACCTTAACCTTTAAGTGAAGTCAGAAGATGGTCCGTACATTCCGCACTTCTAGGAAGTCTTTTGCTAGAGAGTTTGCTGCTAGGAGCGGCCCGTGGTTTGGGTTCCCGACCCATGCACAGGTTCTAGATGCCTAAGTGCTTTTGGTTTCCTAATAGACTTAAGACATTTGGTTTAAGTTGTAATATTTAAATCGTTTAGACTTGTAAAACTTAATTAGTAACTCATTTAAATGTTGGAACTTAGATATGTTGTTTCATACTTCGACCTGGTAGCGATCTTGGCTTGGGGTATGGTTTCCATTTATTAGATGCATGCCTAGGTTTTATGTTATATTATGTTATATTATGTAAATGTTCATGGCACTGGTTTGGGGGTGTCACACATATTCCCTATAGCTAAAACCTTTCAGTTTCCCAATCTCAGTCTATAAAGACCTGTCATTTGTGTAGACCTAAAAACCATACACACAAACAAACAAATTTCAAATCATATGGCAGGAGTATTTGAGTTCATGCCTATTGAAGAGTTTCTTGAAATGGATTGGGAACAGCAAGCAAATTATCTCATCAATGGATTGCTTGCATTAATCTTCTTCGATGAAGAAGGACTCATCACTAACGATGAGATAGCTGAGGGTCCAATATCAAAACCTTATGCCCACATTATCCGACCCAGTCCATTCGATGCACCAATCCTGTCAGAGGATGTTGCTGCCGAGGCCTGTCTTTTTCTCCTCCGCAAAAGCTACTTGGAGGGTACAAGATGAGATTTCCCTTGAACCCTGCAAGCTGCAAGAAGGAAAGAGAAGACGAGACGAGGATGAAGATCCAACAACAGGGAGATGTCAAGTGATTGAGATCTCGTCTGGTATTCTTTCCAACTGAATGTACAAGTAGTTGTCATCAGAGGTTAGAGCACACAATAGCTTCTGACTCTACCTGTGCTCCCTCTGATGGATAGCATTCAAGTACTTGTCCTAGATTAGTAAGGCATCTCTCTAGATTAGCTAGACAAAGAGATATTTGTATAAAGCCAATGTAAAGAGTTTTTGAATCAATGAATGAAAAGATCCAGTGTTTTCTTTATGAATTGTACTTTATATATTTGAATGAATGCATGTATGTCTGATGAGAGCAAATTACTTGAAAACAATTTATTTTTAGCATGAAAACAATCATCAGAACTCAACAATCAGAATCTCCCACATATTGCAAAGTGAAAGAAAGGATATCACTTAATACAATAAAAACTTTTAACTAACTATCAGAACTTATCAGTAGGAGTAATCATCAGTATCAGTACCAGGCATCAAGAATTATTCATTTGTGATCATTCCAAGTTCATTCACAAGTTTTGTGAACACAGCTTCTGCTAGAGGCTTAGTAAAGATATCAGCCAATTGTTGATCAGTATGAACAAAGTGAAGCTCAATTGCTCTTTCCATAACATGCTCACGAATAAAGTGATACCTGATACTGATATGCTTGGTCAACGAGTGCTGAACTGGATTTCCTGTCATTGCAATAGCACTTTGATTATCACAATAAATAGGGATTTTAGAGAAGTGCAAACCATAATCCAGCAGCTGATTTTTCATCCAGAGAATCTGAGCACAACAGCTTCCTGCAGTAATGTACTCAGCTTCAGCAGTTGAAGTCGAGATTGACTTCTGCTTCTTACTGAACCACGAGACCAAACGGCCACCTAAGAATTGACAACTACCAGAAGTGCTTTTCCTGTCAATCTTGCAGCCAACAAAATCAGCATCAGAATAACCTATCAGAGTGAAGTCTGATGCCCTGGGATACCATAAGCCCAAGTTTGGTGTCCCTTTTAGATATCGAAATATCCTTTTAACTGCTATGAGATGCGGTTCCCTTGGTTGTGACTGAAACCGCGCACAGAGGCAAGTGGCAAACATGATATCCGGTCTGCTTGCAGTGAGATATAGGAGAGAACCAATCATTCATCTATAGCTTGTCACATCCACTTCAATTTCTTCCTTTGCATCAAGCTTGGTGGCAGTAGCCATGGGAGTATTGGCAGTAGCATTATCTTGCATATTAAACTTCTTGAGCAAATTTCTAGTGTACTTGGATTGATTTATAAAATTTCCTTCATCAGTCTGTTTTACTTGTAGTCCCAAGAAATAGCTCATTTCCCCCATCATACTAATTTGATATCTCGACTGCATTAACTTAGCAAACTTTTGACACATCTTGTCATTAGTAGACCCGAAAATGATATCGTCAACATATATCTGGACTAAAAGCAAGTCTTTACCTTTTTGAATATATAACAGGGTTTTATCAATGGTACCTCTTGTGAACCCACTTTCAAGAAGAAATTGAGTAAGTGTTTCATACCAGGCCCTTGGTGCTTGCTTAAGTCTGTATAGTGCTTTATCCAATCGATACACATGATCTGGATATTTGGGATCAACAAATCCTGGAGGTTGTTCGACATACACTTCTTCCTCCAATTCCCCATTCAAGAAAGCACTTTTTACATCCATCTGAAAAACTCTAAATGCTAGGAATATTCTGATGGCTTCAAGTCTTGCAACTGGAGCAAAGGTTTCGTCATAGTCAATACCTTCTTGCTGAGAGTAAGCCTTTGCTACAAGTCGAGCTTTATTCCTTGAAATAACTCCATCAGAATCAGTCTTGTTTCTGAAGACCCATTTAGTTCCCACAACAGATCTATTTTTGGGTCTTGGAACAAGTTTCCATACTTCATTTATTTCAAACTCATTTAGTTCTTCTTGCATGGTTGTTACCCAATCAGCATCTTTTAAAGCATCTTCAACTTTCTTTGGTTCTTCTTGAGATAGAAAGTTATGAAAGAGACACTCATTTTGAGTAGCATTTCTAGTCTGAACACCAGTGTCAGGATCTCCAATTATTAGATCAGGAGTGTGAGCTTGTGTCCATCTTTTTGCTGGTGGTAACTGAGTTCTAGTACTTGATGCTCCCCCTGCATCAGTGCCTTCTCCAGAAGAACTACCTTGAGTTGTGTGAGAAGCTCCCCCTGAATCAGTGCCTTCTCCAGAAAAACTATCTTGAGTTGCTTCATCTGAGTTTGAATTTTCCTGACTACTATCTCTTGATGTACCATCAGTATCAGTACTTCCATCAGTACTCATAGAAGAATTATCTGTAGACTGTTCGTCAGTAGCAGTATCAGGAGAATCTGTTGCAGTAACAGGCTCCCCCTCAACATCACAACTACTACTATCATATTCTAGTTCATCTCCAAAAATTAGTTCATCATGAGTATCTTCAGCAATTCCAGTAATTTTCCTGTCATCAAATGATACATTCACTGAGACACTAACAATCTTGGTTCGCAGATTATATACCTTGAATGCTTTTGTTGTGTTTGGATAACCAACAAAAATTCCTTCGTCTGCTTTTGTCTCAAACTTTCCAAGTTGTTCAGGATGGGTTCTCAGAATAAAGCATTTGCAGCCAAACACATGCAGATGTTGTAAACTTGGTTTCTTCTCCTTAACCATGTGATACGGAGTCTTTCCATGTCTTGTGATTAAGGTGCAATTTTGAGTATAGCATGCAGTGTTGACAGCTTCTGCCCAGAAGTAAGTAGGTAGTTTAGCTTCTTCCAACATGGTTCTTCCAGCTTCAATTAGAGTTCTGTTCTTCCTTTCAACTACTCCATTTTGTTGTGGAGTTCCAGGAGCAGAGAATTGCTGCACAATTCCTTTTGATTTACAGAAGTCCTCCATTATTGAGTTCTTAAACTCAGTTCCATTATCACTTCTAAAAACCTTGACTTTATTACTAGATCCAGTATCTAGTAATTTGACATGCTCTATCAGAACATCTGGAGTTTCACTCTTTTTGTGAAGCAAGTATACCCATGTGAACCTTGTATACTCGTTAACGATTACCAGTGTATATCGTTTCTTGTTGATAGACATCACATTCACGGGGCCAAAAAGATCCAGATGAATCAAGTGATAAGCTGTATCTATTGAGAATTCTGATTTTACTTTTAAAGTTGATTCTCTTTTGATTTGCTTTTTGACAGGAGTAGCAAAGTCCATCAGGAGAATACATTGCCTTTGGAAGACCTCTCACTAAATCTTTTCTAACTAACTCATTGATATTGTTTAAATTCGGATGAGATAGCTTCTTATGCCAGTTCCAACTTTCATCTACTGATGACTTTGATAACAGACACGTCATTGTCCCATCAGTAGCAGAATGTAAATTGGCTTCATATATGTTACCACGTCAATAACCAGTAAGAACAACTTTTCCATCCTTCTTGCTAGTTCTCTCACAATGACTTTCATAAAAGTTGGCGTGATAACCCCTGTCAGTAATTTGACTGATGCTCAAGAGATTGTGCTTCAGTCCTTCTACCAGAGCTACATTTTGAATGATGACATTTCCAATCACAATATTGTCATATCCCAAGGTGTGTCCTATATTGCCATCTCCATAGGAAACCTTTGGGCCATCTTTCTTCTCAAAATCTGACAGCAGGGTCTTATTTCCAGTCATATGTCCTGAACATCCACTATCCAGAACTAGAACATTTTTCCTATGGCCCTAAAATCAGTACTTTAATCAATTAGAATTTTTAAGAACCCACACTTGTTGGGTTCTATTTTTCAATTTCTTGTTAAGAATTGTAGTGGAATTTTTCTTTAAAACACTTTCAACTGATTTTGACTCAATTGAACTTGATTTATCAGAACTTTTCTTAACATACACATGCATAGATGACATAATCAATTTGTTATCAAAATTTGCACTTTTATTGAATTTGGGCAGAGGAACATAATTGTCATGATACAAATTATGATAACTGGTACATGTGTAAACTGAATGCCAACTACTACCACAGTGAGAACATGGATTCTGTGGTTTATAACTAACTTTTCTATTCCTAACATCAGATATAGGAATATCAACTCTCCTCTTTTTATTTTTCCTGCAATCAATGGCAAGATGATTAGTATTACCACAGGTATGACATGTTTTTCTTGGAGCATTAGTAATATATTTATAATTATTAGACTTGTCAATTCCTTGTTTTCCATTCCTATGTCTTTTAGGAATTTTCTCATTTTTAATACCAGTAACTGCACTAATTTTCTTCTTTAACTTTCCAGAGGAGAGATGACCTATGTTCTTTTCTTTCTTGACACTTTTCTTGACAGACTCAGTACTAGTTTTAGCATGGATTTTAATGGGAGTTTCAGTGCTAGTTTTAGAGATAGATGATTCATGAGATTTAGTTTCTTCACTCGAGATTGAATCAATCTCTATATCAGAAACTAATTCATCTGTCATTTCTTCCTCAGAACCTACTTTAGTACTTGAACTCGATCTTTCTTCAAAGGTGGAGTTGTTTTTCATTTCACTTGCAGGAACAAATTTTATGTGTGTGGACAAAGTGACTTTTTTCTTTTCTTTTTCCTTGTTCTTTTTGTATCCTAAGCACTCTTTCCGAATTTTATCATTCATAAGTAAATGAGTCTGTTTACCAGAATGAGTCCATATTCTAATTTGTTCTCTTTCTTTGTTTAACTCCTTTTCTAGAGATTCTATTTTTAGCATTTGTTCAATCTCTATCCTCTTGAGTTTATCACACAAGTTCTTAGTATCTGTCAAAACTACTAACTCAGTCTCTAAGTAATTATTCCTTTTCTTAATATCAGCTACTTCATTTAAGATTCAAAACTACTGATTATGATAGCTAATATGCATGGTTTTCAGAAACAACTTCAGTTCACACATATTATCAGTATCAAAAGCATAAGTAGTTTCAGGTACCTTTTCAGAAATTTCCTCAACTTCAGCCATCAGTGCATAGTTGGTTTCTTCCTATTCTTCAGAATCAGAGGAATCCATCCATCCTTTGCTTGAAGTGACAAGTGCATTTCCAGAAGTCTTTCCAGTTTTGGGCTTCTTGCAATCTGTCGCATAGTGTCCCATTTTGTCACAGTTGAAACATTTGATTTTAGAAAGATCATTCTTCTTGAACTTGCTCTTCTTATCAGAGAACTGATTTCCTTTTGAAGTTCTTCCATCTTTTCTGAATTTACCATACTTCATCTTTATGAAGTCTTTAACCATCATGGCCACCATTTGCACTAGTTCTTTGTCAGAATCATCTTCGGACTCCTCATCAGTATTGTCATCCGCATCAGTATCAGTGTCTGATTTCACAGCTACTTGTGCCTTGGCCTTCAATTTGTTTTGATTCACATGTGTCTCTCTTAGTTCAGTCCTTAAAGCCACAGATTTTGGCTTTGATTTGACACCTTCTTTCTACTTGATTTCCAGATCATACATTTTCAGCATTCCATAGATCTCATCAAGTGTCATCAAATTCATCTTATAAGTGTGTCTTATAAGATTCTGTTGATTTATCCATTCCATAGGTAGAGACCTTAGAAACTTGACATTTGAGTCTTCAACGTCGTACACTTTTCCCACAAGCGAGAGTTCATTCAGCAGCGTGAGAAATCTATCATAGATTTATGTTATATCTTCATTATTCCTTGCTTCAAACTGTTCATATTCTTGAATAAGAATACCTCTTATGTTCTTCTTAATTTCTTCAGTTCCTTGGCATTGAACTTCCAAGGCATCCCATATTTCCTTAGCAGTCTTACATGCAATAACTCTGTTAGATAAAACAGTATCTAAACTATTATGCAAAATATTTCTAACTTTTGCATCTTTTAGCATTGATGCCTTGTCTTCAGGTGTCTATTCTTTCTTTTCTTTCAGAATCACACTTGTAGGAGTCGTCTCAGTTGCAGCAACCGGCTTGGTTGGAACAAATGCTCCATCATTTATCATGTCAATATAATCAGGATCTGAAGCTTCCAAATACATCGTCATCTTGACCTTCCATGTTGAGAATTCATATTTCTTCAACATTGGAAACTTTATTGTTTCATACATGTTTCCTGACATCTTGATCGTTTCTGATTTGTGAACTTTATCAGTCTGCTCTGATACAAATTGTTACCCAGTAGATGTCGATTATAGAAGGGGGGTTGAATATAATCGTACTAGATAATCGAATAAAAAGATATATAAAACAATCAATACCAGCTTTTATTAATCTTTATAAAAACTGATACAAACTCTCTCAAGAAACAATGAGTTCTTAAGAGCTACTAGGTTTACAAAATACTCGTGTAAGTTCTTACTCTCGTAAAACCTATTCTGTGTTTATATACATACACAGCTACACATTCTGTTACAAAATATAATCCCTATTTAATTAGATTGATCATCTTGTCGCTTATCTTTTGTAACAGCTTCGGTGATACATATCCTGGCAAATCAATCTTCTCCTGAAATTGTGGAACAGCATCAATCACCATAACTCCTGATTTGATCCGCTACTGATGATGATGTCATCGGTCATCAACTTCTGATGATGTAAGTACTGATGTTACTCGATCCTGACACATTCATTAAATCAGCATTTGCCAACACTTACTTATTACAAACTTGTTTAAGTTGAGTTTTATCCTCGATGTTAACAAATAGGCATAAACATATGTCTTTCACAATAATATGATACAATAATAAAGATACTTTTCTGAAAATCAGTGTCCACTTTTAGAAATTTAACATATTTTTGATAAATACAACTTTTGAGTAGAATGTTCATTGCACATTTGTAAATCAACTTTTCAATGAGAATTGGATTTTTCAATTCGACGCTGTGAGTTAAAGTGGATGATCAGTCACACTAAACTCCAGATCATACCTTACGGTATCTCCACGTACTCAACTGGATCTAAGGCCACATTGGCCTAACATAATAATACTCATACTCTGACTAGCATCTACAGTCCTTAAAACATTTCATTTTAATTCAAAACATTCCAATTCCAGTTTAATACTCAGGACAGGTGTCAGAACAATCGACTAAACTTAAATAATTCAAACTATTTTATTCAGTTGTCTAGTCCAAGATAGTAGTTCAAAATAAAATCAATCATTAGAGTCCAAGAATGTAATCAGCTCGACATTCGGGTCCAAATTAGGTTAAGTCAAGTAAATATGAATCAGGGTTATGGTTTACAATCACAAGGTAACAAAAGATATAATTCATAATCAGAAATAGAAACTAGCTGGCTGTAAATAGATAGGTTGCATCATACACCAGATAGGAACAAAAACTGATTGCGAAACAAGAATCTGAATCAAGAATTGAGAATCAGGAATCTTGCTAAGATACTCCGAACAAAAGAGTATGAGTTAGTAAACTTGCCTTTGATCCTTAGTTATTACGTCAATCTGAAGTCATACAATTATCTTCTTCTTCCGTCTCATGGCATCACAATCTTCTATTCTGATAACTCTTGGGTCCGGCGCATATACGTTTGCTACGAGTCTGCACTACCGAGATCGAGCCCTTCCAACTATTCCTATAGTTAAATATAAGACGTACTTTAGTCTTCGGAATTCAATTCTTCATAAGATAAATGTTTATAAACTTAAGCGAATGTATTTTCTACAGAAAATTGGGCATGACCTATTCGTAAAGTGGACGTTTCCCTATTTAAAAACATCTAAATTTCTAACCCAATCATCCACAAACAATCCACAATTTATTTCAATACTCCATCCATCTTCGATCCAAATTCATCCATATAGAGTACTAATATAAAATCTGCCTTGACTTGCAGTAAACATATAAGAAAATAATTATGCCTTGACTTGCAGTAAACATATAAGAAAATAATTCTGCCTTGACTTGTAGTAAACATATAAGAAAATAATTCTGCCTTGACTTGCAGTAAACATGTAAGAAAATAAATTTGCCTTGACTTGCAGTTACTTTATTCAGAAATAAACAATTAATCCTCGAGACAATTACTCTAGTCCTCGATACAAAGAAATATAAATACAAAAATTAATCCTCAAGACCATTATATAACTCGACAATTCTAATACATAAAATAAATACACAAATTAAATAATTAACATATACCCTCAACAACTTTCAGTCTTTGACCGACTAGAAATGAGTTCTCTAACATGATCAAAATCGACTAGAAATTTAAAGATATGCCACAGACCCTCTGTTGGGTCCAAAGTATCGTAGAAGGGGGGGTTGAATACGATACTCACAAATAATTTAATTTCGTTCGCGGATAATTCATTCAGTTCTATAACGAAATCAAACACACCAAACCAAACCAAGTTTCGGGGAATATATCTTTTTATAAATATAAACCTCGAGGGGTGCTACAATTTCTAATCCGTAGATTAGCTTCAATGAGTTTAAGGTTACACAGATTCAATACAATAATCAAGTTCTGAGCACTATTAATTTCTATGATAATTTCTCTGGCTCAATTCTCTCTCTCAGTAATGTCTCTGTGTGTTTTGCCTTAACTGAAGAAGACACTTCTTCATCTCTGTATTAACTGCAGTCTTGAATTGAAAACCATCGAACCTTAATTGATTAATCAATCTTGGTCGTCCAATTTCCATCAACCATTCAAACAAAACAAAACTTTTCACCTGCTCCCTATTTAAAAAACCATCGAATGAATAAAGTAATTTATCATTCTATAGTTTTTAAATAAAAACTATCGAAAACAAAATTACTTTTCATTTGGTTTTCTTTTAACTTCTTGTATCATGTTCGATGGTTTTCTTAAAAGAAAAGCCATCGAACTCTTTTTTTGCCTTTGACTTTTAAGAAAAGATTCTGAGCTCCTGGGTGTTTAAGTTTTGGACTGTATCAATTTCTTCTGAGAAGATAAAACAACTTGATCTTTTAAGTGCCATCAACTAGTGCAACTGGTCTGGTTCACAGATGAATAACACTTGATCAATTCTTCTTTTATGTCTTCAATTCAATGTTGCTGATAAGTCCTTTGTCGTTCCGGTTGCTCCGATTAAATCACTGGAATCCCGTGGTACTTAACCCTAAATCATTCACATACTTCTGTCATCTTGAAAGTCTTGTTTCTTTTGATGTCACTGAGGCTTGAACATTTTCATGAACATTTTCTTGTTTCTTCTTTGATTCTGGATTCCTGTGCTTCTGTTAATATTATTGTCTGTCTTGTCCTTTATTGAGTTGTAGTTATCTCTTTTACATCTTATGTTACATTATGCTTTACAATCTCCCCATATTTGATTGGATAGAGTTCGACAAGCAAATACTTCGAGGATAACTCAACTAACTAAGGAAACATGAAACTACTTAAAGTAAGACAGCGTAATAATATTAAATGCATTCTGGACTAGATATATATACATTTCCAGATTTCATAAATCAAAAAACAATAAAACTTTATACAATGAAGTTGCTCCTCTAGTCTGAGCTGATAGTTCTTTTGTTCTTTGCTTCAATCTTCAGTCCATTCAGATCTCACCTTCCTCAATCATTGGATCGGAGTTAGCAGCTTGATAATCAATCACTGATAGATAGTGCAGTGGTTCTCCAGGTTTAAGGATTGCTCCTTGGATGTGTCTTCCAATATATTCAACCTCTTGACCCACTCCAGCCCATAACCATGCAATGTTAACATCTTCCTTGTTTAGCTTTGGCATGTTTGGTAATCTGGTATGCACTTCCAATCCTCTTTCCACTCTTTTCCTATAGTAAGGAACATTCTCCATTAGAAATCTTCTAAGAGTGTCTGCTGCTTTGTCCTTCTCCGTTGATGTGAATCCAGTGGATCTAAGATACTTCTCAACTGATATTAGATAGTTGCTTGGATAGTCTCTCAATTTGTCCTCAGCCAAATAGCAGATTCTGAACAAGTCATTCGTCATGAATCTAACCATTGGAGGATCTTCAGTAATCTCTGGACCGACTTTCATCAAGATCTCCTTAACATGCTCACGGAGCAGTTCATTTAGTCTTGTAGTTCTTTGAATCTTGATGAGTATCACTTGCAGTTCTGTGTATGTTCTCTGTTCTAAAAACTTAGTGGAAATCACAAATGTACCTTTCTCAAGAAAATTGATCAAGATGTTCCAGGCTCCATTTGCTTTAACCCCAGCTTTCAGAAAGATCACAGTATTCCTCAGTGCAGTGAAGTAAACATGATCATCAGGATTTGCACTTCTTATGTTCTGAATTATGACTTCCACCTCTGCATTGTCGTTGACCTCTAATCCGTCTTCAACTCCACAAAAGGTTTTATAAGCCATCTCCCATTCACTTCCATGCTTGCTTGCCAAATCCATCATCTTTTTCTTTCTTACTTCAGCTTGCACCTTGGATCTTTTTAGCTTTTCAATCTTTAGAACTGCTTGGTGTCTTTCTTTCTCAGCATGCCTGGCATCTATTGCTGCTCTTTGAGCTCTTATCGCTTCCAAGGCAGCTTCTTCTTCTTGTGACAGAGGATTTGCTTCTTCTTCCATATTATCCTCCCATATTGGATATTCAACAGGCTCTAGATAATATGGCTCATGCTCCTCCTGAATTGGTTGCTCTTGCATGACCTCAAATACCTCTTCACTCTTCTCTTCTTGCATCATGTCCTCAATCCAGTACTGTCTAACTGGAATAGCTTCAACCATTTCCCAAACTCCACATCCATCCTTAGCTTTCTCCTCTCCAACTTTCTCCCCCTTAGTTGAGGAATCCTCGACAAAAGCATCCTCAGCATAGAAGGCAGTAGAAGGATCAGGTTGCTGATTTGAAGGACCGGGTTGTCCAGTTTGTTGGTTCTTCAGCATAGTCCAGATTGACTGTACTCCGTCACTTTGATTTTCCATGAAATCCAATAGCTCCTTATTCATCTTATGCATAGAAGCGAGCTTCAGGTCAATGTCATCCAATCTGGAGTTGGTAGTCTTCTCAATCTTGTCCAGTCTCTGGTTCAGCTTAGAATCCACTCGAGAAAGGGTGTTCATTGCATCTTTTACCCTAGCTTGACCATCCCGGATAACCAGAACGTCTTCTTTCAAAGCTTCTTGTCCTTGTTGCAGAGCATCAACTTCATTCATGAATCCATCTTTAAGCTCTTTGACGTCACTCCTTAGTTCGACCAGTTCTTCCATAGCTTCCTTCTTCAAGGAGTCCACTGCCAGTTTAGTACCTGTTATAGTGCCAGATGCACTGCCTAAGACCCGATAAGTTCTTCTGGAATCAGCTGCAGCCAAGTCAACCTTCTCTTGAATAGTCTTTAAAGAAGCATTGGCTTGACCAGAGGAGATCCCTTGGTCAAAGGAAGGTCGTAGTGGAACCTTGAATAGCGGATTTCCATGTTTGTCGTGAACTGTCATCTCCTTGAGAGTGGATTGAACATGTAACTCTCGTTCTGTCGGTAATAGCATATCATCAATATTTGGAAGGGTTAGGGTGTCACTCCTCACGTTTGGCTCTGGGTGTACACTCAACGTTTCTGTCGGTGTTTCACTCATTTTTCCTTTCCCACTCAGGCCATGTGTAAGTGTTTTTGTTTCACTCATTCCATTTGTGCTCAATGTACCTGCAGAAGAAAACACCGTAGCCGTCCTTAAGGAGGTCACCGGTGGTGCAATGGGGCTTCGCAAGTCCCCGTCATTGGATAAACCAAGTTGCTGATCATCCGTAGATGATATATCCTTTGAAGGATCTAGAGTTTGAATCTCTAGGGGGTTAGAAACAGGCTCTATTAACAGCAGAGATCCTGAATCTTCCCCAATAGTCTGTGAAGACTTTACCTCAGTTGACTCCTCAATAGTAATTGATTCATTGTCACCGAGTTGCCGATCTACACCTACGTCAGACCCTTTACCCGCAGGATCCAGATATGTTCCATCTGGGGAGGTAGACAATGACCCTTTAGATTTTGCATTTAGGTCAGAGCCTTCTCTCGACGTCTGTGAAGACCCTTGGTTCTTAGAACCTTCAACCAGTGAACCTAACCGTAATATGGTCGGAACACCAGTTGCTTCCGTCAATTCTTCCTTACTTGATTGAGTTATTGGTTCAGATATAGCTTTCGTTAGCATGGCCCAATCAAAATCAGAAAAATCTGTGAAGGGTTCTTTGGATGAGAGAAATGAAGTATCAACAGTTGCCTCGGTTTCTGTTCTTATCCTTTTTGAGGAAGGCAGAGCTGTTGTTGAAGGGTGTATCTCCTTATGTGGTGCTGTTTTGGCACTATCTCCCTCTATACTTAAGGATGTTTGTTTACTGGGTATATGAGGGGAAGGAGGTGCGTTTATTGTTTCATTTAGCTCTTCCAAAGGCTCTTCGACCGTGGTTAGAGGTTGTGGGTTTGCAACCTCCTGGTCAGGAACGGCCACTGAGGGCTCTGGATCGACATCCATTGGTTCATGTGCCATTTCAGGTTGAGGTGGAGGAATATTACCTTCAATTACCTGTTCCCCTGGGGGCAGAAGTGGTAGGGGCACCGTTCTTAGATAATCTGTGAGAACAGTGGGTACCCCTGGAAGATAGTTGTTCTTCCTTATGAGTGCGGTTATTGCATTGCTCTTCATTCTCATGCACTCCTGGTTGGCTTCACCTTCAAATATCTCCCGTTCATCATCTGTTAAGATATCATTGAGAATTAGCTGTAGGAACCTAGGATAGAAACAAAGCAAATCATCAGTTATGCATGTTCTTTCATCCAGTGGTCCCATGCACAGAATGACTTGATCGATCAATAGCCTTCCTATGTTAATATGCCTATTGTTCGCAATGGCAAACCCTATCTTTTGAAGGAATAAGGGAATACCATGCAGATTTGTTAGCTTGGCAGTAAAAACATGGATTAGGGTATGAAAGAAAAAATTCCATGGCTTTGTCAAATAATGCTTAAGGAACTCTCCCACAAAGAAGTTAGGTTGTTGACTTCTTATGAGAGTGAAGAAAGCATGTATATCCTCAGTCGTGGGATCCGGAACAAGGTTTTCTGTAGGAAAATGTAGGATTCTATTAAAATCATGTTCCGTCACCCTTATTGTTCTGCCCCCTGGCACAACAAAACTGAAGTACCTTACGTTATTCTCAGTTGTAACCGTGGCGGTTGTGTACAACGCAGTCAATTGATCGATACAAAGGACCACGGGAGTACTCAAAGAATATGCCACTAACGAACGTGTGTTCAAAAACTCTGCCCATGCACGAAACTGTAAGTTCGTAATGGCTTGCAGGTTTTGAAACGAGACATGATTAGTCTTGGTTACGATAAATTCTCCAGCCATTTTAAATTTCCAGAAAATTTAAATAAACCAAAACTATTTTTCTTTTAAATTTAATTAATTATTTCTAATTAATCAAACTTTAACAAAATTACCCCTTTTAAGTTCTTAATCAATTTCGAACAATAAAACAAAACTCACAACTTAAGAACCCTAGATTTCTAAATCAAGAAAAGCAATTTTGATTGAAACTGATTTCAAAAGAGACTAAAATCAATCAAACAGTGCTAGTCAAGGACAAGTTCTCTTAATCAAGGTTCTATAAGTGCTTTCGATAGTATTCTTTGTAACCACAACCACAATTGAGTACACAGTTTTCAGAAGTTACAAAGAAATCACTGTTGAAAATGATATCACTGTCAAAACTGAAATTATTGTGTTTAAAACTCGGTTAACACTGAAAAACTATCGAGTTTTTCTTTGAAGTTCTTCTTCGAAAATATATGTAAGTTTTTCTTAGATCTGTAGAATAAGAAAAAAAAACTCTAAGTGCTACTTAAATACTTACAGATTCTTCAGGGGCAATTCTGTCCTTTCTAGTTCGATAGTTTTTTAAACTAACTATCGATAGTTTTCTGTGAGGGCAAAAGTGTCAACTGCACCTCGATAGTTTTTCAAAAACTATCGAAGTGTTTGAAATTTTGAATTTAAAACGTTTATCAGAAAAACTAACGAAGTCTTTTTCTTTGTAAACTCAAAAACTATCGAATGCTTTTATGAAAAACTATCGAGAATTTAAATATTAAATCAAATAAATTCATTTCGATATATTTTTCATTCAATGTCAAAAACTATCGAAAGGTTTATTTCGATGGTTTTTCTTTTCCTACTTAAAAACTATCGAATTTTTTGTTCGATGGTTTTTAACTAGTACTTAGAAAAACTATCGAATTTACTAAAATTCGATATTTTTTGCTTCTTTCCAATTTCTAAAACCTGTTCATGTTCTAAAAATCAGAAATTTTCATTTCCTGTCAAGTTTTATTTTGAATAAATTTTTTAAAATTTACCAAAATCAATTGTTAACAGAAAATTCACAATTTTATTAGAATAAAATCAACTAAATATCATTAAATGATACTAATCAATTAAAATCCAATAAATTATGCTGCATTAATCTATAATGTTAAAAACAGAGTAAATTAATTCAAATTAAATAGATGCTTTAATATTTAGAACAAATATCAGCACCTAAATAATTTTTAGAATTAATAACCAATTAAATGCCAGAAGATATATCATCCATAATTATGACATAAAATTAGTACAAAAATCCTAACTACGAGAATTGCTCCAGAAAATAAATTAACGAGTCCTAAGAATATGGAAATTCTTAAACTCATGTATTCACTAGGACTATCTGCAGTTACTGACTTCTAATCAAAATCAATTAGAAAGATTTAACATCCCAAGTTCACCAACCAGCTTAGAAAAAGTGGATTCATCAAGCGGTTTAGTAAAGATGTCTGCAATTTGATCCTCTGTGGGTACAAAATGTAACTCCACAGTTCCATTCATGACATGCTCTCGGATAAAATGATACCTGATGTCGATGTGCTTCATCCTCGAGTGTTGCACTGGGTTGTTTGAGATTGCTATGGCACTTGTGTTGTCGCAAAATATTGGAATCTTTGTCAACAAAAGCCCATAGTCACGGAGTTGGTTTCTCATCCATAAGATCTGAGCACAGCAGCTTCCAGCAGCAATGTATTCAGCCTCGGCTGTTGATGTGGAAACTGAATGTTGCTTCTTGCTATACCAAGAAACTAATCTTCTTCCAAGAAACTGACAGCTTCCTGAAGTACTCTTCCGATCAATCTTACAACCTGCAAAATCAGAGTCTGTGTATCCAATAAGATCAAATCCTGTATCTTTAGGGTACCAAATTCCAAGATTTGGAGTCCCCTTAAGATATCTAAATATTCGCTTAACAGCTATTAGATGAGATTCTTTAGGATCAGACTGAAACCTAGCACACAAGCATGTTGCAAACATTATATCTGGTCTACTTGCAGTGAGATAAAGTAATGAGCCTATCATACCTCTGTAGCCTGTGATGTCAACCTTCTTACCAGTTTCATCCTTATCAAGCTTAGTGGCAGTTGGCATAGGAGTCTTTGCTGTAGATGAGTCTTCCATTTGATACTTCTTCAGAAGATCTTTAATGTACTTGGACTGACAAATGAATATACCATCTTGTTTTTGGTATACTTGCAGTCCAAGAAAGAATGACTGTTCACCCATCACGCTCATTTCATAACGACTCTGCATTAACTTAGCAAATCTCTTGCATAGATCATCATTAGTAGAACCAAATATTATGTCATCAACATATACTTGCACCAATATCAAATCATTTTTATGCTTTTTGACAAAGAGAGTTTTGTCTACGACACCTCTTGTAAAATCATTTTCAAGTAAGAATTCAGAGAGAGTGTCATACCATGTCCTTGGAGCTTGTTTGAGTCCGTAGAGAGCTTTGAATAGAAAGTACACAAAGTCTGCCAGTTTTGAATCCTCAAAACTTGGAGGTTGTTCCACATACACTTCTTCTTCTAACTCCCCGTTCAGAAAAGCACTCTTCACATCCATCTGATATACCTTGTAATTGGAATGTGCAGAAAATGCCAGAAACATTCTGATGGCCTCAAGTCTTGCTACTGGTGCATAGGTTTCATCATAATCAATTCCCTCTTCTTGAGAGTAACCTTTAGCAACCAGTCTGGCTTTGTTTCTCGTTACAATGCCATCTTCGTCCAACTTATTTCTGAATATCCATCTTGTTCCAATAACAGATTTTCCCTTAGGCCTGGGTACCAGCTTCCAAACTTTCTGCCTTTCAAACTGATTGAGTTCCTCTTGCATAGCAATCACCCAATCTGGATCATCTAGAGTATCTTCAACTTTCTTAGGTTCTGT
The DNA here is from genome assembly GCA_030848705.1 of Heracleum sosnowskyi. Classification (NCBI taxonomy): domain Eukaryota; kingdom Viridiplantae; phylum Streptophyta; class Magnoliopsida; order Apiales; family Apiaceae; genus Heracleum; species Heracleum sosnowskyi. The sequence continues at coordinate 88,961,955 of CM061236.1, forward strand.
TTCTGAAAGAAACCCAGAATAGTGACATTCATTTTGTGATGTTCTCCTAGTTCTCACTCCTGTGTCCGGATCACCAATGATCAAGTGAAAGGGATGATCTCTATTCCATACCCTTTATCTTGGCAGATGCGATCTTGATGATTCTCCTTGTTCTAGATGTTGTGGAGTGTGACTAGTTGATCCTTCTCCTGCTCCCCCTGAGTTGTTGACGGTTTGATCTGATGATTCTATAGACTGACTAGTGGATCCTGTAGAATTTTGAGGATCTCCACTTTGGTCACCACTTTGTCCAGAATCATTATCATTACGATTATTATTAATAACTGTAACAACTTCAGGTACTTCTTCATTGTCAGAGAGATCTCCTGATAGATTTTCAAATATCAAGGATTCAGAGTTCTCTCCAGTTTGCAGGCCTGGTCTTTTGGTGTCGTCAAATGTTACATTAAAGCTTTCCAACACCTTCTTATATTCAATCACATATACCCTGAAAGCCTTAGATTCCAGAGAATAGCCCAGAAAAATGCCTTCATCTGCTTTGGCATCAAACTTGCCAAGATGTTCTCCATCTATAAGTACAAAGCACTTTGCACCAAACACATGAAAGTACTTCAGTGTTGGTTTCTTGTTGGCCATTAACTCATACGGAGTCTTTTCATGATCTTTGTTGATCAGGGTTCGATTCTGAGTGTAGCAAGCTGTGTTCACTGCTTCAGCCCAAAAGTAAGTGGGAAGTTTTGATTCACTCAACATGGTCCTTGCTGCTTAAACCAAGGTCATGTTCTTCCTTTCCACTACTCCATTCTGTTGAGGAGTTCTTGGTGCTGAAAACTGTCTTGATATTCCTTTCTCTGAGCAGAAATCATTAAGAACTGCATTCTTGAATTCAGTTCCATTGTCTGATATGATTGTCCGCACGGGTAGCTTAGCTTCCACTTCTATTTTCTTGATGTGATCAATGATTAGTTGTGTTGCTTCATCCTTTGATTGTATGAACAACACCCACGTGTACTTGGAGTAGTCATCCACCATCACCAATGCATATCTTTTTCTTGAAAGTGACATAACATTGACTAGACCAAATAAATCCATATGAATCAGTTGTAATGGTTCAATAATGCTTGTCATTCCTTTGCTTCCATGTGATGCTTTCTTCGACTTCCCTTTTTCACATGCTTCACATAGTCCCTCCTGATTGAATTCCATTAGGGGCAACCCTCTCACTAACTCTCTCTTTACCAAAGAGTTCATAGTTTTGAAGTTCAAGTGTGAGAGCTTCTTGTGCCATAGCCAACTTTGTTCCGAAGAAGCCTTACTGTAGAAACATGTAACTTCTCCTTCACTGGTAGAAATTAAGTCAGCTATAAACAAATTTCCTTTTCTCACTCCCAGTAGAGTAAGCTTCTCATCCTTCCTGTTGGTGATCAAGCACTTGTCCTTTCTGAAATCTACATTGTAGCCTTTATCACAGAACTGACTGATACTTAGAAGATTGTGCTTTAATCCTTCAACAAGAGAGATGTTTTCTATGATGACATTTCCAGCTTTCAATTTACCATATCCCGTAGTGAATCCTTTACCGTCATCTCCAAAGGTTACAATCGGTCCGGTCTTCTTAACCACCTCTGTAAGCAGGGACTCTTCACCTGTCATGTGTCTACAACAACCACTATCTAGAATCCACACAACCTTTGAGCTTTTAACCTTACCCTGCAATCACAGATTGATTAAGCGGACTTTGGTACCCAAAATTGTTTGGGTCTTGAAGGTTTAGATAATTTAACAGGAGTAACATTCAATTTAGTCTTACCCTGTTTGATATTCATAGTATCTGTGGATTTAACATTAACAGTGCTTTTGCTACTATCATTCATCAACTTAAAATAAGCATGCATGATGTTGTACTTACATAGCAAACACTCTTTCTTTCCACAGGGTTCATGAAGATCAGGCATGTCAGACATGTTATGCATTTCAGAAGTATTAGCAGTTTCTACTTTAACCTTTTTACATGCATGTGTAAGGTGTCCAGCAGAATTACAAATAGTGCACAACTTCCTAGATGCAATGGGAGAATATGGAACCATTTCCTGATTAACAATCTTCTTCTTCCCATTCCTATTCTTTTTAGCATTACTAACTAAGTTACCTACTTCAGTTTTAGGTAAATCAGGTTTAGGTAATTCAGTTTTTACTGATTTCCTAGGTAACTTAGTCTTTACCTCTTTTTCCTTCAACAAATCCTCCTCAAGCAATTCTTGTCTAATGAAAAGGTCATCCTCATGAAAGAGTGGTGGAAAAGGCTTAACAAAAATTGGACATTCAACATTCTTAAGAACATGTGGAGTATTCCTTTTGACAACTGAAGGTGTCACAGGGAATTCCACTATCTTCTTACCAGCTTTCTTGTCATAGTCAAATCCTATAGCAGTTTTATTCCCTATGGCCTGAGTATCAATGATCTCCTTAGCAATTAGGGCGGAATTCTTAAAAGCATTCAGCTTCAAATCTAAATCTGAAATCTGCTTCATGAGGATAGTCTCTATCTCATCATTACACTTGACCTTGTTCTCTAAGTACGCGTTCTTTTGCTTAAGATCTTCTAATGTGATAGCTACAAGCTCTAGTTCTTCATTTTTAGATTCTAAATTTTTAATCTTAAGAACTAGTTTAGCATTTTCCATTTTAGATGCTAGCATGCTTGTGTGTACATTAAACAATTCTACACTAAGATCTTGCACAGTTTTCTTGTACTCAGAATTAGACATATCAATTGTAGTTAAGATAGGTACCTGAGATGATTGTGGTCATTCCTCTGAAGAGTCAGCCATTAGGGCAACATTTACATACTCTTCCTCTTCATCCGAATCAGTATCATCCCAGTGTTTTCCCTCTGCTATATAAGCTTTCCCTTTCTGCTGTCCAGAGAATGCCTCCAATTGCTGTTTAAGCTTGGCATTCCCTTTCTTCAACTCATCATAAGAATCCTTCTTTCCATAGACATCTTTCATGTCTCTCGCTTGACGAGGCTTCCGGCATTCAGTGGCGAAATGCCCTAACTCATTACAATTGTAGCATCTTGATTTTCTTCTATCAATCATGCCAGTCTTGTAGCCTCCCTTAAAGCCTGTAATAGGTGCATAATTACTCTTCTGGAATCTGTTAGGTGAGCCCTTGAACTTGTACTTAGGGTTTCTCTTGAAACGAATATGATTAAACTTTGCAGCTAAGTACGCCATGGTTTTGTCTTTCATTTGCTCAAGCTCTTCTAGGGTGTAGTAATCACTTTCATCAACACCCAGATTCACAGAATCCATTTCAGCTTCTATTATCACCTCCTTTCCAGCTCTAGGAGTTTGAACCTGAATCTCAGAAGCTATTGGTTCATCCACTACAAGTGTTGCTGATCTCACAAGTGCATTGTGCTTGCTGTCCACTGTCCCTGATCCGTAGATTATCACTCTATGTTCCTGTTCCATCTCATAGGTCTTCAACTTGCCATAGATCAGCTCTAATGACATCTTTGTGAAGTCAATTCTTTCCCTTATGGATGATGACTTGTGTTCTACATGATGGGGCGGCGTCATCATGAACTTCCTGTTGGTTTCTCTCAGAGGATAGGTCTTCCCTTTCATTGCCAATTCATTTAGGAGCTTGGTATATTTCTCAAAGACCTGAGTTATACTTTCTCCTGGAAGAGACCTAAAAGCTTCGTACTGAGAAGTCAGGATGTCCAATCTGTTTTTCTGCACGTCTTCAGTTCCTTCCATTATCAAGTTAATGGTATCCCACATGTGTTTCCCGCTTGTACAGTTCATCAACTGATAGCTCATTTCTTTGTCTGCGGAGTCTGCCAATATCAACATCAAACCTGTATCCAATCGAATCAGTTCTTTGTCAGAATCTGTATACTCAGTAATATCCTTAGGTTGGGTGCCTTGAGGAATCCTGCTACCATCAGGAGCTGTAGATTCACTAACTGGTTTCATTGGTACAAACGGTTCATTCTCTAATATGCCAATATACAACGGATTAGATGCCTTGATAAATAACAGCATCTTCATCTTCCACAAACCGAAATCATCTCTAGTAAACGGGGGAACTTTAATACCAGCAGTTGTCATTGGAGCACTCATGGTTTCTGAAAATTTCAAATAGTTTAAAATTCAAGAAATTCCAATTAAATGAAAAAATTTGAAAGTTAAAAAATTTGCTTCGAATTTTCACACTACGTTTGATTTTGGTCTCATTCACCGGATCTGATTTGTACGTCAATCAAGTAGATCTGATACCAATTGTTGGGTCCAAAGTATCGTAGAAGGGGGGGTTGAATACGATACTCACAAATAATTTAATTTCGTTCGCGGATAATTCATTCAGTTCTATAACGAAATCAAACACACCAAACCATCGAATGAATAAAGTAATTTATCATTCTATAGTTTTTAAATAAAAACTATCGAAAACAAAATTACTTTTCATTTGGTTTTCTTTTAACTTCTTGTATCATGTTCGATGGTTTTCTTAAAAGAAAAGCCATCGAACTCTTTTTTTGCCTTTGACTTTTAAGAAAAGATTCTGAGCTCCTGGGTGTTTAAGTTTTGGACTGTATCAATTTCTTCTGAGAAGATAAAACAACTTGATCTTTTAAGTGCCATCAACTAGTGCAACTGGTCTGGTTCACAGATGAATAACACTTGATCAATTCTTCTTTTATGTCTTCAATTCAATGTTGCTGATAAGTCCTTTGTCGTTCCGGTTGCTCCGATTAAATCACTGGAATCCCGTGGTACTTAACCCTAAATCATTCACATACTTATGTCGTCTTGAAAGTCTTGTTTCTTTTGCTGTCACTGAGGCTTGAAAATTTTCATGAACTTCTTTCCGTGACCTGTTTACGGACTTCAAGAATACATAACGTATTTTGATTTTTTAAGTTTACCTTTTCTTCTTTGATTCTGGATTCCTGTGCTTCTGTTAATATTATTGTTTGGCTTGTCCTTTGATGAGTTGTAGTTATCTCTTTTACATCTTATGTTACATTATGCTTTACACCCTCAGATAAGTATTTGAATGTACGCACCCTTTGTTTAGTTGTTTACTGTGTTACCTTTTTATTCGACTATACATGCTCAATAAAAATTCACAAAAATTATTAAAATGACAAAACACAGTGTTAATCGAATTTTAATTTGTTAATGTATATATATATGTGAATTTCATATTATCAATATATTTTAAAAAAAAATTGAGAGTCATTAACATTTTTTTCTAGTACTCTGTATCCAACGTTTTAATAGTGTTTTGATGACTTTTAGTCACATGGTGGTGTAATCTATTTTTGATATAAACTAGATTTAAAAATTTATAAATTAATGAAAATTAGAAGACTAAGATTAACCGATATTTTTTTAAAGTAATATTGATTTGAGATTCTTCACTTTTCTGACATAAAAATAAAGTAAAAGCATGGATAATAATCATGGAATATAAAAATTGTCGCTAATTAGTTTGTAATTTTTTGTTTCTTTTTCTTTTGTCAGATATAATCATGGAATATGAAAAACAAATTGCTCACTGTAATTTTATTAATTTTGAAATTTTAAATACAAGATATTAATTATTTTCGATGCCGATTACAACACATAAGATAACATATATAAAGTACATAGTAACAGAAAATTAGCAAAAAAAAGTATATCAGAGATGACCATGATTGAATTGTCACGGGACAATCAGTTGACACATTTATGTACCACATGTCCACCTTGCAAATTTATAGGTGGTTTGTTATTTGACATGTCAGCATACATGCATAAAACTGTAAAAAAAAATATATTCAAAATTAAATGAAATTTGGAAAGTCTTGGGCGCCTTAAGTTTCCCTCCCATCTGTAAAGTACGTAAAACTTCATTATACATCTTTGTTGCTATATCTTAATTATAAAAATTAAAAAAAGTATCATTTACCTGCCAATATGTTGTACGATTAATAATTTGTGGGTAAAAGTAGGTTTTAGCTACCAATATATAATAGTAGGTAAGTTATTGGTAGATAAAGATCAAATTTCTTGTAGTGAGCAAGAGGTACATCTCTTCCTATTTGGATAATCTTCTTCGGTGGTTGTTGGAGTAAGCTGTTATGGTACTACCTTAGGTGTTATGCCCTGCACCTTCTCCATGATGTTGTTATTGGTAATGTTGTGGTCATGTGGTGTGGCATGACTATTTGACGATTAACATTTACCTTAGCATCACAAGTTCTTCCATTATGTCCTTGTGCCTTGCAATAGGTGCGGTTGAGTATTAGTTTCACGAGAAGATAATATAGAGGGGTGAATATATTATCTGTTAATTCTTTGATTATCTTCGTTTTTGAATCTTTAAATCTTGTAGCTTAAATATTTATGTTGTAAACAGAATATTGCGGAATAAAAACAATACACAAATTTACCTTTAAATCTAAGATTGTATTAGATTAAAAGATGCTACAAACTATGAACTCAAGACTGAATTCTCAGCTTCATTTTTCTTAGAGAGATACAACTTAAATGTATTTGAAAAAACTTAACTTCTAAAAATAGAGAAGTTGTGTACTTATAAAACTGCACACAACTTTATTTTTACAAAACTAGTAATAGAGACAAAAGCTATCCAAACTGTGTCTATACTATTTTGGTGAAAGTTGGCATCTTGTGATCTTCATTTTGTTTTACATATTGTAAGATCCATATCTTTAGTGGTTTTCTTTGATTGTCTCTCTAAGCTTCTTTGTAGACTTCCTATGTGCATGCTGCAACAATTGTGACTATTGCATATGCCTTGGTTTGATTTGATTCTTTGTCCCAAAACTTTGTCTGTTGTTGATTAAAAAATTTCTCAAGTCTCTCATTCGATATCTCTGAAAATCATGGTTCGATATCTTGACTTCTCGAATCAGTGCAAACTAACTTCTCGAAATGATTTCTCGAATAAGTGCAAACTGACTTCTCTAAGTGACTTCTCGAATCAGCTATCTTCACTTCTCGAACCAATATTCCTAGCACTTCTCGAACCAGTATATTGACATCTTGAACTCTTGACATCTCGAACTAGTGTATTTTGACTTCACTAATTGAGACATGTCGAATTAGTTCATTTCTTCACTTCTCGAATCAATATACTTGACTTATCGAATCTTCAATGTGGTACTTCTCGAATTGATGACTTCTCGAATTAGTTCATTCTACACTTCTCTAATCATGACTTAGACAAATTTCAATCTTCAATTCTGCAACTCCTTTATTCTTCAAATTGTCTTCAACTGTCTTGAGGCATGATCTTGTGATCTTCTTTCAAGTCACATTTAGGACTTATTTTCATTGTTGCAGATATTTAAAGATTACAACTATATAACCTTTGAAAACAAAGGGATCCCCTTGTTAAAGGGTCAAGTAACTGACACCGGGTGACACAATACTATAGGCTTGTTATTTACAAGTGTACAGGAATGCCTCTATGACTAACAATCTCCCCCAATTTGTGAGTAAGACAATTAGTCACAATTTTAATCCTGATAACAAGCCTATCTACAATTAAAATGATAAACATGAAAACTCAAATTGCAGAATAATCTACTTGTTATAAATAATCAGTATGAACAAGGACAAAGATACAGATAATCATTTTAAGTAAACTTAGGAAGGAGGAGGTGCACAAGTCTTACTTTCAGCAGCAATAATGTAACTCTTGCAGTCTTGAACAATAATCATTTCTTCAATCAATGGAGAATCCTTAAAAGCTTCAATAACTCTCTTTAATTTGGCAACTGAATAGCTACTGAGAAATTCCAATCTAATTTTAGTAGTTCTACCAGTCACATCCTTTAGATCAAGCATCGGAGGATCACCATAGATTTGAGCTTTGCCTTTGCTCTTTACTCTTCAGACTTCTTCTCCATTTCTTCTACTTCCTTTTCTCTCCTTTCCCAGTCTCTTTGTCTCTTTTCAGCTTTCTCAATCTTCTTCTTCTATTTTGCTCTTACTGTCTCAGTTAGACCAACTTTCCATAATTTATGAGTTGAGTCAGAATCATCTAGAAGACTAATAACTATTATCAACTCATGGATATTAACACCTTTGTTATTGAAAAGTGTAATCTTCTTTGATGTTCCATCCATGTATTCATCAAAAAGTTCATTATTAACAATCTCCACTCCCCAGATTTGTTGGCTTTAATTCTTCTCAAATCATCCTTTTCTATGTAACTGTCTAGAGGTTTGACATCCAGTGGTTCTTTACTTGGTTTATTAGTGAAACCTTTTCTCAGACCTCTTTTATGAGTTGGAACAAACTTGATTTTCATTGAAGTAAGAGTGTTAACAATTCCCTTTTCTGAGAACTTTAGCCCTTCTTTGGATTTCTTACTGATTTTCTTCCTTATTACTCCATTGGTTGTTGCTTTCAAAATGTATCTAGAAGTAGACTTCTTCTTCCTCACTTCTGTTGGAATTGCTTTGCTTGGAGTTGGAGGTGACTCAACAGTTTCAGAAACCATGGGTATTGACTTTTGAGGATCAGTATCAATGATATCCACCCTAGACATTGAGTCTTGTGTAATGGCAAGAGTATCATCAATATTGTCCTTGGTTTGTTGTTGATCCCTTCTTCTTCTATAGTGTCTTGATGAACTAGTCTTCTCAGTTCCTCCATCACCACTTCTTTTATCATTTCTATCTTTTTTGTCTTTCTTATCATTCTTTCCATCTTTATTGCTCCTTGAAGAACTTCCACCCTTATCACTCCCATTTCCATGACCATCATTATCACTCTCATCATCCCTGTCATTCCTTCTTGAAGCAATTGGAGGTGGCAAATCAACTAGGCTAGCAATGTAGCTTCTTAGTACTAATAGCACCTCTATTTCAAATCAGTAAGATTCTCTCTCTTTGAAATTTGATCTACCAAATGTATGATGAGAGATTTTCTTTCAACTTGAAGATGACCATGTACTCTTAATGTAGCTATACCATTCTTTGTTTGATACATAATGGATAGTTGATTTGAGATCACTTCAGGTAGATGGTCTTTCTTTTTCTTCTAAATAGCATCATAGAGATGTTTATTCTCAATTGGTCCAACCCTTTCTATTTTGTTCTGAATTATTTCCATCTCCTTTGTGGTCAAGCTTTGGATAGTTTCAATGTGAAGATGGAACAAGTAGTGAGGAGTTTGAAGAACAATCTGCTTTTATGGACACATCAAATGGATTCTCCTGAAATATTTGCTTGCATCTGACTGTGACACTTAAAATTACCTTTTGCAGAGCTAGGATATACTTGAAGTGATTTGACCATTCCTGTATCTTGAGAGTTTCTAAGATTTCAAAGAAAGAATAATCATGAAATTCTTCTAGATTTGCAGTCTCCTGAGCTTTTAGTAGATTGAGAACTCCCTTGAACTTGATGGCATCCTCTTGTCTTGCATTTTTGAAAATGTTTGGTACATTGTAAGTGACTAACAGTTCATGTTCCAGAGTCTTTTTCTCAACAGTTGTCACTACTTGTGCTTCTTCAACATTGCTACTTTCCACTTGCTTGTCTTTGCCTTTATCTCTAAATGATGTTGATCTTGTTCTTCTCTTCAAAGGGATGTTATCCTTAATCTCTTCTTCAGTAGATAGATCATCTTTAGCTTCTTCATGTTGCTCAACTACCACATCTTCAACTTTCTTTACTTTAGATGCTTTCTTGATTACTTTTCTCTCCCCCTTAGGCTTGTTAGCAGGTGTCTCAATTGAGGAGGGTAGTGAAAAGCATAATGTAACATAAAATGTAACAACGATAACTACAACTCAGCAAAGGACAAGACAGACAGTAATATTAAAAGAAGCACAGGAATCCAGAAGTAAAGAAGAAAAGGTAAACTCAAAAAATCAAAAGATGCTATCTATTCTTGAAGTCCGTAAACAGGTCACAGAAATAAGTTCATTAAAATGTTCAAGCCTCTGTGACAAATAAAGAAACAAGACTTTCAAGACTACAGAAGTATTTGAATGATTAAGAGTTAGTACCATAGGGTTCCAGTGATTTAATTGAAGCAACCAGAACGACAAAGGACTTATTAGCATCATTGAATTGAAGACATAGAAGAATTGATCAAGTGTTATTCATCTGTGAACCAGACCAGTTGCACCAGTTGTCAGCACTTAAAAGATCAAGATGTTTATCGTCTTAGAAGAAATTGATTTAAGTCTAAATCTAAAACACCCTGAAACTCAAAAGGATTTTCAAAAGATCAAAGTACAAAAGAAAAGGCTCGATGGTTTTCTTTTAAGAAAAACCATCGAATGTGTTCAAGAGAATCAAATAGAAAAATCATCGAATATTAGTTTTTCTGATGCTGATTGGGCTACACTAACCAAAGCTATATCTGAACCAATAGCTCAATCAAATAAGGAAGAATTGACGGAAGCAACTGGTGTTCCGACCATATTACGGTCAGGTTCACTGGTTGAAGGTTCTAAATCGAACCAAGAGTCTTCACAGACGTCGAGAGAAGGTTTTGTCCTAAATGCACAATTACAAGGGTCATTATCTAGCTCCCCAGATGGAACATATATGGATCATGTGGGTAAAGGGTCTGACATAGGTGTAGATTGGCAACTCGGTGACAATGAATCAATTTTAATTGAGGAGTTAACCGAGGAAAAGTCTTCACAGACTTTAGAGGGAGTTTCAGGATCTCTGCTGCTAATAGAGCCTGATTCTAGCCTCCTAGAGATTCAAACTCTGGATCCTTCAAAGGATACATCATCTACGGATGATCAACAACTTGGTATATCCAAGGACGGGGACTTGCGAAGCCCCATTGCACCACCGGTGACCTCCTTAAGGATGGCTACGGTGATTTCTGATGCAGGTACAATGAGCAATAAGGGAATGAGTGAAACAAAAACACTATCACCTAGCCTGAGTGGGAAAGGACAAACCAGTGAAACACCAACAGAAACGTTGAGTGAACACCCAGAGCCAAATGTGAGGAGTGACACTGTCAAGAGTGGAGTCTCGTCTCAACAAAAGATTGGATAAAATCGAGCAGACTACCAACTCAAGACTGAGTTATATTGACCAAAAGCTAGCTTATATGCAAGAGATGAACAAGGACATTGCTCTATTCATGGAGAACCAAAGTGACGGAGTAGAGTCGATCTGGAATATGTTGAGAAACCAACAACCTGGTCCTTCAACAACCCATTATGCTGAGGATAACTTCATGGAGGATTCCTCAACTAAGGGGGAGAAAGATGGATGGGGGAAATGGGAAACTAATGAGAAGATCATAACCACTATTCCAGTGAGACAATACTGGATTGAAGACATTGTAGAGAAAGATGTTGAAGAGGGATTTGAATTCATGCACGAGCAACAACCACTGGAAGAGCATGAACCATATTATCCAGAGCCAATTGAACATCCTATCTTGGATGATGATATGGAAGAAGCAAATCCTCTTACAACAGAACAAGAAGCTGCCTTGGAGAGATTGAAAGCTGAGAAAGCAGAAAGAGATGTCAGGCAAGCTGAGAAGGAAACTCACCAAGCAGTTCTGAGGAGTGAAAAGCTGAAGAGATTCAAGATGTATAATGAAGCAAGGAAGAAGAAGATGATTTATTTGGCACAGAAGCAAGGAAAAGATTGGGAGGTAGCTTACAACACTTTCTGCGGAGTTGAAGACGGTTTAGAAGTCAACGACAATGCTGAGGTGGAAGTTATCATTCAAGATATAAGAAGTGCAAATCAAGAAAATGATACTTACTTCACTGCATTGAGAAATTCTTTTATCTTTCTGAAAGCTGGGGTTAAAGCAAATGGTGCCTGGAACATACTGATCAATTTCATTAAGAAAGGTACATTTGTGATTTCTACTAAGTTTTTCGAACAGAGAACGTATATAGAACTGCAGGTGATACTCATCAAGATCCAGAGAACCACAAAGCTAAATGAACTGCTCCGTGAGCATGTTAAGAAAATCTTGATGAAGGTCAGTCCAGAGATTACTGAAGACCCTCCTATGGTTAGATTCATGACGAATGACTTGTTCAGAATCTGCTATCTGACGGAGGACAAACTGAGAGATTATCCAAATAATTATCTAATATCAGTTGAGAAGTATCTTAGATCCACTGGATTCACATCAACGGAGAAGGACAAAGCAGCAGACACTCTAAGAAGATATCTAATGGAGAATGTTCCCTACTATAGGAAGAGAGTGGAGAAAGGATTGGAAGTGCATACCAGACTGCCAAACATGCCAAAGCTGAACAAGAAAGATGTTAACATTGCATGGTTGTGGGCTGGAGTGGGACAAGAGGTTGAATACATTGGAAGACACATCAAAGGAGCAATCCTTAAACCTGGAGAACCACTACACTATCCTTCTGTGATTGATTATCAAGCTGCTAACTCCAATCCAATGATTGAAGAAGGTGAGATTGAGATGGACTGAAGACTTGAAGAAAAGAACACAAGAACTATCTGCTCAGACTAGAGGTGCAACTTCATTGTATAAAGTTTTAATGTTCTTTGAATTTTGAAATCTGGAAATGTGTATATTTTATCCAGAATGCATTTAATATTATTAAGTTGTCTTACTTTAATTAGTTTCATGTTTCCTTAGTTAGTTGAGTTATCCTCGAGGTATTTGTTTGTCGAACTCTAACAATCAAATAGGGGGAGATTGTAAAGCATAATGTAACATAAAATGTAACAGAGATAACTAAAACTCAGCAAAGGACAAGACAGACAGTAATATTAAAAGAAGCACAGGAATCCAGAAGTAAAGAAGAAAAGGTAAACTCAAAAAATCAAAAGATGCTATGTATTCTTGAAGTCCGTAAACAGGTCACGGAAAGAAGTTCATTAAAATGTTCAAGCCTCTGTGACAAATAAAGAAACAAGACTTTCAAGACTACAGAAGTATTTGAATGATTAAGAGTTAGTACCATAGGGTTCCAGTGATTTAATTGAAGCAACCAGAACGACAAAGGACTTATTAGCATCATTGAATTGAAGACATAGAAGAATTGATCAAGTGTTATTCATCTGTGAACCAGACCAGTTGCACCAGTTGTCAGCACTTAAAAGATCAAGATGTTTATCGTCTCAGAAGAAATTGATTTAAGTCTAAATCTAAAACACCCTGAAACTCAAAAGGATTTTCAAAAGATCAAAGTACAAAAGAAAAGGCTCGATGGTTTTCTTTTAAGAAAAACCATCGAATGTGTTCAAGAGAATCAAATAGAAAAACCATTGAATATTAGTTTTTCATTCGATAGATTTTATTTAAAATCCATCGAAGGAAAAACTAATTTAATCATTTGATAGTTTTTCATTTACAGGAGCAGGTGAGATTTTGTTGTTGTGTCAGGTTGATTGGGAAATGGGACGGCCAGGATTTAATTAATTTTGGTTCGATAGTTTTTCAAAACAAAAGTCTACAATTACAGAGAAAAGAAGTTGTGTCTTCTTCAGTTCAGTTAAGGATCTTCACAGAAGCATTTACGAAGAGAGAAGCTTGAGCCAGAGAATCATAGAGAAATTAATATTGCTCAGAATTCTATCATTGTATTGATTTTGTGTAACCTTGAACTCATTGAAGCTAATCTACGGATTAGAATTGTAGCACCCCTCGCGGTTTATATTTAGAAAATGATATATTCCCCGACTCGTGTTTTGATTTGGTGCATTTGATTTCGTATTAGAACCTTAAGAATTATCCGTGAACGAAATTAAATAATTTGTGAGTATCGTATTCAACCCCCCCCCCCCCCCCCCGTCTACGATACTTTGGACCTAACAATTGGTATCAGAGCTATTTGATTGACGTACAAATCAGATCCGGTGAATGAGACCAAAATCAAACAAGGCTTGAAAATTTGAAGCAAATTATTTAACTTTCAAAATTTTTCATTTAATTGGAATTTCTTGAATTTTAAACAGTTTGAAATTTTCAGAAACCATGAGTGCTCCAAAGACAACTGCTGGTATTAAAGTTCCCCCCTTCACTAGAGATGATTTCGGTTTGTGGAAGATGAAGATGCTGTTATTTATCAAGGCATCTAATCTGTTGTATATTGGCATATTACAGAACGGACCGTTTGTACCAATGAAACAAGTTAGTGAATCTACAGCTCCTGGCGGTACCAGAATTCCTCAAGACTCAACCCCAAAGGATTTATCTGAGTACACAGATACAGACAAAGAATTGATTCGATTGGATACAAGTTTGATGCTGATATTGACAGACTCCGCAGACAAGGAAATGAGCTATCAGTTAATGAACTGTGTGAGCGGGAAACAAATGTGGGATACCATAAATTTGATAATGGAAGGAATTGAAGACGTGCAGGAAAACAGATTGGACATCCTGACTTCTCAATATGAATCATTTAGGTCACTTCCTGGAGAGAAAGTATAACTCAGGTCTTTGAGAAGTATACTAAGATGTTGAATGAATTAACTATAAAAGGGAAGACCTATCCTCTGAGAGAGACAAACAGGAAGTTCATGATGACACTGCCCCATCATGTAGAACACAAGTCCTCATCCATAAGGGAAAGAATTGACTTTACAAAGATGCCATTGGAGATGATATATGGCAAGCTTAAAACTTATGAGATGGAGCAAGAACAAAGAGTGATAATCTACGGACCAGGGACGGTGGACAACAAGAACTCTGCACTCGCAAGATCAGCAGCACTTGTAGTGGATGAATCAACAACTTCTGATATTCAGGTTCAAACCCCTAGAGCTGGAAAGGAGGTGATTATAGAAGCTGAAATGGATTCTGTGAATCTGGATGTTGATGAAAGTGATTACTACACCTTAGAAGAGCTTGAGAAAATGGAAGATAAAACCATGGCGTACTTAGCTGCAAAGTTTAGCCACATTCGTTTCAAGAGAAACCCTAAGTACAAGTTCAAGGGCTCAACCAACAGATTCCATAAGAGCAAGTATTCACCAGACACTGGCTTTAAGGGAGGCTACAAGACTGGCATGATTGATAGAAGCAAATCAAGATGCTACAACTGCAATGAGTTAGGGCATTTTGCTACTGAATGCCGGAAGCCTCGTCAAGCAAGAGACATGAAAGATGTCTATGAGAAGAAAGATTCTTATGATGAGTTGAAGAAAGAGAATGCTAAGCTGAAACAGCAACTGGAAACCTTATCTGGAAAGCAGAAAGGAAAAGCTTATATTGCAGAGGGTAAAAGTTGGGATGATACTGATTCAGATGAAGAGGAAGAGTATGTAAATCTTGCCCTAATGGCCGACTCTTCAGAGGAATCACCACAATCATCTCAGGTACCTATCTTAACAACAATTGACATGTCTAATTCTGAGTACAAGAAAACTGTGCAAGATCTTAGTATAGAATTGTTTAATGTACACACAAGCATGCTAGCATCAGAAATTGAAAATGCTAAGTTAGTTCTTAAGATTAAAAATCTAGAATCTAAGAATGAAGAACTAATGCTTGTAGCTGTCACATTAGAAGATCTTAAACAGAAAAATGAGTACTTAGAGAACAAGGTCAAGTGTAATGATGAGATAGAGACAATCCTCAGGAAGCAGATTTCAGATTTAGATTTGAAACTGAATGCATATAAGAACTCCGCCCTAATTGCTAAGGAAATAATTGATACTCAGACCTTAGGGAATAAAAATGCTATAGGATTTGACTACAGCAAGAAAACTGGAAAGAAGATTGTGGAATTTCCTGTGACATCTTCAGCTGTCAAGAAGAATACTCCACATGTTCTTAAGAATGTAGATTGTCCAGTTTTTGTTAAGCCGTTTCCAGCACTTTTCAATGAGGATGATCTAATCATAAGACAAGAATTGCTTGAGGAGGATATATTGAAGGAAAAAGAGATAAAGACTAAGTTGTCTAGGAAGTCAGTAAAAACTGAATTACCTAAAACTGATTTAGGCAATAAGGTTAGCAAGGCTAAAAAGAACAGGAATGGGATAGCTAGTGTTAATCAGAATATTGTTTCAACTACTCCCATTGCATCTAGGAAGTTGTGCACTATTTGTAATTCTGCTGGACACCTTACACATGCATGTAAAAAGGTTAAAGTAGAAACTGTTGTTACTTCTGAAATGCATAACATGTCTGACATGCCTGATCTTCATGAACCCTGTGGAAAGAAAGAGTGTTTGCTATGTACATACAACATTATGCATGCTTATTTTAAGTTGATGAACCCTGTGGAAAGAAAGAGTGTTTGCTATGTACATACAACGTCCGTCTGCCATGCCTCCCCTCGAACAAGAACCTCTCCTTCTAGCACGAAAAGATTTCTCTTGTCCTTCCAACCTTTGAGTATCTCTAAATCCCTTTTAGTGACCTCCAACATTCCGCTATTCATCATAACAGTATATCCCAAATCAACTAATTTACCCAATGAAATTAGATTTCGATTTAACTCCGGCACGTACCTTACTTGAGTTAACTTCCGAACATGACCATTGTGAAGTTTCATCATTAACTCACCAATTCCAGCAACCTTTACCCTTTTACCGTTTGGTAAAACTACCATCTTTCCCTCACACTTCTTGTAGGACGAGAATCACTCCCTCCTAGCACATATGTGATGAGAACATCCCGAGTCAAGCACCCATTCTTCTTTCGATCCCTTATCTTCTTGAACCAAAAGAGCATCATCATCAGTTGCCACAAGCGAAACATTACCCCCTCCTCGAGTTTTCTTCAACTCCTTCAAGTCTTCTTTTGCCTTTGGACACATAGATTGTATATGCCCCAATTTTTCACAATAAAAGCACTTGATATTTGGGTTATGTTTCTTACCATACTTCTTTTTCTTGTCACGCGCATCCACCACGAGTGCACTTCCATTCGATGCGTCACTCGATCCTTGTTTCATCAATCTTTCGGCCTCTAGAAGAACGACAATGGTCTCA
Source organism: Heracleum sosnowskyi (assembly GCA_030848705.1). Classification (NCBI taxonomy): domain Eukaryota; kingdom Viridiplantae; phylum Streptophyta; class Magnoliopsida; order Apiales; family Apiaceae; genus Heracleum; species Heracleum sosnowskyi. Next base: position 88,978,921 of record CM061236.1, read on the forward strand.
TCCAAAGCTAACTTCGTTTTCCCAACCAACAGAGAAGTAATCACAGTACTATACTTCTTTGGTAGAGACACAAGTAGAAGAACAGCTTTGTCCTCATCCTTCAATTTTTCATCCAAATTATTCAGCTGGTTGATCAGGCCATTAAAACGATTCAGATGATCTCTCAGATCTCCCTCTTCTTCCATCTTGAGCCCGAACAAATCTTTCTTAAGAAACAACTTATTTGCTAACGACTTTGAGTGATACATCTTCGTCAACTTCTCCCATAAATTTTTAAGGTTATTCTCCTCAAGAACATCATACTTGATTTCCGGTGCAAGGGCCAACCGGATCGTCGATGCCGCACGTAACTTCATGTCTTCCCACTTTGTGGCCTCAACATCAGTAGGTTTTTTCTCTTCGAGAGTTGCATATAACCCTCGCTGAATTAACAGATCTTTCACCGTGCTCTGCCATAAGGCAAAATTGTTTCTTCTATCAAACATTTCAATCTCGAGATTTCCCCCAAACTTATCCATCTTGAATCACGAACCTTGGCTCTTGATACCACTTGTTAGGTTTAGGGGCTACACACCAATACGAGATTCAAACAAACAAACAAAGCAAAGCACACAAACAATATATATGACGCGGAAACAACCACGTCCCAACTTGTATTATTAATCAAAACAGTTATCAATAATACAATCAATCTCACCAACGGTGTATCACTCACACGATACTCAAGCCAAACAATGCTCAAGCATACATCAAACAAATAAAATATGACTAGTTTATATATGTAACACCCCCAGATCCGGGGTCAGGAATCTGGGTTGTCACGCTCCATCAATATACCATACCTGCATTACTTACAACAATCTTCTAATACAACTCCAAAGACCCCAATCACTTACGCGCACACACACAAGTTATAGCCTTGGAAATGAGCAACAATAAGTAACATTTGTTATTACAATCCAAATGTACTATCCAGGATCTCATCTATTATTTACAACCTTTACCTGAAGTTACAATAATAGACCTCACAATTCTATACAAGGTTTAGTAATACAAACCCACTCAAAATAATTCTCACTAATTCAAGCTGCAACTATTCTGCTCACACCGACAGTATCCATCCTGCATCAACTAACTCCAGGGTGGTCTCTCCATTCCCTTGCTCTCGTAACACGAGGTGGATTCGGCAATGTTATCCTCAGGCTGAAAGATTTAATAAAGCAAGAATGAGCTAATAGTGCTCAGCAAGAAATCTATCCCAGTTTAAATCTTTAAACCTTTTAGGGAGATAATCCATATGGGATCAAAACTTTTATCACTACTAGGGTCTAACCCCAAAATAGTATACCGTTTAAAATACTGTATGACTTATAATCATACTCATATACTCTTCGTAAATCCTTTAGGAAAATCCTTGGTATCAGTATGGTAAACCAAGACTAAAGACATATCTTTTTAAAATAGAGGTTATCAATAGAATCAAGGCTTAAAGCCTATTTATTGATTCAAAATACCATACCGTTCAATATCTTTATAACCGCATGCTACGCATTAAACGGATAAAATACTAGCATAATATAAACGATGAAGTTACGAGGAAAATTAATATAAGGTTTCCGTAACCCAATATCCACTTATGCATATATAATCTGAGTAAGGTTTATCAGAGTCATAACTCATAAAATAAAAGATGAAGTTACAAGGATTTATTGCAACTTCATTTTCTTTGAACATTTTTCGACCCCCTGTCAACATGATCGGTTCTTCTCCCCAATACATGTTGCAAGAATATCCAAAATTGGATGATGAACTAATACCGGAGTTACTACCGCGCCCGTTGTCCCAACCTTACTATGATCAGTAGCAGGTCGTACAACAAAAATATGTTTTCTACATGTAGATGGAAGAATCACGACAGCCTGACATTGTCTACCGCCTTCCCGGATCTCCCGGCCCATTTGGGGCAATAAAATGGATGGGTCGGCGCAACTGGACCTCTTACACCACTCCTAGTTCGGATGAAATCCGTGACTCTGAAACGTAAAGATCGTCCTCCTTTCCCCAAGTGTAATACTTGTTGATACGACTCCACTAAGTAGTTATATCTAGGTTGGAAAGGAAGATTCTCCAATATTTCCCAAGCTATTGCTTGTTAATGGATATCGACGTGTTCCATCAATTTACTGCTCGATCGTTGAGGTAGTAACACAACATTTGACTTGCAGCAATTAAATTGCTCCGAGAAAATATTTGTCCCCTGACAGTTTTGAGTTGAGAGTTTAAAATGAGTAGCAATCACTTAAATCAGGTTCCCCATATTTTTGGTAGTTGAGCGAGTATTTAAATCCTCTTAAAAGATAGATTTAAATGGAAAAAAAGTTTTTGGGAACCTCCCCTTGATTTAAAATAATTAACAGTACAGCTTAGAATATCCTTCGTAATTATTGAAGGTCGAGGATAAACTTTAAATAATACAACTCATTTTAAAACGTGTTAAAAGTATTTAATAAATAATCGAATAATATTTATTAAATAAATAAACTTTAAACGAATATTCAAGAATAATACTCATTAAATAAATAGTGATTAAATGAATATTCAAAATAATAATCATTAAGTAAATAAACCTTGAATGAATATTCAAAATAATATTCATTAAATAAATAATGATTAAATGAATATTCAAAATGATATTCATTAAATAAATAATGATTAAATGAATATTCAAAATGATATTCATTAAATAAATAAACCTTGAATGAATATTCAAAATAATATTCGTTGAATAAATAAGCCTTAAATGAATATTCAAAAATAATATTCATTAAATAAATAATCATCGAATAAAAATTACCCGATATCTTTATCGGAAAATAACCTTTAACATATACAGAAAATATAACTACTTCCGGCCTAAAGAATAAAATCATACGCCCTTTACCTAGGGCATTTATAAAAACCTGGCTTCTAACTGATATCTCATATCTAGCTTAGAAGCCCGTAATCAAATCATAGCCTCGAGTATCACTATATATAATAGTTCGAAGACAAGCATGCAATTTATATATCGCAATGTACTTGGGAATAAAACATGTATACTTCTCATTTGCATATCATATATGAAAGCAGTTTATTATCACAACAACAGTAAGCATAGGTTTCGAAAACTTGCATCTATCATATGCAGATATTACCTCTCATTATTTTTAATACCATCACATCTATATACGATGTGAGGTTTGAAAGCATGCATAATACATATGCATATGCATCATCAAAATATTTTACTTTAAAACATAGCAGGGAATGAGAAAACTTGCCTGGAAATCCCGAAGTAGCAATAAGTCTCAGGTTGGTCCAGTAATCTAGAATCAACACAAGGTTCAAGATTAATAACTTAAACGCTTTCACCATACTAAGTATATACTATCTCAAGTACAAAGTCCATTTTCAAGTTAACTCCTTAAGAACTTCTACTCGAGCATGCTCGCTCACGCATTTTTATAAAATTGAGATTTAATCCTTTTAGCACGAAATCTATTCGAGGGTCTTCCTCAACATACCTAGCATGTTATCACAAAGTTTCACATTTTATTATGACCTCTAAGTGGTTCGATCATAGCCTCAAAGTTGACCAAGTGGCACGGTTTGGTTTTACGAACGTCTTACACTAAAACACATGTTTCTCCTAAACCGTAAATCGTATTCACATGATCTTCGCACCAAAACTAACCTTGAACTAAGGCCTACACAAACATGGGCCGTGGTGATCTTGGGCAGAAGTTACTAGGTTCGAATATCACAAGCAAAACAAGGTTAAGGAAAATAGGGCATTACGACGGCTATGTTTTAGTGATTCCAAAGTTTAAATCATCATCTTTACATAATCAACCAACCAATCATCAAACTCATTTCTTCAACATCATGACTAATCCATGAACATCATCAACCATAGTCAAAACCAACATCTACTTATTCACCATCAAAACTACACCATACTTTCATCAAAATCAACCATTCATCCTTATAATCAAACTAACTAAACTATACTTAAAACTAACCATATAAATCAATTTATAACTAAGGGTTTCAAGAGTTTATACCTTCCTTGATGCTTCATATACACTAACAATAGTTTATAATCCTTCCTTGAGCTTTGAACAAACCTTAACAAACTTAATCCTTAAGAAACAAAATCAAGAATCAAGAAAAGTTACTATTCATCCTCATCTTGTAAAATCCATAACAAATCGAAAAATAAGAGTTTGGTGCTAAACTTTTTACCAGACCTTTTGCTCTTCATAAGATTTATTTTGAGTTATATATCATCAAATTTGAATCTTCCTAGCTAGGGTTTTGAGCCCCATCTTTCCGCTGAACAGAAACTGGACAGATTGGGTTCTCCAACTTGGGGAAGATATTTGGTTAGGCTACACTCCTTTTTTGACCATGAAATTTTGAACTAATGTTATCTATGGAGTGGAGACGATATGGTTAAAATTTGGTTATTTAAGGATGGATAGAAGTGGAGATATGAATTTTTCTTTCCTTGAGGTTCCTGCTGGGCAGTGGAGAGTGTTTGCTTGCTACTTTGTTCTTTCCAAATGATATTATCTTTTAATCCTTATCAATATCACTTTATTAAAGTGTTAGATCTGGTCTTGACACTTGTATGGTTGTGGTTATGCATACCTCTTTTTGGCAAAGTTGTTAAAACATCACCCATGTTGTAGTTGACTTGCTCCTTCATCACTTGAGTTCTCCTTTCTTTCACCAATTGGATTCCTCACTTTCTAATCTAATAAAAATCAATTGTTACAACTTATATATTGCACTCCAAGGTAATAGTGTGGCATAAATCCTCAAACAATTGTTGTGTACAATTTCCTTTGCGTTTTCTCTTGAAACGATTCGAAAATATTTCCTAAAAAGAGCGAATAAAACTCTACGCGATTCTCGCAGTGAATAGTAACTATTCACTATTCGTCCTAACAATCGAATACTTAATTAAAATGGTTCGAGCTTGAATCTTGGAATATAAATGGGATTTATATACTCTCATTTGTGTCGCCTTGTTCTGTTACCGCTTTAATCTCGTTGAACGCTCGCAAGGATTTCTTAAGTGTTCTATCGAAGTAGTTTGCCGTAAACGTTCTTGATATCTTAATAACTTTACTAAATCCATATCCATGGAATTGATAATTTAAAATCCTCCAATATATTTAAATAATGATTAATCCATACGTAATAGGTGAAATTCCGGAGAAAACAGAAAATGCTCTTTTTCTGATTCTGACAGCTTTTGCATTCCTTCATTTTCATAGTAGATCACTAATACGACTTCGAAAGTTCATTATCCCGACTCGTACATAGGGTGGTCTGAAAATCGTTTTCGGTTCAGAAATTTACTATTCATCAAAAAAAAATTTAACTAAGTCCAAAATTTGGGGTTATTACAATATAGCCACCCAAAACTTAGCCACCAAGACTTGCCATACTTGTTTTACAAGACTTACCATACTTGTTTTACAAGACTTTTTATTCTTCGTACCTAATTCCCTAATATAATGACCAAGACATACCATATATAATAATTGTCTATCCATACAATTATTACCATATATAATAATTGTCTACCCATACAATTATTACCAAAATAGTCTTAATCACCCAAACTCATATTACCATATTGGGTTGAACAACCGGTCAAACCCAACAAAAACATCTCTCTTGTTGAAGGATTGAAGCACAATCTTCTAAGTATCAGTCAATTCTGTGATAAAGGATACAATGTAGATTTCAGAAAGAATAAGTGTTTGATCACAAACAGGAAGGATGAGAAGCTTGCTCTACTGGGAGTGAGAAAAGGAAATTTGTTTATAGATGACTTATGTTCTTCCAGTGAAGGAGAAGTTACATGTTTCTACAGTAAGGCATCTTCAGAACAAAGTTGGCTATGGCATAAGAAGCTCTCACACTTGAACTTCAAAACTATGAACTCTTTGGTAAAGAGAGAGTTGGTGAGAGGGTTGCCCCTGATGGAATTTTATCAGGAGGGACTATGTGAAGCATGTGAAAAAAGGGAAGTCTAAGAAGGCATCACACAGAAGCAGAGAAATGACAAGCATTGTTGAACCTCTTCAGCTGATTCATATGGATTTATTTGGTCCAGTCAATGTTATGTCACTTTCAAGAAAAAGATATGCATTAGTGATGGTGGATGACTACTCTAAGTACACTTGGGTGTTATTCTTACATTCAAAGGATGAAGCAACACAACTTATCATTGATCACATCAAAAAGATAGAAGTGGAAGCTAAGCTACCTGTGCAGACAATCAGATCAGACAATGGAACTGAATTCAAGAATGCAGTTCTTAATGATTTCTGCTCAGAGAAAGGAATATCAAGACAGTATTCAGCACCAAGAACACCTCAACAGAATGGAGTAGTGGAAAGGAAGAACAGAACCTTGGTTGAAGCAGCAAGGACAATGTTAAATGAATCAAAACTTCCCACTTACTTTTGGGCAGAAGCAGTGAATACAGTTGTAAAGCATAATGTAACATAAGATGTAACAGAGATAACTACAACACAACAAAGGACAAGACATACAATAATATTAACAGAAGCACAGGAATCCAGAATCAAAGAAGAAAAGGTAAACTCAAAAAATCAAAATATGGTATGTATTCTTGAAGTCCGTAAACAGGTCACGGAAAGAAGTTCATGAAAATGTTCAAGCCTCAGTGACAGTTAAAGAAACAAGACTTTCAAGACTACAGAAGTATGTGAATGATTTAGGGTTAGTACCACAGGATTCCAGTGATTTATTTGAAGCAACCAGAACGATAAAGGACTAATCAGCAGCATTGAATTAAAGACATAGAAGAATTGATCAAGTGTTATTCATCTGTGAACCAGACCAGTTGCACCAGTTGACGGCACTTAAAAATATCAGGTTGTTTATCGTCTCAGAAGAAATTGATTCAGTCTAAAACTAAACCCCCTGAAACTCAAGGTTTTATTAAAAGATCAAGTCAAAGAAAATGGCTCGATGGTTTTTCTATTTAGAAAACCATCGAATGTGATTCAAGAATTCTATCAGAATTCATTTATAAAGTAATTGGCATTTCGATAGTTTTTATTTAAAAACTATCGAATGGTGAATTACTTTTATAAATTCGATAGTTTTCAATTTGAGAAGCAGGTGGAGAAGTGACTTTGTTTGTCAGGTTGATGAAGATCCAACGGCCAAGAATAATTGATTTTTTGTGGTTCGATAGATTTTCAACAAAGTCTACAATTAATACGGAGAGAAGAGTGTGTCTTCTTCAGTAATTAAGGAAGAACACAGAGAATTTACGAGGAGAGAGTTTGAGCCAGAGAGAATTATCAGAGAAATTAATAGTGCTCAGAATTCTATCATTGTATTGAATTTGTGTAACCTTGAACTCATTGAAGCTAATCTACGGATTAGAATTGTAGCACCCCTCGAGGTTTATATTTATAAAACGATATATTCCCCGACTCGTGTTTTGATTTGGTGCATTTGATTTCGTGTTAGAACTGAATGATTAATCCGCGAACGAAATTAAATAATTTGTGAGTATCGTATTCAACCCCCCCCCCCCCTTCTACGATACATTGGACCTAACAAAAGGTATCAAAGCTATTTGATTGACGTACAAATCAGATCCAGTGAATGAGACCAAAATCAAACATAGCGTGAAAATTCGAAGTAAAATTTTTAACTTTCAAAAATTTTCATTTGATTGTAATTTCTTGAATTTTAAACAATTTGAAATTTTCAGAAACCATGAGTGCTCCAAAGACAACTGCTGGTATTAAAGTTCCCCCGTTTACAAGAGATGATTTCGGTTTGTGGAAGATGAAGATGCTGTTATTTATCAAGGCATCGAATCCGTTGTATATTGGAATTTTAGAGAATGGACCATATGTACCAATGAAATCAGTTGATGAAACGACAACTCCTGAAGGTAACAGGATTCCAGCTGGCACCCAACCTAAGGATATCTCTGAGTACACAGATTCAGACAAAGAACTTATTCGATTGGATACAGGATTAATGCTTATATTGACAGACTCCGCAGACAAAGAAATGAGCTATCATATTATGAGCTATACAAGCGGGAAACATATGTGGGATACCATAAACTTAATAATGGAAGGAACTAAAGACGTGCAGGAAAACAGATTGGACATCCTGACTTCTCAGTATGAGTCATTTAGGTCTCTTCCTGGAGAAAGTATAACTCATGTCTTTGAGAAATATACTAAGTTTCTTAATGAATTGGCAATGAAAGGGAAGACCTATCCACTGAGAGAAACAAACAGGAAGTTGATAAGTGGATTTCATATCTACTTGGATCGTCCTAAATCGGCTTAATCTGATCGTTCTGTTCTCAAGTACGTGTTGTTTTTAATGTGTTTTGTTTAGTATTTGTAGAGTTGCTTTATCAGCAGAAATGTGGTGATTCTATGATCGTTAGGTGGTGTTTAAGCATGTGTATGAAGATCAAGCAAGTGTGAATGTTGAATGGGCAAAGAAATGGCAAAAGAAATTTTAGAATTTTTCTGACAGAATTCACCGCGCGCCCGCGCCACCTCCCGCGCGCCCGCGCCGTCTCAATTGCTGAAAAGTGCAGTTTTGTGGTCAGAAAAGGAAACTTGCCATAGTTGTTAGCCTGAAGCCTTTATGAGTATTTGGTGGACGTTTTCTGAGGGATAAGACATATACAACCATATAGATACATACATATTCATCCACCGGTGAGGAGAACAAGAAGACGGCTGATTACGAAGATCTAGATTTCATCTTTTCTTTGTATTCTTCTAATTAGGCGATACTTTGGATTCTCGTTTGTTCTTTCTAAACCCTAGTTATTTTATTCAGTTTTCCAGACTTATTACTATCATGTTTTCATCAGAACCCACGATGATGAACGGTTCGATTATGAACTAATCGTCGTCGTGGGATTCTAACGGATTTATTTATGGATTCTAATAGTTAATTGTTTTAAAGATTTGTGTGTGATGTATTCTTGATAACCTAGTTTGGTTGTGATTATTCTTCTTGGATGAGTAGCTAACATCTAAGATTATTTGTTAATCTCTATTGAATGCGAAAGTGGATATAGAGATTTAGAACTTGCCATGCTAGCATAGGTTTATGTATGTTTGTCATGCATGATTCGTAGGTAATTTTAACCATCTTACCTGCCCTATGTAATCTGAATGGATGACTTGCTCATTTAACCGTTATGTTTTCAAATCTTATAGACATATAGGGTCTAAGCATAATTGGTGTCTACCCAACTTCTATCTCTTTTATGGATGTTTGAGTAGTTTGGTATACGTATACTGAAAGGTAGCGTGTACTGATTTCGTGTTATCTGATTAGTTATCACAACTGTCACATGCATTGATTAAAGACAAAAGACTCTAGATGAAGTACTTAATGAAGTTAGGATCCCATGCTTTATTCATATAAGTAATTTTCCAGTAATTCTCTTTGGTTAATATAATCTTGTTAAGTGATAGTTAATTAGTTAAACAAAACCAAATTTGATACTTATCTTAGCAGTGAGTAATAACCATACATTGGTGCATAAGTGCATAGCTATAACAACATAACCAGTCTCTGTGGGAACGAACTTAACTTTATCATATACTACTTGTGACCACGTGCGCTTGCGTGTTTTTGTGCGAACAAGTTTTTGGCGCCGCTGCCGGGGACTCGGTGTTATTTATATAGTTTATGTGCTTGTCATCAGTGGTCGTTAGAGTTCACTGACTCGGATTGTAGTTGTTTGTTCTGTGTGTTTCAGGTACTTGAACGTGTATGCGAACACGTTCTCAGACTCGTAAATTGGAAGAAGAAAGATTAAAATTAGTAAAGATGGGAGACGTACCAGAAGGAGTAGCACCTGCAGCTAAGGCTTTGAAGGACTATTCTCAGCCAAAGATCAATGATATTCAGTCGAGCATTGTCAGACCTGCCATTGCAGCCAATACCTTTGAAATCAAGCCTAGCACGATTCAGATGGTACAAAACTCAGTTCAGTTTGGGGGTGCTGCTACGGAGGATCCTAACATGCACATTCGGAGCTTCATGGAGATTTGCGATACTTTCAAGTTCAACGGTGTGTCGGATGATGCTATCAAGTTGAGGCTATTTCCATTTTCTCTGAGGGATAAGGCTAAGGGCTGGTTACATTCTCTACCAGCAGGTTCTATTACTACATGGGAGGATCTTGCTCAGAAGTTCTCACTAAATTCTTCCCCATGGCTAAAACAGCTGCAATCAGGAATGCTCTTACTCAGTTTTCACAACATTCTAGAGAAACTTTATGTGAAGCATGGGAGCGCTACAAGGAGATCCTTAGGAAGTGTCCACATCATAGATTGCCCGACTGGATGGTGATTAATTGTTTTTATAATGGTCTGGGAGCACAATCAAGACCAATGCTTGATGCGGCATCAGGTGGAGCTCTATGGGCTAAGAGCTACGAGGAAGCTTATGAGTTAATTGAGATGATGGCTGCGAATGAATATCAGAATCCTACTCAGAGATTATCACAAGGCAAAGTAGCAGGAGTTCTTGAAGTTGATGCAGCTACAGCTATAGCAGCCCAGTTAAAGGTTCTGTCTATGAAACTGGATTCTTTGTCTAATTATGGAGTTCAGCAGGTGGCTAGTGTTTGTGAGCTTTGTGCGGGCGCACATGAGACGAATAATTGTGCCATATCTAGTGAGTCAGCGCAGTTTGTGAGCAACTTTCAGAGACCATCACAGCCAGTTCCAGCCACCTATCATCCCAATAGCTGGAATCATCCTAATTTCAGCTGGAGCGACAATCAACAATCTCAGCAGCCTTATCAGCCATTCCAAGGTCAGCAATTTGGAGCAAAGCCTTACAATCCTCAGAATTTTCAACAGCAGCAAGGGCAGAATTTTCAGCCACAGTATGCTCCTAGGCAACAATTTCAGCCACCAGGATTTCCGCAACAACCTCATGCTAGTGCGGGGCAGTCTTCGAATGAAAAATCTGAATTGGATGAGTTGAGAATGATAGTTAAAAGCCAGGCGGCATCGCTCAAGACTTTGGAGAATCAGATGGGGCAGTTGGCAAGTGCCTTACTCAGCAGAGCTCAGGGAACTCTTCCTAGCGATACGGAGCCTAATCCAGGAAAGACAGTTGTCCAAGAACATGTGAAAGCAGTTACCTTGAGATCGGGAAAGGTCACGGGCAACCAAAAATCAGCAGTTGAAGAAGAGGAAGAAATTCAGCAGCATCAGGTGGAACCTTCTAAGGAAAAGCCAATTTTTGATTTGGCAGCTAAGCAGTTGGACGGTGAGGCTGAAAAGAGCAAAAATTCTACTGACAAGTCTACTTCGGAGCAGACTATTTACCCACCTCCTCCATATCCAAAGAGGCTACCGAAGCAGAATCTTGACACAAAATTCGCCAAATTTCTCGAGGTTTTCAAGAAGCTACACATCAACATACCTTTTGCAGAAGCTCTTGAACAGATGCTGAGCTATGCTAAGTTCATGAAGGGTATTCTATCTCGGAAGTTGAAACTCGAAGATTTGGACACTGTTGCTTTGACAGAGGAGTGTAGTGCAGTTCTACAGCAGAAATTGCCACCGAAGCTTAAAGATCCGGGAAGTTTCACCATACCGTGCACAATTGGCAATCTATCTTTCAACAAGTGTTTGTGCGACTTGGGTGCAAGCATTAATCTAATGCCATTGTCGGTTTTCATGCAACTTGGGCTGCCGGAGCCTAAACCTACTACTATGTCCTTACAGCTGGCGGACAGGTCGATCACATATCCAAGGGGTATAGTGGAGGATGTCTTGGTAAAGGTGGATAAGCTGATTTTTCCTGCTGATTTTGTTATTCTTGACTTTGAGGAGGATAAGAAGATTCCTATCATCTTGGGAAGACCTTTTCTGGCTACTGGCCGAGCGTTGATCGATGTTCAGAAAGGAGAGCTCACAATGAGGGTGAGTAATCAAAAGGTCATCTTTAATGTGTTCAAGGCTATGAAATTCCCGACAGAGGAGGAAGAGTGTTTTAGCTTGAAGATGGTTGATACGGGTCAGAGAAATGAGTTCGATCAGTTGTTGAGAAAAAATTCGAACATGCACAAGTTCGAGCATCACATCAGTGATTCCATTGACAATTCTTCCATTCGAGATCTTTCGAATGTCAAGCTTGGAAAACTTCCACCACATTTGAAGTATGTCCTTCTGAATGATGAGTTGGTGATTTTTAAAGAGTGTGAAGATAATGTGTTGAGAAGGTGGAACAAGGATGATGAGGTAAAAGAGTGTTCTTATCAATCGACGGAGAAGCATAAACACCTTAGAGGTGTAAAGAAGAAAAAGAAAAAATCGATTGGTGGAAAAGTCAAGGTGAAGTTTGATTTGGAAAAGATGTGGGAAGAAAGCAAGAAGGTTATCAAACAATGGGTGAATGGTCCTTCTGCTAAGGACAAGTCAAATGCGATCTTCGAGCCACCATGATTTGATTCACATTTGTCCGGCTAAATGACATTAACGACAGCGCTTCGTGGGAGGCAACCCATGTGTTAGGTATGTTTCTACTATCTTTCTTATTACCTTCAATGAGGACATTGAATATGTTAAGTTTGGGGGTGATGTATGGGTTTGTATAGTTAGTGTGTGTTTCATGTAGGATTCATATTGCATATGTAGTTAGTTCATTCATATATTTGCATGTTTATGTCATGTAGAGCATTCTGTTTTGCATATTTGTTTATCTATCATGTGAGTCCATTTAGTTGCATTTGCATAGCATGCATATTTCATGATTCCTTAGACTTGGCTATTTCCGTTGATGAGTCGATGTTGATGGGAGTGTGATAGTGATAGATAGAGGGCTGATTAAGTTCCTAGAAATTGACTTGCATGCCAGAAACAATTGTAAATTCACAAGTCTCATTGGTTGCTTTTGAATTTGATCAGACCATGTTTGTTTGGATGTTAGAATTTAACCACTTGCTTATATTTAGAATGTTTTCTATTCTCTTGAAATTGAAAGAAGCACTTAAGTCTAAGTTTGGGGGAAACCAGGGATTTCATGCTAGTTGTCAATAAGGCTAGGTGTCAAATGGCTAGTAGCCGGCTCATTGAAAAGATGAGTAGTCTAGGGTGAGATGAGAAAAAGGCAATGCGCACTCATTCCGAAATAAAAAAAAAATAGAAAAAAAAAAAAAAAGAGTTGTGTTAGTTGTTTTATGCAAAATTGATCAGGTTGAGCTCTTTAATACTCGAGCAATTAAGTTCTAGGGGACTTTGTGCCTAGTGACCTAAGATTTTTCCGGTCTGGGATCCACTAACCTAAAGCTCGCTACATGGGTATTATTGTATAAGCCTTTTGGGGTCTCAGCCATTGCACGGTCAAATAAGCATGAGTTTTGTTATGTGTGTTGTAATAAAGCATGATTTTCTGTCTAACTCAAGTGAAGGTTGAGGTGTCTTTAAGTGGTTTCTTGTGTCTAGAGTTCATTCTGTCTATAAGTTTGTGGTTGTTTTGGTGAAGAATAGGATATGGTCTTGATTTAGTTTGGGAGTATATTGATGAGCATTGCACACACGCACGTTTCTGTGTATGTATGGTTAGCATACGGGAATGTGGTCGAACTCTGTTTGAAAGATTGCATTCCTTGTTATGTTGGCTTGTTGATTGGTTATGGTTAGTTTGAGGGGATCAGTTGCATTTTCATAATAGTTGCATTCATGCATTGCATTTATAGAGTCTGTTTATGCTTGAGGACAAGCATCGGTTTAAGTTTGGGGGTGTGATAAGTGGATTTCATATCTACTTGGATCGTCCTAAATCGGCTTAATCTGATCGTTCTGTTCTCAAGTACGTGTTGTTTTTAATGTGTTTTGTTTAGTATTTGTAGAGTTGCTTTATCAGCAGAAATGTGGTGATTCTATGATCATTAGGTGGTGTTTAAGCATGTGTATGAAGATCAAGCAAGTGTGAATGTTGAATGGGCAAAGAAATGGCAAAAGAAATTTTAGAATTTTTCTGACATAATTCACCGCGCGCCCGCGCCACCTCCCGCGCGCCCGCGCTGCAAATGACAGAATTCCTGGCGCGCCCGCACCACCTCCCGCGCGCCCGCGCCGTCTCAATTGCTGAAAAGTGCAGTTTTGTGGTCAGAAAAGGAAACTTGCCATAGTTGTTAGCCTGAAGCCTTTATGAGTATTTGGTGGACGTTTTCTGAGGGATAAGACATATACAACCATATAGATACATACATATTCATCCACCGGTGAGGAGAACAAGAAGACGGCTGATTACGAAGATCTAGATTTCATCTTTTCTTTGTATTCTTCTAATTAGGCGATACTTTGGATTCTCGTTTGTTCTTTCTAAACCCTAGTTATTTTATTCAGTTTTCCAGACTTATTATTATCATGTTTTCATCAGAACCCACGATGATGAACGGTTCGATTATGAACTAATCGTCGTCGTGGGATTCTAACGGATTTATTTATGGATTCTAATAGTTAATTGTTTTAAAGATTTGTGTGTGATGTATTCTTGATAACCTAGTTTGGTTGTGATTATTCTTCTTGGATGAGTAGCTAACATCTAAGATTATTTGTTAATCTCTATTGAATGCGAAAGTGGATATAGAGATTTAGAACTTGCCATGCTAGCATAGGTTTATGTATGTTTGTCATGCATGATTCGTAGGTAATTTTAACCATCTTACCTGCCCTATGTAATCTGAATGGATGACTTGCTCATTTAACCGTTATGTTTTCAAATCTTATAGACATATAGGGTCTAAGCATAATTGGTGTCTACCCAACTTCTATCTCTTTTGTGGATGTTTGAGTAGTTTGGTATACGTATACTGAAAGGTAGCGTGTACTGATTTCGTGTTATCTGATTAGTTATCACAACTGTCACATGCATTGATTAAAGACAAAAGACTCTAGATGAAGTACTTAATGAAGTTAGGATCCCATGCTTTATTCATATAAGTAATTTTCCAGTAATTCTCTTTAGTTAATATAATCTTATTAAGTGATAGTTAATTAGTTAAACAAAACCAAATTTGATACTTATCTTAGCAGTGAGTAATAACCATACATTGGTGCATAAGTGCATAGCTATAACAACATAACCAGTCTCTGTGGGAACGAACTTAACTTTATCATATACTACTTGTGACCACGTGCGCTTGCGTGTTTTTGTGCGAACAGAAGTTCATGATGACGCTGCCCCATCATGTAGAACACAAGTCCTCATCTATAAGGGAAATAATTGACTTCACTAAGATGTCATTAGAGATGATCTATGGCAAGCTGAAGACTTATGAGATGGAGCAAGAACAACGAGTGATAATCTACGGACCAGGGACAGTGGATAACAAGCACAATGCACTTGTGAGATCAACAGCACTTGTAGTGGATGAACCAACGACTTATGATATTCAGGTTCAAACCCCTAGAGCTGGAAAGGAGGTGATTATAGAAGCTGAAATGGATTCTGTGAATCTGGGTGTTGATGAAAGTGATTACTACACCCTAGAAGAGCTTGAGCAAATGGAAGACAAAACCATGGCGTACTTAGCTGCAAAGTTTAGCCACATTCGTTTCAAGAGAAACCCTAAGTACAAGTTCAAGGGCTCAACCAACATATTCCAGAAGAGCAAGTATTCACCTGGTAGAGGCTTTAAGGGAGGCTACAAGACTGGCTCGATTGACAGAAGCAAATCAAGATGCTACAACTGCAATGAGTTAGGCCATTTCGCCACTGAATGCCGGAAGCCTCGTCAAGCAAGAGACAGGAAAGATGTCTATGAAAAGAAAGAGTCTTATGAGGATTTGAAGAAGGAGAATGCCAAGCTGAAACAGCAACTGGAGGCATTGTCTGGAAAGCAGAAAGGGAAAGATTATATAGCAGAGGGAAAACACTTGGATGATACTGATTCGGATGAAGAGGAAGAGTATGTAAATGTTGCCCTAATGGCTGACTCTTCAGAGGAATCACCAAAATTTTCTCAGGTACCTATCTTTACAACAATTGACATGTCTAATTCTGAGTACAAGAAAACTGTGCAAGATCTTAGTTTAGAATTGTTTAATGTACACACAAGCATGCTACCATCAGAAATGGAAAATGCTAAACTAGTTCTTAAGATTAAAAATCTAGAATCTAAAAATGAAGAACTAGAGCTTGTAGTTGTCACATTAGAAGATCTTAAGCAAAAGAATGTGTACTTAGAGAACAAGGTCAAGTGTAATGATGAGATAGAGACTATCCTCAGGAAGCAGATTTTAGAGTTAGATTTGAAACTGAATGCTTTTAAGAATTCTGCCCTAATTGCTAAGGAGATCATTGATACTCATACCATAGGGAACAAGACTGCTATAGGACTTGACTACACCAAAAAGGCTGGGAAAAAGATTTTGGAATTTCCTGTGACATCTACTGTTGTCAAGAAGAATATTCCACACATTCTTAAGAATGTGGTCAGCCCAGTCTTTGTCATGCCCTTCTCAGAACCTTTTCATGAGGATGACTTATACATAAGACAAGAATTGCTTGAGGAGGATTTATTGAAGGAAAAAGAGCTAAAGACTAAGTTGCCTAGGAAATCAGTAAAAACTGAAATACCTAAAACTGAAGTAGGTGACTTAGTTATCAAGGCTAAAAAGAACAGGAATGGGAAAAAGAATATTGTTAATCAGAATATTGTTTCTTCTTCTCCCATTGCATCTAGGAAGTTGTGCACTATTTGTAATTCTGCTGGACACCTTACACATGCATGTAAAAAGGTTAAAGTAGAAACTGTCGATACTTCTGCAATACATAACATGTTTGACATGCCTGATCTTTATGAACCCTGTGGAAAGAAAGAGTGTTTGCTATGTACATACAACATTATGCATGCTTATTTTAAGTTGATGAATGCATCTGGTAGCAATAGCACTGATAATGTCAAACCCACAGAAAGCATGAATGTCAAACAAGTTAAGACTAACTTGAATGTTACTCCTGTTAAAGTATCTAAACCTTCAGGACCCAAACAAGTTTGGGTACCAAAGTCCACTTAATCAATCTGTGATTGCAGGATAAGGTTAAAAGCTCAAAGGTCGTGTGGATTCTGGATAGTGGTTGTTCTAGACACATGACAGGTGAAGAGTCCCTACTTACAGAGGTGGTTAAAAAGACCGGCCCGATTGTAACCTTTGGAGATGACAACAAAGGATTCACTACGGGATATGGTAAATTGAAAATTGGGAATGTCATCATTGAAAACATCTCTCTTGTTGAAGGATTGAAGCACAATCTTCTAAGTATCAGTCAGTTCTGTGATAAAGGCTACAATTTAGATTTCAGAAAGGACAAGTGCTTGATCACAAACAGTAAGGATGAGAAGCTTGCTCTGCTGGGAGTAAGAAAAAGAAATTTGTTTATAGCTGACTTAAGTTCTACCAGTGAAGGAGAAGTTACATGTTTCTATAGTAAGGCATCTTCAGAACAAAGTTGGCTATGGCATAAGAAGCTCTCACATTTGAACTTCAAAACTATGAACTCTTTGGTAAAGAGAGAGTTAGTGAGAGGGTTCCCCCTGATGGAATTCAATCAGGAGGGACTATGTGAAGCATGTGAAAAAGGGAAGTCGAAGAAAGCATCACATAGAAGCAAAGGAATGACAAGCATTGCTGAATATGCATTGGTGATGGTGGATGACTACTCCAAGTACACGTGGGTGTTGTTCTTGCAATCAAAGGATGAAGCAACCCAACTAATCATTGATCACATCAAGAAGATAAAAGTGGAAGCTAAGCTACCTGTGCGGACAATCAGATCAGACAATGGAACTGAATTCAAGAATGCAGTTCTTAATGATTTCTGCTCAGAGAAAGGAATATCAAGACAGTATTCAGCACCAAGAACTCCTCAACAGAATGGAGTAGTGGAAAGGAAGAACGGGACCTTGGTTGAAGCAGCAAGGACTATGTTAAATGAATCAAAACTTCTCACTTGCTTTTGGGCTGAAGCAGTGAATACAGCTTGCTACACTCAGAATCGAACCCTGGTCAACAAAGATCATCAAAAGACTCTGTATGAGTTAATGGCCAACAAGAAACCAACACTGAAGTACTTTCATGTGTTTGGTGCAAAGTGCTTTGTACTTAAAGATGGACAACATCTAGGCAAGTTTGATGCCAAAGCAGATGAAGGCATTTTTCTGGGCTATTCTCTGGAATCTAAGGCTTACAGGGTGTATGTGATTGAAGATAAGAAGATGTTGGAAAGCTTTAATGTAACATTTGATGACACCAAAAGACCAGGCCTGTAAACTAGAGAGAAATCTGAATCCTTGGTATTTGAAAATCTATCAGGAGATCTCTCTGACATTGAAGAAGAACATGAATTTGTTACAGTTATTAATAATAATGATAATGATAATGATTCTGGACCAAGTGGTGATAGTGGTGGAAATACTCAAACTACTACTGGATCCACTAGTCAATCAACAGGGTCAACAGATCATACCGTCAACAACTTAGGGGGAGCAGGAGAAGGATCAACTAGTCACACTCCACAACATCTAGAACAAGGAGAATCATCAAGATCGCATCTGCCAAGACAAAGGGTATGGAATAGAGATCATCCCTTTCACTTGATCATTGGTGATCCAGATTCAGGAGTGAGAACTAGGAGGACATCATAAAATGAATGTCACTATTCTGGGTTTCTTTCAGAAACAGAACCTAAGAAAGTTGAAGATGCCCTAGATGATCCAGATTGGGTGATTGCAATGCAAGAGGAACTCAAACAGTTTGAAAGGC
Source organism: Heracleum sosnowskyi (assembly GCA_030848705.1). NCBI lineage: Eukaryota > Viridiplantae > Streptophyta > Magnoliopsida > Apiales > Apiaceae > Heracleum > Heracleum sosnowskyi. The sequence continues at coordinate 88,997,805 of CM061236.1, forward strand.
AGAAAGTTTGGAAGCTGGTACCCAGGCCTAAAGGGAAATCTGTTATTGGAACAAGATGGGTATTCAGAAATAAGTTGGACGAAGATGGCATTGTAACGAGAAACAAAGCCAGACTGGTTGCTAAAGGTTACTCTCAAGAAGAGGGTATAGATTATGATGAAACCTATGCACCAGTAGCAATACTTGAGGCCATCAGAATGTTTCTGGCATTCGCAACATATTCCAATTACAAGGTATATCAAATGGATGTGAAGAGTGCTTTTCTGAACGGGGAGTTAGAAGAAGAAGTGTATGTGGAATAACCTTTAGGGTTTGAGGATTCAAAACTGGCAGACTTTGTGTACTTTCTATTCAAAGCTCTCTATGGACTCAAACAAACTCCAAGGACATGGTATGACACTCTCTCTGAATTCTTATTTAAAAATGAATTTACAAGAGGTGTCGTAGACAAAACTTTCTTTTACAAAAAGCATAAAAATGATTTGATGTTGGTGCAAGTATATGTTTATGACATAATATTTGGTTCTACTAATGACGATCTATGCAAGAGATTTGCTAAGTTAATGCAGAGTCAGTATGAAATGAGCATGATGGGTGAATTGTCATTCTTTCTTGGACTGCAAGTGTATCAAAGGCAAGATGGTATATTCATTTGTCAGTCCAAGTACATCAAAGATCTTCTGAAGAAGTATCAAATGGAAGACTCATCTACAGCAAAGACTCCAATGCCAACTGCCACTAAGCTTGATCAGGATGAAACTGGTAAGAATCAGGCTACAGAGGTATGATAGGCTCCTTACTATATCTCACTGCAAGAAGATCAGATATAATGTTTGCAACATGCTTGTGTGCTAGGTTTCAGTCTATTCCTAAAGAATCTCATCTAATAGCTGTTAAGCAAATATTTAGATATCTTAAGGGGACCCCAAATCTTGGAATTTGGTACCCTAAAGATACAGGATTTGATCTCATTGGATATACATACTCAGATTTTGCAGGTTGTAAGATTGATCGGAAGAGTACTTCAGGAAGCTGTCAGTTTCTTGGAAGAAAGTTAGTTTCCTGGTATAGCAAGAAGCAACATTCAGTGTCCACATCAACAGCTGAGGCTGAATACATTACTGTTGGTAGCTGCTGTGCTCAGATCTTGTGGATGAGAAACCAACTCCGTGACTATGGGCTTTTGTTGACAAAGATTCCAATATTTTGCGACAACACAAGTGCCATAGCAATCTCCAACAACCCAGTGCAACACTCGAGGACGAAGCACATCGACATCATGTATCATTTTATCCGAGAGCATGTCATGAATGGAACTGTGGAGTTACACTTTGTACCCACAGAGGAACAAATTGCAGACATCTTCACTAAACCGCTTGATGAATCCAATTTTTCAAAGCTGGTTGGTGAACTTGGGATGTTAAATCTTTCTAATTGATTTTGATTAGAAGTCAGTAACTGCAAGATAGTCCTAGTGGATACATGAGTTTAAGAATTTCCATATCCTTAGGACTCGTGAATTTATTTTCTGGAGCAATTCTCGTAGTTAGGATTATTGTACGAATTTAATGTCATAATTATGGATGATATATCTTTTGGCATTTAATTGGTTATTAATTCTAAAAATTATTTAGGTGCTAATATTTGTTCTAAATATTTAAGCATCTATTTAATTTGAATTAATTTACTTTGTTTTAAACATTGTAGATTAATGCAGCATAATTATTGGATTTTAATTGGTTAATATCATTTGATGATATTTAGTCGATTTAATTCTATGAAAATTGTGAATTTTTGTTAACATTGATTTTGGTAAATTTGAAAAAGTTTATTCAAATTAAAAGTTGACAGAAAAACAGAGGTTTGATTTTTAAAACAAGAACAGGTTTTAAAAATTGAATCAGGAGCAAAAACCATCGAATTTAGAATATTCGATAGTTTTTCTAAGTACTAAATGAAAACCATCGAAGTCAATTTCGACAGTTTTTAGAAGGGAAAAGAAAAACCATCGAAAACATGTTTCGATAGTTTTTGAAATTAAGTTTTAAAATATATATATATATATCGAAGGAATTTAATTTAATTGATAATTAAATTCTCGATAGTTTTTCCAAAAAAAAAAAAGGTGTTCGATAGATTTTGGTTAAAGCAGAACAGCTTTCGATAGTTTTTTTTAAAAGTCGGTTTAAATTCTTTAATTTAAACACTTCGATAGTTTTTCAAAAACTATCGAAGTGTTTTTGATCTTTATGCCCCTAGAATAAAAACTATCGATAGTACAAATAAAAACCATTGAACATACAAGGACAATTTTGCCCCTGACAGTTTCTGAAAGTATAAAACCGTGCCTTGGCCTTTTTCTTTCTCAGTTTTTACAGATCTAAGAAAAGCAACAAGGAGTTTTTATACTTACAAAAAGATAGACACAGCCAAGAACAAAAGCATACTCGATAGTTTCTTGATCTGTTTACTGATTTTTAACCATCAACAATTCATTTTTACTGCAGTAAATTCTTCTTAACAGAGAAATCACTGTGTACTTCTGTTTTGTTGAGTTTTTAATCGGTTTCCAGAGAAAACCATCGAGAGAGATAGATACAGTTGAACTTTGGATACTTTGATAATTCGAAACCAATTTGGTACTCTGTTGATTAATCAATAGGGTTCTTAAGGTTTAATTTCACTTGACAATTATCAATTTATATTAAGAGTTCTAAGTTAAGGAAATTGTTTTTGGCTAAGGTGTTTAATTTGAAAAATAAAAAGGGTAATTTTGTTTCAAGTTTGATTAGTTAGAAATAATTAATTGAAGAAAAATAGTTTTGGTTTAATTTAATTTTCTGGAAATTTAAATATAATGGCCGGAGAATTTATCGTAACCAAGACTAACCAATGTCTCGTTTCAGAATGTGCAATCCGTTACGAACTTACAGTTTCGTGCATGGGCACAATTTCTGAACACACGTTCATTAGTGGCATATGCTCTGAGTACTCATGTGGTCCTTTGTATCGATCAATTGACTGCGTTGTACATATTTGCCACTGACACATCTGAGAACAATGTAAGTGCCTTCAGTTTTGTTGTGCCATGGGGCAGAACAATAAGGGTGACAGAACATGACGTTAATAGGGTTTTACATTTTCCAACAAAAAACCTTGTTCCGGATCCCACAACTGAGGAAATACATGCTTTCTTCACTCTCATAAGAAGTCAACAACCAAACTTCTTTGTGGGAGAGTTCCTTAAGCATTATCTGACTAAGCCATGGAATTTTTTCTTTCACACATTAATCCATGTTTTTACTGCTAAGCTGACAAATCTGCATGGTATTCCCTTATTTCTTCAGAAAATAGGATTTGCCATTGCTAACAATAGGCATATAAACATAGGAAAATTGATGATTGATCAGACTATTCTATGCATAGGACCACTGGGTGACAGAACAGGCATGGATGATGTGCTTTGTTTCTATCCTAGGTTCCTACAGCTAATTCTGAATGATGTGTTAACAGACGATGAACGGGAGACATTTGAAGGTGAGGAGACCATGGAGTGCATGAAGATGAAGAGCAGTGCAATAACCGCTCTGATAAGAAAGAATCATCTTCCAAGGGTACCCACTGTTCTAACTGAATATCTAAGAACGGTGCCCCTACCACTTCTACCCCCAGGGGAACAGGTAAACGAAGATAATATCCCTGAACCTGTACTGGCTCCTGAACCACAACCAATGGATGTTGATCCAGAGCCCTCAGCGGCCATTCCTGACCAAGAGGTTGCAAACCCACAATCTCTAATCCCAGTCATAGAGCCTTTGGAAGATCCAAATGAAACCGTAAACGAACCTCCTTCCCCTACTATACCCATCATACAGACATCCATGAGTGTAGAGGGAGATAGTGCCAAAGCAGCACCACATAAGGAGATACACCCTTCATCAACAGCTCTGCCTTCCTCTAAAAGGAGAAGAATAGAAAACGAGGCAACTGTTGAAACTTCATTTCAATCTACCAAAGAGCCCTTCACAGATTTTTTTGATGCTGATTGGGCTACACTAACCAGCAACCTAGTCTCCCCAATAACATTACCGTCACAATCCATAATCTTTTCCTTCCCCGTTTCTCCGACCCGTGTATCACGACCAGCTTTCTTAGACATATTAACCCTACTCCTCGTCTCTTCACTACTACTTTTAGCAATCTTGGATAAATTTGTAAAAACATACGTTACCTTCTCACTTTTCTTAAAAGGAGACACAAACCAAGACTCGTCCTCCTCATTAGGATCAAAGATTTTCCAGGGATTACTACTAAGCCCATACACCTGTTTCTCCTTAATAATATTGAAAATCGGAGTTTGGCCAAATACTTTAGGCTTCAAAAACTCCTCAATTAAATCATCATCAGTTGGTGTAAAATACTATTCTCGTGGATGATTAAATCTTTCAGACCCCATCAAGATTCAAGATAATCGAACACCAACAACACACAAGTCTAATAATAGCAGTAAATAACAATGTATATGTAATTAATGTATACGATCTCCTCTAGGGATTAAGAAACTAATGTAACAATATACACATACACAGCTGTATATATAGGATTTCTTGATGACTAATTTTTCCAAGTAACCCTGGGATTACTCAAATTAACCGACTTCTTGTAAGGAAAGTGTTTTAATCTGTATGATGACGTATGACTGTAAATCAACGCGTTTTTTTTTGTTAAACTTATTTACCCGTATTTTTTTTATTATACATGTTTAAAAAACAAGACTAAGAAGGAGAAGTGAGTTGTGTTTATTCGCTCTATATATATACATATATAAAGCTAGCTTGTGAGGTGTATATATGTATGTATACATACAGTTGCATTGAAGAAAGATCAGAGTAGATGAATTATGATGGTTTATATGAATTTTGAGTTTGTGCACTCTTGTGCTAGAGTAAACAAAAATGGTTTGGTTCACTTTGATCATAATTTATAGTGTTATTTCTCCCTCTCATAATGTAATATAATATCATATCATTAAAGACTATATAATTTTATTTAACACACAACTTTTAGTTGTTATTCAAACCGATTAAACAATCTAATTTTGACTTATAAATTACAAGTTTACTTATATAAGTTAATAGCTAACTATTGCCAATATAATATAATGCCATATGGTAAAAAAAATACATTACCAATCGAAATTAAATAGTATAAAAATAATATTATAAATTTTATACATATAAACTAATCATTTTATCACTCACTTGTATAATTAATTTACATGATTATGAATACAAAATTATTAAATTTAACATAATTTTAATATATAAACTTAAGTCTACAACTTTTTAATATCTAAGTCTAAACAAAATATAAATTAAATATTACTAAAAGAAATACATGAATTCAGATATACAATTATTTTCTTCTCAAAATGTAGTTTCTTATATTTATGCGGCCCGTTAAAATGGGGTATAAAAATAAATGTGAAATTGATAAAATAAGAGGAGTGTTAATCATGAATTTGAAATGACTCCACTAAAATTTTACAAGTATGGGTTTTTTAGAGACACGTTCTAATAAACTACACAAAACTATTAATTCTTAATATTTAATAGGCATGCATGCATAATTAAATTTTATTACCACAAAACAATAGTATTTCATTTTTAATAAGCATGCATAAATAAATGTTAATGACCTCCCGGGAGAGGGGGAGGGGGAGGGGGAGGGAGGGGGGAGGAGAGAGAGAGAGAGGGAGGGGGGAGGAGAGAGAGAGAGAGAGAGAGAGAAAGAGAGAGAGAGAGATTTAATATTATAATAATGCAATAGTATAAAAATATTGTGTAGTATCAACTTGTGACTACGAATAATAACAAAAGGAGGTTGGATTGCTGTTAGGAATATGTTGTTCTTGATGATAAGCATAAAACACTTAGTAGAATTTGTGTAAAGTCAATTTTGTAGCTGTCAACGAAATGGCATGCTTAGCAGTGTTTCGTTGACAGGAAGCTCATCAACGAAATGAGTGTTGTAGCAATTGCATTGTACAATACTTCACAGTATGATAGGCATTCTATTATATGTTTTAGATAGGTTTTCTAAGTCATGTTGACTATGTACTAGATAGGCAAAATAGGTTGGTTAATTGTAAATATGTTATGCCTTGTAATTCTGCCTAAGTGAAGACATGTCAACGGTATGAAGATTACTCTGTCAACGGTATGGAGTTTACCCATCAACGAAACGAGGGAAACACCATCAACGGAATGAAGAATGAAGCTATCAACGAAACACATCTCCTTGCTATCAACGAATCAATGTTGCTTTTTGAACAGTTGACAAAGTGATAGTGACAGTTTACTGAACAGATCTAAAAGGAGATATGGAAGTGTACTTTGCATTGGAAACCATCAAAGTGGTTACTGGAAATAAGGAAACATTCCAATTTCCAATAAGGCTCTTGGGAATGATTATAATGAGCATGAAGACAAAAGCAAAGATCTCCAAGGACCATTGGACAAAAGGAATGAAAAGCAAGCTACTGATGGTTACTTCTATTATTCTTTAGTTTAACCAAATGTAGAATTGTAAACTTGGGATTTATAACCAAGTGTAGCAGTCACTTTAGAAAGTGAGAGAAGAAAAACAAATAGATTGTATTAGCTATTTTTGAGAGCATTTTCTTCTCTACAACATTGTAACTGAGCAGCTGTGAACATTTGTATCACAGATTATTTCCGCAATAAAAACACTTCAGTTGGATCATCAAACAATCCAACTGAATTATTTATATCTTGTGTTTTTATTTATTCAGTTCAGTTTAATTTCATAAAGTGTTTAGTTTCAAGAAAATATCAAGAATTGTATTCAACCCCCCCTTCTACAATTCTGTTAGGTCATTTGGGAATAACAATTGGTATCAAAGCGAGCTTCTAACATACAAGAAGTTTAAAGATCAAGACCAAAAACAGAAACCATGGTGAAGAAGGATGCAGGTGTGAAGATACCAGTTCTTGATAAAGACAATTACTTTCACTGGAAAGTAAAGATGCATTTACATCTCATGTCTATGGATGAGAGGTATGTAGACTGCATTGAGAAAGGTCCACACGTTCCCATGAAGCTTGACTCTAGAGTTGGACTGCCAGATGATGCACCTGATGTAGAGATTCCAAAAACTGTCTCAGAATGGACTGTTGAAGATATTGCAGAAGTTCATAAATACAAAAGGACCATGAACATTCTGTTTAATGGTTTGGAGCAAGAGATGTTTGACAATGTTATCAACTGTACAACCTCTAAGGAAGTATGGGATACTGTTAGAACACTCTGTGAAGGAACTGAGCAAGTCAGGGAAAATAAAATGCAACTCCTTATACAACAATATGAGCATTTTCATTTTAAAGCTGGTGAAACCCTAAATGACACGTTCAGTAGGTTTCAAAAGCTTTTGAATGGATTAAAGTTGTATGGGAGGATCTATCAAACCAAGGATTCAAACCTTAAATTTCTTAGAGCTCTTCCAAAAGAATGGAAGCCTATGACTGTTTCTCTCAGAAACACTCAAGAGTACAAAGACTACACTCTTGAAAGGCTGTATGGAACCTTGAAGACTTATGAGCTGGAAATGGAGCAAGATGAAGAAATTGAAAAGGTACAGAAGAAGGGTGGATCTATTGCATTGATTGCATCAGTGAACCAACTTGAAGATGACAATAAAGAAGCTGCAAAGGCCACAACTAGTCGATCTAGTTGTAGGAGTGATGTTAGCAAGGGTAAAGACAAGATGACAGAAGAAGAAGAATCAGAACCAGCCAACTTGGAGGACTTAGATGAGATTGATGAACACATTGCTTTTCTGTCTAGAAAATTCTCTAAGTTCAAGTTCAAAAGAAACTCAGAAGCAAGGCCACCAAGAAGAGACTTTCAACCTAGCAAAACAAACTGGATTGAAAAGTCTAAGTCAAAATGTTTCAATTGTGGAATGCTTGGTCACTTTGCTGGAGACTGCAGAAAGCCCAAGGTTGAGAAGGGCAACAGGAAATTTGAGCCTGTTGATTATAAAAAGAAATACTTTGAACTTCTCAAACAAAAAGAAAAGGCTTTCATGTCTCAGGAGTATGATTGGGCTGGTAATGGTGAAGATTCTGATGATGATGTTGAGTATGTCAACTTGGCTCTTATGGCTGACAATCATGAGCAGGAAGCAAGTTCCTCAAGCAACCAGGTAACAATTACTAATCTTTCTGAGCTTTCTAAAGAGGAATGCGACAATGCAGTAAATGAAATGTCTACTGTATTATATAATTTGCGTGTTACTCTTAAATCACTTACTAAAGAGAATTCAAGAATAAAAGAGACCAATCTGCTCTTAAGTGATAGGAATGCAATGTTAGAAGCACAGCTCATTGAATTTGAGAAAATGAGATGTGTTAGTAGGGATGCTAAGAAGGAACTTGAGAACGTGTTACAAAGGGAAGAAATTCTTAGAACACAACTTGAGATAGAACAAAGTGTGATTGCAAAATGGAAGGATGCCAGGAATGTTGCTACCAACATAATTAATGTTCAAGGCGTGGAATCCTTCTGTGAGCAATCATGGGAAAGGAACAAAGAGAAGCTAGGGTATGTTGGTGAAACCTTAGAATCAGGAACAGAGTCAACAAACAACAATGATCATTTGTTGAAGGTTGATATGTCAACGGAATTCAATGTTTCGTTGACACATGAACCATCAACCGATCAGGCTGTTTCGTTGACAGATAAAAGAAAAGATAAACTCACTAGACTTAATGACAAGTATGGTCCTGTCACCAAGAACTTTGTTCAAGGTGAGTCTAGTATTTTAAAGAAAATTGAGAAGCCTGTTGAGAGAGCTAATGTAGGTCACTTGTCTAACAAGCAATTGAAAGACAAGGTAGAGAAAGTTCATAATGAGGCTAAGGGAAATAAAAAGAATAACAGGAATGGCAAAGTAGGAATTAACAAACACAACAATTACACACCTGATAAATATGCTCCTAGAAAGACATGTGTCAATTGTGGAAGTGTTAGTCATTTGTCTACTAACTGCAAATCTGTTAAGAAAACTCCTAATGTGAGAATGCCCAAGCCTGCAATGAACAGTTCCATGCCTACAATGCCTGTTATGTCTAACATGTTTGCTCCATATGCACAATTTCAGAATCCATATGCTAGCATGCCATTTGTGTCTAATCCTTACATGAATATGTTTAACATGCCACAAATGCCATGGAACATGAATAACATGATTGTTCCTCCAACTATGCATGCTATGAATGAAAATATGAGCAACCCTCAGAAATCAACACCAAGGGTAAAGATTGATTTGAATCAATCTGAGCCCAAAGTGAAAAATGGTACAAAAGGGAATGCAAAGGCTAACAAGACAGGACCCAAGGAAACTTGGGTACCAAAATCGACTTGATTTGGTTTTATTGTGTGCAGGGAGACAAAAGGAATCTTTGGTACTTGACTGGTGATTCTACCCTGCTCACAGAGTTTCAGGAAAGAGCTGGCCCTTGTATTGCTTTTGGAGATGACAGCAAAGGCTACACAAAGGGATATGGCTTGATTTCAAAAGAGAATGTCATCATAGATGAGGTTGCATTGGTGGATGGTCTTAAGCACAACTGGCTTAGTATCAGCCAACTTTGTGACAAAGGATTTTTAGTTACTTTTTCTAGAGAAGCCTGTGTTGTTTCTAAAGGAGGAAACAACAATGTGGTAATGACTGGATTCAGAAGGGGGAATGTGTACATTGCTGACTTTAGTAGCACAAGTTCAGACACCATCACTTGTCTTTTCAGCAAGGCAAGCAAGGATGAAAGTTGGTTATGGCACAAGAAGTTATCCCATCTGAATTTCAAAGTTATGAATGATTTGGTGAGGAAAGATCTTGCTAGAGGAATTCCACAGGTGGAGTTCTCCAAGGATGGTTTGTGTGATGCCTGTCAAAAGGGAAAACAGAAGAAGGCATCATTCAAAAGCAAGACAGAGTCATCAATTGTCCAGCAGCTTGAATTGCTTCATATGGACCTATTTGGCCCTGTAAATGTTATGTCCATCTCAAAGAAGAAATACTGTCTTGTGATTGTTGATGATTTTTCTAGATTTACATGGACTTTCTTTTTGCACTCTAAAGATGAGGCAAGTGAAATCATTATCAATCACATCAAGATGGTAAGCAATCATCCTGATTTCAAAGTAAGAAGGATTAGGAGTGACAATGGGACAGAATTCAAGAATTCAAGCATGAAGGTGTTCTGTGAAGAAAATGGTATTTTGCATGAGTTTTCAGCAGCAAGAACACCACAGCAAAATGGTGTAGTTGAAAGGAAAAACAGAACACTTATTGAAGCTGCAAGGACAATGCTAGATGAATCAAAGTTACCTACATATTTTTGGGCTGAGGCAGTTAACACAGCTTGCTTTACTCAAAATATTTCTTTGATTAATCAGGCCAAAGGAATGACCCCTTATCAGTTACTCAAAAGAAAGAAGCCACTATTGGATTTTCTTCATGTCTTTGGATGCAAGTGCTTTGTTCTGAGAAATCAAGCTGAGCATTTGGGGAAATTTGAAGCAAAGGCAGATGAAGCAATATTTGTGGGATATGCAGCAGGGAAAGCTTACAGGGTCTATAATCTCAGAATCAACATTGTTATGGAATCTGTACATGTTGTTTTTGATGATCTCAAAATCCAAGGTCTCTGTGATGAAGGTTTCCATGAAAGTCTTTCTTTTGAAAATAAGGAAGGAGATCAAGTGAATCATGATAAGGCTACTGAGAAACAGCCTAAAGTTGTTGTATCTAGCACAGATGAAAGCAGCAGTGAAGATGAAATTGCTGCATTAAGGTTAAAAAGGATAGCAGCTAGCAGACCAAATGGTCATTTCGTTGACAGTCATGATGGTGGATTCGTTGACAGTCAGAATGAGCGTTTCGTTGACAGTCAAAACGGTCATACCGTTGATAGTCATAGGAATACTTCTAGAAGTGATCACTTAGGGACAACAAACTCAGGGGGAGTTTCTCAAGGACAAATATCCAATCAAGGCAATCATGATCATGAAGCTACGTCTTCAAGAGCAAATCTACCTCCCTCAAGGAAATGGACTAAAGATCATCCCTTTGAACTTATTATAGGTGATGTCTCTTCAAAAGTCCAAACTAGAAGAGCAACTCAAGAAGAATGTCTATATAGTAGCTTTCTGTCTCAAGATGAGCCAAAGAAAGTTGAGGATGCACTTCTAGATCCAGATTAGGTTTTAGCCATGCAAGAAGAGCTAAACCAATTTGAGAGAAACAATGTTTGGAAGCTGGTGCCCAGGCCTAATGACAGGAGTGTTATAGGCACAAAGTGGGTGTTCAGAAACAAGATGGATGAAAATGGCATAGTCACAAGGAACAAAGCTAGATTGGTTGCAAAAGGCTATTCACAGGAAGAAGGAATTGATTTTGATGAAACCTTTGCTCCTGTTGCAAGACTAGAAGCAATAAGGATTTTCCTAGCCTATGCAGCCCATGCCAATTTCAAGGTCTATCAAATGGATGTGAAGAGTGCTTTTCTGAATGGGGAATTGGAAGAGGAGGTGTATGTAAGTCAACCTCCTGGTTTTGAAGATGATGATTTTCCAGACTATGTGTACTTCCTTCTCAAAGCACTCTATGGTTTGAAACAAGCACCTAGAGCCTGGTATGACACTCTCTCACAGTTCCTCCTTGAGAATCATTTCACTAGAGGTACTGTAGATAAAACTCTTTTTCACAGGGTTGTAAATGGCTCTACTTTACTTGTTCAAATTTATGTAGATGATATAATCTTTGGGTCTACAGATGTGAAACTTTGTCAAAAGTTTGCCAAGCTTATGCAAAGTAAGTATGAAATGAGCATGATGGGAGAATTAACTTACTTTCTTGGTCTTCAAGTAAAGCAAGTTAATGAAGGCATTTTCATTAGTCAAACAAAATACATTCATGATTTATTAAAGAAGTTTAACCTAATGGAATGCTCTCCTGCCAAAACTCCCATGCCTACTGCCACCAAACTTGAATTGAATACTAAGGAAAAATTTGTGGACATTTCAAGTTACAGAGGCATGGTAGGCTCACTTTTATATTTAACAGCTAGTAGACCTGATATTATGTTTGCTACATGTCTATGTGCTAGATTTCAGGTTGATCCTAGAGAATCCCATTTAGTTGCTATTAAAAGAATTTTCAGATATCTCAAAGGAACACCAAACCTTGGCATTTGGTATCCTAGAGAATCTGGTTTTGAACTAATTGGTTATTCAGATGCAGATTTTGCAGGATGTAAAATTGACAGGAAAAGTACAACTGGAACCTGTCAATTCCTAGGAAACAAGCTTGTGTCATGGTTCAGCAAGAAACAAAACTCAGTTTCTACCTCCACAGCTGAGGCTGAGTATATTGCAGCTGGAAGTTGTTGTGCACAGATTTTATGGATGAAAAACCAACTACTTGATTATGGATTAAGAGTTGAGAAAATTCCTATTTTCTGTGACAACACTAGTGCCATTGCCATTACTGAGAATCCAGTGCAGCATTCAAGGACCAAGCACATTGACATCAAGTACCATTTCATTAGAGAACATGTTATGAATGGTACTGTGGAGTTACATTTTGTTCCAAGTGAACAACAACTTGCAGACATCTTTACCAAGCCACTTCATGAATCAACATTCTCAAGATTAGTAAGTGAGCTAGGTATCCTAAATTTCTCTTAATTATTTTTGAGATATTTGCAAGTTAAAATGCAGCCAGAAATTTGCTATGTTTTTCTGTGAATGAATTTTCTCAGGAAAAGGTAAAATTTTGTCTAAGTCAAAATTACTATGCCAACGGAATGCACCATTTCGTTGACAGTCTTAGCACTTTTTCTGGGTGTTTCGTTGATAGTTCTTTTGTATCAACGAAACGCAGTTTTATCAACGAAATAGACAGGACCTTAAACGCCCAATTCTGATTCGTTGATATAAAGCGCTTTTAATCTGAACCGTTAAAAAATTGACACGTCTTTTACCACGATCTATGCATACACCCCTGTAAGTATAAATCATGGTAATACTTTAAGAGTAACGGTTATATTTTTAAGCCAATCCAGTAATTTACATTTATTATTGGATTCATTTTCTGAGAATTTTTGGGGGAGTATTTAAGAAATTTTATTTTCATTATTTCTTTTTACCTGTTCTCAAAAATTCCAAAGGCTTTTTCTCTCTTCTTCTCTCTAACAAGCAATTCAGTTCGAAGCTTTCCTTTAATCAACAATGGCACCTATAGTCAAGCTTATGTCTGCTGGAGGGTTCATCTATGAGAAGAACAACTCCATCCCTTTTGTTGTCAAGGAAAACCCGAACAGACTGTTCTTCAAAATGATGGATTTCATGAAGAATTGCAAGTTGAGCTATGCAATGTTTCACTCTACACCACTCTACAATGAGATAATCGAGGAAATTTGGACCTCATGTGAGTATAGTGGAACACACTGCACACTAAAATTCACTCTTCAAGGTAATGAGTACATAGTTAATTCTGATGTTTTGCAAGCATGTTTACATATTCCTGATAATAACTGTGATGCTTTGCCTACTAACACTGAAATAACTACCATGTTAAATTCTATAAACTACTCTTTGCCTACTGATAATCTGGGTAGAATAATTAGGAGAGGTTTGGTTAGGGAATACAGTTATTTAGCTGATGCATTCATTAAGGTCTTTTCTGGAAAGATTAGTAATTTTGATGCATTAACTAACTCTATGTTAATTCTCCTAACCATGCTTCTAAATGATAGATATCACAACTTTAGCACCCAACTTATGTATGAAATTGGTGCTAAGTTGGGTGACAAAGCAAATAGGAAGAAAAATATCTATTATGCTAGGTTTCTGATGATGTTGGCTAACCATGTTAGTCCAGCACCATTAGTTATCTCTAACCCTAATGCCAGGTTCGAGTGCTTTGTGCAAGAAAAGAGAGTATTGACAGACATACTGAGGCTGAACCACAATGGTGATGTTCCAGTGGTGTATCTGCCAATCATTGAGGTAACTACTACTATCCCTGTTAGTGTAGCTAACACCTCTACTGTTTTACCTTCCAATGTTGCTATGGAGTCTGTAGCTGTGACCCAACAGGCTCCTACCCTAGCAACAAAACCAAAAACAAAGAAATCCTCCAAGCCAACCTCAGGTGCTTCTCAAAAGGCACCTGTTGTAAAAACTACCACACAACCTAAGGGGAGTGAGTCTGGAGTTGTGAGAGGTGAGGGAAGGGGTGAACATCAAAGAAACCCCAAGGATAAGGAAGGACAGGTTAGTGTGTACCAGCCAAGCCCCATTGTGTCTTCCCAACAAGGCACAATGAGTAACATGGATTTAAACACAAGTCTAATTGCATCCTCCCAAAAGGATGTGATTATTGAAACAAGCTCTCCTCCTAGAGTACAGTCCAAAAGGGTAAGGGACACTTCAAGCCCAAAGTCTACTTTTTCCCAATACCAAAGGAGAGTGAAGCAAAAGTCCAAGGGTACACAGGGTGCACACACACTGGAAGCAACACTTCCAGTTTCTCAAATTCAGTTTGATGTAACCCCTATCATTTCTCTGGGGTTACAGTCCTCTTCTCTAAACATCAATCTTGAATTATCTCCATCAAATTCACCAACTCAATCTTTGGATGTGGACATGATCCATACATCTATTCCTGATTCTCCAACTCTAATCTTGGAGAAGCCCCACTCTGAAGCTGGTGGCCATCACTTGCTAAGTGATTTGTTGGGCCATCAACCAATTTTTCCTGAAATTGCAAGGGGATCTGTGGACCAATCTCTAAAATCAATCACCACAGACTCTACTGTAATTTCTCATTCTCAAAGTGCTTTCTTGACTTCATCAACGAAACAGTCTATTTCGTTGACAAGTGTTTCTCCATCAACGGTATCCATACCGTTGACAGTTCAAACTACCATTCCGTTGATAGTTCACTCTGCACCTTTAATTGAAAATCAAGTTGTTCCCACAACTAGTGCAGATGATCTAGTGGTAGTTGAGACACTTCTAGGACTGAGAGGGAGTGAAACTGAGAGGCTGGCTTGCAGCCAGGCAAAAGGAGAGAATGTGAGTGAGAGGCTGGCTATTTCTTCCAGCCAGGCAAAAGGAGAGATTGAGAGTTCCACCTTAGAAGGTGAAGGTGAGGGTGTGAGAGGTGTGAGCCATGGGGAGCCCATGATACAAGAACAGAGTGGAGAGAGAGAAGGGACTACAGGAGAAATAAGGATGGAAGCAGCCATTGCTAATGAGTTAATGGAGGTCAGTGAGGGAGAAAGGGAACTTACTTTCCAAGAGGTTTATCAGCAAACTCTGGATAGTATTTCCCTGGATCCTGAGACCTTTACTCATCCTGTGTCAGCCTATCAAATTTTGGCTCAACAGGGCAATGTGGAGGCAGAGAGGTCACTACAACTAATTCACACAACTGCATCAATGCAAAGAGCAAAGGATGCCTTGACCAATCTACCTCCAGGAGCTGAAGCAAGTGGAGACTTTGATTTTTCTGATAATGAGGATAGCTTTGGTGACACTCTACAGGTGGCCACTACTGCACAGACTGGGACTTCTGTGGTGCCTCCTACACCAAACTGGCTTTCTCAAGATATGCATGGTAGAAGCAATTTGGATGCTGCTATCACAAGGCAGTACAAAGAAGCATATCTAGCTCATGAGTCTGCAGGAGCAAGGGACAAGAAATTCTACAAAGCCATAATGGATTCTCTGGAAATTCAAAGGCTACAAATGTTGCAGACAAGGATTGAGGCTACAGAGATCAAGGATTCAATCAGCAACCTTAGGGCTGCTAATGATAGGAGGCTAGATGAAAAGCTTCCTCTTCTCACTGTGTCCAGGATGAACAGGTTTTTCTCTAAAGAACCTGAAGTGGATTCCTCCTTGAAGACTCTCTCTTCTAGAGTGGACAAGGTGGAAGCCACTCTATCACAGATGCAAAAGGAACAGGAGAAACAAACTCAACTATTGGCCCAGCTAGTGGCAGCTCAAGGACTCCCAGCCATCTCTTTTGATGATAACAAAAAGGGGGAGAAATCTAAGGAGCTAGACATTCAGATTACCAAGGTTATGGTCCCAGCCATTTCCCTACCAAAGGAGCCATTAGCAATGGGGGAGCTTGGAAAGCAGCAAAAGGATGGTATTGACCTTATACAAGAAGCTTCTATGAGGATGAGACTTGCAGAACAAATCAAAGAACATTGGTCCAACATAGAAGCAAAGTTCAAGAAGATTACTGAAGATAAGGACTCAAATCCATCAACGGAACAGCCATCAACGAATGCCATGGCACTAGCATCAACGGAATGGGAGCCACAGACAAATTCTTTCTATCACCAAGAGCCCCTTCTACATGGAGTCACTCAAGGACCAAGGAAGGAAAAAGGACAAACTTCATGCATTAGGGATGTGGAACAAGCTACAATTCAAAGAAGCCTATCTCCCAAGTCCCCTGCTAAACCAAAGGGCAAAAACATAGCAAGGACTTTCTATCCTGCACCTTATCCAGATGAGCACAAGCTTCTTGGTCTACTCATCACAAAAAGCAAGGAAAGTAATAATTATGAGATAAGGAAGCAAAGGGCAATTGTCTACAGGAATGGACAACAAATCTGTGTTTGGGCTGGTCATCCAAACTTTGCTGAAGCCAAGGCTGAGGAATCAGAAAGAGCAGCTATGCAAGCTCTTGCAGTAGCTCAAGCTCTAGATGAAGAAGAAAGGAAGCAAGAGGAAAGCACTAGAGAGGAAAGGAGTTCAAAGAAGAGCACAAGGCAACCCAAAGAGAGAGCTAGGAGAAACATAGACTTTGAGAGTGCTGATTCTCAGAGTACTGCATCAGACTCTTCTATACCTATTGCACCTCCAACAATTGCTAATCCAGTTTTTGAGGGAAAGTTGGCCTGTGATCCTGCACATCCTGTCAATTTTCATGATCAACCAATCATGCCAAAAGAGGAACCAATTGATTTTGATGAGGCATACTTTCCAAAGTTCCTGTTAGAAAAGGACCAACCAATGAAGACAAAGAAGAGGCCTGTCAAAGCAAAGCCTGTTTTTGTGAGAAAGCCACAATCTCAAAAACCCCCTTCAAACCCAGAGGACTGCATGTACATTGCTGACATCAGGGAAGAATCCAGTCTACATCTTGACTTAGACAACCTGGTGGAAGTAAGGGGAATTGCAGCTTCTCAAAAGTTGCCTGAAAGACTAGTGTTCACATTCAAGGGTGGTAGAGAACAAGTGTGGCCTCTCTACAGAATTTTAGGAGAAGATTATCAAACACTACTCTCAGTGTTTAGATGCTTGAAAAAGGACTTCGGTTTCACCAAAACAGCCAAGTCTGAGGTGGTCTCCAAAATCTGTCAGTTAAAGGCTAGCTGGAACAAGCCTGAGGCTCTTCCAAGGATACTTAGAGTTCCCTCAACAGGAAAGAAAATCCATCTTCAACCTTATTGGATGATGGAGTTTAAGGAAAAGGACAATTGCAGAAGATTCTTCAGAATGGAAGACCAGCTGGAGAAGGCATCTAATCAAACTCTAAAGCTGATGCAATCCAAGCTTGGTGATCAAGATGAAGAGGAGAAAATCTTCTACAGAAGACTACAGGTCCAGATTGAGGAAAACAACTCCAAGAGAGGGAAGAAGACTATGCCACAAAGAAGTCACAGATGAAACATTTGCTCAGACTAGAGGAGCACTTGTGGGCATTAGTCTTGTAAGTCTTATATTTTGTCTATAAAGTTTTGAAGCTTAATACATTTTCTACTTTTGTAATTTATGATGTATCTGAGTGTTTTTGTTATCATCAAGTCTCTTGATTTATGGCTGTTATTCTATCAGTCATAAATTGGGGGAGATTGTTAGGAATATGTTGTTCTTGATGATAAGCATAAAACACTTAGTAGAATTTGTGTAAAGTCAATTTTGTAGCTGTCAACGAAATGGCATGCTTAGCAGTGTTTCGTTGACAGGAAGCTCATCAACGAAATGAGTGTTGTAGCAATTGCATTGTACAATACTTCACAGTATGATAGGCATTCTATTATATGTTTTAGATAGGTTTTCTAAGTCATGTTGACTATGTACTAGATAGGCAAAATAGGTTGGTTAATTGTAAATATGTTATGCCTTGTAATTCTGCCTAAGTGAAGACATGTCAACGGTATGAAGATTACTCTGTCAACGGTATGGAGTTTACCCATCAACGAAACGAGGGAAACACCATCAACGGAATGAAGAATGAAGCTATCAACGAAACACATCTCCTTGCTATCAACGAATCAATGTTGCTTTTTGAACAGTTGACAAAGTGATAGTGACAGTTTACTGAACAGATCTAAAAGGAGATATGGAAGTGTACTTTGCATTGGAAACCATCAAAGTGGTTACTGGAAATAAGGAAACATTCCAATTTCCAATAAGGCTCTTGGGAATGATTATAATGAGCATGAAGACAAAAGCAAAGATCTCCAAGGACCATTGGACAAAAGGAATGAAAAGCAAGCTACTGATGGTTACTTCTATTATTCTTTAGTTTAACCAAATGTAGAATTGTAAACTTGGGATTTATAACCAAGTGTAGCAGTCACTTTAGAAAGTGAGAGAAGAAAAACAAATAGATTGTATTAGCTATTTTTGAGAGCATTTTCTTCTCTACAACATTGTAACTGAGCAGCTGTGAACATTTGTATCACAGATTATTTCCGCAATAAAAACACTTCAGTTGGATCATCAAACAATCCAACTGAATTATTTATATCTTGTGTTTTTATTTATTCAGTTCAGTTTAATTTCATAAAGTGTTTAGTTTCAAGAAAATATCAAGAATTGTATTCAACCCCCCCCCCCTTCTACAATTCTGTTAGGTCATTTGGGAATAACAATTGCCCTTTCAAAATTAAACAAAAGAGATATCTTTTATGACATTCATGAAGATAGAACAATCAATGTTTCATACTCACTAGTACATTATGAAAAGGCTTAATTACGTCTTAGCCATCCTAGTTTGCACGAATATACACACTTGCGACTAAGGTTGAAAAATGCACGGTTCGACAAATTAAGTTTGCAAGTTCGTACACCTCGACCACTACTCTGACAATTTGAACCGAATTGGGGGAGAATGTCATTCAGTTGCTAGATAAGAGAGTGGATGGTTGTTGAAAGAATTTAAACAACTTGCTTTTAAACTTAAATGTGAGTGGTTCGTTTGTTAAAAACATTTATTAAATAATGTAATTGCAAAGCTTAGTTGCTAACAATTGAGAGAAAAATTTAAGATTTGAAGCTACAGCGACGCCATTTTAAAGGTTTATGAATGTTGTAGTTCTGGATATGTGTGTAGTAAAGTGATTGAACCTTGGTCTTTGCATGTGGTAATATTATGAGTTCAATTTCAATATATGTTTTAATTTGTGCAAAATGTGTTTGTTAGGTGATGGGGAGGATATGTTTAGTATAAGGTTGTATCATGGAAAAAAACCTTGCACAACACAAAGTATGTAGGTGGGCAACTGACTATATATGACTTGCATGGTGTTAACTTTTTAACTATTGAGGAAATTAGGAAAAGAGTTGATGGGTTACGTTATAGTGTGTTTAAGACTTTGTACTTTAGGATTCTTACACAACGAATGGAAACTGGGATGGCTCCTTTAAATAATCAGGATGATGTGAATTTGATGTTAAGTTATGCAAAATAGAACAATTATAGGGTTGATTTTTATATCCATCATCGTGTAGGTGATGAGGATGAGGAGTTAACTATCAATGATTATGAAAATGTATGTCCTGATGATGATGAGAGGAATGACAACAATGTGTTAAGTACTAATCTGTTGATTATAAATGATCTACCAGCGTATACTCGATGAGTGAAGAAGATGACAATTTATTTGATGAAAATGTGGATGATGGAGCTGAGTGGTTAAGAAGGGTAAAATACAATATAGGACTTATAAGTGATGGAGATACAAATGATGAAAAATATGAGGCAGATGATGAAAGAAGTGAAAATTCAAAAATTGATTCTCTGAAAAGTATATTTGAGAATATGTATGAAGACAATGTTCCTGGAATGAGCAAGCTTAATTGGCCAGTTTATTAGGACATTGCAGAGCCTAAAAGTCATAATGAATTCATAGCTGCAGTAACAAAACATAGTTTCAAGGAGGGCAAATGGGTTAGCTTTGCTATGTTAGACATGAATAGGGTGTGAGCAATGTGCAAAGAGCCATGCAGGTAGTTTGTTCATGCATCACTAAATTTTGACAAGTCATTCCAAATCAAGCTAGCGGGTCTAGGTAAGTATTAAATTATTGCACCTTAATTTGTTTATTCAACCACCTTTGTTTACAGTCACATCTTCGGCACATGGTTGCACACCATTTGTTAATTTGCGACACACACTTGTGTGAGAGAACAGACCGGCATCCCCTTAATTCATTCAGGATTTCTTGCCAAGAAATACCTTAATAATTTCAGGTAAAATCCAACTTGGCATTCGACAATAGGTTTGTTCAAGATCCTCATATAGACTTCAAATATCATGTTTTGAGGATAGCTTAGAGGAAGTTTGTGAATATTTTTAATGGAACAGATGTAGAGCAGTATTCTAGCTATATGACTATAAAAAAGACTGGCAAGGAATCCCAGCTCAATTGTTGAGATAGAGTATGAAACAGGTAATATACTTATTCACACAAATTTTTATGTCTATTTACATAACTATTTATATTTTCTTAAATAATTGTGATTAACTAGAACATACAGAGCATCCAATGTATTCAAGAGAATATATTTCTATTTTATTAATTATATGGGAACTAAACTAAATAAACACTTGATATTTATTAAATTTTAAATGCTCTCTTTATGGGATCTTTATTGAGTTCTATAAATTAAATTTGAATGATTTAACGGTCCAATAAAACTCACAAACAATCAATATACTTATATAAAGGAGAAGACGGAGGTTGTGAGGTGGCGGCTCTCATATCTCTTCGATTTATTTTTCTAATTTTCTCAAATTTTTGAATTAATAATATCAAAGATTAGAAAAAATCTCATTTGCCTTTTAATCTTTACTAATGGATGAAACTAAATATACAATTTTAATATTATTGTCTTTAAAATCGTTACAAATGGAGGAAAGTAAATATACAATTTAAACATTCTACTAAATTTTTGATCAAAAAATATCTAAATTGCATTTTAAATCTTTCCTAATGGAGAAAATTCAATATACAATTTTAATAATTTCCTAAATTTTTTATTTATTAATATACTTGTTAATCAATATCATTATAGTTATGAATATTTTATTATCTTTATCTTTTATCTTTATATAAAGGAAAATCTCCTGGCGTTCTCAAATCGTCTGTATTCTATTTATATATTTTTCTAGAGCACCTATATTTGAAATAATAAAACAATAATTTTCTTTTTTAACTCATAATTCAAAAAAATTGAAATACTAAAAATTAAAAATTATCTTTTTTAACTCATAATTCATAAAAAGGGAAACTTATACAAGATAAGTTCTTCAAGAATTATGAATCTAATCAAATGCTACTGTCAATTGACTATATTTATAATCTTATACTTATAAAATTTATTAAATTCTATAATCTATATAAATAAATTATAAAAAATCAAGAAGATGTCAACTTTTTTTTTTACAAATTCAGATGATTATATAAACAAATTCACAGAGTCCAAAGTTTTTGCTTTCTATTTCATTGAGCTCGTATTTGTGTTACTTTTAGAATATTTATATTAGCATATCCGAACTTTTCTTCACCTGCTCTTGGTTTTGATTTATTTTTTTATAAAGATACAGGAACCAGGACAAACTTCTATTATACTACAAAGAATAGGAATTTGATGACATTAGTTGTAGTATATCTCATAATTATTGAATGTAGTTTCTGGTCCAAAATTTCTCAAAAACATTTAAAAATTTTATTTCAAGACCATAAAGGTAAGCTTTTGTAACTATTGTATTATATGTCAAGAATACAAAACAAATTTGAAAATCATGTAATTTATTCTCATTGGGAGGAAACATTTCCAAAGGGAGGACGGTTTATTAAGAGCATCATATTATATCCTAGAATAAAATATTGATGTTATATTATGGATTTAAAATTTTGGTAGAAATTTAAAAGGTAATCAATATAATTATATTCGATATAATGTTAAATACGAAAATATTAAACAATTGCATTTTTTATATTTATTCAGAATTTTTGAGAATGATCAAGACGACACGGAAAATTTAAAAAAAAGCTTATGTTAGAAATATTATTATTTATTTCATTTAAAAATATATTTTGTAGAATGTTTTCAAATATTTAGAGAAATTATTATAAGGCTGCTGCGAAGCGCGTCTTACTAAACTAGTTATTATTTAACTGGAGCAATCCAGAACCAGAAACTAAAAGAAAAAGGTTACGTATTTTTACTTTAAGAATTCTATTCAATTTATATTTATATTTGATTTATATTATTACACATTTTAATATAAAATTCAACGGTCCTTATTTTTTGGTGGTATGTGATCAAAATTCTGCATAAAATCCCTTGTATATGCTTATTACATCCTACTTATGTATGTGTGAGAGAGATTTTATTCAGAATTTTGCTCATGTACCGTTAAAATAATAAAAATCATTAGATTTTAATATAAATAGTTGAGAACTGTTAAATCTAATATTAAAAAATATATTTAATGATTAATTGAATTATATTCAAATACTAAAAAGTACATGTATAACAATTTAAACTACATGTAAGTAGATTCCCTAAATTGTTTCTGTTAGATTATATTTATTTTTGTAAGCTTCCATTGATTTTAAAATCATTCAAATAGTTTTTATAATTTTGTTCTCACATTAATTATATTTTGAATTGAATTATATTTTTATTAAATAAATTTTATTATTTTATTGAAGAAAAAATTAAATTTGAAAACTTTAGTGAACTAAATAACCAAATTCAAATTAAAAGTAATAAAAAAGATTATTTATTAGACTTGACATTCATATTTCTCTTGAATTTCAAAAATTAGATTTGGACGATTTCATAGTCCACACGAAACTCACAAAATAATTTTAATTTTGTGATGATTTAATAATTGTTATCCAATTGAAACTACTCTAAAACTCAAGGGAAATTTTTTTATAAATTTTTACATTAAGAACTCTATTGAACTTAGAAACCTACTCATAATTGATTTATAGTATTATAATACAGCTTTTAGTATTTAAATATAATTTTACTAACAATCAAATAAATGTTTTAATATTAGATCCAACAGTTTCTCTCCAACGCTTATTATATATAAAAATATAATTATATAATAAAATATAATTAATATTTTTAATTAAAATATAATCATACATATTTTTTCTATTTGATATTTCAATTTTAGCTGATAACAAATAAATCCTCCACACAACAGATACCCTTTCCTAGTACAATTTGGTTTTGTAAATCTTTGTGTATCTACGGTTCCTAAGCAATCTACGGGCAATCCAAAACAAAATCGAATAAATCGAATCATCTATAAATAATCTCAACATCTCAATTCATCCAGACTACAAAACAGGATTAACCCTTTCTTACTCTCCGATCTATTATTCATCGTCGAGTGTCGATCTTTCAGATTTATTATTCACCTGAAGATTTAAACACATGACGTCACAAAACATACCCGAAGCTCCCTGTGACAACAAACACATGAAGAAGTACACAAGTTTCAAAACCTTAAACCCTAGCGAAACTTCAGACAATTTGGATGATGGACCTAATGTGGAACAGAGTGATCAAACAGCATTGAAAGATTCTCCGCAATCATGTCAAGATGATCACATGATCTATCATCTTGATTCGTGTTTGGAAACAGAGTTGAAGGAACTTAAGGAACAGTGTGTGATTGATCTTGAACGTATTCGGAGTTTTGTAAAACAGATCGAGGCACGTGAATTGGAGTTGGTTCAAGTTGAGGAAGCTGAATATCGTAAAACAGGAAATTGTTGTGATAAGAGTAGTAACATCGTAAGGCGAAAACGTACAATGCCTGTACCTCCTGACAGAGAAACTAAACGTAAACCTTTGGTGAAGACTATGGAGTTGAGTTCTACAGAGACTCGAAAAGTTGAGGCAGCGATGATGAAAAAGTGCGGTGTGATATTGGAAAAGCTGATGAACCATAAGCATGGTTGGGTGTTTAATGAGCCTGTGGATGTAGTTGCATTAGGGATTAGTGATTATTATAAGGTTGGTAAGCGTCCCATGGATCTTGGTACTATTAAGTTGAAGCTTGATAAGGGTGTTTATAAAAATCCGCTTGATTTTGCGGAAGATGTTAGATTGACTTTTCGTAATGCTCTGAAGTATATTAGTATAGGAGAGGATGTTCATACTATGGCTACTGTTTTGCATGATATGTTTGATAAACTGTTTGGTCCTGCTTATGAGAAATTTGAGGTTGAGCTTAGGTCTGTGATTGTTGAACAGCAGATATTTGGTAAGCCTGTGGCTGAGTTTACGGAATCACAAGTACAAGTGTCTTCTCAGCCGGATACAGAAAAGCTGATGCAAATGCATCCACAAGCAGCATTGCCTAAGAAAATTTGTAAAGAAGCTGCTAAAAAAACTGTATCTCAGCAGAAAAGGACAGTTCCAAAGGCAAAGGAAAATCCACGGACGAGAAGAGAAATGAGTGATAGGGAAAGGGTTCAGATAGGGATTGTCTTGCAAGACTTTGCTGCAGAATATATGGATGAGATTTTGCAGATTGTGGCCAAGAGGAATTCTCAAATGGCAACACCTGATGGAGATGGAGAAATTGAGCTTGATGTTCATGCTCTTGACAGAGAGACCATGTGGGATTTGCATAAATTTGTGAAGCTCAACTTAAAGGCTAAACAGAGCAATAAATTTGTCAAATCAAGCAACTCAAGCAGTTCAAGTTCTGAATCAGACTCTTCAAGTGGTAAGGAATATAAATTCAAGAGATTAGCTGATCTCTACTAGCTTCTTCTTGGAATGTCTATCATGTTTGTTTGTGTGAAAGCAGATTCTGAAAATTCTTCTGGAAGTGACTCCGAGGATAGTGTACTTGATTCCGCTTAAGGAATTCCCCTGAAGCTTCTCATGGCATATCTTTGGTAGGATTATAGTTTTAGTTTCAGTTGTTAAATGAGTGTTAAAAGAAATGTCTGAAAACACAGAAGCTGTAAAGAGCAGTAGTACTTGAATGAAATATATATGACAATGTTAACTTTTTGCACTTTTAACTCTGGTTTTTTTTGGCTATATGACTGGATTTTACTTGTCTTTTGAGATTGTTAATTTTCACTATTGAAAGAATTTGCAACACCAGATTTCTGCAGAACCATGGAGTTTTAAAGCGAAGGAAGAAACATAGACACGATGAATTAAAACAAATAATCAGTGAAACAAAAACAAATAATCAGTGAAACAAACTGAAACATAGAACATATTAAGAATGCATAAGTAGTTGATAACTTACTTTTACTAAATAAAACTATCTAAACTATAAGAACATGTATCATACTTTCCTGCCCATGAAGCACCAGCCTACCGCAGATGAACATGAATGCACGACAATACACCTATAGCTTCAGTCCAGTATGCATGGACTAGGGTAGCTAACGCTACCAGTCTCTCATCTAATAAAGACATAATTAAACCTATATTTGAGTGCCGTAGACATGGGAGCTAGGCCAACTCGACTGCCAGTTACTTACGTAGGAGAATTAAATGGGATAAGAATTGATCGCTTAACATGACCTCCTATGGGTGTAACTGCTAAGTGAATTTTTAAACCAGAGAACGATCTTGCACATATTACCATTATCGACTTGTCAATGCAAACAACGGAGATCAGCACCATTTAATTAAACCTAGCTGGCCATGGTCATGTAGAACCTTAGACCGACCTTGTACTTGAAAGTTTTACATACCGTAAAAGGTTGCAATCCATGTGACACAAGACTGAGTTGTCAATTCAAGATTGTCACAATTGCTTCATTCCTAACAAAGATCAACTGGTGTGAAAGTGTACAGAAGCCAACAAAAGGATACCATTTTTTAGCAACAGCGTAAATTTGAAAAAACATCCTTGCTACTCGGTGGATAATTATTAGAGAAGAAGCAGTTATAACTTCTCCAAGACTAATCTATGACATATTATATTGGTTTACATGATTGATTTTATTCCATTTCAGATCAGATCAGATAGCTAACTGACCCTACTTGTTTGTCTTTGTTTCCCATAGAAATTCAGCTGGCAACTCCCTGAGTTTCCTTTCCAGTCTCCCCCTTGGTTCTTTCCATTCAATTAGCTCACTCTATCTCTCACACGATCTTTGGCCCTCTAATAAGAAAAATTAGATTAATGTGCATTCGAGTTTGACAGGCCAATTTATGAAAGTATTCCCTGCAGGTCACCCAACTTAATAATTATAGTTTGTAAAGTTTGATCCTCTCCTAAATTTTCAAGATGTTCGCACTAGCGTTTAGTCGAATTATGGTGGTAAAATCACTAGCTAGCAAGCAAGCATATAAAATCATTGAGATACAAGATAAATTATGGTGGTAAAAGAATGTTAAAGTAGATTTCATAACAATTAATTATCAACTGTCCTAAAATCTCAATTACTTGAACATACAGTTATAACATGTGTATATCTATATATGGGTGTATGTTCTTCGGCATTTGAAGAATGAAGCACATAACAAGGTAAAGAGAGCAACTGATCCAAGTCGTAGGTGAGCTCTCATCAGTTGATGATGCATGTATCCACTTCATAGTTCCATTACCATGGCTAACTGGCTATATATAGTATATCTTATTTCAGCACTTGATAAAGAGGAGAAAAGGCATGCATTATGCTTATGCATGAAAGTAAGATACTCCATGTCGGCTTTAGTTCTCTTTCTCTTTGTCTAGACCTAAAAATTAGTCTTCCTGATCATGATTAGCAACGAAGGAGATGGAGCCAAGCAATCTTCAAAGTTTTCACTGCATACCTTCTGGTGAGACTTTGATCTTTTATATTTCAACCTTCCAATGACATGCAGTGTCCTAATTAGTCTATATGTATAATATTATATGTTCCGAAAAGCCTCGACTGGTCTTTTTGCTTTGATTTTGATCATCATTACTTCTTATCTTTTGCTTTTTTTTCTTAATCTTTGCTATACAATCCAATTATTTCAATTCCAATCATAATTCATACACATGTTGGGAGGTAATTACCTAATTTAAAAGCAGTAGTGTTCGAAAAAAGGCATTACAGATGATAATCATTGCGGAAATCTTTTCTTAAAATCAACCAAAAGAACCATTAACCAACTAGTAACTGACATTCCGTAGTCCTGCATATTAACAAATCCCCGGCCACCATTGCAGAAAAGAAGGTGAATCCCCAGAGTCCCACAAGATTCATTCGACTGTGGTAATTGTTAGGAAATGCATACGTATATCGGTATATGTTGCCAATGTTTCCATACAGCTAGACGCATATACATCTACCAGACTACCATAAATTAAACAAGTTAATGCAAAGTACGTACATTCAAAAGTAGAATGTGCATTAATAAAGTACTTAGTAGACAACAAAGCTCAATCTTACATGTCTGTTTGTTAAACAATATGCAAGGCAATCCCACTCAACCAACTGATAGCTATTAAATGTATTAGGCGGACACAAGTCTAGCAATCTGAATATAATACGCTGAAAGTAACTAATGATGAGACCACAAATTAAGCAGCATTATTTGAAATCGATCAAAAGGTGTCCCTTGACTTGATTAATCAGCTTATTTATCCTCGCCAGAATACATGCATGCATCGATCCTAGCTATATATCATCATGAATTAAGTGCTGGTATTCGTGTCAATGACATTCCAAGCTTTGCTGATAAATTGATCTTCTTATCACCCATGGCATCTTCACTAAGCACCCTCTTTTGCTCCCCTGCACAGTCACGGACATCGTTGTAAAGATATTCATTACTGTATTGAGAACCAAGGCACAGTGCTGCATTGCCTGATTCTTGATCAAGGCGAAGATCATCGGGCCAGGTAATTGGGCTCTTGCTACCACAATCGGTATTAGGCCCCATTTTCCCTAGACAAAGGTTGCTATCACCAATAGTACTAGACATAAATCCATCTAGTGATGAATCTGTTCTTTCCATGCTTAGATGATGATGATGATGATGATGAAGTACTTCAAGTTGTTGATCAGGATCACTTCCATAAAGCTGGTTTAGATCTTGTGGCAATAAAAAATTGAGATTGGGACCATAATCTTTTATATGATGATTACGATTAACTGATCCCTTGTAGCCTGGATTATTATTTGCCATGTTTTCACCTGCAAGCGTTTGACAAGCTTTCTCCAGTATAGTCTGCATATACTTGCCTTGTGCCTCTATTCTTAATTGAAGGTGTCTCTGAACCTGCACCACATATATATACACGTTTATAATTAATTAAGTTTGAAAGCTTTTATGTACTAACTATATATATCAATATCGATTTCAGATCCCAATATCGCACTCAACTCTCTCTTACACACACACACACTATAATTAATTTAGAGAAAATTAAAAGAAACAGTACTCAAATACCTCTATTTGTTCATGCATTCTCCTTTGCACCTCCATTTGCATCCTGTATTATATGACTAGACGTTAGCGGAAAGATTACTATTGCAAAAAATAAACAAAACTATTGCTTTCTGAACTGAGTTCATGTTGTGTCACCGGCCTTCTGCATGTAAAATATTTAGACTCCGGTGAAAATTTAATGTACTAATAGGCTTACTGATCATTCATGCTATTTGTTATGATTCCAGATGATGATGCAGAATTTCCATATAATTTCATAGCCGAAGCTGCCAAAAATTGATTCGGAATTAGCAAATTTTAAAGGACAGGAATAAAAATATATAAAAGTGAAATGCATCAGGACAGCTTACAAACTAAGCTACAGTCCTTGTGTGTCCAGTATTATATCAGTACCTCTTTCACCATCTTTCAATGGGTGATCGTCACTAACATTTTCCTTGTGAGGTTGCTTCCCAAGCCGAAATTTCTGAACCAAATTGAAAATTGAAAATTAGGTTATTTTCCCGGAGATTGACAGAAAAAAAGAAATATGAAACAGGATTATGTGTTATGGTACTGGGTAGTTGTGAACCTGAAGATGACTCTTAAGGTGGTAAAGAGTGAGACCCTTCACACCCATAACTCTCATAATAGTCTTGGGTGTAGCCTCTGCGACAAGATACATAAAATCTGAGAATATATATGACTAACAATGAAAACAAACAATCTGTTGGTATACGTACTATCAGGTCCGCCGAGCTGAGTAACAGCGTCGACGAAGCGGTCGTGAAGCTCGACGGTCCAACGGAGACGCGGCTTGGGATCGGTGGTCAAGACCAGACCGGAGTCTCCTTGGAGGCATGGCATGGCACGGGCACTAGTAATTTCATGATGATGATTGGTTGAAGTATGAAGCATACTCGAAACTCCTAGCTTGGTTTTGGAATGGAACATTCTCTGCTGCTTGCGGGAATAAAGGAAAGAGAATCAACGATAAGAATGCGTTGTTTTGTAGGTAGCTAGTAGTGCTATAAGAATACCAGCTGCTAGCTAGTAGTTATTAACGATCGAGTTGGCTAGCTAAGTAAACGGGATAAGTATCAAATACATCACTCATTGCATTCAAATATATCAATTAGGTCACTTATTGCAAAATTGACTCAATTTAGTCACGAATTTGAAAATTCGTATCAACTTAATCATTGAAAAGTTGAAAATTTGTATCAATGTAGTCATTCTCAAGTGATCTTCTTGATACAAATTTTCAAATTAATGACTAAATTGAGTTATTTTTACAATGAGTGACTAATTTGATACATTTGGATCCAATGAACGATGGGTTTGATAATTAACCCCTAAGTAAACACATAATTTGGTTTTAAACCGTACTCAATCCAAGTACATTCGATGTTAAGAATAACTAACAGTGCAGTTATACTTTAGATATTTAATAAAGATCATTATTCTTATCATAAACCTAAAGTTAAATCTCTTTGCATGATTATATGCAGAGTGTCCAAAGAGTGTAACTTGAGTGAGATTTATTTTTACTGCAACCGTTTTTTTGCGAGATCAAAATTGGTGTATTAGTGCCAAAATAATTGTTTGGTATTCTAACATATACAACAAATACGTAACAAATATTTAGGAAAATGTTAGGTCCTCCATATTGATTCGCATTCACACCGACTAATCTCTGATCAACAAATTTCATCATATCTCATTATAACCTTTGTCATAACATTTAGGAACCATTTTTGAAAATGTATAGCACTACTTAAATATTTGAAAATGTATCTGACCTTCGCCGTTCTCGTACATAACTTAAAACATATTTTTCATATAATATAAGTCCCTAATTCCCTATACATGATTATTGCACAAGGTTTTATCTGTGCAATCAAAATAATTTCGTGTTAGCTAAGAAGTTCTGAGTTAAATTATGTGGTACATCATATATAACACTTTATTAAGGAAATCTAAAGTAAATTAAATGGTACATCATACTTAATAATTTGCAGGTACACTAAATTTATGATTCGCTTACTTAGATAATTTCCAACAAAATTATGGGCCTGTTTGGGAATCATAAAATAAGCAGCTTATAAAATCATAAGAGTTTATGAGGGGTGTTTGTGTACTCAACTTATTTGATAACTTATAACTTATTATAAATTAATAAGTTGAATGTTAGAAATCATTAACATTTTACTTAACTTATCAACTTATTATTTGATTTCTTTATTTTTTTTAATACTTTATATTTTTACCTTTGTGTTTTTAAATATTTTTTTAATTTAAAATGCAAGTGTTGAAATCATTGTATTTAATAATTATTTTTTCAAATTTAATTTAGCAAATTCTTAACTAACGTATAAGTAAATTTATCCAAACACCCGTATAACTTATAAGAATCCATCAACTTATCACTTATAAAACACTTACTCATTTTAGAGTAATTTGTCTAACCTACAAGAAACACTTTAGAGTAATTATGTAAAATAATTGATTATAGCTTAAAATACAAAAGTTGATAACATATTCAATTGACAAATTATAGTATTAAATTTACAAAGGTATGCCAACTATATAATCAATGAAAAAGGGATTGTCAAAATATTTTTCCACGGAAGATATGGTATATACTATGCAAAAACAAAAAAGTATAGTGTCAATTTCTTTTAATTTTTGCTAAAGACAATTATGCGTTAAAAATGCTTTAAATGCACTAATTTACATAGATAAATTTGACAATTTTATATTGGTTAACTAAATTGAAAAATGATGTAACGCACACATCATAGTGACGTGAGTTTTTTCAAAACAAACGAATTATTTAAATGCTAAAAAAAGTTGTTATAAATTTGCAAAGACTTGAGAATTTAACAATGAAAATATTAGAACAAACGATTCTTTGATTCTTACCGGGGACAGATGGTTTGCTTCCGAACATGCACGTAAACAAAATCAGGCGCTAAGCTATAAAGCTTCCGTGAATGAATATAAAATATTGGAACAGGAGAAAGGTTAAAGGGAACAGATTTACGGGTCTAAGATTTACCGGTAAGTTGGCTTGAATATTAAGCATCTTTACACGCGTCCTCTCTTCTTAACAATGAATATATTCCTATTTTTACCTTTTAATTCTTCTGCTTTTACATGGACTGTGTACGTAGTTACATTTTGTTGACAATGTGGCCCAGGGCGATCTTTGTTTTCCAAATTATAATTTTGGGATTATTTATATTTAAAAAAAATATTTGAAGCTCATTTTTAATTGAAAATCTTGGAGACTATATATGTTCTATAATCAAAATTTTGTAAAATAAATTATATTTTATAATCAAAAAATTGCAAAACGTAATATTTTGTAATGTATATGCTCTAAAAATCACTATTTCATTGAAAATCTTAAAAATCATATATGTTTTTTTTTGACAAATTTAAACAAATTTCATTAACGAGAAAAGAACTCGAATGGGACAAATCCCCAACCCGCTACGCAATCAGGTTGAAAAACAAATAAACGAGCTAAATAATTAGCCGTTTTCGCTTAACATATAGAATAAAAATATTCTTTAAACAGAAAAAGATTACAATAGCTTTCCGAGAAATTCAACCTACACCATCCCTAAAACCAGTAGCATCACAATTGACATTCACACAATTAATTTCGGTTGTAGTCCAATGTTCAGAACTTTCAGTTGCACCAACTGAAATTGAAGGGATAGATGTCCTCATAATATGAACAATCTTCCGTTATGAAAAGTGAGCTTTTGCGATTTCCACCACCGATCCAGCCTCGATGCAAGCTTTCCAGATCCCCCAAAATACCAATTGAATCATTCTCAGAGAGACAAAACAGCAAACCAAAAGTACAAAAATCATATCAAACACTCCAAAAGGAGAACAAACAAATACCCAAAATATTGGGTACATCATCAATCCTTACAAACAAGGATGATTATTGAAGGAAATAAGAATTGTGGTGATTAGATAAAAGAAAGAGATGTGAAAGTGAATTTGTGAGAAGGAAGAAAGTTTTATTGGTGAAGAAAATGAATAGAGAACAATATATTTTTCAATGTTTTGTTTGCAAAATATATATAATTTTAAAAAATTAAAATTAAAAAGTGATTTTCATATAACATAATTTACAAAATATTACTTCATCTATCACAACCATTTATTTATACTTTCCTTTTTGGGATGTCTCATTCAATTCTTTACATTTCTAAACCTTCCAAAAGTAGTAAACTTTTAACAATATTAAAATCAACTACTTCCACTACTTTTCTCCACTATCCTCACTTAATACATTAAAAATTGAGTGAACCCACCATTTAACCCACTTTTTCTGTTTTTTCCACTACTCTATTATTTTTTCTTAACCTCCGTGCCCAACCCAAATGTAAACAAATTGGTAGAACGGAGGGAGTACATTTTATAATATTTTACTTGTAGAACATAAATGATCTCCAATTAAAAGTGGTCTCCATA
The DNA here is from genome assembly GCA_030848705.1 of Heracleum sosnowskyi. NCBI lineage: Eukaryota > Viridiplantae > Streptophyta > Magnoliopsida > Apiales > Apiaceae > Heracleum > Heracleum sosnowskyi. The sequence continues at coordinate 89,031,066 of CM061236.1, forward strand.
GAACTTAACTCATAATGAAATTATTTATGTTTGTTTTCAAATCAGTTGAATTATACTCCATGCATCACATCCAATTGTTGACATTTGAAAGAGAGGGTTCGCACGTATTTTAAGGGATATATAACTTATAACTCCATAACTTCTTTTTTTTTTTATTTTTTTTGAATAAAAGTTTAAACATTAAATCATTATTCAGAAGAAAAAATTAAAATAATTAATGAAATTTTACTTTATATATATCTTAAAATACGTGATGAAATTATTTATGTTTGTTTTCAAATGAGTTGAATTATACTCTCTCCGTCACATCCAATTGTTAACATTTGAAAGAGAGAGTTCACACGTATTTTAAGGGATATATAACTTATAGCTCCATAACTTCTTTTTTTTTTAAAAAATTTTGAATAAAAAGTTTAAACATTAAATCATTATTCAGAAAAAAAAATTAAAATAATTAATGAAATTTTACTTTATATATATCTTAAAATGCGTGTCAAACATAAATTAGGATAGAAAGGATGGGAAGTGAGGAAAGCATCAGTAATATGGGCCACTTTTGCAATTAGGAATCTTATTCCTTGGACTCACCCAATTCTTGGATTTGCTTGTTTCCAACCGAATCAAACTTTAAATTGGAAAGATGTTCAGAACCCATAGTTAAAGCCCGTATGGGCCGTATCTAAAAATAATGATCCCATGTTTTTACTCAATGTTTAGATGGTAAATATTTCTGTTTGATATTTAGGCATTAATTTGAGTTATCACATCATTATGGGTATTGGATTAGATTATTTTAATTTAATAATTTATTTTTAGAGAATCATCTCAGAATTCTACCTAAGATTATAATAATTCCTCATATAAATACACAAAGGTATATTTATTAACTTAGGATGGGTTTTTAATATTTACAGAAATGATATTAAAATTATATGGGAAGATGTTATATAGAATCCATAGGTCATCCTCGGACATATTTTTCTTTTATTTTTATTGACATTGAAGTATAGTTATTTGTAAAAATTTTGGAACGAAAGTGATGGATTATAATTACATGTACTTTAATAACAAAAATATTAATTAAAAACAAATACACTAAAAAAAGCTCTAAATTTATTAGCTATTAAAAATAAACAATTAAGATGGAAGTAAATGTTTTAAGTATGTATTCATTTCCACACTCTACAATTTACATTATTCTTTTAAAGATCAAAATAATTTTTTTCAGTACAAATTTCCCAAACTATGCAATATATATAAATTTTAGGAGTTTTTTCAGAAATGCTTAAGGTCAAAAACATTTTTGCAAAAATACTATTTTTATTAAAAATATTTTGCAAAAATATTAATTTTGAAAAAACATTTGCAAAATACTATTTGCAACTTTACAACTATATTTTCAATTGACATCAACCATTGAAATTATATTTGATTGTATAATAGGTTGGTTTCCACTTGTTAAATCAAATGCAACCAAAATCAACCTGCAACTAAAAATAACTTTAATTATTTTTTTACTGTAAAAGTAAGTTATATTTGGTTATTCTAAATACAAACCGTATTTTTGCAAATATTTTCGTAAAATTGATAAAATTGCAAAACAATTATTAAAAAAGTACTTCCTCTGTCCCAATGAATTATATACACGGGGCTGGGCACGGAGACCAAGAAAAAATATAAAAAATGAGTAAATTTAGATGAAAAGTGGGTAAAGTGGTGGAACCTATCAATATTAATATATTTGAGATAGTGGAGAAAAATAGTGGGTGTAATAGTGTTTTATATTATTATAGAATAGAGATAGTGGAGAAAGTAGGGGGTGTAATAGTGTTTTATATTATTAAAAGTTACTATTTTTGAAATGTATAGAAATGAGAGGGACATCCAAAATGGAAAGTGTATAGAAATGAATGGGATATTATTTTTGGTATCTAAAATTTAATAACATGATATACAATGTATGCTCGATTCAAAATAATAGTCACTAAAAGAAGGGTTCCCATTTGTAAATTAATTACCCTGGTAATTAATTAAAAATTAAATTACCTTTGACCGTACATAAATATTAAATACACCGATAGATACATTTATAATCTGTCTCCTGCTCTAATAATTCACTCACCTGACTGTGCTGTAATAAGTCTCCAAGAATCCACCTAGAATGGAAGCCATGTCTATGCAACAAGATGACATCGAGATGCACGCCTCGGTTAAGACAGTGGAGAACATCTTGAAATACAAATTTAATGACAAGAGTTTGCTAGAGAAGGCATTGACACACCCCTCGTATGTCAAATCAGAATCCTATCAACGTTTGGAGTTTGTAGGTGATGCTGCATTGGGATTAGCAATTAGTAATTTTGCTTTTCTTGCTTACCCTCATCTTGATCCTGGTGATCTTTCGGTATTTAGAGCTGCTAATATAAGTACTGAGAAACTTGCTCGTGTTGCTGTTCGTCATGAGCTTTATAAGTATGTCAGACACAATAGTGCAGCTCTTACTGACAAGGTATTAGTTTCAATTCCAATATTTTCTTGTTTTATTGATATTTTATGAATATTAGTGAATAATTTAATTTTCCGGTTAAAACATAGTAGTAGCCAGGAGAGGATTTTTTTTAGTTAATGAATGAATAATCTTGATAAGTAGATAAAATTCATAGGGTTTTTAGTTTTTAGTGGTGTGTAGCCAATGTGATTAGTTTAATTGTTTTTGAAATTGTGATTTAGGTCAATGAATTTCTTCAAGTGGTAAAGAAAGAAGATAGGATTGTGGTTCATGGGGGTTCGATGAAGGCACCTAAAGTTCTTGCGGACATTGTGGAGTCGGTTATAGCTGCGGTGTATGTAGACCTAAAGTTTGATTTGCAGGCTATGTGGCTGGTATGCGTTTTTCTTCCATGTTCTGTTATTTCTATAAATCTAGTTAAAGATTTTAATACATATTCTCAAATCTCTAGCAATGGTATGTTTGAAAAAAAATTATGCTAAAAAATCAATGGACAAAAATAAACTAATACCAGTTATCTATTGGTTTATTGCCATGAAATTGTTTGATTATGTTTTAATGAAGATTTATGTTTATAGGTTGTTAGAGTCCTGCTTGAGCCTCTTATTACTCCTGACATGCTACAACAACGACCACAACCTATATCAACGTTATTTGAGGTGTGCCAAAAGGATGGGCACCATGTTGTTATTAAGCCATGTAGGAAACATGACAAAAACATTGCTAGTGTGTATATAGATGGCAACTTTTTTGTTTCCGCTTCTTCAGATCAAAAAGAAAATGCAAAACTTCAGGCAGCAGATGCTGCTTTGGAGAAGTTAGCACACCACAATGTCCAAATGGATATTTGTGCCGATGTGAATGAGAACTCCAAGGTTGAAGCTGCTGCGAAAAAAAGGTTGCATGAAGTTTGTGCCAAGAAGAAATGGTCAAAACCACGTTACAGGTATATTTTTATATTTTTTCCTGAAATATGAATGCTTCAACATCATCTGTGATTGCCACAAAGTTCCTCGTATTCCTCATTCACACCACTTGCTTACATGTTTTAGAAATAAAACTGGACTAGAACATCAAGTTTGCACCTTTTTTTTGATAAATAAGTAATTTCAAAATTATGATTTTTGTGGGGATAAGAGGTAATCAGTTATCTTGGACATTCATTATGGATTTTGGACAACTGGAGTACACTGATGGAACCTCTGTGGTTCTTGGAACGAAATGTTCTTAAGTGATCTAACCATAGAGAAATTGACATTCTTGAAAATTGAAATAGGTTTTTTTAAGAGTTCTGTGAACTAGTTTGATATATAAAATGCATAGAAAACAGTGTGGACACCAATGTATCTAAAATCTACAACTTACCTAACGCTGAGGCTTCACTTAACATTACAGCATTGTAAAAGAGGTTGGACCAGCTCATGCTAGGAAATTTGTATGCTCTGTTAGTTTTGAAACTCCAGATGGTTTAAAGTATGTGGAGGGAGAGGAGAAGTTGAGGGTCAAGGAATCAGAGGGATCTGCTGCTTCATTAATTCTTCAAGATTTACAGAAGAAGAATTATATATGAGTTTCTTGCATCTGTGTAGTTTATGTTCTGCAATCCCTTATAATGTTATGTGAATTTGCGAGTGATAGTTGTTGTGTACTTTAATTTGTTGTGGATTTATTTAATGTTGTGATGAAGTTTAAATGTATTCTCATTTGCCATGTACTGCTTGAATTTGTCAAAAACGCATCATCTCTTATGCTTGCAAATGAATGAGTGCATTTTTATCTACAAGAACAGAAAAGATTGAAATGTCTGACCCTTTATTAGAACAGTGTTTTCTACAGCTTGGTTGTGCTCAGTGGGGTATTATTTCCTCGTGAAAGAATCTGCTGATTGCTAGTTGTTTAAATTTTTAATTGTGAGTTTTATATGCATATGAACTTGAAGTGACTCCAGGAATTTAGAATTAGTATTAGTTCTGTCTAACCACTTTTCTGCAAATCCCTCCTGACCTTCACCTTTCTGCTCCTTCCATAACAAGCAAGTTATTAGCAGTTTTAAAGCATAGAGCTGATATAAATTCCCTACCATGAGCTAGTTCGAACTCTTTCGCATGCTGTAGTAATAATTGAAACGCTAATCTGATGTAAGTTTGTACATATTGGCATTTGATACTTAGGGGCTGCATGTGTTTTTAGTGAAGAAAATTATGAAAATAGGTTCATACTTTGTATTCTAAGCATGTCAGTATATCTACAAGTATCACTTATCAAATTTTCGTCTGCATCCGAAGAGGTTTTATAACTTTTAATCTCTGTTAAAAATCGAAAATATGAGTCCAAGATTACCAGATAACCTAGCTAGATTATTAATAAAGCATACCAGCTGCATAGCCTACAAATCAAACTGTAAGTCTACCGATAGCGCAACATATCTATACCCAAATCCATAATGTTGGAAAAAACTTTGGGCTATAAGCCTATAACCATTTCCACAATGTCGGCAAAAACTCTGTGCTGCCTTTTTCACTGGTCAGTATTCAGTGTTCTTTCAAACTTTAAATCCTTTAACTACTCGTACAAAATAAAATAAATAGAAATTAATACCTTATTGTTCAAAGATGTAGCATTGTGCCAGACATTTAGTACTAAGATTGTGGCGATCTGCCACAAGAGCTAGCTCTGTGCTTATGTTTAGCTGCATTGATGAATTTAAATAGGAGTATATTATAGTTTGCTTCATACGCTACTCTGTCAATAAGGGTACCATCCTGCTGTACACCTGCACATTAGGTGACTAACTACAAGTGTAAGATAGCAGAAGCGCAAAATATAACAAACTGGAAGAAGGTAAAATCTTTTTTATAATATGACTTTGTATTAACTTTGGTTATGCGCAGTGGGGTATTCCTTCATAAAATAGCTGCTAGTTGCTATATGCATATAACCTTCAATGATCCAGGATTAAAATCAGCCGAGTCTACCATGCTAGTTTTATCGATTACTAGACCTCTACTTAAGTATATGTTACTCTTGGCACTTGCATGTAATATTGAGCTGGCTCTACTAGTAAATCTTGTTTTAACATTTTGGCATTTTAATACTTCATATGTATTTGAACGTGATACGAATAGTGACGTTAGCTGCTTATGTTAGTATGTAATTCTTGAAGTTTTTCTATTTTGTTTTGAAGTCCAGAATGCACTGCACTTTGGTTGGTGTAGTGGGGGGTTTTGTTCTGGATCCGTTGAATGAGATATCTGTTATCTACAAAGATATGGCTTGTACCACTATTGTCATCTACACAAATCGGCAGGAATTTGTCGTTTTGATGGTTTATATCAATCTTGTTTGTTCAAGTCGTATCTGTCTATGCACATTTGTTAAAATTTCTTTTACAATATTGCTAGATATGAACCAACTCATTTAGGAGTTTTAGGCTCACAAGCGGTTCGATTCAAATTATTACCTTGTAGCACTTCTAAAAGTTAGAATTGTGATAACATGTGTCTTTCTATTCAACTCGTAACTTTTTTTTTTCTAGCTTATATTATTATTCGTATAGTTGTTGCTAAATGACTTGTTATTGTTTTTTACTAACATTTTTTTCCCTCATAGTTTCAGAATTTTAAGTACCATCAAGTTTATGAGTTATTTTTGTATGGAATCAAAATATTTACAATGATATATATAGATTAAAGAAAAAAAAGTGAAAAAAAATATTATTTACTATAAAATTGACAATGTTATTTACAATAAAATTGACAATGTTTGAACAAGAAATAGTATTAATATGCTATATTTTGAATATTTAAAATTAAAAACTAATAATTTATAATCAATTTGTTTTTCGATAAATAATTTACAGCATATTATCCCTGCTTTCAGATTAGTACCACTAGTGTCACTTCGAATCTATTTTGTGTTAAAAATTGTTACTGTAATATCTATGTACGGTGGAAAGTTTTATGTTTAACGTTTTTCTTACTATCACTTCTAGAGACTTGTTTTTCGATTTTTAATACTAAAACTACCTTCAAAGACACTATTATTAAGGACCTGGAGTTTCTAAGGTAAACCATAGAAATTCATTCCCCAAGAATGAATGCACATATGCTGGCCAGTACCCTTTGTACAAAATCATGAATGGATTTATATGTAGCTATCTTCAATGCATGTAACTGAATTCTCTAGAAAATCAGAAGCTGGGAGCTTCTAACATCTCTGATTTGATGCAAAGAAAAAACTTAACAGTCCGGAAAAGAAACACAAAAGATAAAGATAATGCAATTGCAACCAACCTTGATAGTCGCCAAAATAAAAATCTCAATCCACAGATAATATTTTCCAGTACAACAATTTCTACATATACTGCAGCAATACTAAAAGACATGGGGTTTGATCGTGAACAAAACAAATGGCCTGAATAAAAGCTTGAACGATACAACAGTCCCCCCCCCCCAGGCCAGGGAACTCATATCAACGCTTCTGGCTCCAATCATTTAACAGGTCCTTCTGTATTACGCCAGTCTCAGTTAAGTACTCAACAAACTCATCGATTAGATATGGCCAAGCACCTTCAGAATCATAGTTTGATAATGCAGGGCCTACCGTCTGCATCACAAAAAAAAAAAAACAAGTTAGCTTTACTACAATAAAGGTAGTTACTTCAACATGAACTTTGCTATAATTATCTAAAGTGTAGTTCAATTGGCATTCTTACCCTTGCAAACTCCAGAAGTTGAGACCATGTATCCCGAGAAATGGCTTTATTATGTTTCGCCTGAGTTTCATCAAGTCATGATATCAGTACTGTACTTAATTAGAAATATCACTACAATATTCAAAAGAACAGCGACGATTAAAATCCGCTTATGAATACAAATGAATATAATTTGTTGATTTCATTTGTTGTATTTTGAGGTTTCAGAGGAACAAATGGGCACATCACAAGGATCTACAGTAAATAATCAGAAAGTATTAGGACAATGGAAGAGTAAAAACAAAGGATTTGCCTCCTGTACTATTTACAGGAAAATGGTCATTTTTCATTATCCTTCCCTGTAGTAAAATCTACCTTGTACCTTGTTGATTTCTCAAAAGTACAAGTCAATACTGCAATGAAACAGACAGCAACTACTGGCTGCAAAAACAGGGAAACTGATGCCCCCGAAACCAATTCATGGCAGAGACCCATAGAGGTCAGGAAAACAATTCTCTCACCCCCTGAATCCGCAAATGATATGTAATTGGAAGCGATGAAAATATAAGTTTCATTGATAACAATTTGAAATATCATACAGGGACCATTGTCTAACATGATGTTTAATACCGGGGAGTGAACCCACATCACAACAAACCATCTGGTACAACTATTAAATATCAAAAAATAAAATAAAATTAGGCTACCTGTAAGAATTGACACCAATGATCGACAAATGGCCATTGTTTTTCTGCAAAAAGCAACTGCCACATCCCAATAGCTGTGTCCAGAGCTAAAGATTTTTGACCCTGCAGTTTCACATATGAACATACAGCAGTTGTCAATCATAACATACTTAAAGACCCTCGTTGATGAAACTAAGTTCAGAGAAATTTTATTCATAGGAATACAAATTCCTTTTTACATTTAATTATATGCTAGACACATAGAATCTTGAGCAACCAACTAAAGTTTCTCCTTACTATATAGAACTTTTACCAACTTCAGATACTTAAGAAGTACTAACAAGATAATATTTGAACCTTGCTGCAAGTTCTGGCTTCCAATATTGTTACTTATCAAGTAAACCATATAGTTTTAAATTCCAGAAGTGACAAGTAATGGGCATACCTTTTCTTTAGCCCAGCCAAAAGCAAAAATATAGATCTCACGAAATTTTTCTGGAAACAAACAGAGATGAAGATAGGTTAGTGGTTTTTAACAATATATACCACTTCGTATTACCATCTTTGACAATATACTAGCTATAATATTTCATAGAGAATAATGGCCTTGAGGTTAACCTCAGGGCTCTTACCTGAGGTTAGGTGATTTTTCAGTATAAAAGGTGGATGGCAATTTTGTAATAATATAATAACATCACCTCTTGTATTTACAAAAATAATCTTGTTCTTATATGCATTTTGTTTTAACCTCGGGTTGTTACCTGAGGGTGACCTCAGGGCCATCAATCCCTATTTTACATATCTTCACCAAATAAATATACACACACACGTATTTAAAAACAATTGCAAATCACACATACAACATCCCAAGGTGTTTGAAGTTTATGGAAGAGATGTATAAATCACTCACGTTCGTCTTTAAGCTCAGAACGCATAAATGGCAATCTTTCACGAAACTTCTCTAGTGAATCTATTCTGCCACCACAATGAACTTCAATAAGACTACTGTCATACTACATTTAATTTATTATAACCAAGAAAATGACATGAAAATCAAATTGAGGAATTTAATGAGCTACCCAAGAGCTTGCAATCCGCCAACAAACTCCTGCTTGGAGAATTCGCACATAGTAGCAGCCTTCATGTGCCATGAAACAACCAACTACAATTATGAACAAACCTAATTTAGATGGAGAAGATCACAATAAACAAAAGATTATGACCCAAAAGCTGACATTTTGAGGTCATATAGGAAAAAGATAAGGTAAGCAGAAGCATATAACATTTATATTATTTAGTTTACAACTTTCCCAGCAAAGAAGATAGGTCGATTGACTAACAGGATGATCAACAGCTAGTAAATTGGAAAGAAACAAGCTTGGTACTTAATTTGGAGGACGAAAAGGTGGGGGGGAGGGGGAATCTCTGTAGCAAACATGACAAATGCAGCAACACACTTGTAAAATAACTATATAAGTGAAAGAACTACAAAAGATGAAGTTAATTAATAGAAAAACATCTTACTAGTCACAACAATGCATCAATAAGACTAGTGGCCCATACATATTACAAAATAAATAGTTATTTAGCACCAACGTGAACTTCAAACAATTATCTGTTTAGCTGCAGATCTAGCCCCATATAGTATTTCAAAAAATATCGTATGTGTGTGAGTTTAAGTATGGTCATTAGTCCTGCATATCAAACAGCAGTAATAAACATTGGTTGCTGCTCACATAAATCACCAACACAAGTAATTTAGACCTTCAATGCTAGATGGAAATGTTCACAATGTAAGGAAATTAACCATAAAGGCACAAGGCACCAACTATTGTTAAAGAGGATCTATTACATCATATCATCCTTACATAAAATTTGCCCAATATCCCATCTTGAAGCACCTTCTTATAGCCAGCTGGCAGCTATATAGTTTTAATATAGAGATTATATAATTGAAGAACAAAAAACAATTTGGAGGAGAGGGTGACCATAACCATAGAGCTCGTAGGTTTAAATACAATTTCGGTCATCCTATATGTGCTCACCCAAAAAGTCACAGAGTAGAACATTTAAAAGAAGAGTAAAACCTAAAATAAACCCCAATTGTAACATATATTTTGATGCCGGAGACTGGGAAAGCGTTGAACTATATGAACATAATTTTAAATAAATAGCTTCTTACGAATGCTAAAAAGGAGTAACTTAAGCATAGATGATAGGTGTCTTAATATCATTTCACTAGTTGCGCACATTGTGTGCAATTCTTAAATCAAATGTAAATATAGGGCGGGCATACCATCACGATATCTTGAGGGTCCACCTGCAAGAAAGCAGAATTCCCACCATTAATATCTAGATTTTGAGAAGCAGACATAGAGGTCCCTCAACACACTAGCATCATTTGATAATACTATTGATATCTGTTTACTTGCTACCAACATGTACACTATATACTTCAAAGGGTTGCATGGGATTAAGTCAGTTGTATGATTGAAGTTAATCGACTGTTTGAGTCACCTGTAAGTCAGTGCAGAGGAGACTGATGCCGTCAGCCATAATCATATCAGCATATGGATCTGTCAACACGTCAAGATTTCATATAAGAACTTGATAACAATTTGATGAAAAAGGTCTAGAATTAGTACAACTATTTCATCAGTAACAACTTAGCAAAGGAAATTTTATATATATATATATATATATATATATATATATATATATGAGAGTAAGGATCCTAAGGTTAACCTTAGGATACTTTTCCTAAGGTCAAAGTAAATACATGTAAAAGACAATACCTCATCTTTTATTATTAAATATTCACTTGCCATATATTTTGATTGTATATAAATAAGGAAGGTGAGTAATTAGATATAAAAGATAACATACACAAACCAATAATCACCTCAGAGAAGTTTCCTAAGGTCTACCTTGATCCTTTCTCTCTCTCTCTCTCTCTCTCTCTCTCTCTCTATATATATATATATATATATATATATATATAGAGAGAGAGAGAGAGAGAGAGGGAGAGAGAAATAGGAGACATAAATATCAATATAAAAATAAAAATGAAATGGAAAGCTTGCCCTTGTATTTATTGTAAAGTTCCTCTAAATGTCTCATATCAGTATATGATGATTTTGGCTGAGGCTGGCTGTAAAATACATCAAATGCTCCTTCCATATGCCAATCACTTGCTTTCAAAGACTGAATGGAAACTTTTTCACTGCATCAGAAACAAAAGAATGAAACAAATTTCTTAAGAGAAGGAAAACAGATGCTATTCCCTTGCAATAATCAGTGAAGCAAAAAAGATCAGATATCATTTATTTATTGTATTTTACTCATGTTCAAAAGACCTTTATTGTAAAAATATTATATAATGACAAGTATATTATTAAGAATACTCTTCAGTCTTAAGCAGTATAGTTACATAATGCATCGCTTCTTATAAATTACGATAATACAAATATTTTAGTTCTGGTGATATATTAAACTGAACAAACATAATGATTAGATTAATGATAATAAGTAAGAAAAAGGGTTAATAAGATATCAAAGTTAATTGTTATGTACTAAATCAAAATTTGTTCTGTTTCATGCCTTGTATTATACAAATGTTAGGGCTCTAAATTAGCAGAACATCTGAGGAGTTGCACATCACAGGACTAGGCAGGAGATTGATCTCAGCCTAGTTTCTTCTTTAATTTATTCTAACTACTCGAGAATGAGTCACAATTTACCATTGCGGTGAGAGGCACTCATAATATGAAGGGAGGATAACAACAATCAATATACGCACACAGATTCTTTTCACTTCCTCTTCTGCTGATTGACATGATCACAATTATCAAGTACGAAAGGAACAAGCGCATGCGAAATAACTTGACTTTAGACTTCAAATTGGCATAGTTACATCGTACTCTATATTGGTGTTTGCAAAGGAATAAGTTTAGACAAACAATCATGTAATCATAATCCTAAATCCATCCACACAGTTCAGAGGAAGTGGTTAGGAATGGAAAGAGACAAAGGAGTTCAAATCTATCAGCCAAAATCTCTATATATTTTACGTAAGCAGTTGTTCTTTATCGAAATTGTGGATGCACTCCAAATTCTTCATGTAGTCCTATAGTTGAACTTTAACATCCAGTATATTTCTTTATCATTCATTAGTTCTGTTATTACCTATAAAATTTTTTTTTACAAAAAGTCCCTCATAATTAACTAAATTGTCATTTAAAAACATTCCAAAAACAGGCATGTTCAGAACATTTAAATCAATTGTTTACAAATAAGACTCGTGAAAGAAGCAAAAGAGGCTTGAAGTTGAAGGTATGCTGGCCACAAGCATGACCTACATGATTTATACACCAGTGAAAATCTAGTTTCTATGAAGGCAAGAAATCAGCCAAGCTGAGTCGTCCTTTATTCGATTTAAAAGTTAAATATGATGTTATAAGTTTCACAGTCTCATACTTCATGCTATTTATGTGGAGGGATCGGAATATTAAAATATGTATTTTGATATTATTTAAGAATATATTTGAATTCTATTTGTTTTGAAGTTTATTCATCTAATAGGCATAGATTACTAGGAATAGTAGTAGGGTAATACAAGGACTTATTCTTAAATTTAGTTATGGCAGTAGAATGGTATCAAATCAAGAAGCTTATATCAATTAGGAGTGGTTTTTGAGCGATGTAATTATTAGGATAAAAGGTATGGTTATCATCCTGTGTGATTTTTATCTTTTTTAATTTTCAGGGTTCATTGATTCGAGTATTTATCTCTATTTTTATAAAAAACTTTTTATAAAGTTGAATCGCCCCAGTTCTATCTTTTGTGTAGTGCATTACCTCATGTTAATCCATTAAAGTATACTTATTCTGTAGTCTGTCCCAATAGGTTCTTAACATTGTTTTGGGAACCTAACATTGTTTTGGGCACCGAGTCTAAGTAAATTGAAGAAAGGTGAAGGAAATTTAAGAAAGTGGGTGTAAATTAGTGGGACCTATTAATGTTAGTAAAGAAAAATATGTTATTTAAAGAAATGTTAAGAAATGAACAGGACATCAAAATAGAAAGTGGTAAGGAATGAATGGGACAGAGGGAGTATCTTTTCTTGTCTTCGTTCTTAATCCTTGTACTATCTCACTACTACACATGTTTTATTTAGTGTTCCCATGTTTGCTAAACAACTCTTATCTATCTATAATCTATCTATAGCCGAAATATAAGAAGCTTGGTAGTTGCTCAGTCATTAGGCCAAGTTAAAATAATAACAATATGAATTATTCGGTTTTTCAGGACCAGCTAAATTAATAAAATTACAGACTTCTTAAAATAAGATTTAATAATAAGGATGACTTAACATTTTGGCACGGATTAAAATAATAAAAAAATTATAATTTTATAATAGGATCTTAGATATTACAATATCCTATATGTGTCAATTTGTACTAAAGACATACTTTCAATCCTTTTAAAATTTTTAATTATCTTAATTCTTATTTAGGATTACTTATAACATTTTAAATCTGTTAATTATTATTTAAAATTCACTCATATAGTAACATCATTTAGATGCTAATCCGTATTTAAGTTTTACTTTCAATCATATTCCAAATTTAATATTTTTAAGCTACGTATAATATTTTATATATATATAAATTTATATGTACAATCAAATAATCAAATAATATTCCATCTATGTTTACTCCAAATTAAGGTTTATTTCTAATTTTATACGTGTCATTCTATTCAAAATTCAATATTACATTAATATATAGGCGTGTTGGCTCAATGTAATGCTAGTACAATATAAAATTGCAACATAATCCAAAAACTCGGAAAATAAAAACCTAAAAAGCACTTGAACATATATTACCTAGCTCCGGTGATTGTCATGAACTGCTGAACCTTCTCACGGTGTCCTCGACCTAGCTTATTCTGCCAACAAACCAAAACCTCATATGAATACACACACACACATACATCAGAGCTCAATTAACAAAAAGCACAAATCATCCATACAAGTACTTAATATCAGAAACATATAGATTTGACACAATTATAAAAAGCAATAAAATCAAAACAATTCAATACAAAAGGCGTAGATCAACGTGACGTATAATCAATTAAAAGAGAAGAACATCAGATTAAACAAATAGAGATTAATTAAAAGAGTAGAGCATGATATGTGTGTAAGTATTTGTGTGTAGATAGACTGACCATTTTGAGATTGATAGAGAAGCGAACCCTGAGAGAGAGAGAGAGAGAGAGAGAGAGAGAGAGAGAGAGAGAGCAACAAAGCAGCGCGATAAACAACTCTTTCTCTCTCTAGAACCCAGCCAGCCAAGCCCAGTGTTTTTGTATCTCTATCGGAGGCTCTGCTGTATTAGTACTTAGGAGTAGACCCCTCAACAACACCTTACTTCGCCTTCTTTTCTATACTTTATGAATTATGATTACATTACATGCGTTATTTTTATTTTTTCACCCAAGCTTATAGCCCGCGTTGCAACTTGCAAGGGTGATTTATAAATATTTTATTTTTAAATTTAAAAAAATATAATAGTATGTGATTAATGTACTTTTAATTTTATTTATATTCTTGAACTAATATTATAAATGTTAATTTTAATGTGTTGGTGTTGATATTTGAACCTCAGACTTCTGCATAAAATAACTTTTAATATTATATTTGACGATTCTAATAAATTTAGCTAGAAAGATCTAATAGTTGTGGTTAAAATAAATAAATAAAATGGGGTGTGAACTAAACTACTACTTATACCATTTTTCCTTAATATCTTGTTTAACATGTTTAAAACGAATAATATAACTACTAAATTTTAATATGTTACCAATATAATTTAAACTTTAAACTTTATTTGTGACTCATGATTATTATCACAGATTTTTTAAATTGTTCATAAGGTCTGAATCATAAACTTATGACATGGTATATTTCAAGTTACATATATTAAATTTAAATGTATTGACAGAAATTATAGAATGCTTAATCTTTGATCGCATGAGATCCACTTGCTAATGATGATCAAATCTTTAATTTTCATAATATTGTAAATAAGATTTTTTTTCGTGCGTTAATTACATGTAGAATATAATTTATATTCATTACATATTTTATTTTATTTTTCTAATTAGTTAATAAATACCCTTATATATATAATTAAGAATAAAGATAAACCCCCCACAAAAAAAATAAAGATACATTATTTTCGCATTGAAAATTTTAGTTGTTTAAAATTATGAGAGTGTATGGGTATTAGTTATACATGTGTGTAGAAGTTTATTTCAATTTTGTGTGTAGAAGTTTATCTCAATTTTAGTTGTTTAAAACTGAATTTTGTCTTAGTATTAATTTTTGAGTCTTGTTAAGCCCTTACGACTATGGTTAAGAATTTAATAGTATATTAAAATTAATAAAATTATACATTGATAATATAAATCTTCATTAATGCACTTTGCTTATTACCATAAGTATGTTTTTTTTAATCTTTTTCATAAACACAATTGATTTTCGTAAAATTCTAACACTAGATCGTTTACATATTTTGGAAAGTTAGTGTTGATACTTAATGGTAAGACACTTGAAAATCAATAAGATTTGATGCTTAAACACAACCTTTATTATTATAATGTTATTTATTAGTATTTATAATGTTATTGTTTTATTTTATGAAATATAAATCACTTGTAATGTTGTTAGAAAAAGAGCAATTTTAATTGTGGATGGAGTGACTAAACTATAGAGAATCAGACTACCAACCAAATTTTAAATGTCCCGTTTTTAATATAATAGTAGAGATAGATTGAATACTTAAAATAATTTTTAATTTAGTGATGGTTAAATGATAATAATTCAAATGGAACTAACCAAAAACTGAAAACAAAAGAAAGTTACAAAATTTTACATTAAGGTTATATTCAATTTTGGAAATGTGCTTATATTTGGCTAAATTATTAAAATACACTTTTTAGTATTTGGATATAAATACTTTTTGTTATTAAATTTATCGGTTCTCATCTATATTTTAAATTTTGGTAGTTCTTATGATTTTGGCCATTAAGGAATATTTCGGATAAAATTCATCTTACATTATTATATACAAAGTTATAATTAGGTCTTTAAAGTATGTTCTCAATTATTCAATATGTTAAAATTAAATTTTAAACTAATTAAATATTAGAGAATTTTCAAATTAGAATAGTTAAATGTGTTTAATTAAAAAAATAGTTTAAAAAAACTATATCAAATCTATACTATTTATACTACTAAACTAATTAAATCCTTATATATAATAAGCGTAAGACAGATCTTATCTAAAACTTTGGTCATGTACCGCCAAATCAATAAGGACCGTTGATATTAAAATAGATGAATGAGAACCGTTAGATCACTGTTAATAAAATATTAAAAATATTTTAATAATATAAATCAAATATGAGTAGGTTTTCTAAGTTGAGTAGAATTCTCAATATAAAAATTCGTAACTTTAATTCTAAGTTGAGTGGATTTATTTGATTGTTGGTCTATACTATAATTCTAAGTTGGGTAGGGTTTTTTTATTTTAATTCTATTCTTACGTTGAATACAACTAATGCGAAAAATTCTTCACGTTATTCTTTCATCAGTTACAAGATATTTTTTTATTAGAAACAATTTTTAAACTATCATTAAATTAAAGATTATTTTGTGAGTTTGTGTGGGCTATGAAATCCTTCAAATTAGATTTTTAAAACTCAAGATAGAGCATAAATACTATATTAAACATATAAAACCTAATAAATAAAGTATGAAAACTAATAACATCAAAATATTAAAAATTAACAAATTAATATAATTATAGATATTTAAAAAAAGCCGTGCATTGCACAGTATATATTTTGTGGCTATTTTTCACGGACCACGTTATATATTTTCACGGACCACATTATATATGTTAGGATTTATGGGTGATAGCTTAGGAGACAACTTAACTTTATGTTTAGTAATACTTAATTTCATTAAGTAGAACATACTGTCATGGCCACAGTATGTTTTTGTAGCCATTTCATTCGATGTAATAAACTTGTTTATAAATCTTGGAAGAAGTTCATTTGTTTGTTCAAGCCTCAAGGAGTATATCAGGATGACAGAAATAATAAATGTTATTGTCATATCACTGACAGTAAGGTTACATGAAGACAGTATGTTGTAAGTCATGACAGCATATTCACTCTGACAGCAACATTGGCGGAAGCCTTGAGACAACAACTCTCCATCCTCCTGACAGCAAGTTTGGAACTCCTGACAGCATCTATTGCGGGAATTTCATACTGTCACCAAAAGCATATTCTTGTGACAGCAAACTTGAAGGTACATGATATTGTCTCAAAGGGATAAACCTTGAATTGGGGATCTACCCAGTCAAACATGTGACAGTTTGGATGTTCAAGAAACAGACGTGCTGCAGTATCCCAACACTGCATCGAGCCTGCAAAGACTACGACAGGAGCTTTGGAGATATCAAGACAAAGCTCGCCAATTCTAGAGTATGACAAATCAACATCTACTGGGATTGTGTTAGCTTAACTGGGAATGTATCTAGATTGCTTTTTATGTATTGATAGATCAATTGTATAGCAGATTAAGAAAGTCACATGGGTGTGCAAGTTGTAAGGAGTTGCCACAAGACAATGACAACAGCTCCACAAACCCGTGATGATAGAGATAGAATTAGTTCACTTAGACTATCTCTAATTCCCTGTCTTGATACAACTAGAGAATTGAAGCTTGAGAAAAATATACTTTCTCTTAAGGTTGTAGCAAAAACTTTCGCAATATAAATAAAATATTTATTTTGTGAGAAAACTACTTGTGATTGCATTTTTTTGGTTGATAAGTTTTAATATTAGTTTTTGTTGTTGAAGCATAGATTTAAATTTATCAGTATTGCATTCAACCCCCCTTTTGCAATACTCAAGGACCAACAATATATTTTCACGTTCACGGACCACTATATATTTTGTCCCTATTACTCTTACTAGCTTATAGCCCGTGCAAAGCACGAGTATTTTTAATTTTTTTTTCTAATTTGCTTATAGGATGGTATAATATTATAAGTATTAATTTTAATATGTTGTTGGGGACATTCTGTAACAGCCCCAAATCCGGGGTCAGGGATTTAGGGTTGTCACAATCCATGTACTCCTTGCCTTACCTGTATTACTCACACCATTCATAATTCACCTGCTCATGACCCCACAATATATGTCTCACACACACACACACATGTTAGAGTCTCAGAAACGACACAATACAACAACTGCGGAATAAATAATTTTTATTACAATACCCAAATGTCTTTTGAATCTGTTACTGATACAATTTCTAAGTATTGTTACATTACCAACTTAGCCTTCTGATGCTCACAATCCTCTAATACCATTCATGTCTATACATAAGTTGAATACCAAAAGCCGTATCCTGATTCGATTGGTTCGTACTATTCCCGGGATCACTGCTAGAAACTATTTATGGAAACGCCTTGCGAGGTATGTGTCGTCCCATTGGCATCCTGCTTCGCTGCTATATAATATATATAAAATAATAGCAAAAGTGAGCGATAGCTCAACAAGGTAATGAAAGTATGGCATAATTCTGCCCTTAATTCAACCCAGAAATAAAGCGGGTATACGACAATAATTTGTCAAAATATCTCGATACTGAAATCATTTCCTTATCGGAATGTATTCCAAAAATAGTACCATTACTGTTCTTCAAATATCATTTCAGAATACTCTGCAACTTTCGATATTCATACTATGAACAAAGTTCTAGTATAGTATAAAAGCTGAAATAATAAGATAACTCAGTATATCCTTTCCGTAAAATATTTGCTATATAAAATATAAGCAAACTATCAACATATACTTGAAAGATGAAGTTATAAGGAAAATTAAATATCATCTTTCATATCAAACATTTACCTCATATCATAATTTGGAAATAAATACAATGTAAAATATTTCCAATCCATTTCTAAGCTCATCTGGTTCCATATATCTTTTTCGTAAAATCATATGCTTTCTTATAAACTCATATGCTTGTATAAACTTGAATAAGCTTGCGTAAACTTTCTTTCTCTGAAAACTTGCATAAAACTTTCTTTCTCTGATAACTTGCATAAAACATTTTCTTCCATGGATGACTTGCATAAAACATGTTCTTTCATGGATAACTTGCATAAAACATTTTCTTCCATGGATGATGAACTGTAGTCGGAGATTCTAGGCGACAGGGATACCCCTACGATGATCAGTCGCAAGGCGAATCCCCCATGATCTTTTTCTACGTAGAAGGGAAGATATTCAGTCTCACACCGACATACCTCCCCGCCTTCGGTTGTAGGTGGGAAGAACAGACCCGTTCATAGTCCGTCGGTCTGTTACTCTCCTCTGGGTGGGAAAACAGACCCGTTCATAGTCCGTCGGTCTGTCACCCTCCTCTTACCCTACGGTCGGGCACATGCTGATAATCTAAGGGAAGAACAGACCCATTCATAGTCCGTCGGTCTACGCGTAATTCCCTTAGGGGACAGGCGCCACTCAGTCCCTTACATATTCTCCGAGTTCAATTGAATCCACAACTCTGAAACATAAAGTTCCTTTCCCTTTTTCCCCAAGTATACGACTCCACAAAGTAGTCATATCCGGTTGGAAAGGAAAATTCACCCATATTTCCCCAAGCTGATGCTTGTTCATGGATATAGCTTATTCCACTGATTTTACTCCTCGAGTCTTGAGGAAGTAATCAAAATCATTTTGATGGTAGCATAAAAAGCTGTTAAATGAATAATTTCAAAAAGATTTAGGACTGGGCAGTCCACTTAGAACAAACATAAAATCTTGAGAGAGGTCCCATGAGTCTTTGTAGTTTGAGCGAACATTTAAGTCTTTCTGAATATAGACTTGTTAGAAATGAATACTCAGAGGGGGGGGTGAATGGATAGTTTGATGTATTTTTCAATTCTTGAAAACTAAGTAACAGACTGTATATGATTATGATATGTAATATGCTGAAAGTAAATAACACACACAATCACTTTAATCTACTTTGTATAAGCAAATTAAATACTACAGCTTTCCAAGAAATTCACAATCGAATTTCTGGCTCCTAAACAAGAACAGTTTGAACTTGCTTGCTTACAGAGAAAAGAGCTTAAGATAAAAACTACGTGTGTCTCTCTTACAGCTAACAATAGGATGTGCATGATATATATAAGCCCTATACAAACTAGTGCACACACCTATTTTTACACAGATACCCCTTGCTGAAAGTTCAACTTGTCCTGCCATAAGACGTTAACTGTGTCAGGAAGGACCACCTGCTTTTCGGAGTCTTTCCCGTTTCTGTAGCTGCTTGTCTCTTATCTTTCTCTTCAAGTTTAGCTGTAGATTTGCCATCTGTTCTTTGGACCACCTTGCCAGAACAAATGCTTCAGTATTTGTCTCTTTTGATTCTTGATTATGTACCTTGATTTGTCTTGTTGTAAACGGCTAAGTGTTGATATCGTGAACTCCACTTCATTCCTGACTTCGCGATCTCACTTGTGAGGACTACGCGATATACCCTTTGAAGACTTTGCGACATAGGTCATTTGAAGACTATGCGACATAGGTCATTTGACGACTATGCGACATAGGTCATTTGATGACTATGCGACATAGGTCATTTGAAGACTATGCGACATAGGTCATTTGACGACTATGCGACATAGGGCTTCTGAGGACTTCACGATCTAGGCTTCTTTGACTTTGCTGACTTCAACACTTCACGACATGTGTCTTGAGGACTTCTCGACATAGTACAAAATGGACTATGCGATATAGTACTTCATGACATGGATATTGGTGACTTCACGACATAGCTTTCTTCTGACTTTGCTATATAATGCCTTAGACAAATTTCTGCAACTTATTTCTTCATAGCCTTATTTATCTTTATCCTGCTGCATGAACACTTCTGAACTTCTACCAGGACAGTTATTCAATGGCCTATATACAATCTAGATGCAAGAAACTTTACTAAGCTCATTATAACTTTGAGCATACATGATCAAGCTAATGTTCATGAGAACAAGACAAGTACATACAGAGACCTATACTATACCCCAGTGATAGAGTTCACTAGGTCATGTAATGTGACATAGTCACATAGTGTAGGCTTGTTAATAGTGGTATTCAGACATGTCTTGAGCCTAACAATCTCCCCCAAATTGTGAGTAAGACCCTTAGGCACAATTTCATGTCTGATAACAAGCCTAACTTACATAAAAGGAAATTCAGTAACAGAGAGGACAATTCAAGAACTTTGAGATCAGAAATTTGATTACATAGAAAAATTGAAAGCTTACAGTTTACTTTTGTTGCTCAGCAGCTTCAGCTTCCAATTGCTTCTCTAGTAAATCATCATATATCTTCTTTTTCCTTATCTCTTCTCTTCTCTTCATGTCTATGATGGCTTCTTGAAGTTCTTCTCTTGCAATCAGTTCTTCAATGAGAGGTGAGCCTTTCAAGTCATCAATTGCAGCCTTGAGTGCACTTTCTACATAGGAGTCAAGAAACTCCATCCTTATCTTGCTTTGACCTCCATTTGAGTTTTTGTACTCCACAATGTAAGGATTTTGTTTGACCCTGCACATCCCTTTCTGCCTTAGCTCCTTAGCCCTCTTCTCCATCTCAGCCATTTCTTTCTCCCTCTGTATGTTTTTCTCTTCATTCTCTTTCCTCATGTTTTCTTCATAATCAGCATGCATCTTCAAGTACCTGGCAATATCTATCTTCCATGTTCTTTCTTCTTTTTCTTCAAAATTCAGTAAGGCATTTATCCTTTCAAGCTCATACTTATAGAAATATTGCCAGCTTCCTTGCTTCATTATCCTTTCTCTTCCATCAGTGTACTTGATCTCTAGATGATCCAACTTCACTTTGACTTCAAAGATCCTTTGAGCCCTCAAAAATGCTAGGGCATCTTCATCATAGTCCTCATCTAGTGGAAGCACATTGATGCCAATAACATTTGTGAGTTTTCCAGTCTTCTTTGTTATCCTTATCCTTCTGGGTACACTCTTGATCTTCAAATGCTTCACAAGAGATACCTTTCTGGAACAAGGAGAATTAGTCTTCAGTGCCACATCACTTGGAAGTAGCTTCATTCCCTTCCCCTTCATCCACTGTAACACTCCACTAGCTGTAACTTTGTGGAAGTGTTTTCTTGATATTCCTTTTGTGGCTTCATCTTTCTTCTGTGGCAATTCAGGTTCAGAAGTCTTAGATAATGATTTTGGAGGATCATTACTAACAGTACCCACCCTAGACTTAGAGTCTTGTGTTGTGGTTAAAGTACTGCTAGCAATGTCCATGACATGCTGAATTCCACTTCTTGTTTTCCTGGTTGTTTCCTTTGTCCCTTTGGAGTCCCTC
Source organism: Heracleum sosnowskyi (assembly GCA_030848705.1). Lineage (NCBI taxonomy): Eukaryota > Viridiplantae > Streptophyta > Magnoliopsida > Apiales > Apiaceae > Heracleum > Heracleum sosnowskyi. Next base: position 89,053,448 of record CM061236.1, read on the forward strand.
TTGTCATCACCAGCATCTTTTGATTTCTTAGGATATTTGCTCCTGCTGCTCTCACTAGGTCCATCCTTATTTCTCCTTGTCTGAGATCTCCTTTCATAGGTTTTCTCCTCATCATCATCCTCCCCATCCTTCTTTTTGCTCTTTTCTTTGACAGATTCAGGAATGACTCCATGAATCAGAAAAGATTGTAGAGTTCGAATCATCTCTAGTTCCTCAGCTGTCCTAGCTCCTCTCTTAGCTCTCAGCATTTGCAGCACCTGGTTGATCTTTGCATTGTTCTTCATTAAAAGATCTGAGGGAATTACTAGTTGGTCAATACTACTGTCTTGAGATAGGCTTTGGTAAATTATTGTCCTTGGCTTGGATATAACCTCAGGCAATCTTTTATTCTGGTCCATCTTCAAGTCATTATAAAGACTTTCATTGTTCATCCCATGCTTTTCAATCAACTCCAGAATGATTGACAGCTCAGTAAATCTCAGTTTCTCTAGAGTTTGAAAAGCTAGGTGCCACAAGCAGTTGTCCTTGCACACCATGATTATCTCTCTTAGATGGACATCATTGATTTTCCTTACTGCCACTGTGAAATACTTGATGCTTTCCTTGATCTTCTGTCTGTACATCCTTGCATCTCCTTGAGCACTACTGTAGATGGCTTTCAGAAACTCCAGGAAGGCCTCATCATGATAGATGTTTGAATTGGCAACTTCCTGTAGCTTGGCCTCTGTGATAATTGCAGCTTTGACAGGTTTAGCATTGGGAGTAGGTTGAGGTTGAGGAGTTGAGATATCTTTAGGCATTGTTGATGGATAGTAGGTGGTTGAGATTGTGCTCTTCTGACCTTCTGCACTTATGATCTCTACAGGGGGAAGAATGATTGGCTTTAAGGTTTCTTCAATGAGTTTGCCCTTGCCCTTATGCTTGCTGCTTGGCAGGTACTCCCCCTTTCTGTTTCAGAATGACCTCCTTTTGTTTCTCCCCCTTAGGCTTGGGATCATACAAGATGTCTTGAGCTTCCCCAGGGATAGGCAGGTTCATTTGTTTCATCATTGAAGTCAGCATCTGTTGTTGCACCAGCAGGATATTGGAGGTGTTGTTGCCTTGGTCATCCAGTTTGTCATTTAGCTGTTTTAGAGAGTTGGCAAGCTCCTTGTTTTCATCTTTCAGAGAGGTCACTTCTCTTTCAAGACCATCCACCTTTGAGAATAGCTGTTGAGACTTGAAAGAATTGAGAGATTGATCCTTGAGCTTGGAAAATTCAAATTTGTTGATGTTTGACAGAGGGACCTCATCCACCAATTTGTCACCATACTGATTCTTCCAAATTACATTCAGCATTGCATTTGAGTTGATATTGGCCTTGACTTGATTTTCCAGGGTTGTAGCCAGCTTCCTGATGTTGTCTGTGACCATGGCCAGAGAGAGGTCCATCATGTTTACAGTAGAGTTTGTCTTCTGGATTTCTTTAAGGATGCCATCCACCTTGGGAAAATCAGAGAGATATGAGTTTCTGAGCTGAGTGAGGGATCTGTCTGTCACCTCCTGGATTGAAGAAATCTCTGATTGAAGCCCTTTCCCAAGATAGTGCAGAGCCTTTAATTGATTCCTGTAGACATCATTAACAGCATCATAGATGGCAGCAGGAGAGAGATCCTTTGCATTGGAGCCCAGAGAAGTTAGGTATTCTTCTCTTAGAAAGGCTAGGGCATCCTTGAGCTTGAGAGTCCTCTTAGCATCCAACCAGGCATCCACATTTCCCTCTGGTTCAGCTGCATCCACTATCTTCTCCTGCTGAGCTTCAACATCCTCCTTGTGGCAGAGTAAAATGGCTTCATAATCAGCATTTGGGATATTTGAGGTGAGGAGATGTTGAGCTATCGTGGAGAACTCATCAATCTGTGCCACATGTAGATCTTGTATGGCTTCTTCTGTCATTTTGGAAGGCACAGATGATGATCCCGAAGGCCTGTCATGGTGCACAGGCTTCAGCCATTCTGACATAGTGGCCTGAGCCAAGTGAGAGCTAGTGCTAGGCACTTCATGAGATGTAAGATTTTGAGTCTCCCCCAGCCTTGGAATGGCTGTAGGGTCTGATGTTGTCTCCATTGAAATGGGATGTGTTACAACATCAGCCCTATTTGTCTGTGAAGACAGTTCCACATCCCTAAGGATGGGAGAAATTGGCATAGAGTCTCCAGTGAAAACTGGTGAATCCTCCATGTTTGTGTTGGTGTCATTAGGATATGCCCCAGCATGCATTCCCTGACCAACTAGATGTGGTTCCTGGGTGGTGAGCATAGTGTCATGCACCATGTCACTTGAACTTGGCTCAATCACAGGAGAGAATTGTGATTGATCAAAGTCAAGATTGTCATTGGAATGACTCTCTTGTTCAGAAGAAATTTTCATGGAAGAATCTGAGAGAGAAGTGGGGTTTAGATTAGATTGTGGCAACTCCCCCTGAGAAATAGGAGGAGTTTCAACAGTGATGTGCTCTCCACTCTGCGTATTATCAGCCTTATCACTCCTAGGGTCAAGAGTGAGGTCTTGACCCTGTGCAGACTCTGTACAAGGTGCAGTGGGGAGGCTGCTCTTTTCAATGCCAATAACCTGTTGAGAGGCCATGGACAGTAACAGGTGTACCCCTTTTTCCACATCTGAATCCTGTTGGGAGGATCCAGTGGTAGGTTTGGATTTGGATTTCTTCTTTTGTCTGGTGAGAGGTGACTCAGGATTCTCACTAGCTATCTCTACAGATTCATTTATCATTTCTAGGGCTCTCTTCTTTGACTTCTTTTTAGTAACACCAATGTTTTGAGAGATTGATGCACTTGGCTGCCTAACTTCTATGGTACTGTTTGCAGTGGGGTTGTTGGATGGGATGGGAAGGCTGGGGTTAGACTGTGTAGCTCCTTCAGTCTCAGCCTCCCCTGTCCAGGAAAGAGCATGGTATATGGGCTTATCAAGTGGATAAGACTCAAATGTGTCCTGCATATGCTTGGTCACACTTAGAATCACATCCACTTGATTCCTTGTGTCCAATGAGCCAAATAGTACTTTGGACATGGACTTGGAATAAGCCATTTTAGTGTTATCTATACCCTCCAATTCATGGACATTTGCATCAAGAAAATTTAAAATAACTTGAAGGAAACGAGGGTAAAAGATGTCATTACCTCTACCACGAACGGTCCTGCCTAGCCTCTGAGCCAATTCTTTGAGAATTATGGCTCCCACATTGATCTCCTGGTTGTTGGCCAAGGAGTAGGCTAGCTTCACAGCAATGTGACTGATATGGTCCCATCCTGTCTTCCTGCAGAGAAACACCTTCTGGAGTGCGTCAAACAGAAACGACCACTCCCTTCTCACAAACTTCTTATTCAGCTTTCCAGTATCTATCTCATCAGCATACCGAATGAAGGTCATGAAATCTATGATTTGAGCATCTGTAGCTTCTTGGTCATGACCCTCCACCTTGAACCCCAAAGCTTCATTGATTTCCCTTTCACCAAACTGAAAGTGTTTGCCTCCAATTGAACAACTAACCTCCTGGAATGAGGTTCCATCTTCCCTAGCCATTGTTGATACCAACGCCGTTCGCCAGAATCCTTCCAACACATCGACATACAAGGTAGGGTTCAGGGTTAGGGCTTGGCGTAGGTAGGAAGTGTTCAAGAACCGTACAAAACACTTGTATCTTGGGTTAGCCTCAGCCTCAGAGGGAATGGTGAGAAGATTGGTTTCTTTGGGAATGGTTAAAGGGATAGAGGATGATACTGTTTGAGATTTGGGTGCCATTTCGAGAGAGAAAGTGAAAAAAGAGAGTAGAGAATTTGTGCTTAGGTTTGAGAGTTTGAGAGCAATAGGCAAGATGAAAAGTTGTGAACGGTTAGAAAAAGGTATTTATATGATAGAGACACTGCGATATGGAGTTATGAATGTGTACAGTCTATTTGTATGTCGCGAAGTCAAAAAGAGGCCTGTACCGCAAAGTCTTGCAAAGTATATCGCATAGTCTCAGAAATGAACTATGTCGCAAAGTCCTCAAGATGAGAGGATTGGGGAGACTTTGCGATATAGAGAAATACCCTGTCTAAAGCTCTCTTTTAGGAATTTTAAGCAAATTGTCAGACTTTTATCAAATTTTGAAATAAAATTAATTTAAATCAAAATTCTGTCAAGTGTGGGGACTTGTCGATATAGTTATTCTAAGTCGCGAAGTCATAAAATGAACTATGTCGCAAACTCATGAAATGAACTATGTCGCGAAGTCTCACAATCTCAACAGTTTGCGATATAAGTCTGTTTTATTTGAACTGTGTCGTGAACTCTGAAAATCATCTATATCGAGATGTCTCAAAAGCTCACAACTTTACTAACAAATGTGATTTTGAGAAATATGCAGTAAAATACTAAAATATTTATAAATCATATCTCAGCTAATTTTCACTCCATATGAATAGAGCATTTAAATACAGTGAAAATTTACTGCTGCAACTATTTACTGGCATACTTACTTAGAGCAACTAAATGAAGGATTAAGCATTCCAATTTCACTCACAAGTCTGTTGAAGACTGCTTCATTCAGAGGTTTAGTAAATATGTCAGCTAATTGTTTCTCAGTTGGAACATAAGAGACTTCTATGGTACCATTTGCAGCATGTTCCCTAATGAAATGGTACCTGATCTCAATGTGCTTTGTAGTAGAATGATTAACAGGATTGGCAACTATGGATATTGCACTAGTATTATCACAAATTAGAGGAATGTGTTCTAACACTAGCCCATAATCCATGAGTTGATTTCTAATCCAAAGCAATTGAGCACAGCAACTTCCAGCAGCAATATATTCAGCCTCAGCTGTGGATGTTGCTGTGGATTGTTGTTTCTTACTAAACCAGGACACTAACCTTTGACCTAGGAATTGACAGCTTCCAGAGGTGCTCTTCCTGTCAATTCTGCATCCAGCATAATCAGAATCTGTGTAACCAACCAGGTTGAACCCAGTGCCCTTTGGATACCATAGCCCAAGATTAGGAGTCCCCTTCAGATACTTGAAGATTCTTTTGATAGCCATCATGTGAGATTCCTTGGGATCAGACTGGAACCTTGCACAAAGGCATGTGGCAAACATGATGTCTGGCCTGCTAGCTGTGAGATAGAGTAAGGATCCAACCATTCCTCTATAGACCTTGATATCAACTCTCTTGCCTTTCTTGTCTTCATCCAGCTTGATTGCAGTAGACATAGGAGTTTTAGCTGGGGATGACTCTTCTAAACCATATTTCTTTAAAAGATCCTTGACATACTTAGATTGGTTTATAAAGATGCCATCCTCCCTTTGATGTACTTGCAGGCCTAGAAAGTAGGTTAACTCTCCCATCATACTCATCTCATATTTGCTTTGCATCAACTTAGAGAACCTTTCACAGAGTTTTTCATTTGAAGAGCCAAAGATGATATCATCCACATAGATTTGAACAAGAATGATATCATTTCCATGCTTCTTGAAGAATAGGGTTTTGTCAATTGTACCCCTGGTAAATTGATGCTCAAGAAGGAATTGAGATAGAGTTTCATACCAGGCTCTTGGTGCCTGTTTGAGTCCATAGAGTGCCTTGAGCAGTCTATACACAAAGTTTGGGAAGTCTTCACTTTCAAAGCCAGGTGGTTGAGACACATAAACTTCTTCAGCAAGATCACCATTGAGAAATGCACTTTTCACATCCATTTGATACACCTTAATCTGAGTGAGCTGCAAAAGCCAGGAAGATTCTGATGGCTTCCAGTCTAGCTACAGGTGCAAATGTCTCATCATAGTCAATGCCTTCTTGCTGACAGTATCCTTTGGCAACCAGTCTTGCTTTGTTTCTTATTACCACTCCTTCTTCATCCATTTTGTTTCTGAACACCCATTTGGTGTCAATAACATTCTTTCCTTTTGGAGGAGGTACTAGTTCCCATACTTTGTTTTTCTCAAATTGATTCAACTCTTCTTGCATTGCAACAATCCAATCAGAATTCTTCAAAGCTTCTTCAATTAATTTAGGTTCCTCTTGTGACAGAAAGCAGCTATACAGACATGTATTTAATGTTGCCCTTCTTGTTCTAACTCCCTCACTAGGATCTCCAATGATTTGATCCCTAGTGTGGGCTCTGTCCCATTTCCTTGTGTGCCCCTGTTCATTTCCTTGATCTGTTCCAAGCTCATATTGGTTGACAGGAGCATTCTCTTCTTCTCCCCCTGTGTTTGTGAACCCTTGCACAGGTGTTTGAAGAATATTGTCAACTTCAAGGATTTCATTCTCTAGAATAGTTTGAACAGGGGGTTCATCTTCACTTTCAGAATCCTCAAGATAACCTTGATTCTCAAATCTCAATGGCACACTGTCTTGATCACTTGTTTTCAGTCCAGGAGTCTTCTTGTCATCAAAGGTAACATCCATGCTTTCCATGACTTTGTGTTGCTCAGGTACAAACACTCTGTATGCTGTCCTTTCCAGAGAGTATCCAATGAAGATACCTTCAAATGCCTTAGCATCAAATTTTCCGACATGCTCAGAGGTATCTTTCATCACAAAGCACTTGCTTCCAAACACATGCAGGTGCTTGAAGGATGCTCTTTTTCCAGTCATTAATGAGTAAGGAGTTTTGCCAGACTTCTTATTGATTAATGTTCTATTTTGCACATAGCATGTTGTGTTAACAGCATCAGCCCAAAAGCTAGTGGGTAGCTTTGCATCCAGCAGCATTGTCCTTGCAGCTTCAATGAGAGTTCTATTCTTTCTCTCAACTACTCCATTTTGTTGAGGTGTTCTAGGAGCTGAGAATTGTTGAGAAATTCCTTTATCTTTGCAAAACTCATACAATGTTGAATTTCTGAACTCAGTCCCATTATCACTTCTCAAAGCAACTACAGAGGAACCAGTGCTTTGTGCTTCTTTGTCAACTCTCTTGATATGCTCTATTATGACTTGGGGTGCTTCATCCTTGGAGAATAGGAATTCCACCCAAGTATATCTTGAATAGTCATCTACCATCACTAGAGCATATTTCTTTTTGGAGAGGGACATTACATTCACAGGGCCAAATAAGTCCATGTGAATTAGCTGCAGAGGTTTTGAGTTTGTATTGAGCAACTTGTTCTTGTGACTGGATCTTTTAATTTTTCCTTTCTGACAAGCTTCACATGCTCCATCTTGCACAAACTCCAAGGCAGGCAAATCCCTGATAAGTTCTCTCTTGGTTAGAGAGTTCATTGCCTGAACATTCAAGTGAGACAGCTTCTTGTGCCATAGCCAGAATTCCTCATTTGTGGCTTTAGTGTAGAAACAGCAGATTTCTCCCTTATTTGCAGCCTTGAGATTAGCTACAAACAAGCTTCCTTTCTTCACACCAGTTAGAAAAACTTCACCACTTTCCCTTTTTGAGATTGAACAGAAGTCTTCATCAAATTCCACTTTGAAACCTTTGTTGGTAAATTGTCCAATACTCAAGAGATTATGCTTCAGTCCTTCAACAAATGCTACATCTTCAATAATGACATTTCCAGATTTAACACTGCCATATCCCATTGTATAACCAATGTTGTCATTTCCAAAGGTTACTGATGGGCCAGCCTTTTCCTCAAAATGTGATAGCAGGGCTATATCACCAGTCATGTGACTTGAGCATCCACTGTCCAAGATCCATATGACTCTTTTATTCCTGTTGCCCTGCATTCACAAAGTGACTAAGTTGTTTTTGGTACCCACACTTGGTAGGGTCCAGTTGTTTTAGAAACATTTTTATTAACAATTCTTCTGTCATAAATTTCATTTCTCATAGTAGGAGACTTCACTTTTTCTGTGGCTTTGGAGTTTACACTCTTAGGCTCACATGAAGTTTTCACCCTCTCAACCCTGATTGGGGACCCTGTCCTATGAGAATGTATGTGTGTGTGTGATTCACCAGATTGTGCAGAGTCAAGTTTATGTTTAAGAGATAAACAGTTAGCAATCATAGTCACATAGCATGTCATGCAGTTTGGCTTACCACAGAAAGAATCATGACTAGAATTTATGCTTGCAGAAAGGTTACTTAGGTTGTCAACTTCAACAATTTCAGGCTTACTACACTTATGAGTCAAATGATTAATAGATAGGCATTTTTGACATTGTTTCCTGGGAGCATTTGGCACATAAGCATAGTTGTTTCCTTTGTTAACACCAACTTTACCATTTCTGTTTTGTTTCCTTTTCTTAACAACTTCTTTCTTTGCTTTAGGACTCTTGACAAGATTGTCTTTGGTCTCTTTCTGATTGACAAGTTCAGGAAAGGAAGAAGTGTTCTTAGCAGTCTCATCTTCTTCAAGTAGTTGTTGCTTGATGATCAGTAGTTCCTCATCAAACTCAACAACACTCTTTCTGAAGATGGGCTGTTCAACACTTGACAGTATGGTTGGGGCATTTTTGTTTGTAAAAGTTTCCTTTCCTTTGCCCTTGACCTTCTTCCTTCCCTTGTCATTATCATAGTCAAAACCAACTCCAACCTTGCAGTCTTCAGTGTGTTCCTTGTGGTAGGTTTGAATAAGTTCAGAGGAGTTTTTGAAGCTTCTTAGTTTCAGTTCAGTTTCAGCAATTTGTTCTCTAAGGGCTTTCTCTATCTGCCCAGCACAAATCACTTTGTTTTTAAGATACTCAACCTCCTTTTTCAAACCATCCAGGTTCACAACCATTAACTCAAGTTTCTCATTCTTTTCTGTAAGCTCAACATTCTGAGCAGTTAGTCTATCAATTTCTTCATTAGCTACTAACATGCTAGTATGAATATTAAACATCTCAGTGCTCATATCTTCAACAGTTTGCTTATATTGAAGGGGAGTCATATCAAGAGAAGTAAGAATAGGTACCTGACTTGAATCACCTTCATCAGAAAATGCCATCAAGGCATAGTTTGAGTACTCTTGTTCTTCTTCTTCATCAGAGTCATCCCAGCATTTTCCCTCAGCAATAAAGGCTTTTCCCTGTTGTTTCTTGAGTAGAGCCTCATACTTAGCTTCAAGCTCTAAGTATGCTTTGTCCTTCTTGACTTGTTTAGGCTTTTTGCACTCAGTGGCAAAATGCCCAAGTTCATTGCAGTTATAGCACCTTATTTTGGTCCTATCCACACTTCCTGTCTTGTATCCACCTTTAGCAGCACCAGCAATCCCTTTTCCTTTATTGAAGGTGTTTGAGCCACTAGATCCAGCAGTGTTTCCATTATTGAACTTGGACCTGAATGGCTGCTTTCTTTTAAACCTTATGTTAGGATACCTCCTAGCCATATAAGCAAAAGATTTGTTTTCCATTTTGTCCAGCTCATCTATACTGTAAAACTCATCCTCTTCAGGTAAATCATACACAACCTGAGTTTCATCACCAGTGTCTTCAACTTCCAGTTCCTCAATCTTGACTTGACTGATTTTAAGAGAGTCCATTCTTTGACTTAGGTTGTCAGCAATAAGTGCACAGGAGGTATTAGCCACTAATCCTTGCTTTGCTTGAATAGATCTCTTTTGAAACAGCTCTAACTCATATGTCTTCAAAACACCATACAACACATCACAACCAATCTTTGTTAGATCTCTTTCTTTAAGGGAAGAGATTCTTGGTTCCAAGTGATCTGGAAGAGTTAGTAGAAACTTCATATTGAGCTCTTCTGTTTCATAGTGTTTGTCATAGAGTTTGAGCTCGTTTATCAGCTTGTTGAATCTCTCAAACACTTCTGTGATTCCTTCTTTTGGCTGAGCCATGAAGGCTTCATATTGTGAAACAAGAATCTGCTTCTTGTTCTTCCTTACTTCAGTAGTTCCTTCACAGAGCACTTCTATAAGATCCCACATCTTCTTGGCACTAGTACAATGAGCAACAGTGCCATACATGTTGAAGTCCATAGATTCACAAATGATAAGTTGAAGATGTCCATCCAGTGCTACCTTTTCCTTTTCAGGATCAGTGTATTTTGAGGGATCTTTGGGCACATGTTTTGCTGGTACAATCTCAGTGCCATTGGTTGTTTCACCAATCTCGATCATTGGAGTGAAGGGACCATGCTTTAGAATATCTAAATACATGGGGTTAGAAGCTTTGATTAAAAGCAACATCTTCTTTTTCCATAAACTGTAGTGCTCCTTGTTAAAGGGAGGAATCTTGATACTGCTTAGTTTCTGTGAACTCATTCTTGATCTTTTCCTGTTTGTACGTTAACAACCTACTCTCTGATACCACTTGTTAGAAATGAATACTACTAGAAACTAGACAGAGGGGGGGGGGGGGTGAATGGATAGTTTGATGTATTTTTCGATTCTTGAAAACTAAGTAACAGACTGTATATGATTATGATATGTAATATGCAGAAAGTAAATAACACACACAATCACTTTAATCTACTTTGTATAAGCAAATTAAATACTACAGCTTTCCAAGAAATTCACAATCGAATTTCTGGCTCCTAAACAAGAACAGTTTGAACTTGCTTGCTTACAGAGAAAAGAGCTTAAGATAAAAACTATGTGTGTCTCTCTTACAGCTAACAATAGGATGTGCATGATATATATAAGCCCTATACAAACTAGTGCACACACCTATTTTTACACAGATACCCCTTGCTGAAAGTTCAACTTGTCCTGCCATAAGACGTTAACTGTGTCAGGAAGGACCACCTACTTTTCGGAGTCTTTCCCGTTTCTGTAGCTGCTTGTCTCTTATCTTTCTCTTCAAGTTTAGCTGTAGATTTGCCATCTGTTCTTTGGACCACCTTGCCAGAACAAATGCTTCAGTATTTGTCTCTTTTGATTCTTGATTATGTACCTTGATTTGTCTTGTTGTAAACGGCTAAGTGTTGATATCGTGAACTCCACTTCATTCCTGACTTCGCGATCTCACTTGTGAGGACTACGCGATATACCCTTTGAAGACTTTGCGACATAGGTCATTTGAAGACTATGCGACATAGGTCATTTGACGACTATGCGACATAGGTCATTTGATGACTATGCGACATAGGTCATTTGAAGACTATGCGACATAGGTCATTTGACGACTATGCGACATAGGGCTTCTGAGGACTTCACGATCTAGGCTTCTTTGACTTTGCTGACTTCAACACTTCACGACATGTGTCTTGAGGACTTCTCGACATAGTACAAAATGGACTATGCGATATAGTACTTCATGACATGGATATTGGTGACTTCACGACATAGCTTTCTTCTGACTTTGCTATATAATGCCTTAGACAAATTTCTGCAACTTATTTCTTCATAGCCTTATTTATCTTTATCCTGCTGCATGAACACTTCTGAACTTCTACCAGGACAGTTATTCAATGGCCTATATACAATCTAGATGCAAGAAACTTTACTAAGCTCATTATAACTTTGAGCATACATGATCAAGCTAATGTTCATGAGAACAAGACAAGTACATACAGAGACCTATACTATACCCCAGTGATAGAGTTCACTAGGTCATGTAATGTGACATAGTCACATAGTGTAGGTTTGTTAATAGTGGTATTCAGACATGTCTTGAGCCTAACAATCTCCCCCAAATTGTGAGTAAGACCCTTAGGCACAATTTCATGTCTGATAACAAGCCTAACTTACATAAAAGGAAATTCAGTAACAGAGAGGACAATTCAAGAACTTTGAGATCAGAAATTTGATTACATAGAAAAATTGAAAGCTTACAGTTTACTTTTGTTGCTCAGCAGCTTCAGCTTCCAATTGCTTCTCTAGTAAATCATCATATATCTTCTTTTTCCTTATCTCTTCTCTTCTCTTCATGTCTATGATGGCTTCTTGAAGTTCTTCTCTTGCAATCAGTTCTTCAATGAGAGGTGAGCCTTTCAAGTCATCAATTGCAGCCTTGAGTGCACTTTCTACATAGGAGTCAAGAAACTCCATCCTTATCTTGCTTTGACCTCCATTTGAGTTTTTGTACTCCACAATGTAAGGATTTTGTTTGACCCTGCACATCCCTTTCTGCCTTAGCTCCTTAGCCCTCTTCTCCATCTCAGCCATTTCTTTCTCCCTCTGTATGTTTTTCTCTTCATTCTCTTTCCTCATGTTTTCTTCATAATCAGCATGCATCTTCAAGTACCTGGCAATATCTATCTTCCATGTTCTTTCTTCTTTTTCTTCAAAATTCAGTAAGGCATTTATCCTTTCAAGCTCATACTTATAGAAATATTGCCAGCTTCCTTGCTTCATTATCCTTTCTCTTCCATCAGTGTACTTGATCTCTAGATGATCCAACTTCACTTTGACTTCAAAGATCCTTTGAGCCCTCAAAAATGCTAGGGCATCTTCATCATAGTCCTCATCTAGTGGAAGCACATTGATGCCAATAACATTTGTGAGTTTTCCATGGTTACCATGGTTACGTCGGGCTTCTCGAGAGCTTCGATTTGAGTGGTGGAACGCCAAAAACCGCCAAGAGAAACTCAAGTTATGGTCACTTCTTTCTCCACCATTTTGCTCTTCATTTTCTCTTCAAAAATGGAGAATTCTCCTTTTTCTTTTTGTCTTGGTGGACTGATAATTGCCTTGATATTTTGTGGTTAAAGGGGGTGAGTCATCACCTTTATTGCTTAGTCATCGGACACGTGTCGCACATGCAAGAGCTTAGCTAAAGTAGCTTTACTGGTTCGTTTCCTTTCACATGGATGATCCAAATGTTGCATCCCTCGAATTAATCTTGTTACATGTTACTTTCATGTCTATATTTAATCCTATAAATGTTGCCTTGTTCCTCTTGAAATGATTCGAAATATTTCCTAAAGAGAGCGAATAAAACTTTACGCGATTCTCGCAGTGAATAGTAACTATTCACTTCAACAATCGAATCCTTAAATCGACTTTAATAAAATAATAAAATTCCAAAATATTAAATCCTCAAATCCTCAATTTTAATATCTCATTTCTTGAATATAATAATATATAATTCGCTGCCCGGTCGAATATTACACCAAAATAAAATTTGGAATTTCTGAATTCCGATCGTCTTTGCATTCACTTATTTACTCTGTAGATCACTAATATGACTTTGGAATATTCACACTACGTCTCGTACATAGGTGGCTTGAATTTTTTTTTTAACCCTCAAAATCACTATTCATCCACCAATATCACTATTCACTGCTGCACTTAATCATAATAAGAAAAGTTTTAAATTTTTCCAAAAATTCGGGTTATTATAGTCTCCCCTCCTTAAAAGGATTCCGTCCCGGAATCAACTTAGGAATAACTGGGGGTACTTCTCTTCCATTGCACCTTCTAACTCCTAGGTGGATTCTTCCACCTCTTGATTTTCCACAAACCTTTCACTAGCTTGGCAACCTCGTCACTTAGCACTTGCTCTTTTCTATCCGTTATTTCCACAGGTTGTTCTTTGTAAATCAGACCAGGTTGTATATCTACCTGCTCGTTATTTATCAACATGCCATTTAGCTTATCAATAGCAGTACTATCTCTATACTTGCGGGCTTAGTCCGCATACTTTCTCTGTCTGTCTTGGTTGTCACTAGCCGCTTGTTGGTGAAATCTTTTGTCTTTCTAGTTTGTTGGACTAACTTGGGTTTTGTGTAAAATCTCATCCTTTAATTCCCGATCATTCGGAATCCATCTCTGTCTCATTTTAATTAAGGGTATCGGCCACCACATTGGCCTTCCCCGGATGGTAGTGTATCTTAAAGTCATAATCCTAGGTCAATTCTAGCCATTTCTCCATCTCATGCTATCTACTATTACGGGTAACTCAAAGCCAATTCATTACATTCCACAAAATTTGTGGGTGCATTAGTCAACCCAAAATAACCTCGCTGAAAACTCGAAGTGTCTATTCCTAGTACGAATCACAGTCTTGGGTATATCCTCGGATTTAACTTCCAACTGGTGATACCCAGTTCTTAAATAGATTTGGAAATACACAGCGTTCTTCCGCTGATCAAACAATCATTTACAAGGGTACCTATTCTCCATGTCGAACTCATACAACTCTCGAGGTTCGATACATAATCTTGTGCTAACATCTTTCTCTCTTACAACAACACCGGGCTCTCCATGGTGGTACACTGGGTCTTATCATACCCTTGTACAACAACTCTTGTAACTGAGTCACTAACTCTTTCATTCCCACTATACTCTGAATACTCGGTATTCATTCTCATGTCATCCAAATCGATATCTGGTAGCTCATTAAAACCTTGTACAATCTCCCAAAACCATTGTAGTTCCCTTATACTTGGTATCTATTTTCTTGGCGTCAACCATAAGAGCTAATTAAGCATCGTATTCTGACGTAATAGTTTCTTAGTCTGAACTATATTCAAGAATCTCTGAATCTGTCTCCATTCTTTATTTATTACTCTCTCTCCCTTACAATCAGTCTGGGCTCTATTGGGTGTCAACCAACCCATTCTTATTATAATATCAACTTCTCCCAACTTGAAAAGAATTAGGTCTATCAAAAGTGTCGACCTCATATTTCTAGTTCACAACCTGGATGTACCAGTCTTATGGGAAAATCCCTCGAATGGCTATTTCTACTTGTAATTATTCCCTTAGTGGCTCGGCCTTAAGGTTTAATTATCATGCAACTTCTTGATATACAACGATACATTAGCTCTGTCTAAATAGTATAGAAGGGCACCTGCTATTTAAAGGTCCTGACAGTGGGCTACTTGTTGGAGGTAGCCCTGGTTGGAACCTACTGGCTTTCTTTTATTCGGTGTTCACAAACTCCGGAACAAACCTCGATAATTCGGAAAACTTGGCCTCCTACTCGGTCACAGTCATGGTTTCTTGTTTTAACTCTTTAACGTTCATTTTCATCCGGGTCTCCATATATTTCCAGAAATTATTCCTCTAGAACCACATACGCTGCACCTCTCCCAAGTCACAACACCGGCTCCCTCTGACTCCATCGTCAATACTTATCTTGCTAACCCAGAGGTAGTGTCCATTCGTAAACAACTCCTCTAAAATCTCAATCGCACCATAAGGCATCTATCTAACACCGTTGTCACTGGAGTTCACGACACATCGCTACTCCTTTCACATATATCGATTGACACGCTTTCCATTATCATAATATCCTTGGGAGAATAAACCAATTTCATCGATATGTCACTAACATTCTATTCGTCTTAGGGATTCGCTCCTGTCGTAAGCGATTTCTTTGCGAATCTAATTCCTATCAGCGAATTTTGACATATTTGACCTGGTTGGCCTCCCCTTGAAATTCAATAATGATAACAAAAATTATGGGGCTTTGAAAGATAGCTCCCATATCACAGAAAATGTCACACACTGGTGATCATAAGGTTATGAGCTTTAAGGTAACCTTATTGGAGGTAAGAGAATTTCACCGAGAGATCAATATGATCATAAGAAATCAACGTTGTGTGCCTCAATTGAGACATTACTAAAGGTAATTAGCCTTCTTGTATTTCACAACTTACAAGTGATGGCGTCCCATCAGACTTCTATCACACAGACAGATAGTCCTTGTAGCCCCTATAAGTATAGGGTTGTTCGTCTCAGTGGAAGTTGAAAAATATGAAAGCAATTCGATATCAATTTAATGATTATCGTCTTTCGACAATATTTCTTAAAGGAACACCTTGGATTAAAATTGAACAGATTCCAAAGGTGCAATTTACAAGAAAAGGATAGCCATAAAGATACTGGTATTCAACAAACAAGTGGTGAGGTATCACCATAGGGTCATTCATTATTTGAAGAAAAGTGAAAGCTTAAATAACATCATTTGACAGGGCTTCGAAATCCCGAAAGTAGGCATTGTGATAGCCTCTGGCACAATTGAAACTGAATATGGTTTAGCACAAGTGTTATAAAACAACTTCGAAGAGGGAATATACCCTTTATCAGAATTCTTTCCTGGAGAGAGGTCAAGATAGATCGTAGATTGGGGAGGTACCCCACATAATTTGCAAATGGGAAGGGTATTACCAAGGTCTCTACGGATGCCTTTTACGTCGGCTCCTCTAATGGATAATCGTTCAATTCCAAAGCTTTTCTTCTCCATGCACACCCTAAGGTGCTCGATACTTACGTTATTGCCGACTCATAATAGTCGCTAAGGATTCAACCATCGACCTTTGCAATCGCAGGGAATTCTATTTGACTAGGCGCAAACATCCCAAGTAAGCGTTCTGTTCTATAAGAAGACTTCGATACCGTTGTTTCCCGTAGCAATGACAATTCCACATGTCAACTGGGCGGTACTTCGGAAGATCGTTAGAAACTACAAGATTAAATCTGGTCTCTATTTCAATCATCCTTATATCCAATATTCCTTCTCCTATATCAATCCCGTGCGCTACATAAGCTTAACACTTTTGGCACAATAGCCTTTTCATTTAAGTCAATCCCGGAATTTCTCAGTCCGTCTTGGTCCTTAAATATATTTCGCCTTTACCGTCCAATCTCAACTTCATCATTTTATCTCTACAATCAATTATAGCAATCAGGGTCTGTCCACCAACTCATATAACGGCTATCTTACCCAATCCACAGGGTTCGCTCTGATTTCCACTCTCTTTGGTGACATCCTCTGGTAATCAGAAAGACAAGGTTTGCCAAATTTGCTGAATTTCTTTCCAAAATCAGGGAAATTTGATCAATCTATTTACCTACTAGTAATGCTCGGATCTGATTTCCGACCTTTCTGTTCTATCCTCATAATTCCTTCCTGGTTTCCTGAGGGTGGTAAATCTCGTTCTCGATTCCACCTTAGCGTGCTTGTCTTACAATAACATTTGCATGGTACATATACCCAAAATTCTCCTTGGGATAATAAAATCCCTCAATGATGTAATAGACACTCTTTCCAGTGGAATCGCTGGTCGTGGGGATTGAAACCTCATAGCCAAAGCAATTCCTTTCACTATTCTTAGGCAACGAAGTACCCTTAATCGTTCGTGAAATCTGAACATCTTGGTTCTTACGTATGCCGCCTCCTTATGGGCAACTATAACCGACTACGAGTAATAGGTTTCATTCAAGTCGAATCAATCCACTGATACTGGCTATACTGCCTCTGCCTCTTCTGCTTTGGAGACTCTACTCCATTTTCTTTGTCATACCTCCTGATGAATCAGGAACGATCCTTAAACTCTCGTCTCGTCACTTATTTATCCCTTGAAGGTTCGTCCGGTCTTATTATTAGACCTCAAATAACACACCACATCTTTATCAATCGGCACATTTTCCACAAGATTCTTCCCTTGACCCACTATGGGGTCCTCCTCTAGATCCTCCTATGGATCTTCCTTTATCGGGACTCCGTCCATTTCAAGGAGCGCATCATCAAATACCTACTCGAAGGCCTCGGTATCTGGTATCTCGGGGTCCCATCCATCTATAACTCATACGAATCGAGGTGACTAACCATGAAGTCCTAAGTACGGTTTCCCAAAAGAAGTCCCCTCTCGGGCTTCATCTTAAACAGTCAGGGTCATGTCCTCTAACCCGACTAAGAACTTAATTTGAGCTCTAGATGTTCTTATCATTATTAAGGGTATTGTAAGACTCGATCTCCTATCGTTTCTGAGGACTGTAACCTAATGCTCTGATACCATCTCTGTAACAACCCCAAATCCGGGGTCAGGGATTTAGGGTTGTCACAATCCATGTACTCCTTGCCTTACCTGTATTACTCACACCATTCATAATTCACCTGCTCATGACCCCACAATATATGTCTCACACACACACACACAGGCTAGAGTCTCAGAAACGACACAATACAACAACTGCGGAATAAATAATTTTTATTACAATACCCAAATGTCTTTTGAATCTGTTACTGATACAATTTCTAAGTATTGTTACATTACCAACTTAGCCTTCTGATGCTCACAATCCTCTAATACCATTCATGTCTATACATAAGTTGAATACCAAAAGTCGTAGCCTGATTCGATTGGTTCGTACTATTCCCGGGATCACTGCTAGAAACTATTTATGGAAACGCCTTGCGAGGTATGTGCCATCCCATTGGCATCCTGCTTCGCTGCTATATAATATATATAAAATAATAGCAAGAGTGAGCGATAGCTCAGCAAGGTAATGAAAGTATGGCATAATTCTGCCCTTAATTCAACCCAGAAATAAAGCGGGTATACGACAATAATTTGTCAAAATATCTCGATACTGAAATCATTTCCTTATCGGAATGTATTCCAAAAATAGTACCATTACTATACTTCAAATATCATTTCAGAATACTCTGCAACTTTCGATATTCATACTACGAACAAAGTTCTAGTATAGTATAAAAGCTGAAATAATAAGATAACTCAGTATATCCTTTCCGTAAAATATCTGCTATATAAAATATAAGCAGACTATCAACATATACTTGAAAGATGAAGTTATAAGGAAAATTAAATATCATCTTTCATATCAAACATTTACCTCATATCATAATTTGGAAATAAATACAATGTAAAATATTTCCAATCCATTTCTAAGCTCATCTGGTTCCGTATATCTTTTTCGTAAAATCATATGCTTTCTTATAAACTCATATGCTAGTATAAACTTGAATAAGCTTGCGTAAACTTTCTTTCTCTGAAAACTTGCATAAAACTTTCTTTCTCTGATAACTTGCATAAAACATTTTCTTCCATGGATGACTTGCATAAAACATGTTCTTTCATGGATAACTTGCATAAAACATTTTCTTCCATGGATGATGAACTGTAGTCGGAGATTCTAGGCGACAGGGATACCCCTACGATGATCAGTCGCAAGGCGAATCCCCCATGATCTTTTTCTACGTAGAAGGGAAGATATTCAGTCTCACACCGACATACCTCCCCGCCTTCGGTTGTAGGTGGGAAGAACAGACCCGTTCATAGTCCGTCGGTCTGTTACTCTCCTCTGGGTGGGAAAACAGACCCGTTCATAGTCCGTCGGTCTGTCACCCTCCTCTTACCCTACGGTCGGGCACATGCTGATAATCTAAGGGAAGAACAGACCCGTTCATAGTCCGTCGGTCTACGCGTAATTCCCTTAGGGGACATGCGCCACTCAGTCCCTTACATATTCTCCGAGTTCAATTGAATCCACAACTCTGAAACATAAAGTTCCTTTCCCTTTTTCCCCAAGTATACGACTCCACAAAGTAGTCATATCCGGTTGGAAAGGAAAATTCACCCATATTTCCCCAAGATGATGCTTGTTCACGGATATAGCTTATTCCACTGATTTTACTCCTCGAGTCTTGAGGAAGTAATCAAAATCATTTTGATGGTAGCATACAAAGCTGTTAAATGAATAGTTTCAAAAAGATTTAGGACTGGGCAGCCCACTTGGAACAAACATAAAATCTTGAGAGAGGTCCCATGAGTCTTTGTAGTTTGAGCGAACATTTAAGTCTTTCTGAATATAGACTAAAAAGGGAAATAGATTTGGGAACCTTCTCTAATTATGTTTATAATTGTCTGAATAAAACTTTATTAGTTATCTAGGGTTAAAGAATAGTTTTCACAAAATACTTCCTTAAGAAGTAGGGCTTTAAATAATTAATGAAAACTATATTTAATAAAGAATATTTATTTAGAAGTAATTCACAAATACTTCCTTAAGAAAATAATGGATAATAGTATAATAATATAACCCTAGATAACAACTGATACCATTCCCGGTCTGTAGTATAAATACGAAGTATATACCCCCTACTGAGGGTTCTTCCTAACATATCGGCTTATAAATATTGCCATAACCATTGCTTATAAGTCCAACTTATACTTAGCATCATAAATTTCGATTCAAAATCA
Source organism: Heracleum sosnowskyi (assembly GCA_030848705.1). NCBI lineage: Eukaryota > Viridiplantae > Streptophyta > Magnoliopsida > Apiales > Apiaceae > Heracleum > Heracleum sosnowskyi. Next base: position 89,073,278 of record CM061236.1, read on the forward strand.
TGAACACATAGCATATATCTCAATATCTTATTTATCACAACATCAGTTTATAAAGGCATAAGTTTGAAAACTTGCCTGTATCACATGCATATACTATAATCTCAATATCTTTTATACCATCACATCCATATACGACGTGAGGTTTTAAAGCATGCATAATATACCATATGCATCATCAGAATATTATAACTTAAAATAAAGCATAGAATGAGAAAACTTGTACGATACTTGGAACAAAGAATATATATATATAGATAAATTTTTGAATCAACAAGTATTAAACATTTGAAAATATGCCCACTCTAACAATAGAGTAAGGGTTAGTAAACTTGCCTGATGCTCGAGAAGTGATAGGGGTTCGCGACGATGCCGAACAATCTAGACAAAGTCAAAGCAAACACACGATTAATCCCCTGGATAATCCACTTGTACTCAATGCTTAAACACGTAAGCGAAACACAACCAAGGAATTACTAGCTCGTTATAGGCTCATACTAAGTCCATGTTTAAGCGATGATTACTTAAGTCGTAGGTTTAGTCCGAAACCGATCCTCGAATACAAGTTATACTTAACCATTTACAACATTGGTTTCTAAGTCATGTTCTTAGTGGTTTTCACTTGCGCGACCTCGGCTACAACATTTTTATAAAATCGGAAAATGATCTTTTTGACTCAAAACCTTCGCACAAGGCTTGCTAACTGTCCTTAACATTATATCACAAAGTTTCACATTTTAATTCGACTCTTAAAGGTCTTTGACTTAGCATCAAAGTGGTTACATTTCTGCGATGAAACCTCTCGAACCACGATTACTAAAACTAGCATAACTCTTAAACCGTTCGGCCAAATTAGGCGAACCACATATCATTACGAAGCTTATAACATAAAATACACAATAATGGGCAGTAGGACTCAAGGGTCGAGCTCTAAGAGAGGAAAAACAGGGAACCAATCAGTAGGTAAAAATTTGGGCATTACGACGGCTATAACTCGGATATTCCCAAATTTCAAATCATCCAAAATGCATATCGATCACTCCACACAACACATACATCTTATATAACATAGAACTGAGTCCAAGCAATACCTTTCCGTTCATATAACTCATTATAACTTAGATCAAAGCCCAATCCTAACAACTAAGGCTATAAACATGCATAAACACCATTAATCATCCATAAACCTCATAATACTTCAAGGGTTTCAAGATTTATACATTCTCCAAGCTTTCTTGCTGCTATATTCCTTATGTAACCTTAGATCCTTGCTTAATACAACCTTTGGAAGCCACAAACTCAATATCTAAAAACAAAACAAAATACAAGTTACTATTCATCATCTTCTCCAACTGTTAATCACTGAAATCGAAGGGGTAAATCACGGGGTTGAGGTGATTGCTTACCATGGTTACGTTGGGCTTCTCGAGAGCTTCGATTTGAGTGGTGGAACGCCAAAAACCGCCAAGAGAAACTCAAGTTATGGTCACTTCTTTCTCCACCATTTTGCTCCTCATTTTCTCTCTCGGTTTTCTCTTCAAAAATGGAGAATTCTCCTTTTTCTTTTTGTCTTGGTGGACTGATAATTGCCTTGATATTTTGTGGTTAAAGGGGGTGAGTCATCACCTTTATTGCTTAGTCATCGGACACGTGTCGCACATGCAAGAGCTTAGCTAAAGTAGCTTTACTGGTTCGTTTCCTTTCACATGGATGATCCAAATGTTGCATCCCTCAAATTAATCTTGTTACATGTTACTTCCATGTCTATATTTAATCCTGTAAATGTTGCCTTGTTCCTCTTGAAACGATTCAAAATATTTCCTAAAGAGAGCGAATAAAACTTTACGCGATTCTCGTAGTGAATAGTAACTATTCACTTCAACAATCGAATCCTTAAATCGACTTTAATAAAATAATAAAATTCCAAAATATTAAATCCTCAAATCCTCAATTTTAATATCTCATTTCTTGAATATAATAATATATAATTCGCTGCCCGGTCTGTTAGATATAATTGCCGATGAGTGTTTATCAGTGTTTAAGCAACAGGTACTCATCAGAGTTTACTAGAAGCCAGTCAGAGTTTATTAAAGTCTGACGGGGTGAGAGTTTGCTGAAGCTGTCGGTGCTAACATTGAAGATTCTAGAAGCAATATATCTTGAAGATGGAAAGAAGCAAGATATATTGAGACAGATAAGGAAACGGAATAGAAGACAGAAGCAATCCTAATTTGATATAAATTGTATAGCTAATTGTTAGATCAGAATTCAATGATCGTCAGAAGCTAGACTCAACTGATCAGGATTGCTGACGTCATCAGTATTGCATGGTCATCAGTATTTGATCAAGCGTCAGTATCTTATTGATCATCAGGATTCCTACTCAGACTATGATCAGGTTTGATCATCAGGACTTGAAGCTGATCAGGATTCCTACTTCGAGTTATATTTGGAGTCTAGATAAACATGGAAGTTTATTCTATCTGTTCCTGGTTTGTAGAATGCAGCTATCGATTAAAGATATGTTTCTATCTTTGTTATGATTAGGACTTATCTTGTAATTGATAGAGAAGCTGTGTGCACTATATAAACACAGTTTTGGTTTCGATTTATGTATTCATTCGAGAGAGAACATAATCGGAGAGAAGCTCTTAAGAACAGAATTTCTTGAGAGAGTTTTTGTAAGCTAGCAGCTCTTAAGAACATCAGAATTTCTTAAGAGAGTTTGTAACAGTTTTATATCAAAGTTAATAAAGCTGTTATTGTTATTGTTATTGATCTTTCATATTTGTGTTATATAAAGTCGAGAATCTTATACAATTGTATTCAACCCCCTTCTACAATTGTTATTTACTGGGCAACAATTGGTATCAGAGCAAACTGATTTAATTCTGAATCAGATACGATCTAAAGATGTCGACAACCAAGTATGAAAGCATGAAGATTCCCATCTTGAAGATATCAGAATATCCTACATGGAGGGTAAAGATGCTGATGTACCTGGAGGCTATGGATCCTGACTACTTGGACAGGATTCGTGATGGACCATATATACCAACAAAGTTCGTAGAACGAACAGATACAGTACCAGAACATTATGTGGTCAAAGCTAAAGCTGAATGGACTCCAGAAGAAAAAGCTCATGTACTCAGGGAACCAAAGATAAAGAATATCTTGCATAATAGCCTTGATGCTGTCATGTCAAACAGAGTGATTGCATGCAAGTCTTCTAAAGAAATCTGGGATACTTTGGAAACTCAGTGCCCGGGATCTGCATCTGTTAAGAAAAACAGAAGGGCTCTTTTGATACAAGAATATGAGCAATTCGATGCAAGACCTGAAGAGAGCCTGACTGATCTATATGATAGATTTCTGACACTATTGAACAACTTATCCTTAGTTGACAAAGTATATGAAACTGAAGATTCAAACACCAAATTTCTTAGAGCTTTACCTGAAGTATGGGATACTCAGACCTCAATCATTAGACACCAGTATGATCTGAACATTGTGTCTCTTGATGAGATCTATGGGATGCTAAGAACTCATGATCTTGAAGTTCAACAGAGAAAGAACAAGATAAGCAGCAAGGCAAAGTCAATTGCTTTGAATGTAGAAGCAAAATCAAAAGGGAAAGCTATGGAGGTCTCTAGAAGGAAAGCAAGAGTAGCTGAGTCAGATCCTGACGACTCTTCATCAGATACTGATGGCAATCCTGATGTCAATACTGGTGATGAATCTTCTGATTCAGACATGGAAGAGATGGTTGCCATGATTGTCAGAAACTTCAGAAGGATGAAGTTCAGGAAGAATAGAAGACAAGGCAACTCTCAGAAAAAGACCTTCAAAGCAGACAAAGACAAGTATATCAAAAAGGACAGCAAGGGTAGCAAATTTGACAAGTTAAAGGTTAGATGCTACAAGTGTAATGGTATGGGTCACTTTGCTTCTGAATGCAACAAGACAAAGGCACTCATCACATCAAGCAAGGATTGGATGGACTCTTCCTCAGAATCTGATACTGAGGTAGTCAACTATGCGTTAATGGCCAATGCTGATGTAACTGCTGCTCCTGATGATAAGGTACTAAATACTATCTTTGATTTTGATACTGATAATGCTTCTGAGTTAAGACGTTTTCTAAAGTCATTACATATTAGCTTTAGAAGTCAAACTGCTGAGAATACTAGAATCTTATCTGAGATGTCTGACCTTAGAAAGAGGAATGAGATATTAGAAGCTGAATTTTCTCGTATGCAAGAAGTACAAAAAGAATGTGATAATGCTAAACACATGCAATTAGAGATGATATCTAAATGTACTTCCCTTGAAAAAGAACTTGAATTTGCTAATGAGAAAATCAGAACCTGGACAGACTCTGGTAGGAAATTTCATGAGATTAATACCTCTAAGAATTGGAAAGAGTGTCTAGGATATAAGTCAGATAAAGATAAGAAATTAGCAGAGAAAATTGTCATTGATGAGACAGTCAGTCCAAAGACCTATAGACATGTTATAGACTCAACCAAATCTAAGATTACTCCTGTTAATTTTGTTTTTGGTAAGGATTCCAATTCTACTTTTGAAAAGGGATCTTCTTCTACTCAAGGAATTAAAATTATAAAGTCTAAACCTGTCATGAACAAAGTCACTAAGAATGTAGGTCTATTGTCTCAGAAACAGCTTAAAGATAAAATCTGTAAGGTTACAGATAAGAAAAAGGAAGCTACTGTTAAGAGAAACAGGAATGGTAAAGTTGGGATCAATAAAGAGAATGGTTATAAATATATCCCAAATGCACCTAGAAAGTGTTGTTTTAACTGTGGTAACTCTAATCATCTTGCTATTGATTGTAAAAAGAGTAAGAAGAAAATTGCTGAAATTCCTAAGTCTGATGTTAGGAATAGATCAGTATTTTACAAACCACAGAATTCCTGTTTTCATTGTGGTAGTATATGGCATTCTATTTATACATGTAAAGAGTATCATGATTTGTACTATAATTTTTATGATCCATTGCCTAAGTTTGAAAGTAGTACAAAGTCTGATAGAACTGAAAATGTCATGATGAAGCATGCTTTTGTTAATACTGATACTGACAAAGCAAATCCTGATGGAGCAAATCCTGTCAGGACTGCTAAAGTCAAAAAGTCTTCTGCTGTTAAATTTAATAAAATGCATGAACAAGGAATCCAACAAGTGTGGGTTCCTAAACATTCTGACTAGTGTTTTACTATTCTGATGCAGGGTAAAAAGAAAAATGTGTTAGTCATGGATAGTGGATGTTCTGTGCACATGACTGGAAACAAAGCCCTGTTATCAGAATATGAGGAAAAAGCTGGCCCAACTGTGTCTTATGGAGATGGCAACATTGGACAAACCTTGGGATATGGCAATATAATCATTGGAAATGTCATCATTGAAAAAGTAGCTCTAGTGAAGGGACTAAAACACAACTTGTTGAGTATTAGTCAAATCACTGACAGAGGTTATCATGTCAATTTCTATTCCACACATTGTGAAGTAGTCAGTAAAGCAACAGGGAAAATAGCACTAACTGGCTACAGGCATGGTAACATATATGAAGCCAACATTCTCTCAGATACTGATGGCTCCCCTACATGTTTCATCAGTAAAGCTTCAGTAGATGAAAGTTGGAATTGGCACAAGAAGCTTTCTCATCTCAACTTCAGCAACATCAATGAGTTGGTTAAGAAAGAGTTAGTAAGAGGATCACCTAATGTCTTATATACACCTGATGGACTCTGTGATGCATGCCAAAAAGCAAAACAAAGAAGGACATCATTCCAGAGTAAATCAGAATCCTCTATTGAAGAACCATATCACATGCTACATCTTGATCTGTTAGGTCCAGTCAACATCATGTCCATCAGTAAGAAAAGGTACACTCTTGTAATTGTTGATGAATATTCTAGATTCACCTGGGTGTATTTTCTGCATAGAAAAGATGAAACTCCTGAAGTTCTGTTGGATCATGTGAGGATGATTGAGACAACCACAAAGTACAAAGTCAAGATTCTGAGAAGTGATAATGGTACTGAATTTAAGAATTCAAAGATGGAAGAGTTCTGCAAATACAAAGGAATCATTCAACAATTCTCTGCTCCTGGCACACCTCAGCAAAATGGAGTAGTAGAAAGGAAGAATAGAACTCTTATTGAAGCTGGCAGAACTATGTTGGAAGAAGCTAAATTACCTACATATTTCTGGGCAGAAGCAGTCAACACAGCATGCTATACACAAAATCTCACATTGATAAACAGGCATGGTGTCACTCCTTATCATTCACTCAAAGAGAAGAAACCAAGTCTGAAGCATTTGCATGTGTTTGGCTGTAAATGTTTTGTTCTCAGAACTCATCCTGAACAGCTAGGGAAATTTGAAACAAAGGCTGATGAAGGAATATTCATAGGCTATCCTGCATCAAGAGCCTTCAGAGTTTTTAATTTGAGGACAAGAACTGTCATGGAGTCAATACATGTATCTTTTGATGACAAGAAGATAACTGGAATCATTGAAGACTCGCATGATAGATTGTTATTTGAAAATGAAGCTTCCAAGGAACCTGAAGAAAGTGAATCAGAAGCTGTCCATTCATCCAGTACTGACGGGTCACCAAATCCTGATGACTCACCAGGTACTGATGGTGCTAATACTGATGATGCAAACAACAGTGATACAACTAGTAGTGCTAATGTTGAGGGGGAGCAACGGCATTCAACTACAAGTTCAGAGTCAACTCAATCATCAGGACAGAATTCTTCAGATACTGATTCAAGTGAAGATCCTGATAACACATCAGGAGGGCATAGCAATAATTCAGGGAGAGCTTCAAATCAATCAAATTCTTTCAATCAAGATAACACCAATCCAGGGGGAGCATCTACTTCAAGAAACAATTTGACACCAGCAAGGAAATGGACAAAAGATCATACTCCTGATTTGATAATTGGAGATCCTGATGCAGGTGTTCAAACAAGAAGTGCAACTCAGAATGAATGTTTATATAATAACTTTCTATCCAAGGAGGAGCCTAAGAAAGTTGAAGATGTACTTAAAGATGCTGATTGGGTTACTGCAATGCAAGAAGAACTGAATGAATTTGAAAGGAATGAAGTCTGGAAACTGGTACCAAGACCAAAGAATAGATCAATTGTTGGTACAAAGTGGATTTTCAAGAACAAGACTGATTCTGATGGAGTCATTATCAGAAACAAAGCTAGACTAGTTGCAAAGGGGTATTCTCAACAAGAGGGAATTGACTATGATGAAACTTTTGCTCCTGTTGCAAGACTAGAAGCCATCAGGATATTTCTTGCTTATGCATCACATAAGAAATTCAAGGTTTTCCAGATGGATGTTAAAAGTGCTTTCTTAAATGGTGAACTGGAGGAAGAAGTTTATGTTGAACAACCTCCTGGTTTCATTGATCCTAAATATCCAGATTATGTCTACAGACTGGATAAGGCACTTTATGGACTAAAGCAAGCTCCAAGAGCATGGTATGAAACCTTAGCTCAATTCTTACTGGAAAGTGGATTCAAAAGAGGTGCAATTGATAAAACTCTATTTTATTTGAATCATGGTAAGGAGTTGCTGTTAGTTCAGATTTATGTTGATGATATCATTTTTGGGTCAACAAACAATAAGCTGTGTGAAAAGTTTTCCAAGCTTATGCAGTCAAGATATCAAATGAGCATGATGGGAGAAATGAGTTACTTTCTGGGTCTTCAAGTTAAACAGACTGATGAAGGGATTTTTATTAATCAGTCTAAATACACAAGGAATTTACTGACAAGGTTTAACATGCAAGACAGTACTCCTGCTTCAACTCCCATAGCTACAGCTACCAAACTTGATCCTGATCAAGGTGAAGAGGTAGATGTAACTCACTACAGAGGAATGATTGGCTCTTTATTGTATCTCATTGCCAGTAGACCAGATATCATGTTTGCAACCTGTCTATGTGCAAGATTTCAAGCAAAACCTAGAGAACCACATCTGATTGCAGTCAAAAGAATTTTCAGATATCTCAAAGGCACTCCTTCACTTGGCCTTTGGTATGCAAGGGAATCAGATTTTGGGTTGTGTGGTTATTCAGATGCTGATTTTGCAGGATGCAAAATAGACAGGAAAAGTACTTCAGGAAGTTGTCAGTTTTTGGGTGGAAGACTAGTTTCATGGTTCAGTAAAAAGCAGAAATCTATTTCCACTTCAACTGCAGAAGCTGAGTACATTGCTGCAGGAAGTTGTCATGCTCAGATAATGTGGATGAGAAATCAGTTGTTAGATTATGGCCTGTCATACTCAAAAATCCCTATTTATTGTGATAACCAAAGTGCTATTGCAATGACAGGAAATCCAGTTCAGCATTCTCTTACTAAACACATAAGTATCAGATATCACTTTATAAGAGAACAGGTTCTGGAAGGAACAATTGAACTTCACTTTGTTCCTACTGATCAACAACTAGCTGATATATTCACCAAGCCACTACCTGAAGCTACTTTCAATAAGTTGGTAAATGAACTTGGAATGATGAATTTTGAGAATTTCTGAGGGAAAGCTACAGAGAGGAAATCCTGATAACTGTCAAATCCTGATGGTTATTCAGAAAGGTATGTATCTTTGATCAAATCCTGATAGGACTCAATCCTGACAGGAAGTCAACTGGTCAAATCCTGATGCTCAGATGATTGAAGCTGGTATAAAAACCAGAGATTCTATGCTAATTTGTCATCAACACTCCTGGTAAACTCTGAACAATTAGATTATTACTTAGTCTTTGATTAAGTTTTCAGTCTTAATTATCAATCTCAATTTCATTATTATCAGAGTTTATTATTTATCATCTCTATATCACTATGAGTGTTACTAACAAATTTTGCAGGCAAGTACAGGAAGCAAACAATTGAGAAAATAGACAAATTTCATTAATACTTGAAGATACATTACACATGAAATATGGAAATTACATATTTGTTTTCCTAGTCTATTTTCTACTCAGGAACTCGTGCTTTACAGATAAGCATGAACACGTGCCCTGCAAATTAGCATGAATGCTCCTGAGCAGCTTCACAGTCCTTCAGAACTGGAAGGTCTCTTGTTCCATCCTTAAGAGACAAGAAGAGGAGCTGATTTACTTGAAGGCGGATCGTCACCGTGACCACCGGGACGCCTCCGTGCCTCCAACTTGCATGACATACAAGCATCACGGATTCTCTTCTTACGTTTCTCAAGCTCTCGGACGAGCTCTTCATCATCTTCATCCTCATCCTCTTCATCATCCCAATCGTCTTCATCCTCTTCATTGACAACGATGAGATTCTCAAGAGGATTCCAGCCAGGATTGGCTTGCACAAAGTCGTGCCACACCACATCAACCATAGCGTTTATAAACGCTTCATATTCCTGAGGGTCAGGAACTGGTTGTGGCTCCATCTCAGCAAGAGCCTCATCCATTTGTTGCCAAATTCTATCAAGTTCTTCATCAGGTATGTTGTTTTGATTGTTGGCAGCCATTGAAAAACCAAGAAGGTGAAAGGTTTTCGTAAGTTTTTCTCTAGAGAGGGTTTGTCTTTTAATAAATAAATGATGTTATGCTTAACAGTTCTCTTTTATAGAGAATGTGTATTAAGGGTGCAGGTCATTTCTACAATCTCAAGGAGACGGTTCGGTTTTCCATAAATATTTTTGCCTCGTTTGCTGGTAAGCGTGTTTTAATTCTATGACCATTAATTTGGTTACTTTTCTTAAACCAAAACGCTATTCAGGATTGTTAAAATAAATTTTGTTTTCTTAAATAAAATTTTATTTTAATCTTATTGAATATTTTTTTTAATCCTGATATGGCAAAATATTTTGTGCGGAAATGCTTTTATTCCTGATGAGGTTAGGTTTTTCTTACATCAGAAAATGCCTACTCATTATGGACTACTTTTTAATGCTATGGGGCAAGGACCAACCCACCTTGTTCCTGACACAAGCATGCAACCTAAACAGTCTAAACAGTTAACAACCACCTCTACTGTCTCTCAAAAGACTTTAGTTGTAAAATCAAAGAAATCAGCTAGAACTGATGTGTCTGGAAGGCAATCAGGTTCAAAGGATTTTTCCTCTACACCACTCACTAAAAAGAAGATACAAGGGGGTGTACAAGGGGTCCTGGTCAAGAAAGCTGATACGGTTGTTAAGAATGTTCCTGTGAAAAGGAAGTTAAGGTTGATTGATGAAAGTGATTCAGAGGATGACTTACCTATATCCTCTGTGATGAATGTGAACAAGGAAGTTGCTGATACTGCTACTAAAGTTGTGGTACCTTCATCAAAACCACAAAAGACAAGGAAATTATCAAAGAGCAGGTATCATATTCCTTTGACAGTGCAAATGAAGGATACTGATATTCAGACATCAAATCCTGATGAGTCATCTACTCCTGATGCTCTAGCAAATCCTGATGTTAGTATTCCTGATGCAGCAACAAAAGTTGTCTCTATATCAGACTCTCCAGCCTCTCCATCTCAGATTCGAGGATATTCTTGGGAGAAGGTTTCTACAACTGCTTCCTTGGTTGGTCTTACACCTACATCAAAGAAAAAGAGGAATCAAGAAGAGTTAGTCTATCAGAGACAGAAGAAGCTGAAAGGATCAAGCCCACAAGAACCTGAATTTCAGAGTAATTCAGCAGCTACTGTTGATCCTGCCATACAAGAACCACTCAATCAAAGTTTGGGTGAAGGCTTAGCTAGTGGAATGGTCACACAAGAACCATTTTCTCAAAGGGAGAATGAAGACATCAACATTCCAGCTACACAAGAACCATCTTCTCAAAGTGAAGATGCAGGCAAAGCTACAGCTTCTGTTGAAAGATTGGTCGAGAACATTGTCAATGAGGGAAGCACACAAGAACCTTTAGCTCAAAGTGTTGAAGCAGCTTCTGAACCTCAAGCTCCACAAGAACCATTGGTAGCAAATACTGATGCAAGCATATCAAATCCTGACGATGTTCATCCTGACGTTAGTGGTGCTCCTGAAAATGAACCTATTTTGATACAGCCACTTCGTTCAAGACCAATGGATCATCCTATCTCAGAATCACAGGATAAACTGAAAGGTATTGCAATTCCTGATCCTGATATATCTCATGGTTCTGATGATGATAATTCTGATGATGATAGTGATGATGATAATGAGAATAGAAAAGAGAAGGAACAGCTTGCTACAGCACTCAAGATTAGTCTTGGAACTAATTTTGGTTCATCAAGTACATATATGGCTAGCAATGCTTTCACTGGGAAAGATCAGAGACAAGATTTTTCTATTCCTTCCTTTGATCCTGCAGAGGCATTTAGACAGAATGAATGGAACAATTCATGGCACAATTCTGATGAATCTATCAGTTTTTCTTCTGCTATTGAACATGCCTATAATGCAGTGAAGTCTATAGAGAATCAAGACTTGAAGAATCATCTGAAGGCTACTACTCTGTTATCCAAAAGCCTGAAAAGTGAGATTGATTCTATCAAGGGTTCAACTGAAAAAGTGAGGACTGATATCTTTAATAATTTTACAAAGGTGCCTACTACTTTACAACTGAGGGTAGTGGAATCCCAAGTGAAATCTGTTGTTTCAGAACAAACCTCCATCAATCAAAGAATTGATTCTCTGGATACTAAGGTAACTGAAATTCAAGCCTCTCTTTCCTTAATTTTGCAATTATTGTCAAATCCTGATGTCAAAAAGGGGGAGAAGGTTATTCAGACAAAATGTACACCTGATCTAGTATTAAGAAATAATGATGATGATACTGGAGATGATGGTGGTGACAAAGCGATACAAGGAGAAACCTCTGATGCTGTTGTTATGAAGATAATCCAATCTTCTCAAAGTCAAACAACGCAGTCAACTCATGTTTCTGATTCTGGAGTTAAGACAGTAAGAACATTGGTGCAATCTCAGATCCTGACGGAAGATCAAATCCTGACACCTGGTCATGGACAAATTCTTGCTACAATTCCTGAAGGTGATGAAGATGTGATTATTGATAATCCTGAAGATGCATCAAATTTATTCCAGAAGTTTTCTACAAAAGACGGTAGAATTGTTACTCTTTATCACACTGATAAAAGAGTTCAACAATTATTTGCCAGAAAAGCACTCTCTACAGCAAGTGAAGAATATCCAGATCTCTCACATGAAGAATTCTTGAGACTACAAAGAGAGACAATGGAAAGCTATACTGCTCCTGCTAGAGGTAGAGGAAGCAGAGGTAGGAGAGGTGCTAGAAGAAATAAAAGAGGTTCTTCAACTCAAATAGTACCTAGACAGACAAGGTCTAGAGGGTTAAGAATTGAAGAAATTCCTGAACCTATTCAAACTCTAGTAGTTCATGACAGATCTACTTTTGGTGATGATGGAATTGTTGAAGAAGAACCTGAATTGAGAAGAAAATCAAGTAAATCAACTGTCAGCAATACAAATCAAATTGAAGATTCTAATCCTGACAATATTCAAGATCCTGACGAATCTGAAATTCTGCAAGAGGTTGATTTGATAATCTTATCTACTGTTGTTGATTGTCACAACAAAGAAGTAGATGAAGAAGAAGAAGCCATAAGAAGAGATATTACAAAGAGAACAAATGAAGATTTTAATCTCTATCTACAAAGGCTTAAAGTTTCAAATGAAAGAAAATGGAGAAATTCAAGCAGACAAGAATCTTTACTTGAAAGAAGCTACGCTCATGAAAAGGAGAAATACAAGAAGTGGAAACATATTAGCACATTAAGTTGTGATACACCTATCAATTTTCAGTCTGGTGGAATTATTACAAGCGCTTCAAGTGTTGTTGATTTGTCTGATATGGCTAGATCAAAAACACTTTGGTTAAAGATGTTTTCAAATCTGAAGCAATTGTCAAGTAATTCAAGAGGAGGTATTGGACACAGAGATGGTGAATATCTGAATATGTCATATGTTGATCCTTACTCCTTGACAGAAATTGGAGGTACTTTAACTTCTGAAAACCTGAACAATTTATTAGCTGTTGATATAGTTATAGATTGTCATGATGGTTTTGAAAAGAAAGAAAAGCTTCTGTACTTCATGAAAGATGGTAGTGTGAAGATTCTATCTATTCAAGATCTGCTGATGAAAACTACACAGGAACTGAAATATGTTCACTATCTGTTAAGATGGAAGAACCAAGTGTACAAAGAATGGAGTGACATGATTTTGTCAACTATAAGAAGAAGACTGGATGGAAACAGTAATTTCGATGGTAATTATACTCCCATGTACTTAAATCAAAGAGGTCAGGATGTGGAAATGCAAAGGGGTACTGCTGTTAAAGAAGTAAATTTTGGCATGACTCATCTTTCTCTCAATCCTGATGGGAAGGAAATTGGTTATCTTTTGCTTGAAGAGCACAGTCTACAGAGAAACTCCATACAGAATCTTAGAGCAGCTATCTACCAGATTAATGAGGAAGATGAAGAACTCAGAAATCTTAAGGAAAGACTGATTCAAATTCTTGAAGAAAAAGAAGAAAGTTTATTATCCAACTTCTTGAAGATGAATCTGTTCTATCACAAAGCTTAAACAGATAAGTTGTTTCTGAAGATACTCGTACATTTTGATACATGTTTTTGACATCATTGAATATTTGGAATCTATACTTTATTTTACAAAGTATGAGATTGGGGGAGATTGTTAGATCAGAATTCAATGATCGTCAGAAGCTAGACTCAACTGATCAGGATTGCTGACGTCATCAGTATTGCATGGTCATCAGTATTTGATCAAGCGTCAGTATCTTATTGATCATCAGGATTCCTATTCAGACTATGATCAGGTTTGATCATCAGGACTTGAAGCTGATCAGGATTCCTACTTCGAGTTATATTTGGAGTCTAGATAAACATGGAAGTTTATTCTATCTGTTCCTGGTTTGTAGAATGCAGCTATCGATTAAAGATATGTTTCTATCTTTGTTATGATTAGGACTTATCTTGTAATTGATAGAGAAGCTGTGTGCACTATATAAACACAGTTTTGGTTTCGATTTATGTATTCATTCGAGAGAGAACATAATCGGAGAGAAGCTCTTAAGAACAGAATTTCTTGAGAGAGTTTTTGTAAGCTAGCAGCTCTTAAGAACATCAGAATTTCTTAAGAGAGTTTGTAACAGTTTTATATCAAAGTTAATAAAGCTGTTATTGTTATTGTTATTGATCTTTCATATTTGTGTTATATAAAGTCGAGAATCTTATACAATTGTATTCAACCCCCTTCTACAATTGTTATTTACTGGGCAACACTAATTTATAGGAATATCAATTAGAGATTGATTCTATGTAGCTGTGTACTATATAAACACAGATAGGTTAACCCTAAAAGGGATGCGAATATTGAATACATAATTCTTGTAACCTAGCAGCTCTCTGTGATATTTTACATCACTGAGAGAAGAGTTATTTATATAATTCAGTTGTTAATTCATAAACAGTGTTCTCTATTGTTATTATCATACTTATATTGATTATATATTGTGTAATCGGCCTAACAATTGGTATCAGAGCCTAGGCTATTTAATATATACAGTTTATCGATCTAAACACAAGTATAATCATGGCTGACAACTCTCAGGAAGGTTCTAATGCAGGTTCTAATGCTCAGAAGGTTCAACCAACTTCTGTTAGTCGATATGAGACTATAAGGGTTCCAATTCTAAGACCAGTTGAATATCCAATATGGAAGGTGAAGATGACCATGTTTCTTGAAGCCACAGATCCAGAATACCTTGATAGAATCAACGATGGTCCTCATATGCCAACTAAATTGTCTCCTGTTATTACTGGTCAAGAACAAAAGACTGTTCCAAAAGAGAAGAAAGATTTGACTCCTGAAGACATCTCATCAATTGCAAAGGTTAGACATTTACTCCATAGTGCCTTAGATAATGTCATGTCTAACAGAGTTATTGGCTGCAAAACTGCCAAAGAAATTTGGGATGCTTTGGAAGTCAGGTGTCAAGGAACAAGTGCAATAAAGAAGAATAGGAAGACCATTCTAACACAGGAGTATGAACACTTTGACTCGAGATCTAATGAAACTTTGACAGATACTTATGACAGATTTTGTAAATTGTTGAATGATTTGTCCCTGGTTGATAAAGAATATGAACTTGAAGAGTCAAATCTCAAGTTTCTGTTATCCCTACCTGAAAGATGGGATTTGAAGGCGACAACAATAAGAGACAATTATGATCTTGCAGAAACAGATCTTGATGAAATCTATGGGTTGCTCAAAACTCATGAACTGGAGATAGAACAAAGAAACAAAAGATCTGGAAAGAAGACAAAATCTGTTGCTCTTAAAGTTGAAGAAAAGCCTGTCAAGAAGGAATCATCAAGAAAGAAAGCCAAAGGAAAGGCTTTAGTCATTAAATCTGAAAGTGAGTCATCAAACTCTGATGATGGCTCAAACACTGATGATGAAGCTTCTGATTCTAAGGATGATGATGAAGAGATGATGAAAATGGCTGCTTTAATGGTGAAGACCTTCAAGAAGATGGGATTCAAGAACTTCAAGAAAGGAAAGAGATTTTGTAGGAGAGATTCAAACTCTGATAAGAGAAATTTCAGAAAGTCTGATGGAGGAAATACCAAGTCTGGAAAGAAAGACAAGTCTGAGATCCAGTGCTACAAATGTAAAGAGATGGGTCATTATGCTCCAGAGTGCAAGAAAGGAAAATCTGAGAAAGCACTCATCACTAAAGGCAAGGACTGGGCAGACACTTCAGACTCAGATGAGGGAGTCAATTATGCTCTCATGGCAACTGTTAAAGATGAAGCTGAGTCATCTGAAAACAAGGTACCCCTAACTACTTATGCTTATGATTCTGATAATATATCTGAATTGAGAGTTTATCTAAAAAGCATACATGTTAGTTATAGGGATCAGACTTTAGAGAATGAAAGAATCAAATCTGAGAATCTAGGTCTTAAAGAGAGAAATAAATTTCTTGAAGAGAGACTTGTTAACATGCAACAAGTTCAAAAGGAGAGAGATGGTGCTGTTTATGTTGAACAGGAATTGCTTAAAAAATATAGGCAAATAGAATCTGAATTAGAGAAAGAGAGGAAAGTGATTAAAACCTGGACTAATTCTGGAAAAGACACACACCAAGTTTTTCAGACAGATACTGTAGGTTTAGGTTACTGTGAGAAAGATGAACTTAGGTTTAAAGATAAAGTGAAAGTGAAACCACAACTTAAACCTGTGAAATTTGTTTCTGAATCCAGTAAGCTAAAGTCTGTAGTTGTGAAAGAAGCTGTTATGGAACCAGTTGAAACTTGTGAAAAACAGGTTAATGTTTGTTCAATAACAGAGAATAAGGTTAAGTTAGAAGCTGTTAAAGAACCAGTAAAAATCTGTGATAAGCAGGTTAATGTTGGTTCAATGACAGAAAAACAATTCAAACACAAGCTCAAAGAGGTAAAGTCTGTCAACAAACAGAAAATGTCCAAGAAAAATAGGAATGGAAAAGTAGGCATTAATAAAAGAAATGATTATCTGCCTAATTATGATGCTCCTAGGAAGACATGTCATAGTTGTGGTAGTACTAACCATCTTGCAAGTTTCTGCACGAAAAACAAAGATATTAATTCTTTACCCTCCAAGTCTGGGGTAAAGAATGATTATGTTAGGGTTAGACCACAGACTTTATGCACACACTGTGGGAGCACTTGGCATTCTATTTATACTTGTAAGAGTTATCATGCTATTTATCACAACTATTATGAACTAAAACCCAACCTGAAATGGGTTAAAGCAAACTCTGCAAGTGTAAAGTCTGACACAGTTAGCTTAAACTCTGTTGAAAGTTATTCCGCTGCAAAATCTAACAATGTTAAGAAACCCAAAGGATCCAAGCAAGTCTGGATCCTTAAATCTAACTCTTTGTAATTGTTTGTGATTGCAGGGCATAAGGGAAAGTACCCTAGTCTTGGACAGTGGATGTTCAGGACACATGACTGGAAATAAAGCCCTGCTATCAGATTATGAGGAGAAAGCTGGCCCAAAAGTTTCCTATGGAGATGGCAACATAGGACGTACTATGGGATATGGCAATATTAATCTTGGAAGTGTCATCATCACAAATGTAGCTCTAGTCCCAGGACTCAAGCATGATCTGCTTTCTGTGAGTCAAATCTGTGACAGAGGATACCATGTAGATTTTCATACTGAACATTGTGAGGTTATCAGCAAATCTACAGGGAAAGTTGTTCTAGTTGGACACAGACACAATAACATCTATGAAGCAAGTTTGGTAACAAACTCTGAAGGAAAAGCTGTGTGTCTATCTGCAAAAATGTCAAATGAAGAGAGTTGGAAATGGCATAAGAAGCTCTCTCATCTAAATTTGAACAACATCAATGAGCAGATTCGAAAAGATCTTGTAAGGGGACTTCCAAAGTCAATACTCAGCTTAGATGGTCTATGTGATTCTTGTCAAAAGGCCAAGCAAAGGAAATCATCTTTCAAGAGTAAATCTGAATCTTCAGTTGTGGAACCTTATCATCTTTTACATGTTGATCTTTTTGGTCCAGTGAATGTAATGTCAATGGGCAGAAAGAAATATGCTTTGGTAATTGTTGATGAATACACCAGATACACCTGGGTGTACTTCTTAGCAAAGAAGGATGAAACGGCCTTAACTTTGATGGATCATGTGAAGCAATTGGACAAAGGATCACAGCACAAAGTGAAAATTATCAGGAGTGATAATGGTACTGAATTCAGAAATTCTGAAATGGAAGCTTTCTGCAAGGAAAGAGGAGTGAAGCAAGAATTTTCTGCACCTGGAACTCCACAGCAAAATGGTGTAGTTGAAAGAAAGAACAGAACCTTAATCGAAGCTGCCAGAACAATTCTTGATGAAGCAAAATTGCCAACTTATTTCTGGGCAGAAGCTGTTCAAACAGCTTGTTTTACTCAAAATGCTACACTGATCAACAAACATGGGAAAACACCATATGAGATGGTGAAAAATAAGAAGTCAAATTTGAAATATTTTCATATTTTTGGATGCAAGTGTTTTGTGTTAAAAACTCATCCTGAACAATTGACCAAGTTTGACTTAAAAGCTGATGAAGGAATTTTTGTTGGATACCCACTATCAACTAAAGCTTTCAGAGTCTACAATCTGAGAACTAAAGTGATCATGGAATCTTTACATGTGTCATTTGATGACAAGAAAATAACTGGAATAGAAGATGAAGAATATCATGATCAACTTCGATTTGAAAATGAAGATCTAAACTCTGATGACGTAAACTCTGATGAAGCAAATCCAACAAACTCTGACGAAGCATACTCTGAACCTCTACTGGTAAACAATGAGGGAATTTCTCTAACAGAACAAAATAGAGAACCAGTCGAGGGGGAGCGTGAAGATACTTCAGAAACATCTCAAGATAATAACTCAAATTCTGAAAGTGAATCAGCTGAAGGATCTATCCCAAACTCTGAGTCAAACACTGAAAATCCAAACTCTGAGCAGTCCAATTCAGGGGGAGCCTCAGAGAACGCAAATGGTCAAGAAGAAAATCAGGAGAGCATGGATCAAGGGGGAGGATCTAATACTGATAATAGAAGCCAATTACCAACAGCAAGAAGGTGGACACAATCTCATACACCTGACTTGATAATTGGAGATCCAGAAGCTAGTGTAAGAACTAGAAGTGCTACAAATAATGAATGTCTGTTTCATGCATTCTTATCTCAAACAGAGCCCAAGAAAGTGGAAGAAACTCTTCAAGATGCTAACTGGATAACAGCAATGCAAGAAGAGTTAAATGAATTTGAAAGGAATGAAGTCTGGACACTTGTACCAAGACCAAAGAACAGATCTATTGTTGGTACAAAGTGGGTTTTCAGAAACAAAACAGACAGTGATGGAGTGATTACAAGGAATAAGGCTAGACTTGTGGCTAAAGGCTATTCACAGCAGGAAGGAATTGACTATGATGAAACCTTTGCTCCAGTTGCAAGATTGGAGGCAATAAGGATTTTTCTGGCCTATGCTGCTCATAAGAAGTTTAAAGTCTTTCAGATGGATGTGAAAAGGGCTTTTCTCAATGGGAAACTTGAAGAAGAAGTGTTTGTTGAACAACCACCAGGGTTTGTAGATCCCAAACATCCAGATTATGTCTACAGGCTTGACAAGGCATTATATGGACTAAAGCAGGCACCTAGAGCATGGTATGAAACTCTAGCTCAATTTCTTTTAGAAAGTGGGTTCACTAGAGGTACAATTGACAAAACCTTGTTCTACTTTAATTCTGGTAATGATTTGCTGTTAGTTCAAATCTATGTGGATGACATAATTTTTGGGTCTACTAATGACAAACTCTGTAAGAAATTTGCCAAGCTTATGCAGTCAAGATACCAAATGAGCATGATGGGAGAGCTTAGTTATTTTCTAGGCTTGCAAGTAAAGCAAACAGATGATGGGATTTTTATCAATCAAGCAAAATATACCAGAAATCTTCTCAAGAAATTTGGTATGCTTGATAGTTCATCTGCCACAACTCCCTTGGCTACTGCAACAAAGCTAGACAAAGACACAGGAGCCTCAGTAGATATGACAAACTATAGAGGAATGATAGGGTCTCTTCTTTATCTCACTGCAAGTAGACCAGATATCATGTATGCAACATGTCTTTGTGCAAGATTTCAAGCAGACCCCAGAGAGCCACATCTAACAGCTGTGAAGAGAATTTACAAATATCTCAAAGGAACCATAACCCTTGGTTTGTGGTACCCTAGAGAATCAGAGTTTAATTTAATTGGTTACTCTGATGCAGATTTTGCAGGCTGTAAGATAGACAGAAAAAGTACAAGTGGAAGCTGTCAATTTTTAGGTGACCGATTAGTTTCTTGGTACAGCAAGAAACAGAAATCAATTTCCACATCCACAGCAGAAGCAGAGTATATAGCTGCTGGTAGCTGTTGTGCACAGATTTTATGGATGAAGAATCAATTGCTGTACTATGGATTAAGGTACTCTAAAATACCTATTTACTGTGATAATCAAAGTGCTATTGCTATGACAGGTAATCCAGTACAGCACTCCATGACCAAGCACATCAGCATAAGGTATCATTTTATCAGGGAACATGTGGAAGAAGGAAATATTGAGCTTCATTTTGTGTCTACAGACAAACAGCTTGCAGATATCTTTACCAAACCTTTGAGTGAAGCTACCTTTACAAGACTGGTAAATGAACTTGGAATGGTCTCTGGTTTTGACTAGAGATACTGGTTAGATTCAAAATCTTTACATGATTGATTTTATGCTCATGGTTCTTTGCATGTGTTAACTGTTATTTGTACCAGTATGTTAAACTCTGATAGTAAACTCTGTTAGTCATAAAGTGTCAGTCATACTCTGTCGGTTAAAGTCTGAAGTTAGTCTCTGATGTTATACTCTGATTGTGATATTGTCTGAAACATATGGACCAATGAAGATACCTGTATGAAGCATGATTCTCAGCAAGTAATCATGAATCTTTCTGAGTAATATATGATCTGATCTCAACATGTGCAGAAATTTTACACAGCATGATACTGTCTCTATATTTATAGCATCTCTTAGTTTATTGATCCTATACACTGAGTTTGTATTAGCTGTTTGCACTTTCTCTCATAAATTAATTGTATTAACTGATGAAAAGTCTAAACTCTGATAATTAGTTGCAAATATTTCACCCTCCAATTAAAAGATGCCAAAAAGTGCACAAATTCCGTTGAGATCATGTTGTGCCTAGGAAGACCCAGGAACTTATTGTATGAAATAAGGGCTAAAATCTTTGATTTTTGGGTGACTAGTGCCAACCACTGATTACTGGAAAAATTAAATTAAAAAAAAAAATCGAAGGGGGTGAAAATAATAAATTTTATAGTACAGAGTTTAGATGAAATCAGATTTTATTTTATACATGAGAGTTTGGACAACTAGTTATTACTGATTTAATGTGTAGATTTTACGCACTTTAAGATGCTCTAAATATTTATATTCAGTAAACTCTGCTATTCACACACAATTTTTTCACAACTGTGCATTGAGAGAAAAGAGATTATGAATAAAGAAGGAGGATTGGTAAACACTGATGAACTGTGTACTCTACGCTGAGGTAATTTTATTTTAATCTCTGATGATTAAAATTAATTATTTGTTTCAGACAGTTAACAATTTTGAGAAAACATTCTTGAAAACAAAAGTGTATGATTGGTAACGGTTCTAATTTGTATTAAACAGAAGAAAAGGTTGCTTGTCTAGGAAAGTGTAAAAGGCGGTAATTATTGTTGTTTTTACTGCACATGCGCATTGGAAACTGTCAATTACTGCTGTCAGTCATTGCATGTGTGCCACGTGTCCCACTCACACGATTAACGGAGTAAGACAGTTGTGTATTAATGATTAAAAACTGTTCAGTTTTTAATTTTGATTTTCATATTTAAACAATACACACACATACGTCTAAACCTTTCACATCTTACTCCAATTCACATCTATTGTCACACACACATATTCACAAACACTTTTCTACTTTCAAACTCTTTCGAGCTTTTGCATCTGTTTCTTTGTTACTCTTTCAAATCTTACTAATGGCGACTACATCGTTTGTTTCTTCTGGGTTAGAGTTTGTTCCTAATAATTATGCAGCACCACTAAACACTGCCAATGCACCAGAGGCGTTTCATATGATGCAGGAATTTCTTGCTTAGTCAGCGATTGGGCGTGCTCTAGTAGAACCAACAACACTTTATGGTTCACAAATCAAGGCTTTCTGGGAGACGGGTATGTATGATGATGGTGGTGACTCTGGAAAGCCATCTATAATCTTTGAATTTCAAGAAGTAGAGTATGTAATTACTTCTGGTACCATTCGAACTGCAATGGGGTTTCCTGAGTTTTCTTCGTATACAATTGGAATGGGTGACATTGATTTGCTAAGGATGATGCGAGAGATTGGGTATTCTGGGCCCTTGACAAAGATAGGACAGTTGAAGCGACCGTTCTTGCGGAAGGAGTGGAGCTTCTTCTTTGACTGCATAACAAGAACGTTCGGGAAGAAATGCACCAATTGGGATGCTATTCCTACGGACAGTCTGCAAATCGGGTATTCTCTTTTATATGATACTCATTTTGATTTTGCACGACTTGTCTTAAATAATTTAGGGGAGAAAATGACAGAGAATAGAGGGGTAGTTTACTTTTCTAGATTTTGTCAGATTTTATTCTCTGCCTGTGTTGAAGGGGTAGAAATAGTTGATGAAGATGTTATTTCTTGTTTTAAATTACACAAGAGGATATTCTCTGATCTTATCAACAAGGATGTTAAGAAAGGGGTTGTTGGAGATTTGTTACTACCTGCATCTGTGCAACAGTTTGTAAATGCTCAAATCCATCCACAAACACAAACTTCTTCTCAATCAGAACCTCAACCAGAACCTTTACAAACTGAACTTCCTCCATCTACATCTGTCAAACAAAAATCCAGTGGTAGGACTAAGCATGTTGGTTCCAAACCTGTAAAGTCTGTTAGACTAGCTACTGAAGTAGGAGTGTCCAAGTCTTCTGTGCCAAAGGGTGTTGGTCATTCTAAGAAGAGAAGAGCAAATAGATCAAAAACTGATGATGAAGATGATGTTGATGATGAACCTCTTCATCAGAGAAAAAGAAGATTAGTAGCCAATTATCTTTTTGATAATTTGGATGAATCTACACCAGACACTGAAGCTCCAGAAATTATTGTTCAGGAGTCTGCTGTAAATGCTGATAATGAGGACATGATCTTTGTGGATACTGAAGCTCCTGCTGTTATTATTCAGGAGGCTACTGAAGATGTTGAAGTAGCCACTGTGCCTGACATGGCAAATGCTGATACAGAGGCTGAAATATTTGAGCAAGATACTTTATTTGCTGATTTTGATATGGATAATATTCTTGAAGCACATCCTAGTATCAGTGTTTGTGATACTGAGGAAGTGGCAACTGATCAACCCACCCTGATTATTGAAGAGTCCATTGCTACTCACACAGAGAATCTCTCTGTTACTAATCAAATTCCTGAAATGGGTGAGGAGGTTGATGAGGTAAATGAAGCTGTTGTAGAGAAATTGGATGAAGCTATGGCAGAGACTTTGAAAGAGACTACTGTACAAACAGAAGAAATTGTTGCAGAATCTGTTCCTGTAGAAACAGAGGTTCCTGTAAATGCAAACTCTGAGATTCATGAAGCTGAACAGATAAATGCTGAGGCTACTGCAGACAATGTTGCTGAAGAAATTACAGAGCAGATAGCAGAAAATGTTAATGAAGCTAGAGTTGATTTTGATAATGCTGATCACACATCTGTAAACTCTGATCATGCAAACTCTGGGATCAATGCTGGACTTTCAAACTCTGATAGTCATGAGTCAATACCCTTTCTAAGGGATCCTACAGCAGAGTCTATCAAAGAAAACCAAAATGCAACTGAAGCTCATTTCAGAGAAATGCATTATGCTAATTGGTCAGGAGCAGACTGCATTTTCTCTACACAAAGGGCTGCTGATTTTGTACATAAGTCGGCTGAAGAGATTTCTAATCCTGAGCTGTTAACTCATTTTAAGGCGACCATTGTTCAAGTCAAATCATTGTACAATCGCTTTGATGAGACAAACAAAGTTGTTCTTGGATTGAGTAATGATATTGCTCTTAAGGAATTAGCATTGAAGCAAGATAAAGCTAGATTTTCATCTCTGATCAAGGATCAAGAAGAAATCAAGAAGAGGCTAACCAATGTTGAAAGCAATCAAGCTGAAATATGTACTAAGATTGATTCCATTGCTACATCACTAGAGTTGCTGACATCAGTTTTTATTCCTGATGATGTCAAAAAGGGGGAGAAAGTACATAAAGACAAATGCAAAAGGACTCCAACCTTGAGACTGAGGGATGATTCTAATGATGGTGGAAGCAGAGGAGCAGAAAGAAGGTCAAAGTCTTCTCAAGAGCAAGGGAGACTTCGGTCAAACTCTGCTAGACAGACATACTCTGAAAGAAAACACTCTGGTGGTCAATCTTCTTCAAGACTTAAGAGTCTAGTGATTTCAGCAAATCCAACTACTGATGAAGAGATTGCTGCTAAGTTGTTTTTGGAAGAACATGATGGTCAAGTCACAATGGAAGATATGGATATTGAGATGAAGCTTCTTGCTGAAGAACACCAGAAAAAGATTGAAGCTGGTACTTACAAGAAAAAGGCCAAGGCTCCGAGGAGAAAGGAACTGGGAATTTCTATTAAAGAAAATGTGAACTCTCAACAAAGTTTACAATACACAAGGAGGCCTATGATTGCAAAGTCTGATAAAGGAAAAGGTATACTGGTAGAAGAAGGACAATTACCAAAGAAGAATTATTCAACCTCTGACATTGCTCAAGGCTAAATAAATCAACCTCTGACGTTGCTCATGTTGATATTTCTACTAAAGTTGTGACGACCTCTGACAATGCTCAAGTTGTACAAACTCAGCTAGCTCCACAACTCCAAGGTTTCTTAAGACCTGTACTTTCTGAAGCTCTGAAGCTAGAAGCTGTGAACTTTTCTCAAACCAGAACAGTACATGGAAAGCAATCTTATGATAAATCTGGTTTAGGTTCACACAGAGAAAAGAGAATCAATAACAGTCCTTTTGACCATTCATCACTGGTAGAACCTGGTGTTGGGGTATCTCAAGAGAGCCTTGATAAACTAGAGTCTGTTCAGATGGTTTATCATAGAGGATTAAAGAAAGAGGTTCTGTTATACTTTATGTCTGATGGAAGAGTATACAGAATAGGAGAAGCTGATGTTCAATTGAAACTATGGGAAGAGTTTGAGTATGTTCTATATATTCTCAAAATCAAAAATAGAAGTACTCATGATGCTGCTCTAGTTCTAAAAGACAGAATGATGAAATCCAAAGTTCTTCTTGGAGGAGGTGTTTCAAGTGCATACATTCCTAAGTACAGAGATGCTTATGGAAAGATTGTTGAAATGAAGAGAAACAGTGCCAAGTTCAATTCTGCACTGGGTATAAAGGTCTTGGAATTCAATCTAGAGTCAGACAAATCTTACTTTATCCGGCTAGGGAATGAAATGAGGAAGAACAACATTTATTCTCTAAGAGCTGCTATCTACCAGACTGGAGAAAGTGATCCAGAGCTTAAGGAGTTGAAAGAAATCATGGTGGATGAGCTAGCAAAAGCTGAAAGGAGGCTACTTATTGATTATCTCAGGACAGTGCCTGATATTGAAGAGATTAAGTAAAGTCTGACTGTAAGTTTTTAAAGTTTTCTGTTCTAAGTAAAAGTTAAACTCTGATATGTTATAAACACTGCATTTGTTATATGTTTTGACATCATCAATTATCTTTTAACTTGTACATTTTTTTATTATGCACAAGTTGGGGGAGATTGTTAGATATAATTGCTGATGAGTGTTTATCAGTGTTTAAGCAACAGGTACTCATCAGAGTTTACTAGAAGCCAGTCAGAGTTTATTAAAGTCTGACGGGGTGAGAGTTTGCTGAAGCTGTCGGTGCTAACATTGAAGATTCTAGAAGCAATATATATTGAAGATGGAAAGAAGCAAGATATATTGAGACAGATAAGGAAACGGAACAGAAGACAGAAGCAATCCTAATTTGATATAAATTGTATAGCTAATTTATAGGAATATCAATTAGAGATTGATTATATGTAGTTGTGTACTATATAAACACAGATAGGTTAACCCTAAAAGGGATGCGAATATTGAATACATAATTCTTGTAACCTAGCAGCTCTCTGTGATATTTTACATCACTGAGAGAAGAGTTATTTATATAATTCAGTTGTTAATTCATAAACAGTGTTCTCTATTGTTATTATCATACTTATATTGATTATATATTGTGTAATCGGCCTAACACGGTCGAATATTACACCAAAATAAAATTTGGAATTTCTGAATTCCGATCGTCTTTGCATTCACTTATTTACTCCGTAGATCACTAATATGACTTTGGAATATTCACACTACGTCTCGTACATAGGTGGCTTGAAAATTTTTCTTAACCCTCAAAATCACTATTCATCCACCAATATCACTATTCACTGCTGCACTTAATCATAATAAGAAAAGTTTTAAATTTTTCCAAAAATTCGGGTTATTATACATTCGAACCTTAGACTTTTGTGTAGACAATTTTTAAGTATTAAATTTAAATTAATATGTTAGTGTAGTATAAAATTATAGATATCAATTTTAATATGTAGTTGTTAGGATTCGAATCTTGAAACTTTGCAGAGAACAACTTTCAGTAATATGTTGTTTGCAGGATCGAACCTGAGACCTATATATTAACTTAAATTAAATATTAATCTATATTACTATAGTTATAGTTTTAAATATTAATTAATTATATTTTTAGTATAGTTGTAGATCTTTATATATAATTTTTGTATTTAGTACATTGTAGATAATAATCGATTCCTCCACCTATGAATTATGATAGCATTCTCTTATTATTCATCGTACAACGCATGACTTTTTTTAATATTTATATATTATTATTCCATTTTTTTGTATCTATATGTTATTCAAAAAGGAGATTTGGACGATTTTACAGTTCACTCGAAACTCTTAAAATAATCTTTAATTTAGTGATGACATAACAATGTTTATTCAATTAAAACTATCCTGAAACTGAATAGGGAAGAACTGAAAAGGGGAAGAAAATGACGTATTTTTACGTTGAGAGTTTTAGATTATAATTACTTCTCATTTTAAATTTTGTATTTTGACGTATTTTATTAAATTATAATTACTTCTCATTTTAAAGTTTTAAAAAATTGAATTCTAATACAACCACTTTTAACTTATATCATTTTTAGAAAATTATTTCTCTTTATATTATATAGTCTTGATCATCACTTTTAAAAAAATTAGATCCAATAGTTATGATCATTAATTTTGGTGATACTATTCAAGTATTATGTATGGTTTGAGTTGGTTTTTCGGGATGATGATTAGCCGTGTAGAAATAGAATTTTAATGCATCGTCAATGTATCACACAAGATAATCTTCTATTAGGAGTGTATTTTTGTGCGCACTATCGAATCAAGTTGTATATGTATGTAAACTTATAATTTAATGTTAGATCATGATATGTTTGTAGAAGGGGGGTTGAATACAAACTGTATCGTTTTATCAAATTTGTTCGGTTCGTGATTTAACAATCCAAGAACAAATAAGTGCGGAATGAAATGAAACAAAATTCAAGTTAAATATAACTTATATTAAACTTGAAGGGTGTTGCAAATACACTACAGATTTTAGGGAATGATTATCAAACTAATTAAAACAAATTAGAATAAATTCAACATGAATTTATCTATATTTTTAATAAAAAGATCGAATACTAAAAGTAGTTCGAGATAATTTCTAGGGATAATGATCCGCTAGATAGTCAAAGCAGTACAAGTGAATTTATTCTAGTGGCTTGGATACAACAATAAATACTAGAAGTTGATTCACTGTAATACAATTAAGAGCTCATCAATTATGGTTCTTCAAGGCATGAGAGATAGTACTTTTGTTTTCTGTCTTGAACTTGTTTTTTTACGGTCTTATGTCTTTAATTCTTTTTTGTTAAGTATGCAATAATTGACTTTAACCGGAAAGACTGAGAAGAAGACTTGGAAAGACTTTCGGAAAGACTTTATTAAGTCTTTCTGATTGTCTTTATATATATTTTTGTTTAAATACATTTTCTGAATATTGTTTTACTTTTAATTATTGCAAATACTATCCATTAGTTTTTACAATAGTCTTTCTAGTTCAGTTTGTACTGGAAAGACTATCAGAAAGACTATCTCTAAGTCTTTCTGATTGTCTTTCTAGTTTAGTTGTTTTTATTTTCTTAATAGATATAGTATTTATATATTATTCTAGCTCAGTTTGTATTGGAAAGACTATCGAAAAGACTATCTCTAAGTCTTTCCGATTGTCTTTCCAGCTATGTGTGTATATATATATATATTTTTTTTTTCTTCTTCCGTAAAGACTATCAGATTAGTCTTTCTATGCTCAAGTTCTTACTTAGCATTTTTTTCTCTCGGTTATACGCATATATACTTACATAATCGAACTACTATATTTTTTTTTCTCTTTCGATTCTCAACCTTTTGTGATTCTGAACCCATAATATTGCATATATAATCAAGGAATTTCATTTGAATATTTAAAATAAAAATTTAGTTGAGTTTTTAAAATTGGTTTTTTGTTAAATTAGTTCGTATTCTTGACTAGTTTTGTAGATTGGTTGTGAATTAGAGAAAACTAAAAATAGGTATTTGTTCGTATTGAGTCAAGGATCATCATACCAAAATATCATTAATTTTGGAGAAGTTTTGATTTTTTGGATTTTAATTAATTTTTAAATCCTTAAAATTCGAATTAATCTTAATTTAGTGATTTTTCTTGTTTTCTAAAAATGACTCAGAATTTTGAGGTTGTTCAAAACAATTTTCTTGGGTATTTTGATCCTAGTAAGTGTAAGGTTGAATGTTTTAGGCCTTGGATTCAATTTTTAAATGGTCATACATGTGTGAGTCACGATATCTGTTCTTTTGCTGATTTAAAAATTGAACCATTACGCTTATTATGTTCCACTGTTGTTATTGTTGATGATTCTCTTTCTTTCACTTTCACAATTCAAAATCAGCAGTACACAGTCATTGAGGAACTATTTTGTGATGTTTTACAGTTTCCTAAGGATAATTTTGATCAATTGCCCTCTGATAATGAATTAACTCAGCTTTTCTCTAACATTCATTATCAAGGCCCTTTAGTGTTGACAAAAATCTCCAAGTGAAATCTGGTCTGTGAATGGGATCTTTTCTTTGATACTTTAGCCAAAGTCTTTAGTAATTGCACCAAAATCAATTTTCATAATGTCTCATATCTTCTTCAAATTATTGGTTGTGCAATTGTTTTTAATCGTCGTCTTAACTTTGGTCATATTCTTTGGGATTTAGTGGTTAAGAGACTTTCTACTGCGAGGAAAGATTTTGATAATGGTAGCAAGGTTAGATGTTATTAACTTCGTTTTCTAACTCTTATCATGTATCATTTACTTTCTGATGAGCATAAGGAGTTCTTTAGACCTGGTCGTTCTGAAACCTCTCCAACCACTGACCACAAGTTCTTTCAAATATTACACTCTTCTCTAAAATTCCATTATGTCTCAGTGGTCATCTCTCAATTCATGACCCAATTCATTCATCTGCCTACATTTGAACCACAAGTTCCTGAGCAATAGTTATCCACGTCAGCAGGAACTTCTGATGCAATTCCACTACAGGTAGTACATCCTAACTCTGCTTCTGACTTTGATACTGAAACCCAAGTGGTTGATAGGGCTGACCAAGAGTTTGTAGAACCACAACCTCTAACCCATATCATAGAGCGAAACACTGAGTCAATAACTTCTTTGACCTCCCAGCCTGAGCTTAATGTACTTGTCAGAAAAAGAAGTAGTAGTGAAGATGATACAATTAGTGAACCCATAGCTCTGCCTCATCCACCAAAGAAGAGAAGAACTTATTTTGAGGCATCTGTCAGCCCATATGTATCCTCTCAACAGGATATGGACCTTGAAATGTCCAATGAACAGATTCTAGAGACATCCTCTCAACAGGATGAATCTATTGAAATTCGCCATAGGGTTGTGACAACTTGTACTGAGTCAAACACACTCCCATTACTCACAATGGGAGATAATCCAACATTAGATGAAACTCAGGACACCTTGTCAGGAGAGCACTTATAAATGGTTACAGTGTCTACCATTGTTGCGGTAGAAGTGTCTTTACAAGCATCAGAGGGAAAATTTGATTATTTCCCTCTTTAATAGAATCATTTTCTCCCCTCCCAGAGGGAACATCTCTGGCTCCCCTAAGGGATTTTCCAATCGCAGTTTTTACTGGAGAAAGTGGAAGGCAACTTGGTGAGTATATCACTAAAGAAATTCAGATCTCAAATCTAAATGACTTGATAGACTTCACTAGGGATCAGGATTCGCGAACTCCCATTGCACCACCACTGACCTCTCTTGAAGGGGCTAAGGTGATTTCTATTGCAGGTACATCATCTAGAGGAGCAAGTGATAGACAATTAGTGTTAAGAAATGTGAGGCAAACACAGAGCGAAATAGAAGCACGTGAGTTAAGTGAAATACCACTGAAAGAAATTGAGGTGAGTGCACACACCGACACAAACACTGCTTCGTTGTTAGCTCAGATAGCTGCTCTACAAGAACAATTATCCAAAACCCAAGTTGAGAAAGAAATTCTACAAGTACAAGTGGTTGAACGGTCTTCTTCTTCCACCTCTGTCAACACTCAGCTGGGAATGCTCAAGGATGAAGTTGATAACCTGAAGACATGTCTGGTCCCCAAGATCAATGATATTCAAGCTTCTCATATTCAAGTGACTTCAGACATCTCTGCTCTCACAGATACTCAAAAGGATGTAGCTTCTATTTCTTCAAGATTGATCTCTCTTCAGGAAAAAGTAGAAGAGAATCATAAAGTTGATGATTGTAGATATGCCAGGCTTGAGGAGAATATGGCTCATCTGAATGAAAGCATGCGGCATTTGTACTTCATGGTTAAGAACTCTATTCAACCTAGTGCTGAGTAGAACACTTTCTTTGAAGGAGGTGATGGTGGAGATGATGATGATCAAGGAGATGATTTTGGAGTTAGTGGAGGACTAGAGAGGAACGTCCTGGAAATGTTAAATCTAGATCTGTAGAGGATTCCTCAACTAAGGGGGAGAAGAAAGGAGGGGGAGAAGAAAGGAGGAGGAGCTGGAGAAGCTGAGAAAGATAAAGGCAAAGGGAAGTAGTCAATGCTTGATGATGACCTCTATTACCGGGATGAGCAGGATGACTTTGATATATTTGGTGTTCAGGAGGAAGATGTCCCTGAAGAACTCATTGGTGAGGAGGCAGTTGAAGAAGCAGCTAATTTTGATGAATGGGAAGAAGATGCTCCATATGATCCTTTGTTTGAGAAAGAGCCGAGAAAGCAGTAGGCGGATCTTCGAAGAAGGGAAGATGAGAATGCAAAGACATCTGAAATCATCACCCAGAAGCTACAATTGCAAAAGGTTAAACATGAAGAAAAACAACGTCTTCACAGTCTGAAAGTTAAAGACAGAAAGTTGGATGTGAGGTTGAAGCTAGGTGAAAGATGGGATAAAGTAAGGGAGATTTTTGCACTCCCTCATAGAGGAACAAACAATGATGGTGGATTTCTTCGTGTTCTTTAAAGATATAGAACTGTCAATCCAGATAATTCAGTGTACATGAAAGCTTTTCAAGCCGAAATCTCAAGGATTACAACTGGATTTGACAAAGTAAGGAATGAAATGTATATCTATATCTCTAGTCACAATGTAGGATCATTCATGGTTTCTCTTAACCTTCTGGAAAGCAGAACACTGTCAGAACTTTGGGTTTTCATGAACAAAGTGAAAATGACATCTCACCTGAATGAGTTGCTTCATGATCAGCTCAGGGAATTTGCTATGAAGGCCAGACCTCAAGTTATAGATGTGCCCTTTGAAGTCAAATTCTATACAGGTCAAACACTTCAGACTTGCGGAGTGGATCCTATTTCTTTGAAGAACTATTCTGCCATGCATCTTGTGAAGTTGGAAAATATGTTAAGGACTTCTGGCTTTGCTTCTCAAGAAAAGACTGAAGTTGCTGACATGATTCGAGACTATTGCATGGCCAACATCAAAATGTATCATCGGTTGAAGAATAAGATGAAGAAAGTCACAACTCAACCAGTCAGACCCACTGGTCTAGTTTCAGAAAGTGATCGTGTCCTTGATAAAGAATTGTTAAGCACCTTACAAGATCCTGAAGAAGGTGAGATTAGGGATTAAGGCACGTGAACTCAAGCTCAAGACTTAATGTAATATGTCTAAATCAAGATAGGATCAATGTAATCATATGTTTAGTCTAAAGGAACATCTATCTTGTATTTATCTTTATTGTTTGAATCTGGCAATGTTAAATATAAACCAGAACTTTTTATTATTTACTTGGCTCTTAAAGTCTTATCTTTTTATTGTTTATTAGTTGAGTTATCCTCTAGGTTGTTAGGCCGAATACACAATATATAATCAAGTATATGTATGAGAATAACAATAAGAACACTGTTTATGAATAATAAACTGTATGGAATTAAAAACTTCTCTCTCAGTGATGTAGAATATCACAGAGAGCTGCTAGGTTACAAGAAGGATAATTCACGTATTCGCATCCCTTTTAGGGTTAACCTATCTGTGTTTATATAGTACACAACTACATACAATCTTCTAATTGATATTCCTATAAATCAGTTATACAATTAATATCAATCTAGAATTGCTTCTGTCTTCTGTTCCGTTTCCTTAGCCATCTCGATATCTCTTTGCTTCTTTCCATCTTCAAAGAATATCGCTTCCAGAATCTTCATTGACTTTTACACCGACTGCTAAGCAAACTCTGACTGTCAGAGTTTAACAAACTCTGACCAGTCTTCCAGCTAAACTCTGATGGTATCCTGATACTTTAAACACTGATAAACAAACATCAGCAATTATATCTAACAATCTCCCCCAACTTGTGCATACAAAAATGTACAAGTTAACAGATAATTGATGATGTCAAAACATATAACAAATGCAGTGTTTACAAAATCACAGAGTTTATATTTAACTTAGAACAGAAAACTTAAACACTTACAGACTTCATTTACTTAATTTCTTCAATATCAGGTACAGTTCTGATGTAGTCCATAAGTAATCTTCTTTCAGCTCTCTCTAGCTCAGCTACCATTATCTTCTTCAGCTCTTTTAACTCTGGATCACTCTCTCCAGTTTGGTAAATAGCAGCCCTTAGAGCATAGATACTGTTCTTCCTCATCTCATTTACTAGCTTTATTATGAAGGATTTATCTGATTCCAGATTAAATTCCAACACTTTTATACCAATATCTGTTCTGAGTCTTGCACTGTTCCTTTGCATCTCAACAAGCTTTCCATTGTAATCTCTGTACTTTGGTATGTAAGAACCAGCAGACTTTAAGCCACAAAGAGCTCTAGCTTTCACCATTATGCTTCTTAATACCTCAGCTGCTTGATGAGTTCTTTGATTTCTGACTTTCAGTAGATACAGTACATACTTCAGCTCTTCCTTCATTTTTAAACCAATGTCTGCTTCACCAACTCTGTATACTCTGCCATCAGCCTTGAAGTATAACAGAAAATCCTTTTTCAATCCTCTATGATGAATTAACTGAACCGACTCTAAAGTATCAAGACTTTCTTGAGTCACACCAACACCTGGTTCAACTAATGAAGTATGATCCAAGGGACTATTGTTCACCCTCTTCTCTCTATGAGATCCTAAACCAGATCTATCTCTTGATTCTTTACCCATGATGGTTTTGCTTTGGAGAACATTAACATTTCCAGGAATCAAAGTGTGTTGAACCATGATTGGTTTAGCAAAAGTCCTTTGGAGTTATGAATATAGTTGAGTCTGTACAACTTGAGTAGTGGTTGTCAGAGCTTCCATTGATTTTTCAACTTGAGCATCGTCAGAGGTTGATTGAACTTTCTTCTGTACTTGCTCTTCTTCAATAAGCTTTCCTTTGCCTTTATCTAAACTGGCTTCAACAGGCCTTCTTGAATATTGTAAACTCTGTTGAGAATTTACATTTTCTTTAATCACAATTCCTTTCTCCTTTGGCCTCAAAACCTTCTTGGCTTTCTTGAATTTTCCTGTCTTCAACTTCTTTTCATGCTCTTCAGCTAGAATCTTCTCTTCAGCTTCAATATCTTCAATAGTTGCCTCTGCACCATGTTCTTCCAGAAACAACTGAGCTGCAATCTCTTCATCAGTATTTGGTTGAGAAGTAAGCAATAAGCTTTTAGCTTTGAAGAAGATTGAGCACCAGTGTTTACTCTTTCAGAGTTTGTCTTAGCAGTAGCAGAGTTTGACCTCAGTCTCCCTTGCTCTTGACTAGATTTAGACCTTAACTCTTGTTCCTTAGCACCACCATCAGTAGTATCATCTTGTCTACTCAGAGTTTGAGATTTATTGCATTTGTCCTTAGAAACTCTCTCCCCCTTTTTGACATCATCAGGAATTAACACTGAGGTGAGCAACTCAAGTGAAGCAGCAATTGAATCAATCTTCTCAGACATTACATTCCGATTTGCTTCAACCTTGATTAATCTGTTCTTTAAAGCTTCTTGTTCTCTAGATAAGGAAATTTTTTCATGCTTCAAAGTTAGCTCCCTTGCAGCAACATCATTTCTCAATCCAATAACATCTTTTTGAGTGATATCAAAACGATTGTTAAGAGATTTTACTTGGACAATTGTAGCTTTGAGATGTGCAAGTAGCTCTGGATTCTTGATAGTAGCAGCAGACTTTGAAACAAATTTAGCTGCCCTTTGCTCAGGAAAAATGCATTCATGACTTGACCAATTGGCAAAGTACATATCTTGAAAATGAGATTTAGTATTACGTTGAGATGTACCTCCAACATCAAGAACTTTAGGATTTAATTGAGCATTAACCCTTGGAGAAAATGAATCAGCTGCACCATCATCAGAGTTTGCACTTGAAGAATTAGATACATGCTCAGAAACATTTTCTTGTGCATCATTAAGAGCAGAGTGTACTGAAACATTGTCTTGAACAAACTCTTCATTAGCTGCATGTTCAGAGTGTAAGTTCTCATCAACTGGTTCAGCAGTAGCAACAACAGGCTCTTTATCAACTCCAACTTTATTTTCAGCAGTATCTTCAAGAACATTTTCCTCAGCTACAGCCTTTGCTGTCTGATCAACCTCTTCACCTTTTTCAATAACCTGGTGAGTGACAGAGAGAACCTCTGTATGAGTAGCCAAAGACTCATCAAGAATTACTGTTGGTTGATCAGCTGCCACATCCTCAGTTTCACCAACACTGCCAAACTCTTCAAGAGTTGCAGTAGGATGTGCTTCAACATTGTCTTCAATATCCATCTCCAAGATAGGTTCAAGAAAATCATCATTAAAAGCAGCATTATCATCAGTGTTTACTCTGGCTTCTTCAGGCACAGTAGCACTTTCAGAAATATCTTCAATTACAATCTCTGGAGCTGCAGCAGTTGTAGCATCTGGAATCAATCCATCAAATAGGTAAGCAGCAACCAGCTTCCTTTTCTTGGTGTGGATAGACTCATTTGCATCAGAATCCCTATTCTCATTAGAAGTAGGTCTATTTGCCCTCTTCTTTTTCCTTGAAGTACCAACAGAGTTTGGTAAATCATTAGCAACTGAAGGTTTAGCAGCCTTGAAAGCTCTATACTTAGTCCTACCCCCAGCTTTTGGTCTTTGGGATGTAGATGGAAGAGGCTCAGAGTTTAAAGGTTGTTCAGACTCTGGTTGAGGTTGTAGTTGAGGTTGTAAAAATTGTTGGACTGAAGCAGGAAGCAACAATTCACCAACATTCCCTTTCTTAATATCCTTATTCGTCAAATCAGAGAATATTCTTTTATGCAATCTAAATGAGGGAATTACATCATCCTCAGCAATCTCAACCCCATCAACACAAGTAGAAAAGATTAACTGACAAAAACGAGCAAAATAAACTACGCCCCTATTCTCTGTCATCTTTTCTCCTATATTATTCAAGACAAGTCTAGCATCCCAGTTGGTACACTTCTTCCCGAACGCCCTTGTGATGCAGTCAAAGAAGAAACTCCATTCCTTCCTTAAGAACGGTCGCTTCAAATTACCTGTCCTTGCCAAAGACCCAGAGTAACCAATCTCCCTCATCATCCTTTGAAGCTCAGCATCACCAACAGAAATAGTGTATGCATTGAAGTCTTCAAAATCAAGAGCATCACGTACAGTGGTTAGAGTGACCACATACTCTTGTTCCTCATATTCAAAAATAATTGAAGGAGTTCTTGACTCTCCTCCATCATCATATACACCCGTCTCCCAGAAAGCTTTGATTTGAGGTCCAGACAGCTTTGCTGGTTCCACAAGTGCTTGCCCAATATCTGATTGAGTAAGGAAATTCTGAAACAAGTGAAACGCCTCACTCAGTAGACAATGGTGCTGCATAATTATTAGGGACAAATTCTAGACCAACAGATTGAAACACAGTAGTTGCCATTAGAAAAGATTTGGAATAGATCAGAGTTTATGCTTAGAGAAAGTGTTTGAGAAAGTGATGTAGAAAAGGTGTTTGTGAATATGTGTATGTGAAACTGTCCTGTGAGTAGAGTAAGTCTGTAAAAGATTTGAACGTTGTGTGTAGAATGATTAAATATGAATTAAAACTGAAGAGTTTTAATCATTAAAACACACAGAAGGCTTACTCGTGAAGTGTGTGAGTGGGACAGTTGTCACATATGCATTAACTGACAGCATTAATCGTGGTAGTTTCCAACACGCATGCGCAGTAAAAACAGCCACTAATTACTGCTAGTTACTAGACACTTTTCATCATTTCCAAAACTCATACAAACCGTTATCAATCATACTCTCTATTTTCAAAAATAATGTTCCTCAAAAATTATGAAATGTCTGAACCACCTTTATTTATTTTAATCATCAGAGATTAAAAATAAATTACCTCTGCGTAGAGTACACAGTTCATCAGTTTTTATCAATTCTCCTCCTTCATTAATAATCTCTTTTCTCAAAATGCACAGTTGTGATTATTTGTGTGTGAATAGCAGAGTTTACTGAATGTAAATATTGAGAGCATCTCAAAGTGCATAAAATCCACAAAATAAATCAGTAAAAACTGGTTGCCCAAACTCTCATATGCAAAACAAAATCTGAAGTCATCTAAACTCTGTACCTTTATATATATTTGTTTTCACCCCCTTTCTAATTTTTTTTTTTTAATTTAATCTTTTCCAGTAATCAGTGGTTGGCACTAGTCACCAAAAATTTCAAATTTTAGCCCTTATTTCATACAATAAGTTCCTGGGTCTTCCTAGGCACAACATGATCTCAAAGGAATTTGTGCATGTTTTTGCATCTTTTGCTTGGGGGTGAATTAGCATTAACTAATTATAAGAGTTTAGACTGACATCATTTAACATATATACTTTATGAGAGAAGGTGCAAACAGCTAATACATACTCAGTGTATAGGACCAATAAACTAAGAGATGCTATAAATATATAGACAGTATCATGCTGTGTTAATTTTCTGCACACATTTGAGATCAGATCATATATAACTCAGAAGAATTCATGATTACTGTTAATCCCAAATGACCTAACAGAATTGTAGAAGGGGGGGTTGAATACAATTCTTGATATTTCTTAAACTTAAAAACAACTTACAAATAAAAACTGAACTTAAAGTAAAAATCACAAGCACATAAATAATTTCAGTTGGATTGTTTGATGATCCAACTGAAGTGATTTTTATTGCGGAAATAATTTGTGATACAAAATGTACACAGCTGCTCAGTTACAAGAATGTAGAGAAGTATGCTCTCAAAGATAGCTAATACAATCTATTTGTTTTTCTTCTCACTTCTTATTTTAACTGCTACACTTGGTTATATATATTCCCAAGTTTACAAAGCTATTTTTGGCTACACTAAAGTACACTAAAGGTAACCGCCAGTAGCTTGCTTTTCATCCCTTTTGTCCAATGGTCCTTGGAGATCTTTGTCTTCTGTCTTCAGTCTTATAGTGATCCCACTCAATAACCAGATTGGAAATTGGAATGTTTCCTTATTCCCTATGTCCATTTTGATGGTTTCCAATGCAAAGTACACTTCTACATCTCCTTTTGATCTGTCAGAAAACTGTCACTATCACTTTGTCAACTATTCAGAAAAGTGATAATGATTCGTTGATAGCAGTAAGATGTGTTTCGTTGATAGCTTTATTCTTCGTTTCGTTGATGGTATAATCCTCGTTTCGTTGATAGAGTAATCTTCATTCCGTTGACAGATTAATCTTCATTTCGTTGACATGTCTTCACTTAGGCAAAATTACAAGGCACAATATATTTACACTTAACCAACCTATTTTGCCTATCTAGTACATAGTCAACATGACTTAGAAAACCTGACTAATACCTACAACAAATACCTATCAATCTAGTGAAGTATTGTACAGTGCAATTGCTACATCACTCATTTCGTTGATGAGCTTCCTGTCAACGAAACACTGCAAAGCATGCCATTTCGTTGACAGTTACAAAAATGACTTAATACAAAATCTACTAAGTGTTTTATAATTATCATCAAGAACAACATATTCCTAACAATCTCCCCCAATTTATGACTGATAGAATAACAGCCATAAATCAAGAGCTTTGATGATAACAAAAACACTCAGTCAAATTACACATGATAAAAATAGAAATTGCATTGAGCTTCATTGAATTTAATTGAAATACAAAGTAGAAAATCTTACAAAACAAGTGCACAGAGTTGCTCCTCTAGTTTGAGCAGATTTTTCATCTTTGCCTCTATGGTCTTGTTTTCTTCCCTTTTCTTGTATTGTTCTCCTCAATCTGAGCTGCAAGTCTTCTGTAGAAAATCTTCTCTTCTTCATCTTGATTCCCCAACTTGGATTGCATTAATCTTAGAGTTTCATTGGATGCCTTCTCCAGTTGGTCTTCTATTCTGAAGAATCTTCTACAGTTGTCCTTATCTCTGAATTCCATCATCCAAAAAGGTTGGAGATGAATTATCTTTCCTGTTTGAGGGACCTTCAATACTCTGGGAAGTGCACCAGGCTTGTTCCAGCTAGCTTTTATTTGGCAAATTTTGGAGACAACCTCAGACTTGGCTGTTTTGGTAAAACCAAAATCTTTCTTCAAACATTTAAACACAGATAGCAGTGTCTGATAGTCTTCTCCCAGAATTCTGTGTAGAGGCCAAACCTGTTCTCTCCCACCCTTGTAGACAAACACCAATCTCTCTGGTAGTTTGTAAGAAGCTGTAATTCCTCACACTTCAACCAGGTCATCAAGATTGATATGTAGGTCAGACTCCTCCCTGATATCAGCAATGTAGATGAAGTCTTCTGGGTTGGTAGGGGGTTTCTCAGCTTGTGGTCTCCTTACAAGAATTGGCTTAGCCTTGGTAGCCCTTTGCTTAGATTTCTTCTTTGGATCCATTTCAAAGAGGAATTTTGGAAAGTTGGCCTCATCAAACTCAATTGGCTCTCCCTTTGGCTCAATTGGCTGATCATGGAAATTGACAGGATGTTTAGGGTCACAGGCTAACTTTACCTCAGAAACTGGATCAGGAATTGTTGGAGGTGCAATAGGTACAGAAGAGTCTGATGCAATACTCTGAGAATCAACATTCTCAAAGGCTATGTTTCTCCTAGCTCTCTCTTTGGGTTGCCTTGTGCTCTTCTTTGTACTCCTTTCCTCTTTAGCTTTTTCTTCTAGCTGTCTTTCTTCTTCATCAAGAGATTGAGCAACTGCAAGTGCTTGCATTGCTGCTCTTTCTGACTCTTCAGCCTTAGCTTCAACAAAGTTTGGGTGACCAGCCCAAACACAGATTTCTTGTCCATTCCTGTAGACAATTGCCCCTTGCTTCCTTATCTCAGGATTATTGCTTTCCTTGCATTTTGTGATAAGTAGTCCAAGAAGCTTGAGCTCATCTGGATAAGGTGCAGGATAGAAAATCCTTGCTATATTTTTGCCCTTTGGTTTAGCAGGGGACTTGGGAGATAAGCTTCTTTGGAGTGTAGCTTGTTCCACATCCCTAATGCATGAAGTTTGACATTTTTCCTTCCTTGGACCTTGAGTGACTCCATGTAGAAGGGGCTCTACCTCATAGAAAGAATTGGTCTGTGGCTCCCATTCCGTTGACACTAAAACCACGGCATTCGTTGATGGTGCTGTAGAAGTAGCTTGATTCGTTGATGGATTTGAATTCTTTGCAGATTCAGATAACTTCTTGATTCTTGCATCTATGCTGGACCAGTGGTCTTTAATTTGTTCTTGAAGTTGTAGCTTCATAGATGCTTGCTGAATCAGGTCAATGCCATCCAGTTTGGCCTTTCCTGACTCCCCCATTGCTAGTGGCTCCTGTGGTAGGGAAATGGCTGGGACCATAACCTTTGTGATTTGAATGTCTAGCTCTTTAGATTTCTCCCCCTTTTTGTTATCATCAAAAGAGATGACTGGGAGTCCTTGAGCTGCCACTAGTTGGGCCAATAGTTGTTTTTGCTTCTCCTGTTCCTTTTGCATCTGAGATAAAGTAGCTTCCACTTTGTCCACTCTAGAAGAGAGAGTCTTCAAGGAGGTAGCCACCTCAGGTTCCTTAGAGAAAAACCTGTTCATCTTGGACATAGTGAGAAGAGGAAGCTTTTCATCTAGCCTCATGTCAGTAGCATCCTTAAGATTGCTAATTGAGTCCTTGATTTCTCTAGCTTCAATTCTTGTCTGCATCATCTGTAGCCTTTGGATTTCCAGTGAATCCATAATAGCCTTGTAGAATTTCTTGTCATTGGCATTTGCAGACTCATGAGCTAGATAGGCCTCATTGTACTGCCTTGTGATTGCAGTATCCAGGGAGATTCTTCCTTGCAAATCTTGAGAAAGCCAGTTTGGTGTAGGGGGCACCACAGAAGTCCCAGTCTGTGAAGTGATGGCCACCTATAGATTATCACCAAAGCTGTCCTCATTATCAGAAAATTCAAAGTCTCCACTTGCTGCAGCTCCTAGAGGTAGGTTGGTCAAGGCATCCTTTGCTCTTTACATTGATGCAGTTGTATGAATGAGATTTAATGACCTCTCTGCCTCCACATTGCCCTGCTGAACCATTATTTGATAGGCTGGCACAGGATGAGTAAAGGTCTCAGGATCCAGGGAAATACTATCCATAGTTTGTTGATAATGCTCTTGGAAAGTAAGTTCCCTTTCTCCCTCATTAACCTCCATTAACTCACTTGCAATGACTGCTTCCTCCCTTGCTGCTGCTGTAGTCCCTTCTCTTTCTCCTCTATTTTCTTGCATCATGGGCTCCCCATGGCTCACACCTCTCACACCCTCACCTTCACCTACTAAGGTGGAACCCTCAGCCTCTCCTTTTGCCTGACTTGAAGAAATAGTCAGCCTCTCACTCTCAACCTCTCCTTTTGCCTGGCTCCAAGCCAGCCTCTCAGTCTCACTCCCTCTCAATCCTAGAATTGTCTCAACTACCACTAGATCATCTGCACTAGTTGTGGAAACAACTTGATTTTCAATTAGAGGTGCAGAATGAACTATCAACGGTATGGTAGTTTGAACTGTCAACGGTATGGATACCGTTGATGGAGAAACACTTGTCAACGAAAGAGGCTGTTTCGTTGATGAAATCAATAAACCACTTTGAGAAAGTGAAATTACAGTAGAATCTGTGGTGATTGATTTTAGAGATTGGTCCAAAGATCCTCTTGTAACTTCAGAAAAGGATGATTGGTGGCCCAACAAATCACTTAACAAGTGATGGTCACCAATGTCAGAGTGGGGCTTCTCCAAGAAAAGAGTTGGAGAATCAGGGATAGATGAATGGATCATATCCACATCTAATGATTGAGTTGGTGAATTTTGAGGAGTTGGTTCAAGATTTATATTTAAAGAATGGGGCTGTAACCCCAGAGTTATGATAGAGGTTACATCAAACTGAATTTGAGAAACTGGAAGTGTTACTTC
Organism: Heracleum sosnowskyi; assembly: GCA_030848705.1. NCBI lineage: Eukaryota > Viridiplantae > Streptophyta > Magnoliopsida > Apiales > Apiaceae > Heracleum > Heracleum sosnowskyi. The sequence continues at coordinate 89,115,131 of CM061236.1, forward strand.
CAGAGTGTGTGCACCCTGTGTTCCCTTGGATTTTTGCTTCACTCTCCTTTGGTATTGGGAAAATGTAGACTGTGGGCTTGAAGTGTCCCTTACCCTTTTGGAGTGTGCTCTTGGTGGAGAGCTTGTTTTCAATAATCACATCCTTTTGGGAGGATGCAACTAGACTTGTGCTTAAATCCATATTACTCATTGTGCCTTGTTGGGAAGACACAATGGGGCTTGGCTGGATCTCACTCAACTCTCCTTCCTTATCCTTAGGGTTTCTTTTATGTTCACCCATTCCCTCACCTCTCACAACACCTGCACCACTCCCCTTAGGTTGTTTAGTGGATTTTACAACAGGTGCCTTTTGGGAAGCACCTGAGGTTGGCTTGGAGGATTTCTTTGATTTTGGTTTTGTTGCTGGGGTAGGAGCCTGTTGGGTCACAACTACAGACTCCACAGCAACAGGGTTGGGTGTAACAGTAGAAGTAACAGCTATACTAGCAGGGATAGCAGTAGTTACCTCAATTATTGGCAGATACACCACTGGAACATCACCATTGTGGTTCAGCCTCAGTATGTCTGTCAATACTCTCTTCTCTTGCACAAAGCAATCAAACCTAGAAACAGGGTTAGAGATAACCAATGGTGCTGGACTAAAATGGTTAGCCAACATCATCAGAAATCTAGCATAATAGATATTTTTCTTCCTATTTGCCTTATCACCCAACTTAGCACCAATTTCATACATAAGTTGGGTGCTAAAGTTGTAATATCTATCAGTTAGGAGCATGGTAAATAGAATCATCATGGAATTAGTTACTGCATCAAAATTACTAATTTTTCCAGAAAAGACCTTGATGAATGCATCAGCTAAATAACTGTATTCCCTTACCAAACCTCTCCTAATTATTTTACCCAAATTATCAGTAGGCAAAGAGTAATTTATGGAATTTAGCATGTTAATCATTTCAGTATATGTGGCCAAAGCAGAGCAATTATTTTCAGGAAGGTGTAAGCATGCTTGCAACACATCAGAATTGACTATGTACTCATTACCTTGAATGGTGAATTGCAAAGTGCAATTTGTCCCACTGTACTCACATGAGGTCCAAATCTCGTCGATTATCTCATTGTAGAGTGGTGTAGAGTGAAACATTGCGTAGCTCAACTTGCAATTCTTCATGAAGTCCATCATCTTAAAAAAGATGATGTTCGGGCTTTCCTTGACAACAAAGGGGATGGAGTTGTTTTTCTCATAGATAAACCCTCCAGCAGACATGAGCTTGACTATGGGTGCCATTGTTGAGTGAGAAAAAGCTTTGAACTGAATCGCTTGTTAGAGAGAAGAAGAGAGAAAAGCCTTTGGAATTTTTGAGAGCAGGTAAAAAGAAATTAAAGAAAATAGAATTTCTTAAATACTCCCCCAAAAATTCTCAGAAAAAAAAAGTCCAATAATAAATGTAAATTACTGGATTGGCTTAAAAATATAACCGTTACTTTTAAAGAATTACCATGATTTATACTTACAGGGGTGTATGCATAGATCGTGGTAAAAGACGTGTCAAATTTCAACGGTTCAGATTAACTGCGCTAAATCAACGAATCAGGATTGGGCGGTTAAAGTCCCGTCTATTTCGTTGATAAAGCTGCGTTTCGTTGATATAAAAGAGCTATCAACGAAACACCCAGAAAAATGCTAAGACTGTCAACGAAATGGTGCGTTTCGTTGGCAAAGTAATTTTGACTTAGACAAAATTTCACTTTTTCCTGAGAAAATTAATTCACAGAAAAACATAGCAAATTTCTGGCTACATAGTAACTTGCAGATATCTCAAAAATAATTAAGAGAAATTTATCATACCTAGCTCACTTACTAATCTTGAGAATGTTGATTCATCAAGTGGCTTGGTAAAGATGTCTGCAAGTTGTTGTTCACTTGGAACAAAATGTAACTCCACAGTACCATTCATAACATGTTCTCTAATGAAATGGTACTTGATGTCAATGTGCTTGGTTCTTGAATGCTGCACTGGATTTTCAGTAATGGAAATGGCACTAGTGTTGTCACAGAAAATAGGAATTTTCTCAAATCTTAATCCATAATCTAGTAGTTGATTTTTCATCCATAAAATCTGTGCACAACAACTTCCAGCTGCAATATACTCAGCCTCAGCTGTGGAGGTGGAAACTGAGTTTTGTTTCTTGCTGAACCATGACACAAGCTTGTTTCCTAAGAATTGACAGGTGCCAGTTGTGCTTTTCCTGTCAATTTTACATCCTGCATAATCTGCATCTGAATAACCAATTAGTTCAAAGCCAGATTCTCTAGGATACCAAATGCCAAGGTTTGGTGTTCCTTTGAGATATCTGAAAATTCTTTTAATAGCAACTAAATGGGATTCCCTAGGATCATCCTGAAATCTAGCACATAGACATGTAGCAAACATAATATCAGGTCTACTAGCTGTTAAATATAAAAGTGAGCCTACCATGCCTCTGTAACTTGAAATGTCCACAGATTTTTCCTTAGTATTCAATTCAAGTTTGGTGGCAGTAGGCATGAGAGTCTTGGCAGGAGAGCATTCCATTAAGTTAAACTTCTTTAATAAATCATGAATATATTTTGTTTGACTAATTAAATGCCTTCATTAACTTGCTTCACTTGAAGACCAAGAAAGTAAGTTAATTCTCCCATCATGCTCATTTCATATTTACTTTGCATAAGCTTGGCAAACTTTTGACAAAGTTTCACATCTATAGACCCAAAGATTATGTCATCTACATAAATTTGAACAAGTATAGTAGAGCCATTCACAACCCTGTGAAAAAGAGTTTTATCTACAGTACCTCTAGTGAAGTGATTCTCAAGGAGGAACTGTGAAAGTGTGTCATACCAGGCTCTAGGTGCTTGTTTCAAACCATAGAGTGCTTTGAGGAGGAAGTATACATATTCTGGAAAGTCATCATCTTCAAAACCAGGAGGTTGACTTACATACACCTCCTCTTCCAATTCCTCATTCAGAAAAGCACTCTTCACATCCATTTGATAGACTTTGAAATTGGCATGGGCTGCATAGGCTAGGAAAATTCTTATTGCTTCTAGTCTTGCAACAGGAGCAAAGGTTTCATCAAAATCAATTCCTTCTTCCTGTGAATAGCCTTTTGCAACCAATCTAGCTTTGTTCCTTGTGACTATGCCATTTTCATCCATCTTGTTTCTGAACACCCATTTTGTGCCTATGACACTCTTGTCCTTAGGCTTGGGCACCGGCTTCCAAACATTGTTCCTCTCAAATTGGTTTAGCTCCTCTTGCATGGCTAAAACCCAATCTGGATCTAGAAGTGCATCCTCAACTTTCTTTGGCTCATCTTGAGACAGAAAGCTACTATATAGACATTCTTCTTGAGTTGCTCTTCTAGTTTGAACTTTTGAAGAAACATCACCTATAATAAGTTCAAAGGGATGATCTTTAGTCCATTTCCTTGAGGGAGGTAGATTTGGTCTTGACGAGGTAGCTTCATGATCATGATTGCCTTGATTGGATATTTGTCCTTGAGAAACTCCCCTTGAGTTTGTTGTCCCTAATTGATCACTTCTAGAAGCATTTCTATGACTGTCAACGGTATGACCATTTTGGCTGTCAACGAAACGCTCATTTTGACTGTCAACGAATCCACCATCATGACTGTCAACGAAATGACCATTTGGTCTGCTAGCATCTATTCTTTTCAATCTTAATGCAGCAATTTCATCTTCACTGCTGCTTTCATCTGTGCTAGATACAACAACTTTAGGCTGTTTCTCAGTAGCCTTAACATGATTCACTTGATCTCCTTCCTCATTCTCAAAAGAAAGACTTTCATGGAAACCTTCATCACAGAGACCTTGAATTTTGAGATCATCAAAAACAACATGTATAGATTCCATAACAATGTTGGTTCTGAGATTATAGACTCTGTAAGCTTTCCCTGCTGCATATCCCACAAATATTGCTTCATCTGCCTTTGCTTCAAATTTTCCCAAATGCTCAGCTTGATTTCTCAGAACAAAGCACTTGCATCCAAAGACATGAAGAAAATCCAATAGTGGCTTCTTTCTTTTGAGTAGCTGATAAGGGGTCATTCCTTTGGCCTGATTAATCAAAGAAATATTTTGAGTGAAGCAAGCTGTATTAACTGCCTCAGCCCAAAAATAAGTTGGTAACTTTGATTCATCTAGCATTGTCCTTGCAGCTTCAATAAGTGTTCTGTTTTTCCTTTCAACTAAACCATTTTGCTGTGGTGTCCTTGCTGCTGAAAACTCATGCAAAATACCATTTTCTTCACAGAACACCTTCATGCTTGAATTCTTGAATTCTGTCCCATTGTCACTCCTAATCCTTCTTACTTTCAAGTCAGGATGATTGTTTACCATCTTGATGTGATTGATAATGATTTCACTTGCCTCATCTTTGGAGTGCAAAAAGAAGGTCCATGTAAATCTAGAAAAATCATCAACAATCACAAGACAATATTTCTTCTTTGAAATAGACATGACATTTACAGGGCCAAACAAATCCATATGTAGCAACTCAAGCTGATGGACAATTGATGACTCTGTCTTGCTTTTGAATGATGCCTTCTTTTGTTTCCCTTTTTGACAGGCATCACACAAGCCATCCTTGGAAAACTCCACCTGTGGAATTCCTCTAGCAAGATCTTTCCTCACCAATTCATTCATAACTTTAAAATTAAAATGAGACAATTTCTTGTGCCATAGCCAACTTTCATCCTTGCTTGCCTTGCTGAAGAGACAAGTGATGGTGTCTGGACTTGTGCTACTAAAGTCAGCAATGTACACATTCCTTCTTCTGAATCCAGTCATTACCACATTGTTGTTTCCTCCTTTAGAAACAACACAGGCTTCTTTAAAAAAGGTAACTAAAAATCCTTTGTCACAAAGTTGGCTGATACTAAGCAAATTGTGCTTAAGACCATCCACCAATGCAACCTCATCTATGATGACATTCTCTTTTGAAATCAATCCATATCCCTTAGTGTAACCTTTGTTGTCATCTCCAAAAGCAATACAAGGGCCAACTCTTTCCTGAAACTCTGTGAGCAGGGTAGAATCACCAGTCATGTGTCTTGAACAACCACTATCCAAGTACCAAAGATTCCTTTTGTCTCTCTGCACACAATAAAACCAAATCAAGTTGATTTTGGTACCCAAGTTTCCTTGGGTCCTGTTTTGTTAGCCTTTGCTTTTCCTTTAATATCATTTTTCACCTTGGGCTCAGATTGATTTAAATCAATCTTTACTCTTGGTGTTGATTTCTGAGAGTTGCTCACATTTTCATTCACAGCATGCATAGTTGGTGGAACAAACATATTATTCACATTCCATGGCATTTGTGGCACATTAAACATATTCATGTATGGATTAGGCACAAACGACATGCTAGCATATGGATTCTGAAATTGTGCATATGGAGCAAACATGTTAGGCATAACAGGCATTGTAGGCATAGAACTGTTCATTGCAGGCTTGGGAATTTTCACATTAGCAGTCTTCTTAACAGATTTGCAGTTAGTAGATAAATGACTAACACTTCCACAATTAACACATGTCTTTCTAGGAGCATATTTATCAGGTGTGTAATTGTTGTGTTTGTTAATCCCTACTTTGCCATTCCTGTTGTTCTTTTTATTTCCCTTAGCCTCAACTTGAACTTTCTCTAACTTGTCTTTCAATTGCTTGTTAGACAAATGACCTACATTAGCTCTCTCAACAGGCTTCTCAACTTTCTTTGATTTACTAGACTCACCTTGAACAAAGTTCTTGGTGACAGGACCATACTTGTTATTAAGTCTAGTGAGTTCATCTTTTCTTTTCTCTGTCAACGAAACAGCCTGATCGGTTGATGGTTCATCTGTCAACGAAACATTGCATTCCGTTGACATATCAACCTTCAACAAATGATCACTGTTGTTTGTTGACTCTGTTTCTGATTCTAAGGTTTCACCAACATACCCTAGCTTCTCTTTGTTCTTTTTCCATGATTGTTCACATAAAGATTCCATACCTTGAACATTAATGATGTTGGTAGCAACATTCCTGGTATCTTTCCATTTAGCAATCACACTTTGTTCTATTTCAAGTTGTGTTTTAAGAATTTCTTCCCTTTCTAACACGTTCTCAAGTTCCTTCTTAGCATCCCTACTAACACACCTCATTTTCTCAAATTCAATGAGCTGTGCTTCTAACATTGCATTCCTATCACTTAAGAGCAAATTAGTCTCTTTTATTCTTGAATTCTCTTTGGTAAGTGATTTAAGAGTAACACGCAAATTATATAATACAGTAGACATTTCATTTACTGCACTATCGCATTCCTCTTTAGAAAGCTCAGAAAGATTAGTAATTGTTACCTGGTTGCTTGAGGAGCTTGCTTCCTGCTCATGATTGTCAGCCATAAGAGCCAAGTTGACATACTCAACATCATCATCAGAATCTTCACCATTACCAGCCCAATCATACTCCTGAGACATGAAAGCCTTTTCTTTTTGATTGAGAAGTTCAAAGTATTTCTTTTTATAATCAACAGGCTCAAATTTCTTGTTGCCCTTCTCAACCTTGGGCTTTCTGCAGTCTCCAGCAAAGTGACCAAGCATTCCACAATTGAAACATTTAGATTTACACTTTTCAATCCAGTTATTTTTGCTAGGTTGAAAGTCTCTCCTTGGTGGCCTTGCTTCTGAGTTTCTCTTGAACTTGAACTTAGAGAATTTTCTTGACAGAAAAGCAATGTGTTCATCAATCTCATCTAAGTCATCCAAGTTGGCTGGTTCTGGTTCTTCTTCTTCTGTCATCTTGCCTTTACCTTTGCTAACATCACTCCTACAACTAGCTCGACTAGTTGTGACCTTTGCAGCTTCTTCATTGTCATCTTCCAGTTGGTTCACAGATGCAATCAATGCAATAGATCCACCTTTCTTTTGTACCTTTTCAATTTCTTCATCTTGCTCCATTTCCAACTCATATGTCTTCAAGGTTCCATAAAGCCTTTCAAGAGTGTAGTCTTTGTACTCTTGAGTGTTTCTGAGAGAAACAGTCATAGGCTTCCACTCTTTTGGAAGAGCTCTAAGAAATTTAAGGTTTGAATCCTTGGTTTGATAGATCCTCCCATACAACTTTAATCCATTCAAAAGCTTTTGAAACCTACTAAACGTGTCATTTAGGGTTTCACCAGCTTTAAAATGAAAATGTTCATATTGTTGTATAAGGAGCTGCATTTTGTTTTCCCTAACTTGCTCAGTTCCTTCACAGAGAGTTCTAACAGTGTCCCATACTTCTTTAGAGGTTGTACAGTTGATGACATTGTCAAACATCTCTTGCTCCAAACCATTAAACAGAATGTTCATGGTTCTCTTATCTTTATGGATTTCTGCAAGATCTTCAATAGTCCATTCTGAGACAAGTTTTGGAATTTCTGCATCAGGAGCATCATCTGGCACTCCAACTCTAGATGCAAACTTCATGGGAACGTGTGGACCTTTCTCAATGCAATCTACATACCTCTCATCCATAGACATGAGATGTAAATGCATCTTTACTTTCCAGTGAAAGTAATTGTCCTTATCAAGAACTGGTATCTTTACTCCTGCATCCTTCTTCACCATGGTTACTATTTTGGTCTTGATCTTTAAACTTCTTGTATGTTAGAAGCTTGCTCTGATACCAATTGTTAATCCCAAATGACCTAACAGAATTAGGGGAGGGGGGGGGGGGGTTGAATACAATTCTTGATATTTCTTAAACTTAAAAACAACTTACAAATAAAAACTGAACTTAAAGTAAAAATCACAAGCACATAAATAATTTCAGTTGGATTGTTTGATGATCCAACTGAAGTGATTTTTATTGCGGAAATAATCTGTGATACAAAATGTACACAGCTGCTCAGTTACAAGAATGTAGAGAAGTATGCTCTCAAAGATAGCTAATACAATCTATTTGTTTTTCTTCTCACTTCTTATTTTAACTGCTACACTTGGTTATATATATTCCCAAGTTTACAAAGCTATTTTTGGCTACACTAAAGTACACTAAAGGTAACCGCCAGTAGCTTGCTTTTCATCCCTTTTGTCCAATGGTCCTTGGAGATCTTTGTCTTCTGTCTTCAGTCTTATAGTGATCCCACTCAATAACCAGATTGGAAATTGGAATGTTTCCTTATTCCCTATGTCCATTTTGATGGTTTCCAATGCAAAGTACACTTCTACATCTCTTTTTGATCTGTTGGAAAACTGTCACTATCACTTTGTCAACTATTCAGAAAAGTGATAATGATTCGTTGATAGCAGTAAGATGTGTTTCGTTGATAGCTTTATTCTTCGTTTCGTTGATGGTATAATCCTCGTTTCGTTGATAGAGTAATCTTCATTCCGTTGACAGATTAATCTTCATTTCGTTGACATGTCTTCACTTAGGCAAAATTACAAGGCACAATATATTTACACTTAACCAACCTATTTTGCCTATCTAGTACATAGTCAACATGACTTAGAAAACCTGACTAATACCTACAACAAATACCTATCAATCTAGTGAAGTATTGTACAATGCAATTGCTACATCACTCATTTTGTTGATGAGCTTCCTGTCAACGAAACACTGCAAAGCATGCCATTTCGTTGACAGTTACAAAAATGACTTAATACAAAATCTACTAAGTGTTTTATAATTATCATCAAGAACAACATATTCCTAACAATCTCCCCCAATTTATGACTGATAGAATAACAGCCATAAATCAAGAGCCTTGATGATAACAAAAACACTCAGTCAAATTACACATGATAAAAATAGAAATTGCATTGAGCTTCATTGAATTTAATTGAAATACAAAGTAGAAAATCTTACAAAACAAGTGCACAGAGTTGCTCCTCTAGTTTGAGCAGATTTTTCATCTTTGCCTCTGTGGTCTTGTTTTCTTCCCTTTTCTTGTATTGTTCTCCTCAATCTGAGCTTGAAGTCTTCTGTAGAAAATCTTCTCTTCTTCATCTTGATTCCCCAATTTGGATTGCATTAATATTAGAGTTTCATTGGATGCCTTCTCCAGTTGGTCTTCTATTCTGAAGAATCTTCTACAGTTGTCCTTATCTCTGAATTCCATCATCCAAAAAGGTTGGAGATGAATTATCTTTCCTGTTTGAGGGACCTTCAATACTCTGGGAAGTGCACCAGGCTTGTTCCAGCTAGCTTTTATTTGGCAAATTTTGGAGACAACCTCAGACTTGGTTGTTTTGGTAAAACCAAAATCTTTCTTCAAACATTTAAACACAGATAGCAGTGTCTGATAGTCTTCTCCCAGAATTCTGTGTAGAGGCCAAACATGTTCTCTCCCACCCTTGTAGACAAACACCAATCTCTCTGATAGTTTGTAAGAAGCTGCAATTCCTCTCACTTCAACCAGGTCATCAAGATTGATATGTAGGTCAGACTCCTCCCTGATATCAGCAATGTAGATGAAGTCTTCTGGGTTGGTAGGGGGTTTCTCAGCTTGTGGTCTCCTTACAAGAATTGGCTTAGCCTTGGTAGCCCATTGCTTAGATTTCTTCTTTGGATCCATTTCAAAGAGGAATTTTGGAAAGTTGGCCTCATCAAACTCAATTGGCTCTCCCTTTGGCTCAATTGGCTGATCATGGAAATTGACAGGATGTTTAGGGTCACAGGCTAACTTTACCTCAGAAACTGGATCAGGAATTGTTGGAGGTGCAATAGGTACAGAAGAGTCTGATGCAATACTCTGAGAATCAACATTCTCAAAGGCTATGTTTCTCCTAGCTCTCTCTTTGGGTTGCCTTGTGCTCTTCTTTGTACTCCTTTCCTCTTTAGCTTTTTCTTCTAGCTGTCTTTCTTTTGTCATCAAGAGATTGAGCAACTGCAAGTGCTTGCATTGCTGCTCTTTCTGACTCTTCAGCCTTAGCTTCAACAAAGTTTGGGTGACCAGCCCAAACACAGATTTCTTGTCCATTCCTGTAGACAATTGCCCCTTGCTTCCTTATCTCAGGATCATTGCTTTCCTTGCATTTTGTGATAAGTAGTCCAAGAAGCTTGAGCTCATCTGGATAAGGTGCAGGATAGAAAATCCTTGCTATATTTTTGCCCTTTGGTTTAGCAGGGGACTTGGGAGATAAGCTTCTTCGGAGTGTAGCTTGTTCCACATCCCTAATGCATGAAGTTTGACATTTTTCCTTCCTTGGACCTTGAGTGACTCCATGTAGAAGGGGCTCTACCTCATAGAAAGAATTGGTCTGTGGCTCCCATTCCGTTGACACTAAAACCATGGCATTCGTTGATGGTGCTGTAGAAGTAGCTTGATTCGTTGATGGATTTGAATTCCTTGCAGATTCAGCTAACTTCTTGATTCTTGCATCTATGCTGGACCAGTGGTCTTTAATTTGTTCTTGAAGTTGTAGCTTCATAGATGCTTGCTGAATCAGGTCAATGCCATCCAGTTTGGCCTTTCCTGACTCCCCCATTGCTAGTGGCTCCTGTGGTAGGGAAATGGCTGGGACCATAACCTTTGTGATTTGAATGTCTAGCTCCTTAGATTTCTCCCCCTTTTTGTTATCATCAAAAGAGATGACTGGGAGTCCTTGAGCTGCCACTAGCTGGGCCAATAGTTGTGTTTGCTTCTCCTGTTCCTTTTGCATCTGAGATAAAGTAGCTTCCAACTTGTCCACTCTAGAAGAGAGAGTCTTCAAGGAGGTAACCACCTCAGGTTCCTTAGAGAAAAACCTGTTCATCTTGGACACAGTGAGAAGAGGAAGCTTTTTATCTTGCCTCCTGTCAGTAGCATCCTTAAGATTGCTAATTGAGTCCTTGATTTCTCTAGCTTCAATTCTTGTCTGCATCATCTGTAGCCTTTGGATTTCCAGTGAATCCATAATAGCCTCGTAGAATTTCTTGTCATTGGCATTTGCAGACTCATGAGCTAGATAGGCCTCATTGTACTACCTTGTGATTGCAGTATCCAGGGAGATTCTTCCTTGCAAATCTTGAGAAAGCCAGTTTGGTGTAGGGGGCACCACAGAAGTCCCAGTCTGTGAAGTGATGGCCACCTGTAGATTATCACCAAAGCTGTCCTCATCCTTTGCTCTTTGCATTGATGCAGTTGTATGAATGAGATTTAGTGACCTCTCTGCCTCCACATTGCCCTGCTGAGCCATTATTTGATAGGCTGGCACAGGATGAGTAAAGGTCTCAGGATCCAGGGAAATACTATCCAGAGTTTGTTGATAATGTTCTTGGAAAGTAAGTTCCCTTTCTCCCTCATTAACCTCCATTAACTCACTTGCAATGGCTGCTTCCTCCCTTGCTGCTGCTGTAGTCCCTTCTCTCTCTCCTCTATTTTCTTGCATCGTGGGCTCCCCATGGCTCACACCTCTCACACCCTCACCTTCACCTACTAAGGTGGAACCCTCAGCCTCTCCTTTTGCCTGACTGGAAGAAATAGTCAGCCTCTCACTCTCAACCTCTCCTTTTGCCTGGCTGCAAGCCAGCCTCTCAGTCTCACTCCCTCTCAATCCTAGAAGTGTCTCAACTACCACTAGATCATCTGCACTAGTTGTGGAAACAACTTGATTTTCAATTAGAGGTGCAGAATGAACTATCAACGGTATGGTAGTTTGAACTGTTAACGGTATGGATACCGTTGATGGAGAAACACTTGTCAACGAAAGAGGCTGTTTCGTTGATGAAATCAATAAACCACTTTGAGAAAGTGAAATTACAGTAGAATCTGTGGTGATTGATTTTAGAGATTGGTCCAAAGATCCTCTTGTAACTTCAGAAAAGGATGATTGGTGGCCCAACAAATCACTTAACAAGTGATGGTCACCAATGTCAGAGTGGGGCTTCTCCAAGAAAAGAGTTGGAGAATCAGGGATAGATGAATGGATCATATCCACATCTAATGATTGAGTTGGTGAATTTTGAGGAGTTGGTTCAAGATTTATATTTAAAGAATGGGGCTGTAACCCCAGAGTTATGATAGGGGTTACATCAAACTGAATTTGAGAAACTGGAAGTGTTGCTTCCAGAGTGTGTGCACCCTGTGTTCCCTTGGATTTTTGCTTCACTCTCCTTTGGTATTGGGAAAATGTAGACTGTGGGCTTGAAGTGTCCCTTACCCTTTTGGAGTGTGCTCTTGGAGGAGATCTTGTTTCAATAATCACATCCTTTTGGGATGATGCAACTAGACTTGTGCTTAAATCCATATTACTCATTGTGCCTTGTTGGGAAGACACAATGGGGCTTGGCTGGATCTCACTCAACTCTCCTTCCTTATCCTTAGGGTTTCTTTTATGTTCACCCCTTCCCTCACCTCTCACAACACCTGCACCACTCCCCTTAGGTTGTTTAGTGGATTTTACAACAGGTGCCTTTTAGGAAGCACCTGAGGTTGGCTTGGAGGATTTCTTTGATTTTGGTTTTGTTGCTGGGGCAGGAGCCTGTTGGGTCACAACTACAAACTCCACAGCAACAGGGTTGGGTGTAACAGTAGAAGTAATAGCTATACTAGCAGGGATAGCAGTAGTTACCTCAATTATTGGCAGATACACCACTGGAACATCACCATTGTGGTTCAGCCTCAGTATGTCTGTTAATACTCTCTTCTCTTGCACAAAGCAATCAAACCTAGAAACAGGGTTAGAGATAACCAATGGTGTTGGACTAACATGGTTAGCCAACATCATCAGAAATCTAGCATAATAGATATTTTTCTTCCTATTTGCCTTATCACCCAACTTAGCACCAATTTCATACATAAGTTGGGTGCTAAAGTTGTAATATCTATCAGTTAGGAGCATGGTAAATAGAATCATCATGGAATTAGTTACTGCATCAAAATTACTAATTTTTCCAGAAAAGACCTTGATGAATGCATCAGCTAAATAACTGTATTCCCTTACCAAACCTCTCCTAATTATTTTACCCAAATTATCAGTAGGCAAAGAGTAATTTATGGAATTTAGCATGTTAATCATTTCAGTATATGTGGCCAAAGCAGAGCAATTATTTTCAGGAAGGTGGAAGCATGCTTGCAACACATCAGAATTGACTATGTACTCATTACCTTGAATGGTGAATTGCAAAGTGCAATTTGTCCCACTGTACTCACATGAGGTCCAAATCTCGTCGATTATCTCATTGTAGAGTGGTGTAGAGTGAAACATTGCGTAGCTCAACTTGCAATTCTTCATGAAGTCCATCATCTTAAAAAAGATGATGTTCGGGCTTTCCTTGACAACAAAGGGGATGGAGTTGTTTTTCTCATAGATAAACCCTCCAGCAGACATGAGCTTGACTATGGGTGCCATTGTTGAGTGAGAAAAAGCTTTGAACTGAATCGCTTGTTAGAGAGAAGAAGAGAGAAAAGCCTTTGGAATTTTTGAGAGCAGGTAAAAAGAAATTAAAGAAAATAGAATTTCTTAAATACTCCCCCAAAAATTCTCAGAAAAAAAAAGTCCAATAATAAATGTAAATTACTGGATTGGATTAAAAATATAACCGTTACTTTTAAAGAATTACCATGATTTATACTTACAGGGGTGTATGCATAGATCGTGGTAAAAGACGTGTCAAATTTCAACGGTTCAGATTAACTGCGCTAAATCAACGAATCAGGATTGGGCGGTTAAAGTCCCGTCTATTTCGTTGATAAAGCTGCGTTTCGTTGATATAAAAGAGCTATCAACGAAACACCCAGAAAAATGCTAAGACTGTCAACGAAATGGTGCGTTTCGTTGGCAAAGTAATTTTGACTTAGACAAAATTTCACTTTTTCCTGAGAAAATTAATTCACAGAAAAACATAGCAAATTTCTGGCTACATAGTAACTTGCAGATATCTCAAAAATAATTAAGAGAAAGTTAGCATACCTAGCTCACTTACTAATCTTGAGAATGTTGATTCATCAAGTGGCTTGGTAAAGATGTCTGCAAGTTGTTGTTCACTTGGAACAAAATGTAACTCCACAGTACCATTCATAACATGTTCTCTAATGAAATGGTACTTGATGTCAATGTGCTTGGTCCTTGAATGCTGCACTGGATTTTCAGTAATGGCAATGGCACTAGTGTTGTCACAGAAAATAGGAATTTTCTCAACTCTTAATCCATAATCAAGTAGTTGATTTTTCATCCATAAAATCTGTGCACAACAACTTCCAGCTGCAATATACTCAGCCTCATCTGTGGAGGTGGAAACTGAGTTTTGTTTCTTGCTGAACCATGACACAAGCTTGTTTCCTAAGAATTGACAGGTGCCAGTTGTGCTTTTCCTGTCAATTTTACATCCTGCATAATCTGCATATGAATAACCAATTAGTTCAAAGCCAGATTCTCTAGGATATCAAATGCCAAGGTTTGGTGTTCCTTTGAGATATCTGAAAATTCTTTTAATAGCAACTAAATGGGATTCCCTAGGATCATCCTGAAATCTAGCACATAGACATGTAGCAAACATAATATCAGGTCTACTAGCTGTTAAATATAAAAGTGAGCCTACCATGCCTCTGTAACTTGAAATGTCCACAGATTTTTCCTTAGTATTCAATTCAAGTTTGGTGGCAGTAGGCATGGGAGTCTTGGCAGGAGAGCATTCCATTAAGTTAAACTTCTTTAATAAATCATGAATATATTTTGTTTGACTAATGAAAATGCCTTCATTAACTTGCTTCACTTGAAGACCAAGAAAGTAAGTTAATTCTCCCATCATGCTCATTTCATATTTACTTTGCATAAGCTTGGCAAACTTTTGACAAAGTTTCACATCTGTAGACCCAAAGATTATGTCATCTACATAAATTTGAACAAGTATAGTAGAGCCATTCACAACCCTGTGAAAAAGAGTTTTATCTACAGTACCTCTAGTGAAGTGATTCTCAAGGAGGAACTGTGAAAGTGTGTCATACCAGGCTCTAGGTGCTTGTTTCAAACCATAGAGTGCTTTGAGGAGGAAGTATACATATTCTGGAAAGTCATCATCTTTAAAACCAGGAGGTTGACTTACATACACCTCCTCTTCCAATTCCCCATTCAGAAAAGCACTCTTCACATCCATTTGATAGACTTTGAAATTGGCATGGGCTGCATAGGCTAGGAAAATTCTTATTGCTTCTAGTCTTGCAACAGGAGCAAAGGTTTCATCAAAATCAATTCCTTCTTCCTGTGAATAGCCTTTTGCAACCAATCTAGCTTTGTTCCTTGTGACTATGCCATTTTCATCCATCTTGTTTCTGAAC
The DNA here is from genome assembly GCA_030848705.1 of Heracleum sosnowskyi. Classification (NCBI taxonomy): domain Eukaryota; kingdom Viridiplantae; phylum Streptophyta; class Magnoliopsida; order Apiales; family Apiaceae; genus Heracleum; species Heracleum sosnowskyi. Next base: position 89,130,412 of record CM061236.1, read on the forward strand.
ACCCATTTTGTGCCTATGACACTCCTGTCCTTAGGCTTGGGCACCAGCTTCCAAACATTGTTCCTCTCAAATTGGTTTAGCTCCTCTTGCATGGCTAAAACCCAATCTGGATCTAGAAGTGCATCCTCAACTTTCTTTGGCTCATCTTGAGACAGAAAGCTACTATATAGACATTCTTCTTGAGTTGCTCTTCTAGTTTGAACTTTTGAAGAAACATCACCTATAATAAGTTCAAAGGGATGATCTTTAGTCCATTTCCTTGAGGGAGGTAGATTTGGTCTTGACGAGGTAGCTTCATGATCATGATTGCCTTGATTGGATATTTGTCCTTGAGAAACTCCCCCTGAGTTTGTTGTCCCTAATTGATCACTTCTAGAAGCATTTCTATGACTGTCAACGGTATGACCATTTTGGCTGTCAACGAAACGCTCATTTTGACTGTCAACGAATCCACCATCATGACTGTCAACGAAATGACCATTTGGTCTGCTAGCAGCTATTCTTTTCAATCTTAATGCAGCAATTTCATCTTCACTGCTGCTTTCATCTGTGCTAGATACAACAACTTTAGGCTGTTTCTCAGTAGCCTTAACATGATTCACTTGATCTCCTTCCTCATTCTCAAAAGAAAGACTTTCATGGAAACCTTCATCACAGAGACCTTGAATTTTGAGATCATCAAAAACAACATGTATAGATTCCATAACAATGTTGGTTCTGAGATTATAGACTCTGTAAGCTTTCCCTGCTGCATATCCCACAAATATTGCTTCATCTGCCTTTGCTTCAAATTTTCCCAAATGCTCAGCTTGATTTCTCAGAACAAAGCACTTGCATCCAAAGACATGAAGAAAATCCAATAGTGGCTTCTTTCTTTTGAGTAGCTGATAAGGGGTCATTCCTTTGGCCTGATTAATCAAAGAAATATTTTGAGTGAAGCAAGCTGTATTAACTGCCTCAGCCCAAAAATAAGTTGGTAACTTTGATTCATCTAGCATTGTCCTTGCAGATTCAATAAGTGTTCTGTTTTTCCTTTCAACTAAACCATTTTGCTGTGGTGTCCTTGCTGCTGAAAACTCATGCAAAATACCATTTTCTTCACAGAACACCTTCATGCTTGAATTCTTGAATTCTGTCCCATTGTCACTCCTAATCCTTCTTACTTTCAAGTCAGGATGATTGTTTACCATCTTGATGTGATTGATAATGATTTCACTTGTCTCATCTTTGGAGTGCAAAAAGAAGGTCCATGTAAATCTAGAAAAATCATCAACAATCACAAGACAATATTTCTTCTTTGAAATAGACATGACATTTACAGGGCCAAACAAATCCATATGTAGCAACTCAAGCTGATGGACAATTGATGACTCTGTCTTGCTTTTGAATGATGCCTTCTTTTGTTTCCCTTTTTGACAGGCATCACACAAGCCATCCTTGGAAAACTCCACCTGTGGAATTCCTCTAGCAAGATCTTTCCTCACCAATTCATTCATAACTTTAAAATTCAAATGAGACAATTTCTTGTGCCATAGCCAACTTTCATCCTTGCTTGCCTTGCTGAAGAGACAAGTGATGGTGTCTGGACTTGTGCTACTAAAGTCAGCAATGTACACATTCCTTCTTCTGAATCCAGTCATTACCACATTGTTGTTTCCTCCTTTAGAAACAACACAGGCTTCTTTAAAAAAGGTAACTAAAAATCCTTTGTCACAAAGTTGGCTGATACTAAGCAAATTGTGCTTAAGACCATCCACCAATGCAACCTCATCTATGATGACATTCTCTTTTGAAATCAAGCCATATCCCTTAGTGTAACCTTTGCTGTCATCTCCAAAAGCAATACAAGGGCCAACTCTTTCCTGAAACTCTGTGAGCAGGGTAGAATCACCAGTCATGTGTCTTGAACAACCACTATCCAAGTACCAAAGATTCCTTTTGTCTCTCTGCACACAATAAAACCAAATCAAGTTGATTTTGGTACCCAAGTTTCCTTGGGTCCTGTTTTGTTAGCCTTTGCTTTTCCTTTAATATCATTTTTCACCTTGGGCTCAGATTGATTTAAATCAATCTTTACTCTTGGTGTTGATTTCTGAGAGTTGCTCACATTTTCATTAACAGCATGCATAGTTGGTGGAACAAACATATTATTCACATTCCATGGCATTTGTGGCACATTAAACATATTCATGTATGGATTAGGCACAAACGACATGCTAGCATATGGATTCTGAAATTGTGCATATGGAGCAAACATGTTAGGCATAACAGGCATTGTAGGCATAGAACTGTTCATTGCAGGCTTGGGAATTTTCACATTAGCAGTCTTCTTAACAGATTTGCAGTTAGTAGATAAATGACTAACACTTCCACAATTAACACATGTCTTTCTAGGAGCATATTTATCAGGTGTGTAATTGTTGTGTTTGTTAATCCCTACTTTGCCATTCCTGTTGTTCTTTTTATTTCCCTTAGCCTCAACTTGAACTTTCTCTAACTTGTCTTTCAATTGCTTGTTAGACAAATGACCTACATTAGCTCTCTCAACAGGCTTCTCAACTTTCTTTGATTTACTAGACTCACCTTGAACAAAGTTCTTGGTGACAGGACCATACTTGTTATTAAGTCTAGTGAGTTCATCTTTTCTTTTCTCTGTCAACGAAACAGCCTGATCGGTTGATGGTTCATCTGTCAACGAAACATTGCATTCCGTTGACATATCAACCTTCAACAAATGATCACTGTTGTTTGTTGACTCTGTTTCTGATTCTAAGGTTTCACCAACATACCCTAGCTTCTCTTTGTTCTTTTTCCATGATTGTTCACATAAAGATTCCATACCTTGAACATTAATGATGTTGGTAGCAACATTCCTGGTATCTTTCCATTTAGCAATCACACTTTGTTCTATTTCAAGTTGTGTTTTAAGAATTTCTTCCCTTTCTAACACGTTCTCAAGTTCCTTCTTAGCATCCCTACTAACACATCTCATTTTCTCAAATTCAATGAGCTGTGCTTCTAACATTGCATTCCTATCACTTAAGAGCAAATTAGTCTCTTTTATTCTTGAATTCTCTTTGGTAAGTGATTTAAGAGTAACACGCAAATTATATAATACAGTAGACATTTCATTTACTGCACTATCGCATTCCTCTTTAGAAAGCTCAGAAAGATTAGTAATTGTTACCTGGTTGCTTGAGGAGCTTGCTTCCTGCTCATGATTGTCAGCCATAAGAGCCAAGTTGACATACTCAACATCATCATCAGAATCTTCACCATTACCAGCCCAATCATACTCCTGAGACATGAAAGCCTTTTATTTTTTCTTGAGAAGTTCAAAGTATTTTTTTTTATAATCAACAGGCTCAAATTTCCTGTTGCCCTTCTCAACCTTGGGCTTTCTGCAGTCTCCAGCAAAGTGACCAAGCATTCCACAATTGAAACATTTAGATTTAGACTTTTCAATCCAGTTATTTTTGCTAGGTTGAAAGTCTCTCCTTGGTGGCCTTGCTTCTGAGTTTCTCTTGAACTTGAACTTAGAGAATTTTCTTGACAGAAAAGCAATGTGTTCATCAATCTCATCTAAGTCATCCAAGTTGGCTGGTTCTGGTTCTTCTTCTTCTGTCATCTTGCCTTTACCTTTGCTAACATCACTCCTACAACTAGCTCGACTAGTTGTGACCTTTGCAGCTTCTTCATTGTCATCTTCCAGTTGGTTCACAGATGCAATCAATGCAATAGATCCACCTTTCTTTTGTACCTTTTCAATTTCTTCATCTTGCTCCATTTCGACCTCATATGTCTTCAAGGTTCCATAAAGCCTTTCAAGAGTGTAGTCTTTGTACTCTTGAGTGTTTCTGAGAGAAACAGTCATAGACTTCCATTCTTTTGGAAGAGCTCTAAGAAATTTAAGGTTTGAATCCTTGGTTTGATAGATCCTCCCATACAACTTTAATCCATTCAAAAGCTTTTGAAACCTACTAAACGTGTCATTTAGGGTTTCACCAGCTTTAAAATGAAAATGTTCATATTGTTGTATAAGGAGCTGCATTTTGTTTTCCCTAACTTGCTCAGTTCCTTCACATAGAGTTCTAACAGTGTCCCATACTTCTTTAGAGGTTGTACAGTTGATGACATTGTCAAACATCTCTTGCTCCAAACCATTAAACAGAATGTTCATGGTTCTCTTATCTTTATGGATTTCTGCAAGATCTTCAATAGTCCATTCTGAGACAAGTTTTGGAATTTCTGCATCAGGAGCATCATCTGGCACTCCAACTCTAGATGCAAACTTCATGGGAACGTGTGGACCTTTCTCAATGCAATCTACATACCTCTCATCCATAGACATGAGATGTAAATGCATCTTTACTTTCCAGTGAAAGTAATTGTCCTTATCAAGAACTGGTATCTTTACTCCTGCATCCTTCTTCACCATGGTTACTATTTTGGTCTTGATCTTTAAACTTCTTGTATGTTAGAAGCTTGCTCTGATACCAATTGTTAATCCCAAATGACCTAACAGAATTGTAGAAGGGGGGGGGGGGTTGAATACAATTCTTGATATTTCTTAAACTTAAAAACAACTTACAAATAAAAACTGAACTTAAAGTAAAAATCACAAGCACATAAATAATTTCAGTTGGATTGTTTGATGATCCAACTGAAGTGATTTTTATTGCGGAAATAATCTGTGATACAAAATGTACACAGCTGCTCAGTTACAAGAATGTAGAGAAGTATGCTCTCAAAGATAGCTAATACAATCTATTTGTTTTTCTTCTCACTTCTTATTTTAACTGCTACACTTGGTTATATATATTCCCAAGTTTACAAAGCTATTTTTGGCTACACTAAATTACACTAAAGGTAACTGCCAGTAGCTTGCTTTTCATCCCTTTTGTCCAATGGTCCTTGGAGATCTTTGTCTTCTGTCTTCAGTCTTATAGTGATCCCACTCAATAACCAGATTGGAAATTGGAATGTTTCCTTATTCCCTATGTCCATTTTGATGGTTTCCAATGCAAAGTACACTTCTACATCTCCTTTTGATCTGTCTAGAAACTGTCACTATCACTTTGTCAACTATTCAGAAAAGTGATAATGATTCGTTGATAGCAGTAAGATGTGTTACTGAGAATCATGCTTCATACTATTTTCTTCATCGGTTTTTATGTTTCAGACAATACCACAATCAGAGTTTAACATCAGAGTTTAACCAACAGAGTATGCTTTCAGAGTTTAACAGCTTGATTTGCATGACAGTTAACATATGCATAGAAACATGAGCAAATTATCACAGAAAAGTAAATTTTGAGTCTAACCAGTATCTCTAGTCGAAACCAGAGATCATTCCTAGTTCATTTACCAGTCTTGTAAATGTAGCTTCACTCAAAGGCTTAGTGAAGATATCTGCAAGCTGTTGTTCTGTAGACACAAAATGAAGCTCAATATCTCCTTCCTCCACATGTTCCCTGATAAAGTGATACCTTATGCTGATGTGCTTGGTCATGGAATGTTGTACTGGGTTACCTGTCATAGCAATAGCACTTTGATTATCACAGAAAATAGGTATTTTAGAGTACCTTAACCCATAATCCAGCAATTGATTCTTCATCCACAGAATCTGTGCACAACAGCTACCAGCAGCAATATACTCTGCTTCTGTTGTGGATGTAGAAATTGATTTCTGTTTCTTGTTGTACCAAGAAACTAGTCCGTCACCTAGAAATTGACAGCTTCCACTAGTGCTCTTTCTGTCAATCTTACAGCCTGCAAAATCTGCATCAGAGTAACCAATTAACTTAAACTCTAATTCTCTAGGATACCACAAACCCAATGTTATGGTTCCTTTGAGATATTTGAAAATCCTCTTCACAGCTGTTAGATGAGGCTCTCTGGGATCTGCTTGAAATCTTGCACAAAGACAAGTTGCATACATAATGTCTGGTCTACTTGCAGTAAGATAAAGAAGAGACCCTATCATGCCTCTGTAGTTTGTCATATCTACTGAAGCTCCTGTGTCTTTGTCTAGCTTTGTTGCAGTTGCCATAGGAGTTGTTGCAGATGAACTATCAAGCATACCAAATTTCTTGAGAAGATTTCTGGTATATTTTGCTTGATTGATAAATATCCCATCATCTGTTTGCTTTACCTGCAAGCCTAGAAAATAACTAAGCTCTCCCATCATGCTCATTTGGTACCTGGACTGCATAAGCTTGACAAATTTCTTACAGAGTTTATCATTAGTAGACCCAAAAATTATGTCATCCACATAGATTTGAACTAAAAGCAAATCATTACCAGTATTGAAATAGAACAAGGTTTTATCAATTGTACCTCTAGTGAACCCACTTCCTAAAAGAAATTGAGCCAGAGTTTCATACCATGTTCTAGGTGCCCGCTTTAGTCCATAAAGTGCTTTGTCAAGCCTGTAGACATAATCTGGATACTTGGGGTCCACAAACCCTGGTGGTTGTTCAACAAACACTTCTTCTTCAAGTTTCCCATTGAGAAAAGCACTTTTCACATCCATCTGAAAGACTTTAAACTTCTTGTGAGCAGCATATGCTAGAAAAATTCTTATGGCTTCCAACCTTGCAACTGGAGCAAAGGTTTCATCATAGTCAATTCCTTCCTGCTGTGAATATCCTTTTGCCACAAGTCTAGCTTTGTTCCTTGTAATTACTCCCTCACTGTCAGTCTTGTTTCTGAAAACCCACTTTGTACCAACTACAGATCTTTTCTTGGGTCTTGGTACAAGTGTCCATACTTCATTTCTTTCAAACTCATTCAATTCCTCCTGCATTGCTGTTATCCAGTTAGCATCTTGAATCTGATTCATCTGAAAACTTCATCCACTTTCTTAGGCTCTGTTTGAGATATGAATGCATGAAACAGACATTCATTTGCTGTAGCACTTCTTGTTTTCACACTTGCATCTGGATTTCCAATTATCAGATCAGGTGTATGAGCCTGAGTCCACTTTCTTGCTGTAGGTAAGTGGCTTCTTTCATCATTATTGGATTCTCCCCCTTGATCCACGCTTTCCTGATTTTCTTGTTGACCATCTGCATTCTCTCAGGCTCCCCCTGAATTGGACTGTTCAGTGTTTGAACTTTCAGAGTTTGTGTTAGATTCTTCAGCTGACTCACTTTCAGAATGTGAGTCATCATTTTGAGATGTTGCTGAAGTATCTTCATGCTCCCCCTCAACTGGTTCTCTATTCTGTTCTGTCTGAGAAACTTCGTCAGTGTTTACCAGTAGAGGATCAGAGTATGCTTCAACAGAGTTTGTTGGATTTGCTTCGTCAGAGTTTACATCATCAGAGTTTAGATCTTCATTTTCAAAGCATAGTTGATCATGATTTTCTTCATCTTCAATTCCAGTTATTTTCTTGTCATCAAATGACACATGTATAGATTCCATGATCACTTTAGTTCTCAGACTATAAACTCTGAATGTTTTAGTTGACAGTGGATATCCAACAAAAATTCATTCATCAGCTTTTAAATCAAACTTGGTCAACTGTTTAGGATGAGTTTTCAACACAAAGCATTTGCACCCAAAACTATAAAAATATTTCAGGTTTGGTTTCTTTTTCTTCACCATCTCATATGGTGTTTTCCCATGCCTGTTGATCAGTGTAGCATTTTGAGTAAAACAAGCAGTTTGAACAGCTTCTGCCCAGAAATAAGTTGGCAATTTTGCTTCATCAAGCATTGTTCTGGCAGCTTCGATTAAAGTTCTGTTCTTTCTTTCCACTACACCATTTTGTTGTGGAGTACCTGGTGCAGAAAATTCTTGTTTAACTCCTCTTTCTTTTCAAAATTCTTCCACTGTTGCATTTCTGAAGATGATAAGGATCCACAACTGAAGATTCAGACTTACTCTTGAAAGATGACTTCCTTTGCTTGGCCTTTTGACAAGAATCACACAGACCATCTAAGCTGAGTATAGATTTTGGAAGTCCCCTTACAAGATCTTTTCGAATTAATTCATTTATGTTGTTCAAATTCAGATGAGAGAGCTTCTTATGCCATTTCCAACTCTCTTCATTTGACATCTTTGCAGACAGACACACAGCTTTTCCTTCAGAGTTTGTTACCATACTTGCTTCATAGATATTATTCCGTCTGTGTCCAACTAGAACAACTTTCCCTGTAGACTTGCTAACAACCTCACATTATTCAGGTTGAAAATCAACATGATAACCTCTGTCACAGATTTGACTCACAGATAGCAAGTCATGCTTGAGTCCTGGGACAAGAGCTACATTTGTGATGATGACACTTCCAAGATTGATACTGCCATATCCCATAGTACGTCCTATGTTGCCATCTCCATAGGAAACTTTTGGGCCAGCTTTCTCCTCATAGTCTGATAGCAGGACTTTATTTCCAGTCATGTGCCCTGAACATCCACTGTCCAAGACTAGGGTTCTTTCCCTTATGCCCTGCAATCACAAACAATTACAGAGAGTTAGATTTAAGGATCCAGACTTGCTTGGATCCTTTGGCTTTCTTAACATTGTTAGCTTTTGCAGCGGAATTCTTATAAACAGAGTTTAAGCTAACAGTATCAGAGTTTACACTTGCAGAATCAACTTTAACCCATTTCAAATTTGGCTTCAACTCATAATAGTTGTGATAAATGGCATGATAATTCTTGCAAGTATAAATAGAATTACAAGTACTCCCACAGTGAGTGCATAAAGTCTGTGGTCTAACCCTAACATAATCATTCTTAACTCCAGACTTGGAGGGTAAAGAATTAATGTCTTTGTTTTTCCTGCAGAAACTTGCAAGATGGTTAGTACTACCACAATTATGACATGTTTTTCTAGGAGCATCAGTGATAGGCAAATGATTATTGCTTTTATTAATGCCTATTTTTCCATTTCTATTCTTCCTGGACACTTTCTGTTTTTCAACAGACTTTACCTCTTTGAGTTTATACTTGAATTGTTTCTCTGTCATTAAAACAACATTAACATGTTTAACACAAGTTTTTACTGGTTCTTCCTTAACAGTTTCTTTTTCAAGTACAGAGTTTGGCTTACTGGATTCAGGAACAAATTTCATAGGTGGAAGATGTGTTCTAACTTTAACTTTATCTTTAAACCTAAGTTCATCTTTCTCACAGTAACCTAACCCTACTGAATCTGTTTGAAATACCTGATGTGTGTCCTTACCAGAGTTTGTCCATGTTTTAATTACCTTTCTCTCTTTTTCCAAATCAGATTCTAGTTGCCTAAATTTCTTAAGCAACTCATGTTCAACATAAACAGCATCATCTCTTTCCTTTTGAACTTGTTGCATGTTAACAAGTTCTTCTTCAAGAAATTTATTTCTCTCTTTAAGCTTTAGATTCTCAGATTTAATTCTCTCATTTTCTAAAGTCTGATCCCTATAACTAACATGTATAGATTTTGGAAGTCCCCTTACAAGATCTTTTCGAATTAATTCATTTATGTTGTTCAAATTCAGATGAGAGAGCTTTTTATGCCATTTCCAACTCTCTTCATTTGACATCTTTGCAGACAGACACACAGCTTTTCCTTCAGAGTTTGTTACCATACTTGCTTCATAGATATTATTCCGTCTGTGTCCAACTAGAACAACTTTCCCTGTAGACTTGCTAACAACCTCACATTATTCAGGTTGAAAATCAACATGATAACCTCTGTCACAGATTTGACTCACAGATAGCAAGTCATGCTTGAGTCCTGGGACAAGAGCTACATTTGTGATGATGACACTTCCAAGATTGATATTGCCATATCCCATAGTACGTCCTATGTTGCCATCTCCATAGGAAACTTTTGGGCCAGCTTTCTCCTCATAGTCTGATAGCAGGACTTTATTTCCAGTCATGTGCCCTGAACATCCACTGTCCAAGACTAGGGTTCTTTCCCTTATGCCCTGCAATCACAAACAATTACAGAGAGTTAGATTTAAGGATCCAGACTTGCTTGGATCCTTTGGCTTTCTTAACATTGTTAGCTTTTGCAGCGGAATTCTTATAAACAGAGTTTAAGCTAACAGTATCAGAGTTTACACTTGCAGAATCAACTTTAACCCATTTCAAATTTGGCTTCAACTCATAATAGTTGTGATAAATGGCATGATAATTCTTGCAAGTATAAATAGAATTACAAGTACTCCCACAGTGAGTGCATAAAGTCCGTGGTCTAACCCTAACATAATCATTCTTAACTCCAGACTTGGAGGGTAAAGAATTAATGTCTTTGTTTTTCCTGCAGAAACTTGCAAGATGGTTAGTACTACCACAATTATGACATGTTTTTCTAGGAGCATCAGTGATAGGCAAATGATTATTGCTTTTATTAATGCCTATTTTTCCATTTCTATTCTTCCTGGACACTTTCTGTTTTTCAACAGACTTTACCTCTTTGAGTTTATACTTGAATTGTTTCTCTGTCATTAAAACAACATTAACATGTTTAACACAAGTTTTTACTGGTTCTTCCTTAACAGTTTCTTTTTCAAGTACAGAGTTTGGCTTACTGGATTCAGGAACAAATTTCATAGGTGAAAGATGTGTTCTAACTTTAACTTTATCTTTAAACCTAAGTTCATCTTTCTCACAGTAACCTAACCCTACTGAATCTGTTTGAAATACCTGATGTGTGTCATTACCAGAGTTTGTCCATGTTTTAATTACCTTTCTCTCTTTTTCCAAATCAGATTCTAGTTGCCTAAATTTCTTAAGCAACTCATGTTCAACATAAACAGCATCATCTCTTTCCTTTTGAACTTGTTGCATGTTAACAAGTTCTTCTTCAAGAAATTTATTTCTCTCTTTAAGCTTTAGATTCTCAGATTTAATTCTCTCATTTTCTAAAGTCTGATCCCTATAACTAACATGTATGCTTTTAAGATAAATTCTCAGTTCAGATATATTATCAGTATCATAAGCATAAGTTGTTAGGGGTACCTTATTTTCAGATGAATCAGATTCATCTTTGACAGTTGCCATGAGAGCATAGTTGACATCCTCATCTGAATCTGAAGTGTCTGCCCAGCCTTTTCCTTTAGTGATGAGTGCTTTTTCAGATTTTCCTTTCTTGCACTCTTGAGCATAGTGACCCATCTCTTTACACTTATAGCACTGGATCTCAGACTTGTCTTTCTTCCCAGATTTGATATCCCTTCTTTCAGACTTTCTGAAACTCTTCCTTTCAGAGTTTGAATCTCTCCTTGAGAATTTCTTTCCTTTCTTGAAGTTCGTGAAACCCATCTTCTTGAAAGTCTTCACCATCAAAGCATCCATTTGCATCATTTGTTCTTCATCATCCTTGGTTTCAGATGATTCAACAGAGTTTGAGTCATCATCAGAGTTTGATGACTCACTTTCAGAGTTTATGACCAAAGCATTTCCCTTAGCTTTCTTCTTTGATGTCTCTTTCTTAAGAAGTTTTTCTTCAACTTTGAGAGCAACAGATTTTGTCTTCTTTCCAGATCTTTTGTTTCTTTGTTCTATCTCAAGTTCATGAGTTTTAAGCAACCCATAAATTTCATCAAGACCTGTTTCTGCAAGATCATAATTATCTCTTATTGTTGTCGTCTTTAAATCCCATCTTTCAGGTAGAGATAGAAGAAACTTGAGATTTGACTCTTCAAGATCATATTCTTTATCAACAAGAGATAAATCATTCAACAATTTACAGAATCTGTCATATGTCTCAGTCAAAGTTTCATCAGGTCTCGAGTCAAAGTGTTCATACTCCTGTGTAAGAATAGTCTTCATGTTCTTCTTTATAGCACTTGTTCCTTGACATCTGACTTCTAAAGCATCCCAAATTTATTTGGCAGTCTTGCAACCAATAACTCTGTTAGACATGACATTATCTAAGGCACTATGGAGAAGATGTCTAACTTTTGCATCCTTTGTAATTGATGAGATGTCTTCAGGAGTCAAATCTTTCTTTTCTTTTGGAACTCTCTTTTGTTCTTGACCAGCAACAACTGGAGACAGTTTAGTTGGCATATGAGGACCATCGTAGATTCTATCAAGGTATTCTGGATCTGTGGCTTCCAGAAACATGGTCATCTTTACCTTCCATATTGGATATTCTGCTGGTCTAAGAATTGGAACCCTAATCGTCTCATATCGACTCACAGAAGTTGGTTGAACCTTCTCAGAATTAGAACCTGCTTGGATATTTTCAGCCATGATTATACTTGTGTTTGGATCAATAAACTGTATATATTAAACAGCCTTGGCTCTGATACCAATTGTTAGGCCGAATACACAATATATAATCAAGTATATGTATGAGAATAACAATAAGAACACTGTTTATGAATAATAAACTGTATGGAATTAAAAACTTCTCTCTCAGTGATGTAGAATATCACAGAGAGCTGCTAGGTTACAAGAAGGATAATTCACGTATTCGCATCCCTTTTAGGGTTAACCTATCTGTGTTTATATAGTACACAGCTACATACAATCTTCTAATTGATATTCCTATAAATCAGCTATACAATTAATATCAATCTAGAATTGCTTCTGTCTTCTGTTCCGTTTCCTTAGCCATCTCGATATCTCTTTGCTTCTTTCCATCTTCAAAGAATATCGCTTCTAGAATCTTCATTGACTTTTACACCGACTGCTAAGCAAACTCTGACTGTCAGAGTTTAACAAACTCTGACCAGTCTTCCAGCTAAACTCTGATGGTATCCTGATACTTTAAACACTGATAAACAAACATCATCAATTATATCTAACATAGGTATTTGGTTGTTATTGTTTAACAAACAAATAGGGGGAGATTGAAAGACATATGCATTGGCCTATTTGTAAACACTGAGAATTCGACTCAATTTAAACAAAAATGTAATAAGTAAATAATAATTAATATGTCACAGGAATCTCAGAAGATAATATCAGTCATGAGAATGAAGATTAAAGTCAATCTACAGACTTGAAGTAATTCTACATTGAAAGAAGTTCATTTATTTAATCAAGCCTTAGTGAAGTATTTTTCAACAGTGTGACACGAAGTGTACATATTACAGTGTTTGATAAAGGGAAAAGAAAAAGGACCACAACTTAAAGTCAAAAGATGAAGAACAGACATTGCAGTTAGTCACTTATTAGCTAGACAGTACATCGAGTGTCAACATCATCCAGTGAAAGTTCGTCACTAATTTCAGCGGTTCAAGAAATTATTCTACTATCAAGAAATTATATTAATTCTCTTCTATTTTAATTAAATCAGTTAATTAATTTATTCCATAAATTAATTAAAATATTAATTAGATTAGAATTAATATAATATTAAAAAGACTTACAAATGAACTAAAAAGACTTTCAAAATGAACCGGAAAGACTATCCTAGTCAGTCTTGCCGATAGTCTTTTCAATTCATTTGTTAGTATTTCTGATAGTCTTTCCAGTAATGATCATAGTATTTCCGATAGTCTTTCCAATTCTTGTGATAGTATTTCAGATAGTCTTTCCAAGTCTTCTTCTCAGTCTTTCCAGTTAAAGTCAATTGTTGCGTACTTAACAAAAAAAAATTGAAGACTGTAAAAAAACAAGTTCAAGACAGAAAAAAAAGTACTATCTCTCTCCTGCCTTGAAGACCCATAACTGTTGAGCTCTTAATTGTATTACAGTGAATCAACTTCTAGTATTTATTGTTGTATCCAAGCCACTAGAATAAATTCACTTGTACTGCTTTGACTATCTAGCGGATCATTATCCCTAGAAATTATCTCGAATTACTTTTTAGTATTCGATCTTTTTATTACAAATATAGATAAATTCATGTTGAATTTATTCTAATTTATTTTAATTAGTTTGATAATCATTCCCTGAAATCTATATTGTATTTGAAATACCCTTCAAGTTTAATCTAAGTTATATTTAACTTGAATTTTATTTCATTTCATTCCGCACTTATTTGTTCTTGGATTGTTAAATCACGAACTGAACGAATTCGATAATACGGTACAGTTTGTATTCATCCCCTTCTACAAACATATCATGACCTAACATTTAAAATATTATGTTGTTATTGAGAATCGAGATCCCTAGACCTTAAGTAGTACTGCTTAATTATCCATCTTACTCGTATTATATATAAAGATATAATTATATTATAGTATATAATTTACTTTTTACTCAAAATATTGCAAAAAATAAATATTGTGCTTCGTATTTACTATCAAATGACAAATATAGAGCTTATAAATAGTGTTCTACAACAAAACCTCGATAAATTAATACCCTTGGTACCAGAAAAAATTATAAATTAATCAAAATATTAATTAATTGATTAATTAATAATTTATTAATTCATCGATATATTAATAATTTATTAATTTATCGAGATATATCATTTTAAAATTTTATAACATACACAGTTATCAGAATTATAGGTTTTATGAATTTATATTTGTTATGATTTCATCTATGAATAATAAAAAAGAATCTTAAACTTGAGGAAATAATATTTATGAATTTAATTAAATTGAATAGATTCATGAATTTATTTAAATTATAGATACATGAATTTAAATGAAGTGGTGGCAAAATTTATGGATGATGAACAAATCATTAGCAGTGTTATGGGAAATAATAAAGAAGATGAAGCGGAAGATGATAGCCGGTCTCACAAAAAGATGTACTTAAAGCAACAATTACATTACGTAATTTTCTCTTGCAATATAAACATAGTATGCCAGAACTCCATAATGCATTAATAAGAATTCAAGGTGAAATACAAGGAGACATTAATTTCAAAAGGATAATGCATTAATAAGAATTCAAGGTGATGTACAAGGAGACATCAATTTCAAAAGGGGTTAAATATCAAAGTGGTCACTTAAGTGAAGACCATATATCACTTTCATCACTGATCTCAACGAGGTATCACTTTAATCACTAAAGTTATCATAAATATCAAACAGATACCTCTAAATATGTGTTCGAAAAGTAAAAATAATTTATACCGAGTTCTATACATATTTCTTGAATGCTACCGCAATCAAATGAAAAGTTATGAACTCTAGTATTTATGATATTATATTTAGATTTTTAAAAAATTATTTACTATTTATTTTTAATTTTATAGTTATTTACTTTGATTTAATTAAAAATAAATAGTAAATGAATTTTTTAAAATCTAAATAAATTATCTGAAATACTAGAATTCATAACTTTTCATTTGGTTTCAATAGTATTGAAGAAATATGTGTAGTACTCGAGAAAAGTTATTTTTACTTTTCGAACACATATTTAGAGTTATTTGTTTGATGTTTATGATGACTTTAGTGATTGAAACGATACCCCGTTGAGATCAGTGATGAAAATGATATATGGTCTTCACTTCAGTGACCACTTTGATATTTAACCCATTTCAAAAGAAAGCAAGTTACATTGGAGTCTTATTAAAAGAGTTAAATATCAAAGTGGTCACTAAAGTGAAGATCATATGTCACTTTCATCACTTATCTCAACGAGGTATCACTTTAATCACTAAAGTCGTCATAAATATCAAACGGATACCTCTATATATGTGTTCGAAAAATAAAAATAATTTATATCGAGTTCTACACATATTTCTTGAATGCTACCGCAACCAAATGAAAAGTTATGAACTCTAGTATTTATGATATTATATTTAGATTTAAAAAAAATTATTTACTATTTATTTTTAATTTTATAGTTATTTACTTTGATTTAATAAAAAATAAATAGTAAATGATTTTTTTAAAATCTAAATAAATTATCTAAATTACTAGAATTCATAATTTTTCATTTGGTTGCAGTAGTATTGAACAAATATGTGTAGAACTCGAGAAAACGTTATTTTTACTTTTCGAACACATATTTAGAGTTATCTGTTTGATGTTTATGATGACTTTAGTGATTGAAACGATACCCTGTTGAGATCAGTGATGAAAATGATATATGGTCTTCACTTCAGTGACCACTTTGATATTTAACCCTATTATAAAATGCATCCTAAAAAAAATATCTATAATTTTGATGTAATATACAATTATTAATTTATATATAATATGGGACTTATATGCTTTGATAAAAATATATTATCTTATAAATTTAGCGAATTATTAATTTATATTAAAGGGCCCGAGTTGGGACTACAAAAAAATATTAATTAATTGAGGTTATTAATTTATCGAGTATTAATTTATCGAGGTTTTACTGTAATTAATGGAGGTTAATCGAATTATGCTGAGAGATCAGGTTGATTTTCTTTTATAAAAGTTGATTAATAATCCGTAAAAATTGTTCTATTTGATCAAAAATCAAATTAGTCAGTTAAAAATTGGCATGATTGCTTAGTGTTCATAAAAAATAAGTGAGTGCTGAAAGGCATATGTCCAGGCCTATTTGTAAACACCGAGGATTCTACTCAACTTTAATTAAGATGTAATAAGTAAATAATAAAAATCAATTGTCACAGGAATCTCAGAAGGTTATATCTGTCAAAGAATGAAGATTAAAGTCATCTACAGACTTGAAGTGATTCTACATTGAAAGAAGCTCAATTTATTGATCAAGCCTCAATGAAGTATTCAAGCTCAGTGGATTTATTAAAGTGACAGAGATTTCAAGTGGTGACAGAAAAAGATACTGATTACGGAGTTCTTGAATGAGAAGGAAGTGAATCACTGCTTAAAGTCAAATAGATAAAGAACAAACATTGTTGTTAGTCACTCATGAACCAGACAGTGCATCGAGTGTCAACGTACTAATTGTGTTTGTTATTTATCTAATTTTAAGTGATTCTGGAATTAATAGAGAAGTCAACTAATTCTATTTATTCTCTTATAAATAATTAATATTATTAAGTATATTATTTATTAATTTCATTCTGCAAAGAATTAAATTAATACATAATTTATTTAATTAATTATTTAAATTAGAATATATTTGAACTAGGAAGACTTATATTTTTGAACAAGGAAGACTACCAAGGCTGTCTTACCGATTGTCTTCCTAGGGCAATTTATAGTTTTCCCGATTGTCTTCTAAGTACATTGGCTTGTCTTACCGATTGTCTTCTAAGTACATTGGCTTGTCTTACCGATTGTCTTCCAAGGCAATAAGAGAATTGTATTTCAGTAAGTCTTCCATAATACACTGCAAGTGGATTGGCGCGTGGAATGCATTCAAGTGGATTGTATTTATAAGTCAAACGGCAGAAGACAGAAACAACACAGAAGAAAAGCAAACAAACATTCCATTGAAAGCTCTTCTTAAATACCTTCAACTGCAAAGCTCAAACTTTCTGTAGGGATTTAATTCTTGACTGTTCTTCAACATTTAATTCATAAGAATTGTATCTCTTGTACTGCTTTGACTTTCTAGCGGATCATAATCCCTAGATTTTATATCGAACTACTTTTTAGTATTCGATCCTTGTTATTACAAAAATAGATAAATTCATGTCGAATTTATTCTAGATTTGTTTTATTAAGTTCTTTGTAATCAGTGATCAAAGTTGTAACACTCCTCAAGTTTAATAGAGTTTCTATTTAACTTGAATATTGTTTCAGTTTTTATTCCGCACTAATTTGTTCTAAACAGTTAAATCTTTTAAAGGACAAATTCGATAAAACGGTATAGTTTGTATTCAACCCCCCTTCTACAAACTTATCAGGACCTAACAATTGGCATCAGAGCCTTTTGATTGATATACTAATCAAAGATCCAATTGTTTGAGATTTTTTTTCTTAACTCTGAATTTTATTTTTCTAAAAATCTCAAAAGATGTCTACTGCACAGAAAGTGGGGACAGTTAAAATCCCAATATTCAGCAAGGAGCATTATCCAATGTGGAAGAAGAAAATGCTCCTATTTCTTAAGGTTGCAAATCCTAAATACTTGGATGTGCTGAAGAGTGGTCCCAAACTCCCTATGATTATTGATCCTGAAGTTGTTGAGGATAATGTTGTGACTAGGGCTGCTAGGATGTACCCTAAAGATCCCAAGGAATACACTCCTGATGAGAAAGAGGATGTTACCTTGGATTCCTGTCTTCAGTTGATCCTTATTGAGAGTCTTGATCCTATCATGCATAATCATGTCCTAAATTGTGAAACTGCCAAACATATTTGGGGAACCATAGAGATAATCAATGAGGGGACTGAAGAGGTTAGGGAGAATATGCTGGAAATTCTCACTTCACAATATGAGCATTTCAGATCAAACCCTGGTGAAGGTATCTCTCAGGTTTTTGAGAGATACAACAAATTAATCAATGATCTGAATCTCAATGGGAAGCACTACACCAACAAGGAGATTAACAAGAAGTTCATTCTTACACTTCCACCTCATTTGGAGCACAAGATATCTGCTATTAGAGAAGCAAGAGACATGAATGAGCTTGCTTTGGAAAGATTGTATGGTGTCTTGAAGACCTATGAGCTGGAGCAGATTCAACAGAAGGAGCTGTATGGAACTGGAAGGATTGTTGGTACCTCCACTGCATTGGCTGCTGAAGTCCCACAGAAACTGGAAGTGAAGGCTGTTCAACCTTCCAGTTCTCACATGAATGTTATTGATGCTGAATATGGATTAACATCCATTGATCAATCTGGTGGTGACTTCTATTCTTTGGAAGAACTTGATCAGCTGGAGGATGGTGATTTGGCTTTGATAGTCAGAAAGTTTGGGAAGTTTAGATTCAAGAGGAATCCCAATCTTAAGTTCAGACCCAGATTTCAGAGAGGTGGATCTTCATCTTCAAGTGGCACAAGGGGTGGCTACAAAACTGGAACTGTGGAAAGGAGTATAATCAGATGCTACAATTGCAATGAGTTGGGTCACTTTGCTACTGAGTGCAGAAAGCCAAAGCAAGTGACTAGAAACACATTTGATTCTAGCAAGAAGAACAAGATTGGGAAGGCCTATGTTGCTGAGGGAAAGAGTTGGGATGACACTGACAGTGATGAAGAAGCAGGTGAAATTGGGAACCTTGCTTTAATGGCTAAAGAGGAAAGCACTTCATCCAGATACATGTCAGAGGTAACCTTTACTGATGCTGAAATGATTTATCATCTTGGTGGCACCATAAGTTGTGCACGCACTGAAAATGATAGAATAAATCTTTTAAACACAAATCTTGAAAAGGAATTAAAAGATTTGAAACTTGTGCATGTTAATCAGGATGAACTTAATGAGAAAATTGCTTTTCTGGAGAATAGGGTTAAATGTTATATTCAACTGGAAACCATTCTTAAGAAAGAGATTAGTGAGCTGAAGACTAAAGCTAATGCTTATTTCAGTTCTTGTAAGACTGCTAAAGAAATTCTCAATAAGCAAGCTGTTGGTAATCATGTCAGTATAGGTTATGATTATAATGAGGCTATAGGATTGCTTGGTATTAATACACCTTGTAGGGTCAGAGAAGAAGGAAAGGCTGTTCCTTATATTCTTAAGGGTATTAAAACACCCTTCTGTAAGGAGTCTGAGGCAGAGCCTCTGAATGAATCTTCTATCATTATTGCTGAGGAGATTCATGAAGAAGATGTTGCCTTAGAAGCTGAGAAATCCAAAAAGTGTGTATCTGATATTCCAGTCAAAGTTGCTACAACTAGAAAGACTAAATCAGATATCCATAAATTGGATCAAAACAACTGTAGAACTAACATGCCTGCTATTAATTCTTCTCATAAAGCATGTGGTGTGAGTAATTGCATGTCTTGTGCTTTTAATGTTATGTATGCTTTCTTTAATAAAAAGCATGTATCTAGTGATAAGACTGCTCCACGTCAACATGTTAATAATAAGAAGCATGTTAAAACAAAGACTACTAGTCCTCCTCAGACTAGAGTGGATTCATTTATCCCTAAGCCTACTCAGAAATGTGTCAAGGCTGGTTATAAATGGAAACGCTCTTATGTGAAAGAGGATGAAGTAGTTTTAGTTAGAAATGTTGTTTTGCCTGACAAAGGCCAGTTCTTTAAGTATGCCGGACCCAATCAATTTTGGGCTCCGAAGAAGGACTAATCAATCTGATATTGCAGGGAGTTAAACAGGTAAACCGAGTTATGTGGATTCTGGACAGTGGCTGTTCAAGGCATATGACCGGAGATAGAGCCCTGCTATCAGATGTGGTTGTGAAAGCTGGCCCAGTAGTTACCTTTGGAGATAACAGCAAGGGTATTACGAAAGGATATGGCTGTTTGAAGTACGGAAATGTTATCATTGAAGATGTTTCATTTGTGGAAGGTCTGACGTTCAATCTTCTCAGCATCAGTCAGTTCTGTGACAGAGGATATGCTGTTTCCTTTGAAAGAGAGAAGTGTCAGATTACTCACAAGAAGAATGGAAAGCCTGCTCTTCAAGGAGTAAGGAAAGGTGACTTGTTCATAGCTGATCTGAACTCGGGATTCAAAGATGAAGTTAATTGTTTTTATGCTAAAGCTTCATCAGATGATAGTTGGCAAAGGCACAAGAAGCTATTTTTGTTGGTTATTCCAGAAGATCTTACAGGGTTTATGTGGTTGGCAGTCACACAGTAAAGGAAAGTGTCAATGTTACTTTTGATGACACTAAGTTCCCCAATATCCAAAAAGAAGATTCATCTGAAGAGCTGAAGTTTGATAACTTGCCAGACTCAGAATCAGATGATGAAGCCCCACCTGAAGTTATTGCTGGTGATGATAATAACAATGATGATAATGATCCTGGTGATGGTGGTGGAAACACTGGTAACAATGGAGATACCACCAGCACTGGAGAAGGATCATCAAGGCAAACAGGCAACAACTCAGGGGGAGCAAATGAAGGATCAGCTAGTCACTCACAACATCAAAGTGAATTTCAAGGTGAATCATCAAGATCAAATCTTCCAAGACAGACTGTTTGGAATAGAGCTCATCCTTTTGAGCTGATCATTGGTGATCCAGATGTTGGAGTTAAAACTAGAAGAGCTTCTCAGAATGAATGTCTTTTCTCAGCATTTCTATCTAAAATGGAGCCAAAGAAAACTGAGGAAGCACTGACTGATCCAGATTGGGTGATTGCTATGCAAGATGAACTCAATCAATTTGAACAACAGCAAGTCTGGAAGCTGGTACCCAGGCCAAAGAACAAGAAAGTAGTTGGTACTAGATGGGTATACAGGAACAAGCTAGATGAGGATGGCATTGTTACAAGGAACAAGGCAAGACTGGTTGCACAAGGGTATTCTCAAGCTGAAGGCATTGATTATGATGAAACCTATGCACCAGTGGCTAGACTTGAGGCCATCAGGATGTTCTTAGCATTTGCTGCTTATTCCAATTTTAAAGTCTATCAAATGGATGTTAAGAGTGCATTCCTGAATGGTGAACTTGATGAAGAAGTGTATGTGGAACAGCCCCCTGGCTTTGAAAATCAGGAGCTGCTGGACTTTGTGTACTTTCTCTTCAAGGCTATCTATGGTCTCAAGCAAGCCCCAAGAAAATGGTATGACACTCTCTCTGGTTTTCTTTTAGAAAATGGTTTTGTTAGAGGTATCATAGACAAAACTCTTTTTTCAAAGAAACACAAAAGTGATATGATATTAGTCCAAGTCTATGTGGATGACATCATATTTGGGTCTACTAATGATAATCTCTGTAAGAGATTTGCTGAGCTAATGCAGAGTAAGTTTGAAATGAGTATGATGGGTGAGCTGAAGTTCTTTCTTGGATTGCAAGTAAGTCAAAGGTCAAATGGTATATTTATTTGTCAATCCAAGTATCTCAAAGAACTCCTCAAGAAGTATCATATGGAGGATTCAGCATCAGCAAGGACTCCATCTTCAACAGGAATCAAACTTGGAGCTTCTGACAAATCTATCAAGGTAGATGTTACAAGCTACAGAGGTATGATTGGCTCCTTACTCTATCTTACTGCTAGTAGACCAGATATTATGTATGCTACATGCTTGTGTGCAAGGTTCCAAGCGGACCCTAGAGATGTTCATCTCGTTGCTGTGAAAAGAATCTTGAGATATCTTAAGGGTACACCTAATCTAGGTATCTGGTACCCTAAAGATTCTGGTTTTAATCTTGTTGGATATACAGATTCTGATTATGCAGGTAGTGTTGTGGATAGAAAGAGTACCTCTGGGAGTTGTCAATTCCTAGGAGGTAGGTTGATTTCCTGGTATAGCAAGAAACAGCAAACAGTTTCCAATTCAACAGCAGAAGCTGAATATATTGCTGCTGGAAGCTGTTGTGCTCAAATCTTATGGATACGGAATCAATTAAAGGACTATGGCTTTGCATTAGACAAAATCCCCATATTTTGTGATAATACAAGTGCCATAGCAATCTCCAACAACCCTGTGCAGCACTCGAGAACGAAGCACATTGACATCAGGTATCATTTTATCAGAGAGCATGTCATGAATGGAACTGTGGAGTTACATTTTGTACCCACAGAAGAACAGACTGCAGATATATTCACTAAATCTGTTGATGAATCCACATTTATCAAGTTAGTTGGTAAATTGGGTATGTTAAACAGTCTTAGTGATTAACAATATATCTGTCAGGTTTGTTATTTCAAAATTCATTTTCTCTTGTCATTTAACTAATATTTGCTGCTAATTCTCTGTTAATATTACTTGCTTGTGTATTTAAATAACTCTGAATAATTTATTTTCTTTAAAAATATTTTTCTCATATTTTTTAAGTGGAGAAATGTATTTTTATTGAAAATATATTTATTTAGAATTATTTAGATATTTTTCAGATTGTAAATATTGTTGTTTGAATTTTTCTGCAAGTTTATAGTAATTTTATGCATTTCTAATATTCTGCATATTTTTCTAGGATTTATGGAATTTTCTGTGAATTTTTCTAGAATTGTATATATTTTTCATGTTTTTTTTAAGTTGTTCAGCATTTTCTGTTTAATTTCGATTTTATTCTGAAATTTTTGGTGGGTCTTCCCAGTTTTACACTAGGAAGACTACCGGGAAAACAATGTAAATGTTCTTTTTGTTTTTTTTGTTTTTTGTTTTTTCCTTGTATTTTTAAGTCTTTTCCTAAGTCTTCCCAGTTTTTGAACTAGGAAGACTATCGGGAAAACTTAGAAATATATTTATTATTATTCTGTAAATATTTTTCTAATTATGTCAAAGTTTATTCTAAGTCTTCCCAGTTTAATACTGAGAAGACTACCGGGTAAACTTAGCTTTATTTGATTTTATTTCTGTTTTTCTGTTTTAATTTAATTCGGAAGACTTTCTAAGTATTGTACTAGGAAGACTACCGGGAAGACTATCCTAAGTCTTCCCGATTGTCTTCCCAGTACATTCTGTAATAAAACGTTTGACTTGTCTTCTGTGTTGAATTTTAACAGTTTAATTTTTGTTTATATACATACAGTACTTACATTTTTCACTTAGCATTTTCTTATCAGTTTTCTTCTTCACAAAACCCCCTTCGAATTTCTTCATTCTACAGAAATCTTTGATCATTCCCATTGTTGCTCAAGTCATTACTTAGCAATCTATTACTGTTCTTTCAAAATCCTATCTTACAAGTCGAATTGCTGTCCGATTTTTTTTTTCTTTTTGTTTTGTATTTTCGACTTGTGGATTTTTGAATTGCTAAGTAAACTGTGTGTGTTTGATCTTACTTAGGTTCTGTGTATTGAACTTTGTGTTAACTGTGTGTGTTCTTGAAACTCAAGTGCCCAATATTTTTTTTGCATTTCAAAAGTTTAGTTCGAATTTTTAGGATCTAAAAGTTCAAAATTCATTAATTTTAATAAAATTTAATTTTGTGGATTTTTGTAATTTTAATTAATTCTAAAAATCCCTAAAATTTTATTTTTATTTAAATTAATTAAATTTTTTTTTTTTTTTTGTTTTATTTAAAATGGATCCTAATAATTTTGAATTAGTTTTAAATAATTTTGTTGGGTATTTTGATCCGGCTAGGTGTAAGGTGGAACGTTTCAGACCGTGGATTCAATTTTTAAATAGCAATACTTGTGTTAGTTATGCTATTTGTGCCAATGCACTTCTGAAAATTGATCCATTAAGGATGTTGTGTTCAAGTGCTGTTATTGCTGACAATTCAAAATCTTTTACTTTCAATATTCTCAATCAGCAATATACAGTTACTTTTGATTTATTTTGTGATGTGTTGCATTTTCCAAAGGACAGGTTTGATCCATTACCCACTGATGATGAGTTAACACAGTTCTTTGTGAATATTCATTATCAGGGTCCCTTTCAAATGGTAAAATTGTCAAAAACTTTTGTTGTAAGGGAATGGGATCTGTTCTTTGATACTATAGCTAGGGTATTTGGTAACTGCACAAAGACAAACTTTCATTGCATTACCAGTCTTAATCAATACATTGCCTATGCTATAGTATTTGGTCGGAGATTGAACTTTGCTGAGATTCTGTGGAACCTTTTGCTCAACAGGCTTGCTCACTCTAGGAGAGATTCTGATAATGGTGCGAAAGTAAGGTGTTGGTACCCTCGCTTTCTAACTCTTATCATTAATCATCTTCTCACTGCTGAGCAGGTAGAACTGTTTCGAGAAGCTAGATTTGAAACCTCTCCAACCACAGACACCAAATTCTACACTAGACTTGATGTCTCATCCAAATTTACCACCATACCTGTTCTTGTTTCACCATTCATGAGACAATTCATTAATCTTCCTATATTTGGTGAACAAGTTCCCGAACCACATCCAGTACCACTGCAGGTAGTTATTCCTAACCTTGGTTCTTCTTCTGGTACTTCAATTGAAACCCAAGTGGTTGTTAGGGCTGACCCAGAGATTGTAGATCCACAGTCTCTGACCCAGGTCATAGAGCCAAACAGAGAGTCAAACACTCCTGAAACACAATCTGAGCCTAATGTACAAACCAGTTCAAGAAATGTTAGTGATATAGCTGAAATGAGTGTTCCCACAGCTCTGTCTCCACCCTTAAAGAAAAGAAAAACCTATAGGGAGACAACTGTTAGCCCATCTGTATCCTCTCAAAAGGATATGGACATTGATATGGCCACTACACAGTCTCTGGAGACATCCTCTCAACAGGGTGGATCTATTGAAATTCGCCATCGGGCCATGGCATCTTGTACTGAGTCAAGCACACTCCCATTACTCACAATGGGAGAAGATATCCATCTAGATGACACTCAGGACACCATGTCAGGAGAGCACTTTACTTTTGACTTTGAAACAGTGCCTACCATAGTTACGGTAGAAGTGCCTTCACAGGCATCTGAGGGAAAATCTAATTCTTCGCCAACTCAAATAGAATCATTTTCTCCCCTCCCAGAGGGAACATCTCTGGCTCCCCTAAGGGATTTTCCACTCGCAGTTTTTACTGGAGAAAGTGGAAGGCAACCTAATGAATCCAACACTGAAGCAATTCAGTTTCAAATTCAATCTGATTTGGAATTCATTGGGGATTGGGATTCGCGAACTCCCATTGCACCACCACTGACCTCTCTTGAAGGGGCTAGGGTGATTTTTACTGCAGGTTCATCCACTGAGAATCTAGACAGACAGTTAGTGGTGAGAGATATGAGTCAAACACCGAGTGAAACACAAGCACGTGAGTTGAGTGAAACACCACTGAGAGCAATTGAAGTGAGTGCACACACTGACACAAACACTGCTTTGTTAAAACAGCTAGCTGATCTACAGAAGAAGTTGCAAGAGACCCAGGCTGAAAACACAATTCTAAAAGCACAAGTGGTTGCACAATCTACCACCTCTGTATCAAATCAGCTGGGTACTGTGAAAGATGACCTACAAGGATTGAAGAATAATCTCCTCCCGAAGCTGAATTCAATCCAACAATCTCAAGTACTAGTGGCTTCAGACATCTCTGATCTTACAATGTCAAATGCTCAAATATCAGAGAGTGTCAGGGAGATAGCTGCCATTTCTACCAAGGTGGACTTTATTCTGCAAACAGCTGATGAAAATCAAAAGTTTAATGAAGAAAGGATTTTCAAGATAGAAGGAGGAATGGAGCATCTGAATGAAGGTATGAAGCACTTGTATAATATGATCAAGAATTCACATCAACCTACTGAAGAGCAAAGAATTTTCTTTGAGGGAGATGATGAAGATGAGGATGATGCTGATGAAAGAGGAGATAGAGGAGAGATAAGGAGAACGTCTGAGGTGAATCCTAGGGCTTCCACAGCTCAAACTGTAGAGGATTCCTCAACTAAGGGGGAGAATGTGGAGAAACAAAGAGGAGGAGAAGCTGGAGGTTCTGGTTCTGTAAAGGACAAAGGAAAGCAGAGGTTAACTTTTTCTGATGCTGACTACTATCAAGGTGAACAGGGAGATTTTGACAATATTGAATCTGAAGAAAACCCTGAAGATATCTTTGGTGAAGTGGAGGTTGAAGGAGAGGCTGACTATGCTGACTGGGAAGATGAACCTGAAGTGGATCCTGCCTTTGAAGCTGAGCTGTTAAGACAGAAAGCTGATCTAAAGAGAAGAGAGGAGGAGAATGCTAAAGTTTCTGACATCATTTCAAAGCATCTAGTTATCCAAAAAGCTGAACATCAAGAAAAGCAACGGCTTCATGATATAAAGGTCAAGGACAGGAAGTTATATGTGAGGCTGAAGCTTGGAGAAGAATGGGATAGAGCTAGAGATATGTTTTCACATTCAACAGGTTCAGATAATGATGGAAAGTTTTTTAGCATGTTGGAAAGATACAAGAAGGTCAATCCAGACAACACAGTATATATGAAAGCTCTTCATGCAGAGATTTCAAGGATCTCAACTGGATATGACAGAGTTAGAGAGGAGTTGAAGATCTATGTTTATACTCATAATGAGGGAACTTTCTTAGTGTCTCTCAATCTTCTGGAAAGCAGAACTCTCTCTGAACTATGGGTCTTCATGTGCAAGATAAAAAGAACTTCTCCATTAGCTGAGCTGTTGCATGATCAGCTAAGAGACTTTGCAATGAAAGCTAGTCCACAAGTGGTGGAAGTGCCTTATGAAGTAAAATTTTTTAAAGGAAGGGCACTTCAGACTTGTGGTGTGGATTCAATATCTCTGAAGGATTTTCCTGCCAAGCATCTTGTCTACTTGGAGAACATGTTGAGGACTTCAGGATTTGCTACACAAGAGAAGACAGAAGTTGCTGATTTGATTCAAGACTATTGCATAGCAAATATCAAAAGATATCATCAAATGAAGAATAGGCTGAAGAAAGTCACAACTCAACCTGTCAGACCTAGTGGCATTACTTCTGAATCTGATCGTGTTCTGGACAAGGATTTGCTTGAAGCACTTGAAGAAGGAGAGATGATTGAGTCTGAAATTTGAAGAAGCTCTGTTTGTAAATATTAAATGTTTAGAGCTTAGGTGATTCAAGATAGGATAAATGTATTCATATGTCCAGTCTAGAGGAACATCTATCTTGTATTTATCTTTACTGTTTGAATCTGGAAATTGTTATATTTAATCCAGAACTTTTTATTATTTGCTTGGCTCTTAAAAGTCTTATCTTTTCTTGTTTTAGTTGAGTTATCCTCTAGAGGTATTTGGTTGTTATTGTCTAACAAACAAATAGGGGGAGATTGAAAGGCATATGTCCAGGCCTATTTGTAAACACCGAGGATTCTACTCAACTTTAATTAAGATGTAATAAGTAAATAATAAAAATCAATTGTCACAGGAATCTCAGAAGGTTATATCTGTCAAAGAATGAAGATTAAAGTCATCTACAGACTTGAAGTGATTCTACATTGAAAGAAGCTCAATTTATTGATCAAGCCTCAATGAAGTATTCAAGCTCAGTGGATTTATTAAAGTGACAGAGATTTCAAGTGGTGACAGAAAAAGATACTGATTACGGAGTTCTTGAATGAGAAGGAAGTGAATCACTGCTTAAAGTCAAATAGATAAAGAACAAACATTGTTGTTAGTCACTCATGAACCAGACAGTGCATCGAGTGTCAACGTACTAATTGTGTTTGTTATTTATCTAATTTTAAGTGATTCTGGAATTAATAGAGAAGTCAACTAATTCTATTTATTCTCTTATAAATAATTAATATTATTAAGTATATTATTTATTAATTTCATTCTGCAAAGAATTAAATTAATACATAATTTATTTAATTAATTATTTAAATTAGAATATATTTGAACTAGGAAGACTTATATTTTTGAACAAGGAAGACTACCAAGGCTGTCTTACCGATTGTCTTCCTAGGGCAATTTATAGTTTTCCCGATTGTCTTCTAAGTACATTGGTTTGTCTTACCGATTGTCTTCTAAGTACATTGGCTTGTCTTACCGATTGTCTTCCAAGGCAATAAGAGAATTGTATTTCAGTAAGTCTTCCATAATACACTGCAAGTGGATTGGCGCGTGGAATGCATTCAAGTGGATTGTATTTATAAGTCAAACGGCAGAAGACAGAAACAACACAGAAGAAAAGCAAACAAACATTCCATTGAAAGCTCTTCTTAAATACCTTCAACTGCAAAGCTCAAACTTTCTGTAGGGATTTAATTCTTGACTGTTCTTCAACATTTAATTCATAAGAATTGTATCTCTTGTACTGCTTTGACTTTCTAGCGGATCATAATCCCTAGATTTTATATCGAACTACTTTTTAGTATTCGATCCTTGTTATTACAAAAATAGATAAATTCATGTCGAATTTATTCTAGATTTGTTTTATTAAGTTCTTTGTAATCAGTGATCAAAGTTGTAACACTCCTCAAGTTTAATAGAGTTTCTATTTAACTTGAATATTGTTTCAGTTTTTATTCCGCACTAATTTGTTCTAAACAGTTAAATCTTTTAAAGGACAAATTCGATAAAACGGTATAGTTTGTATTCAACCCCCCTTCTACAAACTTATCAGGACCTAACAAGTGCGATGAGATAGTTTAAATGATGGTAGGAGCTTATCTCTTGGTCGTCTCAAAATTCAAAATTCAATTCTCGCTAATATATTGAGATATCCTAGAACAAATAGTCAAATACTCATTTATAAGCATTATTCTAAAAATCGGTTTAGGCGGCCGCCTAGGCGCTAGACACCACTAAAACGCCCCGAGAAGGTGTTAGGCAGCCATTTAGGCGGTTTTTGAGAAAATCGATCAAAGTCGACATTAGACGGTCTAGGCGGTCAAAGTCAGTATTAGGCGGTCAACATAAAAAATTGATGAAATGTATGAAAAAACGACTTGAGGATTTACTTTTAGAAAATGCATAGTGTGCTTGTAGCTAGTGAGTGAAGCATCTTTTTGTTTGTTTAGGATGTACTAATTAGTACAGAGATGCATCTTTGAAATTTTAGTAATGACTTGTACTGAAGCTATAACTCTTTGGTTATTATTTGTAATGCTAAACATGACTTTTGGATTTTGTATGATAGGTACATGGAAATGGAAGTGATTTTCCAAATGTTATATTTTGTAGTCAATATAATTATAAAAATTAAAATTATATTTAAATACGTTCGATTAATGATCCGATTAATTCTTTCGATTAATCCCCGATTTATCGATTAATCGCTCGAAGGTACCCCGTCCGCCCTAGGACGCCTAACGAGTTTTAGAACACTGTTTATAAGACATATACATATATTCAAAGAAAAAAGTAAAAAACTTAGAAAAATAATTACATATTAAAAAGGTAAAACTTGAATAAAAATTAAGAAGATTATTATTATAATATACATTAATTCTATTTTAAACGGCTAAATCATGAACTTCCTTAATTTTTCATGTGAAATTCACCTTCATTTCAAAAAAAGTAGATCTTATGAATTTTATTTATTGCAATTATATTATATTATTTAATAATTAATACATTTGTATAAATATATAATAATTAGATTTGAATAATCAAAATAATAAAATAATTATAAATACAATAATCACATAAAAAATATATAATAATTAGATTTGATTAATTTTCGATTGTCCGAGAAAGGTGCCTTCACCAATTAACTCTACTAGCTTTATACTCGTGCAATGCACGAGATATTTTATAAATAATTTATATAATTATTTTTTAAATATATATTCTTTTAATAATATTTTTGATTTTCTTTTAAAATATCAATCTAATTTAATTTCAATGTTCAAATTTTAATAATGATTAAATTTGAAAAACTATATTTTTCTAACTTATTTATATTATTCCAATTTATGGTATATGTTTTGAATGATATATTCCTGATTTATATATATTTCAAATCATTAAGTTTTTGTAATTATTTTTTGTTCATTCAACATTTTCCTAATTTTAAATCTGATAAATTTTAATGTGAATATGTTAGTATTTTATGAAATTATTTTTTACATTTTTACAATTATGTTAATTAGTAATTTGGTTTATCATATTTTTTTCATGTCTATTTAGTATTGTAATGTTATTTTTAAATGATTTACATATAATATGTCAATATAAGTATTTTAATTGCAGTTATTTATTAATATAATTTTTCTAAACGATCATGTATGTCTTGACTTAATTTTATTAACTTTTAATTTAAATGATAAGTATTCATTAATATATAAATTTTATGTAGTTTATTCTATACTATCGAAATCTTAGATTTTCATACTTTAAATCAATAAATATAAAATTTAAATTAAATTTACTATTCTTTAACTTTTCTAAAAATTGGTTATTCTATACAATTTTATTTTTTTGAAAGTGCACCGTTTGAGATTTTTTAGTTAGTAGGATCACGTATTATGTACCAAACCATATCACATAAACTCCTTTACTTTAATTATATATAAAAGATATAATTTACTACTTTCTAGTTTCTACAAAGCTGGTAATGGATTTTGAATATTTTTTTTTTATTAATTCATTTTGATTGTCCTGAGGAACGCTTTATCTTACATCGTCACTAAGAGGTTTATGATACAAGCCCATATAGAGGAACTCATCATTGCGCTCATTAGGCATGTGCACCAGGGGAACCTTAACCAAGATCAAATTAGATTTCGGTTAATCAAAAATGAAATATAAAATACATTTTCGAAAACCAAATAAATAAATTCGGTTTTAGAACCTAATAGAAAATAATTTTTTTGGTTAATATGGGGCGAAGTTACTTGGACAAAACAACTTTGTGCATCTTTAAATTTGAGTGAATCTTAATGACATTTTATCCGTGGAGTTATTAACAAATAACAAATTTTGGAGCGGGATGAACTAACTCGATTGATAATAATTTATCTTTTATCGTTTCAAGTTTCGATTTCAATTCTACCTCAATCCGAGATTTTTATGGTTCTTTCTACATTATAGTAACTCATTGTGAAATTTTTTGATTTCCAATATCAGCATAAGTCTAACTATCGCCCGATTGAAAATTCTGGTGTGGAAAAATTGAAGGGAACAAATTAAATGCTGAGTACTAAAACATTACTCCTTCCATGGATTCGCCCCCACTTGATTTTTATAATATTTAAGTTAAGTGTAAGTATTTTAGTATTATTAAATTAATTCGGTTTTTGTTTTTGATTTCGATTAACCACAATTAATAATCAAATAACTGAATTATCGAACAATGAATTTTTTTAAACCGAAAATCGGATCAAAATTGCATAATATGGCTAACTGAATTGAAATTATTTTCATTATCCGGTCCGATTTTCGGTGAATCAACTTGAATGCACACTCTTCGGTGCTCATTATATAGTAAGAGCATGTTGAATTAGATATTCAAACAATGGGAATAATGAGCGCGACTGAACTTGCCTATTATCTCGATTGAAGTCCAAGTTATTAAAAATTTGATCCGCCAACCATGTTCATGTATAATTTTTTTTTTTTTTTTTTTTTTTAACTAATTAGGCTTATATGCCTTTAAATGTGAGTATGAGCGGGAATCGAACCCAAGACCTGGGACGACAAGAAAAATTAAATTAGGAAAATAAACAAAAGGAAAATGTTAAATTCAGAGCTAAAATTTAATTTCCAGAGCTCCATTTTTGCAAAAAGACCCATCTATCCTTAATATGATAACATATGTACACATATTTATAAGAGTTAAGTTCTATGAAAAGCACCTTTTTTTGTGGAGACTGAAAACTACATATGTTCTACAATCTAAATTTGACAAAATAGATTATATTTTGTAATCAAAAATTTGCAAAACGTACTATTTTGCAAAGTATATTATATGAAAATCACTATTTCATTGAAAATCTTGAAAATCATGTAAGTTCTGCAAACTAAACATGAATGTTCTGCAAACCGAACATGTTTTGCAGAACAATATATTTTGCTATGTTTTAGTTGCAAAACATATATAATTTTAAAGATTTTAAATGAAAATAGTTATTTTCATAGAACATAATTTATAAAATATTATATTTTGCTAAATTTAAATTACAAAACGTATGTGGTCTCCAGGTATTCACAAAAAAGCGATATCCATAGAACTTAACTCTATTTATAAAACAGTCTCGTCCTCAATGAGCCCTGAATTTATACATACATATAAATCAGTTGAACATTGATCGAAATTGTCTGTTCTGGACCTTGATAATTATGTAAAGTTTTTGCCATTGCTCTGCAAGTTAATTTTGGTCTTGAAAGTTAATGTCAAAGGATAGTGTAACAGCCCGACTTTTCGGACTATTAATTCTAAATCAAAACTGAAATAAAACTCATTTTATTAACCAAAAATCTAGTACAAAGATAACTATTACAAAAGCGCAGCTAACAATGATCTAAAAGATAAACTGCTCCAAAACTAAGCTCATCCAAACTCCAATGCTATCCAACTCGATCTTAACTCGAACCTGAAAAGTGTAAGGAATGAGCCATACAGCCCAGCAAGAAACCAATCGATCCAACTAGTCGGGCAAATAACATGTATACATACAAGATAATACGATATTCAATACGATACAATAACATTATACGATACATAATTTCGATACACATATTCTTATTCTTATTCGATACATACAATACCACATAACAACAATAACTCGAAACTCACAATTCATGCCACGACCACTACAACCCGGTGATAACGGTCCTAAATTTTCAGAAAACTGTCACTATAACCCGATGACTCGGTCCTTATTCTTATTCGATATTTTCACAAACCATGGCACAAATCAGAATCCCAAGACTATTGCTTACACATAACACATATACAATAATACACATCACATCACATCAAAATATATTATCACTAAGCCCAAGTTTATATAATCAAAACACACACACAACACATAGTTTCGAAAAACACTAGAAAGAACAATCGGAAACTTACCTCGACATCTAAAATCTTGAACGACTCCATGTTCCACCTCTGACCAGAACAGTGTTTACTCTTTTTGACTCTCTAAACGACGTTTTCTTGGAAAACTTAAAGGACGAAACTCGTAGAGAATGAAAAGACCTTTCTGAAAAGATATTACTCATCAAAATCGGACTTATAACGAATCGGGAATTGAATAAAACGTTTGCTGAATATAAACAGATACTGAAAAACGAAATCTGTTTCTGTTTTGTGATTTTAAGAATGGTTCAGAGCATAATATGGAAAAACACTGTGAAACAACAGTTGTAGAAAATTGAAAGAGCTTTCCGAAAAGTCCAGAATCATCAAATTCCGACTTAAGATGAATATTCTACGAATTTTTCAAGACAGCTGATTTCTGTGAGAAAAAGTCCTACGAATTTTACAAACAAAGACGAAGAAGTAGAACCTGATGTTTATATAACATAACCAAACCCTAAGTCCAAACCTATTACTTACCCGTGTTCAAATCTGATCCAAAATTTAGGCCCATTAGTCTAATTTAATTTAAATCCTATTCTTTTTCAAATTTTAATCCTTTTTTATTATTATTCTTTTATTACTATTAATCTAAAAATTACGGGATATTACAAACTACCCTCCTTAAAAAGAATTTGGTCCCCAAATTCACAACAATCCTATACTCCAAAAGTTCGTGACACGTTTACCCACTAATCTCCTACAAGTCAAACTTAAACTATGGTCCACAGAAACGTATCCTAGGAAGTGTACTAGTCTCATACCTAACACACTCCGAAGGACAGCCTGCTCTGATACCAACTGTAACAGCCCGACTTTTCGGACTATTAATTCTAAATCAAAACTGAAATAAAACTCATTTTATTAACCAAAAATCTAGTACAAAGATAACTATTACAAAAGCGCAGCTAACAATGATCTAAAAGATAAACTGCTCCAAAACTAAGCTCATCCAAACTCCAATGCTATCCAACTCGATCTTAACTCGAACCTGAAAAGTGTAAGGAATGAGCCATACAGCCCAGCAAGAAACCAATCGATCCAACTAGTCGGGCAAATAACATGTATACATACAAGATAATACGATATTCAATACGATACAATAACATTATACGATACATAATTTCGATACACATATTCTTATTCTTATTCGATACATACAATACCACATAACAACAATAACTCGAAACTCACAATTCATGCCACGACCACTACAACCCGGTGATAACGGTCCTAAATTTTCAGAAAACTGTCACTATAACCCGATGACTCGGTCCTTATTCTTATTCGATATTTTCACAAACCATGGCACAAATCAGAATCCCAAGACTATTGCTTACACATAACACATATACAATAATACACATCACATCACATCAAAATATATTATCACTAAACCCAAGTTTATATAATCAAAACACACACACAACACATAGTTTCGAAAAACACTAGAAAGAACAATCGGAAACTTACCTCGACATCTAAAATCTTGAACGACTCCATGTTCCACCTCTGACCAGAACAGTGTTTACTCTTTTTGACTCTCTAAACGACGTTTTCTTGGAAAACTTAAAGGACGAAACTCGTAGAGAATGAAAAGACCTTTCTGAAAAGATATTACTCATCAAAATCGGACTTATAACGAATCGGGAATTGAATAAAACGTTTGCTGAATATAAACAGATACTGAAAAACGAAATCTGTTTCTGTTTTGTGATTTTAAGAATGGTTCAGAGCATAATATGGAAAAACACTGTGAAACAACAGTTGTAGAAAATTGAAAGAGCTTTCCGAAAAGTCCAGAATCATCAAATTCCGACTTAAGATGAATATTCTACGAATTTTTCAAGACAGCTGATTTCTGTGAGAAAAAGTCCTACGAATTTTACAAACAAAGACGAAGAAGTAGAACCTGATGTTTATATAACATAACCAAACCCTAAGTCCAAACCTATTACTTACCCGTGTTCAAATCTGATCCAAAATTTAGGCCCATTAGTCTAATTTAATTTAAATCCTATTCTTTTTCAAATTTTAATCCTTTTTTATTATTATTCTTTTATTACTATTAATCTAAAAATTACGGGATATTACAAACTACCCTCCTTAAAAAGAATTTGGTCCCCAAATTCACAACAATCCTATACTCCAAAAGTTCGTGACACGTTTACCCACTAATCTCCTACAAGTCAAACTTAAACTATGGTCCACAGAAACGTATCCTAGGAAGTGTACTAGTCTCATACCTAACACACTCCGAAGGACAGCCTGCTCTGATACCAACTGTAACAGCCCGACTTTTCGGACTATTAATTCTAAATCAAAACTGAAATAAAACTCATTTTATTAACCAAAAATCTAGTACAAAGATAACTATTACAAAAGCGCAGCTAACAATGATCTAAAAGATAAACTGCTCCAAAACTAAGCTCATCCAAACTCCAATGCTATCCAACTCGATCTTAACTCGAACCTGAAAAGTGTAAGGAATGAGCCATACAGCCCAGCAAGAAACCAATCGATCCAACTAGTCGGGCAAATAACATGTATACATACAAGATAATACGATATTCAATACGATACAATAACATTATACGATACATAATTTCGATACACATATTCTTATTCTTATTCGATACATACAATACCACATAACAACAATAACTCGAAACTCACAATTCATGCCACGACCACTACAACCCGGTGATAACGGTCCTAAATTTTCAGAAAACTGTCACTATAACCCGATGACTCGGTCCTTATTCTTATTCGATATTTTCACAAACCATGGCACAAATCAGAATCCCAAGACTATTGCTTACACATAACACATATACAATAATACACATCACATCACATCAAAATATATTATCACTAAGCCCAAGTTTATATAATCAAAACACACACACAACACATAGTTTCGAAAAACACTAGAAAGAACAATCGGAAACTTACCTCGACATCTAAAATCTTGAACGACTCCATGTTCCACCTCTGACCAGAACAGTGTTTACTCTTTTTGACTCTCTAAACGACGTTTTCTTGGAAAACTTAAAGGACGAAACTCGTAGAGAATGAAAAGACCTTTCTGAAAAGATACTCATCAAAATCGGACTTATAACGAATCGGGAATTGAATAAAACGTTTGCTGAATATAAACAGATACTGAAAAACGAAATCTGTTTCTGTTTTGTGATTTTAAGAATGGTTCAGAGCATAATATGGAAAAACACTGTGAAACAACAGTTGTAGAAAATTGAAAGAGCTTTCCGAAAAGTCCAGAATCATCAAATTCCGACTTAAGATGAATATTCTACGAATTTTTCAAGACAGCTGATTTCTGTGAGAAAAAGTCCTACGAATTTTACAAACAAAGACGAATAAGTAGAACCTGATGTTTATATAACATAACCAAACCCTAAGTCCAAACCTATTACTTACCCGTGTTCAAATCTGATCCAAAATTTAGGCCCATTAGTCTAATTTAATTTAAATCCTATTCTTTTTCAAATTTTAATCCTTTTTTATTATTATTCTTTTATTACTATTAATCTAAAAATTACGGGATATTACAAATAGTTTGGTAATTATCCTATAAATTGTTCTGAAAATTAAAATTTGGGTCGGGGAAATATCATACATTCATGCTGTAAAAAACTTATAATTTTGTATAACAAGTTTTAAAGACGGCTTACTTGCTGTCCAACAGTTTCAAATTCTTTCACAAAGTCGTTAAAAGAATTGTAGTTAACGCGCTAATATATATTGATAGCCTATCAAAATAATTCTATTAGATAATTTTATTGATACTTAAAATTTAATTATCAATTTGTGATAGAAATCGAAATTATTGTTTTAAAATATTTTAATATATTTCTTTTTAATTAATTTATTTTTAAAAAAAATTAATAAAAAAAATTCCGTCCCTCATTTCCTTAATTTCTGGTTCCGCCCCCGTTGATAGGCACATTGGCAATCATGATCATAGTGAGAATGTAAAACATGGAGCTCTCTCAGAACGTTTTTAAACCACACAATATTTATAGGAATGCAAAATTGCCACCACCACCTCAAAGACAATTCAATGCAAATCTAAACTTAACTAAAACTAAACCAAAGCCTCACAACTTAAAAACACAATACAAATTTTACTAGCTGTAATGGCTTTTGTTCTTCCCAATCTCTCTCCACCTCATGCTTTATTACAGCTTCCATCTAAAGAAAAACCCATTATTTCTATTCAGAGTTGTCTCATTTCTTCTCCATTAAATTTTACAAATAAGCCCATTTCATCTTTAACTAAGCTTGATTCTCCTCCGAGTCAAGTGGGTCAGATTAATCAAGCTCCCCAAGGTGATCAGAAGCAACAACATGATGATTTTTATGTTAATATTGGCTTGGCTGTGAGAACTTTACGTGAAGATATGCCTCTGCTCTTTACTAAAGATCTTAATTATGATATTTACAGGTACTTGTTTTGTTATGTTTTAAATTTTGTTTCATGGGTTGGTTGATTCTTGATTTTTTTTTTGTAACTTGCAAGGAGGTTGTTTGTTTAAGTGGCGCAAAATTTCGGATTACGAGTCATGTTTGTTTGTTTGTTCGTAAAGCTGTCAAATGTTGTTATGTTCTAAAAAATTGCGTAAATTTGGTAAAAATGAATACATAATATTAGAGGAATAAAATTTTAATAAAATGAACTATTTCGAGTTGATCAAATGTGTTGTATCATTTTCGGGTTACGATTCATAAAGCTGTCAAATGTTGTTATGTTTGTGAAAATAAGGTAAAACTGAATACATGATATTAAAGGAATACAATTTTAATAATTGAACTATTTCGTGTTGATCAAATGTGTTTTAGATCATTTTTGAATCTTGCAAGTTAATCGTGTTGATAGTATAGAGTCATGTCAAATATTGACACCGCTATCTGTTTATAAGTAATGAAGTTGAGATTTTTTATTGATTTTTGGCAGGGATGATATTACATTTGTAGACCCTTTGAACAAGTTTACTGGTATTGAAAAGTACAAGTTGATATTTTGGGCTTTAAGATTTCATGGAAAGATATTGTTTCGAGATATTTCACTAGAGATTTTCAGGGTTTGGCAGCCTTCAGAGAATGTGATCTTGATAAGGTGGAATCTGAGGGGTGTTCCTCGGGTACCTTGGGAAGCCAAGGGAGAGTTTCAGGGTACTTCTCGTTATAAATTGGACCGAAATGGTAAAATTTATGAACATAAAGTGGATAACTTGGCATTCAATTTCCCTCAACACCTAAAACCAGCTGCATCTGTGCTGGATTTAGTGGCTGCTTCAGCAAGCCCCAATCCTACATTCTTATGGAGTCCGGTGGACAGCTATTCTTCATCTTGGTTGCATTTGTATAGGGATGTTCGAGAGTCTTTGGATAATGAAAGTTCGAGAGTCTTTGGATAATGAAAGTTCTTCTTCTGTTGCTCAAGACTGCCTAGTATCTTGTTCATAATGAGGGAGGTACCTTTTTGCATATTGTTATATATATACAAAAACTACTTCAGATTCCCAAATGAGTGTATCTCTTTTACCTTTGCAGTAGGTATATTTATCAAACATAGACTAGCATATGTACAGACTATGATGTAAGGGGTTTAAATGGGTTGGTGGTAGGGGGGAAGATTAGTTGCATGGGCTACATTCTGAAATGTATATATAGTTGTACACAAAATCATTCTATTATAGATATCAGTGAAGGTATACACATCACTTCTTTATCAACAATTTAGTCGCAATTTAGTATACCAATGCAACAGAAACAGTACAGTAAACATGTTATGTACTGGAGTTATAGTATAAGGAGAATTCTTGCATCCTCCTGCCCCAGTTTAGGGTTAGCTGCTTCGAATTTGCAGTCTATCCGTAGGCTTGATAGTTG
Source organism: Heracleum sosnowskyi (assembly GCA_030848705.1). Taxonomy (NCBI): domain Eukaryota; kingdom Viridiplantae; phylum Streptophyta; class Magnoliopsida; order Apiales; family Apiaceae; genus Heracleum; species Heracleum sosnowskyi. The sequence continues at coordinate 89,169,607 of CM061236.1, forward strand.
CAACCTTGCGATTATCAAATTTAATTAACTCGTCGCAAGTAACTTCTAGCATCCATTGTTTAGCAGCTTTATGGAATCTCAAAAGACTCTCTGCACAGTCTCTGCAAAATTAAAATAAAATGGTGGAAGAACTTTGTCACCTGAAGACAACCTACTCATTAGTTGTTACTAACATGCTGTCAGTTGCGAGTGCATAAATAAGATCTAGTACCATCAACATCAAGTTTTGTTAACTTTAAGTGTTCATTATTTTGCTTTTTATCTTTCTATGCTGGCCAAAATCATTGTATCAAATTATTCACAGTAAAAAAATAAGGCAAGTAGCCAGACATGCTTATTCACAATTACTACTATCATGCAGGAGGAACATTTCACAAGCACTTGAAAGCACAATCCGTGATATAGGAATTTCGGAAACTGAAGTACTCAACACTTTCGAGCATTTGATCCCTTGTATATGACTCTGCTAAGATGCCAACTAGATCAGTTACCTGTGAAGACAAAGATGATAGAATGTGTAAATAATGGTCAAAAACTTCCGGATCCTATAACAATAGTTAAATGAGTGATTCTGATCCACAATACAAATATACAATCTCTCAAATGACCTGAACATTTACCCTTGGTTGCCAGGAGTCCTCGTATTTTGATGCCAGCAACAGTTAAGTAAGATCAAACAGCTGCATCAAATTTTTCTTGATGTTTACCAGGAATAAGTATCTGTCTAACAGTGTGGCCAGCTACGAAAATCTAGCTTCGCTAACGCTGGGTGAAGTTCTGAATACCGGGTTTCTTGCACTACATCAAATTTTCAATGTTACTGAATAAAGGTCGCAAATAATAAGCTTGAACTCTTTATCAAAAACTGAATAGCTATTGACAAATCCTGAATAAACATATACTGTTGAAATATAGCATAAGATCTATTTGGGGTCTTCCTCTAACACTTTAAGGTTTTAGATGAGCTGGTTTCTCAACATGGTATCAGAGTTCTGGTCGGCGGGAAAAATGGGCTTTCGAGTGAGGGGGAGTGTTGAAATATAGCATAAGATTCATTTGGGGTCTTCCTCTAACACCTTAAGGTTTTAGATGAGTTGGTTTCTCAACATAGACCTCTCTACGGGGACAGTCTCAAATGTTACTGAATAAAGGTCGCAAATGTTCATCTCAAATAAGTTGGATAGGCATGCTTTCTGGGAATATCAGTGTTCAACTTCAGAACTCGCACACATGCAGTCGACAGTCTACAGGGAGCTGTAATCACTTTGCGATTTTTAGAATCTAGTAATGACCTATTTTAAGACGTACATAAGTCCCAACTGCATATGACCTCTCTCCCCACCTACATGAAGGACACGGAGAATCAAGAACCTCAGAGGCAACGCACTCCTCTCTGAAATCAGATAAGATAATCCCCTAGGCTCGCTTTTTCTTAAGGACAAGGCCAATTCAGCAAGCTGAAAGCCAATTATTTTACCTTTATGCCCAGCGGTCCATTATTAATTTTAACAAGATGAAATACATTGGTGATAAAAGCTACCAAGGTCCATAACCCCATATGAGGCGAACCATAATATGTGACCCTGGCAGGTATGACTGTGTCGAGATTATAAAAGATCCGCTTAAACCCTCCCTCCTACTGATACATCGAGGTTTTAAAAGAGCAGGAACCTTCAAGGAGCCGTCGAGTTGAGCCATTGATTCATAAAAAAAACCTACATGAAAAGTATAACCTCCATAACCCAATAACACCGGTAGATCCAATTAACATATTTAGCAGAAAGTCATACTCTGTAATCTTAGTTTGTTCCTTCAACAATTGCAGAGTCATGTCTGTATTATAATTAGCATTGTTAGTTTCAAATTTATCAATATTGGTCACAATTAATGTTTTGCGTGAACTCAAACCTTCAAGCTGACAGATCTCTTATTATGTGGATTTGATTGTGTGGATGAGAAGGACATGTATATTACATATACACAGTCTGACACTCATAATTAAGGTTCATGTCCATGTCCAATTTGTTTTCCGTAATTTCACTCATTTGAATGGGATCAGAAATTAGGATACTTTTGCCTTAGAGATAGAGAAGAAGATTGGGAAGATGAAGCAATAACGGATCAACACAGAGCTGCATTATCACAACTATGCCCTTTCGGCGTGAACAAGGAGTCAATATTGGTGGCAGTTAGCCCTGCGCTGAATACCTGAGCTCCAGGAGGTTGTTTACTGGATGTATCCTCCCTGCATTTCGAACTCATATCTCCAATAAACCTCCTCACGCTCATATCACAAAGTATAACTACCTCGGGCACTCATATCTCTAATAAACCTCCTCACGCTCATAGTGCCAAGCATAACTACCATGGCATATACATAGATTTGTTTCATTAAATTGAAAAAAAAATTGTGTAAGAAGATTATTTATCTAAATTCGGTAATGTTGACACTTGACAATTTCCCTTCAGTATTACAGAAATCTATACCACACATTCCCTCGTCAATTATGATTGACATATGATTCAATGTCATTGAAATCTGAATTGCATGGAACATTGGGTACAACAAGTATTCCCCCATACCATACAGATACAAGGAGAAGCTAGAAGACAGTTTATCAATATAGCTGATATCATATACTAGACAAATTAAACTGGAGTATAACATAGAAATGAAAGATATATAGATGCCAATTTCTAATGGCAACGTGTTTCGAAAGCTGCTGCCAGCCTGCCAAGAGCCTAGAACTGAGTACGCAGAACTTCTATGTAGACAAATAATCAGCTGACATAGTAACTGCATGAATGTGAAATCAACATATAAAAGAATAGAGTTATTAACCAAAAAACCAATGAAGTTATTGATATTTTGAATTTTAACCAATGAACTTCTTTTTTCACTTAATAAACCAACAAACTTTATTAAATTGAGGAAACACTTTTTTTTTTTCTAAATAATTGAGGAAAAACTTTAACTTGAGTTGGTTAATCGTGACATGGATCTACTATGATTAATATATATCTAACGTGGCATGTCAATTAGAAGGTAATTTATAATTTAGTGCTTAATAAATTATGACTAAAAAGAAATGTTAATTTAATTTAAAGTCAGGTAAATGCAAATAATATGATAATATTAAATAAATATTCTTCACCGAGATTAATTATTATTTAAACATTTCATCATGTCATTTTAATGATATAAATTTATGAGAGCTATCAGCATGCATGATTTGATCCGGTATTTGGTTTACAGTTAATGGTCACTTAACTTTTTAATGTTTTATGATTAATTACTAGTACATGAATTTGCTTTTTCAGAGTTTTACATATAAAGCATAGAAAATAGTTTCCTGAAGGATGAATGACTGAAAGATGGCTGATCAAAGTAAATAATTGAAGACAGCAACATGCAGCACATGAATACTTGGGAGAATAGAAATCTACAAGCTAACAACATGGCATTTTGTGATGCTTACCATATAGAAATGCCTCAAGTCTTGCGCCTAATCACGGAATGGAGTGAGATCAATCTTGAACTGTTGCTTTCCCTTTGTAACCCTCTACAAGAGAAACAATGATGGGAATTAATTTGAAATCATAATAAACTATATATACAGCAAAGAAACGGACTTTAAATAGTCCATTTCAGAAAAAAGATGCAACAGAGGTTCAACTATTTGTGCTTTGGACCACAAGCACTGCATTACTGTCTAGCAGATTTATCCCAATACAAAATTTCCTCATAATCCAAATTTGCGGAGTAATTACTTACAGCGATTGCCACAAGCTCCTCTAGCAGTTCCTCCAAATGGCGTAGAGGCTGTTTTCAGAGTAATCAAGAGAGTCAATAAGTCATGCTAATTAGTAAGATAATCTCACAGCTTCCAGCAGTTTCAGGAAACTTACCCATTGTGTGGGACCATCGACGGGAGCATTTAGAGGATCATCATGAACCTAAAAGACCCAAAAATTACAATTAAATAGTCTTAACCAGCAGAAGCAAACATAGTATCAAAAAAAATTGCAAGATAAACTCAGTGAATCCAGGTTAACATAGGAAGTAAAAGCATAGGATAGATTATTATAAGTATTAAAAGAGGTCTGATCCCATACCTCCATAAAAATTCCATCCACTCCAACAGCAACCGCTGTCCTCGCTATGCAAGGTATAAGTTCACGAAGCCCCCCACTTGCGACACCCCCACCTTCTAGCTATAGAGAAAAATCAGGAAAGTTGTTCATTTATATGGGAAAAAGAAGAAGAAAATATGACCAAACAATATCACAAATGCATAAGATTATACATACTCTAAAATTAGAAAAAAAGAATTGCACTAGGAAATTATTTAGATAATATAATCCTTCAAAGGCACAACCCACAAAAAATAATTCAAAACAGTTAGTGATACATTCAAAGGAAAAAAACAGAGAATTATCTTTTTCTGCATAGCATTTATCTTTATGGCCGATGAATAGTTAATGAATAGCTTTGTTTGTTGCAACATGTTTGTGTTAAATACATTGCTCAGTTAAATACTTATACTATTACAATTAACAATCCGAGTTAAAAGATGATACAAACCTTTTTCCCAGCAGGTTGCTGTAATGAATGTGTGATATCAGCTACCTGAACCAGGATACTTTTATCATATTAAGCAAGTCAAAAAGTAGGCTGCAACTGTAACCAACAAATAACAATACTGCTCAGAGGGAGCAAATGCTTTTTGACTACTTACTATTGGACAATTAGCTTCCCTCATCCATTCCAAGTTCCGCGGATCAACAATTAGATCACCTGCATATCACTGTGTTATAATCTAAAAGTTTGCAGTCTAAGAGGCGTGTAGCTAGTAGCCTCAAAATATTACTATGGAAAAATTTTAATATACAACAAGGAATACAGAGAAGGCTTTAGATATGGGTGACTTACTATAGCCAAACATAGTTCCTCGCTCACAAACCATAACATTTTGATTTCCAGCTAGCCTAACTTTTTCAGCAGAATTTGTCATAACCTATAAATGTAATTGATCATCATAAGCAGTTTGGATCATGTCAATGCAAGTTTAATTCGAAAGGCCAGTTCTGGATAAAATTCACTTACAGAAGGTGCACAAAATTGGCCTTTTTTAATGTTGATAATCTTTCCAGTTTGTGCAGCTGCAACTAGAAGATCTGTCTATCATTCCAATACGCAATTGAACTTGTCAGTTTACATACAATATTCCAAAGTGCTTTGCTCACACGTAGTTAAAGCCACAATAATGATATTAAATCGCATGAAAACAGCATCTTATCATTATTAATAAATTCAACCTGTCTGCAGAGGAATGCTGGAATCTGAATTATATCAGCAACTCGGCCAACTGCATCACACTGAGATAAAGAGAGTGTTGTATACAATTAGGCAATGTTGAACGCTAGTTCTATGCAGCTCTTCAGGAAATACTAATTCTATGCAGCTCTTCAGCTAATACTACTTTAAATAATTGCACTACAATATCACATTAAGGAAAAATAATATTTAAAGCTTGATGTAACATTGCTAGATGACAAAAACAGTATGTAGTTCAGAAAATGATGCTGGGCTTGCATGTTTTACAAAACATTTGGAGAATTAACAAGGCTGCTAGCAACTGAAAGCAGCAACAACCTCAGTCTAATAAAAAATGATTTGATCCCTCACTATTAGTTATCCTCTTCTATCATATCCTGGTGTAAGAAACAAACTCAAAAAAAATTTCCTATCACATTTTTTGTTAAAGTTTCTGTTGCATCATATGTAGATGCCTATCTTTTTATTTTATGTCATTAAATTAAGGGACAACAAATATCAAGAAGAGATACTACATTAGGGGAAAAAAACGCACTACAGGCTACACCCACAGTATAAGCACCAGATCACAGGTGGGCACCAGATCATATGCTGCACCACAACTATATGTGCAGCAACCAAAAACAATGTTTATAAAATATTGAATAGAGCTGATAATGTTATACTCAGACATTGTTTGCCATGTAAAAGACAACTGTATTCTAAACTGGAAATCAAAAGACTAAAAAGTAAGGTTACCTGGCTAGCTTCATGTACATCAGTCACTATGGGGAGGTCATATGCCAGTTTCACCTTTTCAAGAATCTGCAATCATGCTCCACCAATTTTAGTCAGAATAAGTGGTTCATATTAGCAGAAGTAATTAATTTTATGTTGGAACCCCCGCAAATTCAAAGAGTCACAAGATCTGAAGATAAAGCTTTGCAGGCAACAAATGCAGATTTAACAAAACTATGAGGAAAGTAGTTGATAAAGGACTTTGTAGGCATGTTAGAATAGAGCAATATGGTGATACCTTCAAGCCTTCGGCTAAGCCAGGACCACGGAAAGACTTAGATGATGTTCTATTAGCTTTGTCAAAACTGGACTTGAAAATTAGTGGCAGCCCAAGCCTAAAAGTTAGAGGGGTAAAATGTCAGAAAAATCTAAACCAATTCATAATAAAACTAAAATCCAAACAGAAAAATGCGATGCCTTATTGGTGTTACAACTTTACTTTCCTGAAAACCAAACAAACACATGAAAATCTGGAAAATATTTTCCACAAAGGCAAACAAACACAGAAGAGACATTTTTCTGGAATCATTTTCTAGAGTCCAAACAAACGCCGGAAAATTTAAAACCATTTTCCTGAAAAATATTTTCCAGGAAACAAACGGAGCCCCAAGAGGAAGAAAAAAGTACTCAGACAAGTTGTATTTTCCTTTTAGTTTTATACATGGTAGCCCGGGGTGTACCTTAATAAGTTTGTTTGGCATCATATTGCTAGGCTTAGGGAGGTTTAATAATGCCAACATTACCCGGAGGTGTTGGGTTCCCTTATTCTGTTGTTAGGGCATGCAGATTTAAAGAGATGCTAGAACCTTTTTCTTTTTTGTTATATTCTACTACTTTGGCATGTTTATAATATGTTGTTGTACTCTGTGTTTTCGGCTAAATGAGTTTCTTTTCCGAGGAGCTTCTATTTCTGATTTACATGGGTGAGGTGGGATTGCTGCATTAGATTTCTTAAGAAACGGGTATATCTCTGGGTAGTACTACTTGTCCTCACAATCTAACATAACTCCTGTAGGATCTACTTATCAGAACTTTTATACTCTTTAAGACATACTCACAAATGGTTCTATTTAGGAATTTGTTAATGAGAGAGCGTACTTTGAAGTGATAGCCTTGATGTGCTTGGCCATACGAAAAATATGCTCCTCTGACTCAATCACATTAGGACCCGCTAATATAAAAAATGGCTCCGCTGACTGTTACAAGGTTGACATACAATAAGAATATGAAGTCATTATAAACAATTGCCATGCCTTCGCAAAGAGACAAGCAGTTCAAGCAACTCTGATGATTCTGCACAAGATGACGATCTTGAATACAAACCTTGAGCTGGTTATATAACTCTGATGCTGAATCCATTTGTGAAGCTTACAATTATCAACGTCACGAACTCTTTCTACACACAGTAAAGCCACAACTTCAGAGATTCTTAAACAAAAAATTCACATCACCACTTGACAACGAAATAGTAGAAAATTATAATAGCAGAACAGAAAACATCTTCTCCTTTATCGTCCTGCGTTATTTGTGAATATCGTATGTCCCAAGTTTCTTAACTAGTGTGCAAAATCCAAATAAAAATGGGACGGAGGGAGTACTTATAGAACTTGCAAGCAGTACAACCAAACAAACGATTGCAAATGTAACCGAAGCAATAATGTTATGATCCAGAATAAAACACAACATTCAGTGAGATTCAATTACTTGATTAAACAATTCATTCAGTGAGATTCTGAACAGAAAAAGAATGCAAAAGTTAAGAAGAAATTGAACTAAATCCTAAATCATGAAACTGACTGTGAATTAATAACTGAATATAGATTTATACACACAAACAGGTAGTATAAAATCCTAATTGTAGAATGAAACTAAAACATTATAATACAAATAAGTTAATAAAATTAACTAAGGCATCTACTGACATGAAGAATTCAAGTATAGATACAGAAATGAGATATAGACATACAGAATGTAAAATGAGAAAGAAAAGCACCTAGGAGAATTGAAGATCTGAAATGCAAAGAACAGACAGCAGATGAGAGTGTTCAGTGAAAACCCCCACGTGTGATCTGAATGAGCAGGTGGTGAAAATCGGTAAAAAAAACGCTGATCGGTACAGCTATTAATCGGGTAGTTAGAAATTACTCCAAATAATTAATGGAAATATTGATGGAATACATCAAAATATTTTATTCATTATTAAAAATAAGGTGTATTACTTTACATTATTTTATTATTTTTTACGGAGTTATGTAATTATTAATTAAATTTAAATATAACATGTTCATTTTTTATTTTTATTTTTGAATAAAAGACAAATATCATTACTAAGAAATGTTGTGACGCCCCCAAATCCGGGGTCAGGGAATTTGATCGTCACGCTAAAATCTCAATTTAAAACAACCTGTTAAATACTAAACCAATACAAATATAACATCTGCAACCCCAACTCTATCAAGATCTTTAAGGCTATAGTGCTAGAAACAAGAATCCAAAATTTCAAAAACTTTAACTTCCTTTTTCAACAATACTCTTTGCACAAATTCTATAACACTAGTATAATTTCGATAAGAAGTATACAAGGCAAACTAATCTTATACAATATAGTATTTAATAGGAATCAACTTTATACAATAACCTTACACTAGATCCAAATGCTCTGCATCAACTTGTCTTCCCAATGTCATCTTGACTCTTCTCGTTCCACAGTTATACGATTAAATACTGTCAATCTACCTTACACTTGGAGGTTTAAAAGGTGAAACAAACACATATGAGCGGAGACATCCTCTCGCTTTACTGAAATATCCAGGGTAACAAGCAAGAGTGAGCAAAAGAAGCTCAACAAGTATATAATACTACACAAGATAAAATAATGAAGCAACAATATCTGAAAAGAAATCAACTCAACTGGGGTAAAATGATAATGCAATAATAGCAATGTATGAGAATCCGCTCAACTGGCAAAATGAACAACAATAATTATGTCAAACTTTAAATTAGAATTGGATTTTTACTGTGATGCAACGAGTTAAAGTGGATGATCAGTCACACTAAAACTCCGGATCATACCCTACCGTATGTCCAAATACTGAACTGGATCCAATGCCACATTGGCCACATAATAATATTCATACTCTGACTGGCGTCTGCAGTCCTTAAAAAAATTTCATTTTAATAAAAACTTCCAATTCCAATCTAGTACTCAGATTAGGTGTCGGAACAATCGACTACCTGGTTAACTCAAATTAATGCTTTCAACTGTCTGATTCAGATTATCAAACTAGGTTAGGTTAAAACAAGTACATATGAATTAGGTTTCCAATGATAAAGAACCAGGATTAAATCTGGTAACCACAAGATACTGCAGGATATGAATTATGAACCGAAATAGAACTGTCAAGTTAGAAATAAATAGGTTGTCTCAATCACAGGATGAGAATAGGAACTGGTTATGCAACAAGTAATTAAATAAAAATTGAAAACAGGAATCTTGATACGATACTCTGAACAAAAGAGTACGAGTTAGTAAACTTGCCTTTGGTCCTTCGCTATTACGTAAAGCCGAAGTAATATGATTCTCTTCTTCTTCTATCTTATGTCATCACAATTTCTATTCTGATAACTCTTGGTTCCGGCGCATATGCGGTTGCTACGAGTCTGCACTACCGAGATCGTGTCCGCCCAACTATTCACTAGTTAAATATAACATGTACTTTAGCCTTCGGACTTCAACTTCTACATAATATAAATGTTTATAAACTTAAGCGAATGTATTTTCTTCAGAAAATTGGGCATGACCTATTCGTAAAGTGGACGTTGCCCTGTTTAAAAATACCAAAAATACTAACCCAATCATCCACAATTTATTTAATACTCAAATAATCTGCCTTGACTTGCAGTAAACATATAAGAAAATAATCTGCCTTGACTTGCAGTTACTTTATCCAAAAATACACAATCACATATAACATTTATCATGTAGCAATTCAAATAACTAATTTACATAATTTCATATACTTCACGTAACACATAGCACAAGATTGAACTGATAACTCTTATAATTATACAATTTAATAGCTACACAATTAACAAATAAACATATTTCATTCACGTATGCATTTAACTAGCATATCATATCATATACAATTGCCAAATAATATTCATTTAATAGTCCTGCCGAAAATCCGGCAGCACTTCTCTATTTATATAACAATCCACCTATTTTAAACTAATACCAACAATCAAGAATCAAATTACAAACTAACATATTCATATAACTTAACTTAATCAATCTAAACTCACAACTATAAGATAACATACTCAACTCGATATATCATTTAAACACATAGAACTTATCAGTTCATATGCCATCATACGATACCAAACTTATTATCATACTATCGGAATTAAAATCAAACTTAACCAGTTAGAAAGATGGACAATTTATAGTATAAAGATGAACTCAGTTGAAAACGTGTAAAACATAAAAATTGTAGAAAATTACGAGACCTTTCCAGAATGGTAAGGCTCATTAAAAATGAGTAAGTAATGAGTTCAGAAACTTTAAAACAAGCTGCTATAGAAGCAGACTCAGCCATGTTCACACATTTAATCACACACTGGTATAACTCATAACATATAAATGCACATAGCATTTAATCACACATTATATATTACTAGTGTTTTCTTGCCCGCGCTCCGCGCACGGGCTTCCAATTTTATTTATTTATTACATATATCATATCCTTTTGATTTATTTAATGATTAAATCTATAATTATAATTTATAGGTAGAAATTTGTCTCATAAGTTTTGTTTTTTATCACAATAAATTAATCTCTCGGCTTGCAACATTTGACCTTTAGTTTAATTGTTGTTAGGAGAAAACGGGTGTAATATTAATAAAAATTTTAGAATTTGTTTTATAGAATATATTTAAGATTTTGAATTCGGGTATGTTTTTACTTGCACTCGGAATTAAAATAGCTCATAATCTGGAAATATTGAGCTTCAACTAAAAAGATATAAGATGTGTTTGAAGATATTTGAGAAATTTTTAACTTTGTAAATCTTGATTTAAATTGTTGAACTCAATTAAGTCAATGACTATCTTTCTTTGGATAAAACAAAAGTAATTTATTAGTACATGGATATAGGATCCTTAATATAAAATTTGATTTGAGTATTTTTATTTTATTTTTTATGACGTTAAAAAAGGGGTATTTTATCTAAGAAAGGAAGTTATATTTATAAATAAATATAAATATTTTCAAAACTCACTATTTAAGTATTAAAAAATCTTGGTCAATTTGATAAATTATTCAAAATTTTATTTTGACTTTTTTGTCAAAAAAGATTCAAGATGATTTATTTTCTCCTTTAACATAATTTTGTGATGAATAGATAATTTAAGTGATAAATATTTATATCTTGTCGTCTGATTGATGTACCAATTAAATATAATAAAAAATATATGATTAAGAATTAAAATTTAGAAATTTTCATCGCCGTAGTAGAATCTTACACATGCATATATCATTGATTTATAGAAAAACGTATAATGAGATTAAAAAATTAAATAAAATAAATTCATTTTGAATTTTATTAATATCAAAAATGAATCTTGATTTGACAGTATTGAAGGAAAAAAACTAAATTGAGAAGATAAAAGAAAGGTATATATTTTTTTTGGAGATCTAATTTTTTGTCAAATGTAAAGATGGTAATGCACATAACTCAAGCTATTTGTTGTAGTTCAAAATTTGATTTCAAAATTTACCATAATTAGTTAAGAAAACAATAAAAGGAATGATTCTTACAATGTCATGTGATAACCATAATTAACTAATAACATTAATGAATTCAATTATGACAATGGTGACGTGGCTTTTTCTGAAATTATTTTTGGAAGTAAAATTACCTTCATACCCCTATAAAATTGTTCAGGAATTATTATATACATAGATAGATATATACTTATATAAGTACAAGAATAATTATAATTAATCAAAATCAGCTAGTTCATTTAATCAAACAATAAATCAGGTCAAACCGGTAATAAAATAATAACATAGTTTTGAAAATATTAATTAAATTTGATTTATAAATAATCGAGATTAAACAATAATTAATTAATAAAATTCATCAATTAACTATTCAATTAATTGGTCAATTAAATCAATTACATTATTATTTAAAACTGATTAAAATAATCAAATTCAATTACTCCTGTAGATACTAATAATAGAATACAATATAATAAATAAATATAAAGATTTTACGAAATTTCAGCATGACCCGTTCGTAAATAGAACTATCCACAAAATTTGCATGTACTATGTTGCGCCCCCAGTCACAGGACGAACAACACAGTACAGCACCAACAAACATCCTGTATACTCGACAATCAATAATCGACAATAAACTCCACAATTATCATAACTCGACTTAACACATTCAACAACAATAAAAATCTACAGAAATTTTATTCAGGTGTATACCTACAACTTTCACTCTTTGATCAGCTTAAAAATTGGCCATTAACCTCTTCAAATTCGACATACAAAACAGGACATACAAAACTGAAATTATAAAATGTAACTGCGCGTAATCTACTTAAACATTTTTAATAAATCCAAAAATAATCAAATGAACACCAAATTTGGCAGGCTCCTTCCTGAATTCCAAATAAAATTAGTATAAAATTTTAAGTTCCGGAACGATTCATTTAGACCAAAAACGAACTAATTAAAGTACCTACTGAATGCAGAAAATTTCTGCCCTGCACAACTTTTAGTAAAACAAGCATAACTTTTTACTCACTAACTTAATCGACACAAGGTTTTCGCGTGGACAAACTAGACTCTGAATAGAACAAAAATGACAGGAAACCAGTGCCCAAACATGGCCTTAAGCTGCCCGAATATTCACTCCAAACAGAGGCAGTGCATGGGAGAATTTTAACGGCAAATCAACTTAAAATATATATATATTTTCTTTTGAAAAACACAATCACCCATGAAACCATTCTCCGAGTTTTGTTCACAAATTTCCAACCAAATAAAGTAAAAACAATATGCTACTAAAACAGATTTACTAAATAACACAAATTAAATAAAAAAAACGAATTTTATAAACATCACATAATTAAAAAAACGAATTTATTAACTAATCTAAATAAAAAAAACGAATTTATACACATCACAATTAACTAAAACGAATTTATTAACTAATCACATATAAAAACAAATTTATAACTAATTACTTAAAAAAACGAATCATAAACACAAGGGGTTCGAGTTTATACCCACACGAACAAAGAGCCCGAGCTCTACCGCAGAATCGAAGAAAAAAAATGAACTAAAACTCCCCCAGTTTTGTGGAGGAATCCTAAGGTGGAAGAGTCTACCTGAGAGTTAGAAATTGATATGTTAGAGTAATATCCCCAGTTGTTTCCTTGATCTGATTCTGAGGACAGAATCATATTAAGGGGGGAAGGATGTAATATCCGTGAACTTTATTAATAATATAAATTATATTTTATGTGTAAAATAATTTATGTGGAGTATTTGGAGTCTTAATGATTAAGGTTATTGAGTAATAGTATGTTAATTGATGTGTCGAAAGCCCCTTTCGAATATCTTTTCATTTAGAAATATCTTCAGTATTGAGCCCCGTTTTGAAAATTCAAGGGCCCCGTTGAAATTTTGTACATCATTATTATTCCTTCGTCTTTCGTATCCGAATCATTATTGGAAGATTTCTTCGTATCATTATATTCCTTATTACCCGATAATATCAGTAGTAATTGTTTTATTCAAAGAAAGAAAAATTATTTCGAACCCTAATTGTTTAGGGCGATTGATATATCGTTCATATCAATAATACATATGTTATAGTCCCAGTATCCTTGAGCATTCGTTATATAAATGATATGTATTGATATGGATAACTATAAGTCATTGTGGATAGTTATCACCTCGTAAAACGTGAACTTTACTTTATTAAAGGTTTAAAGCGATCCAGTGGATCGATATCGATCCAAAAATGTTGTTTGGGGTATTATTTTCCACTAAGTATAAAAAGACGAATCGTAAATTATCATTCATATAATCCGTATTAAATATATACAAAAATACAAAAATTCCCGAACCGTGTTCTTCGTGTTCTCGAAAATCAAAATCAATTTTGAAGGTGTTATTGAAATCCAAATCTCAAGTTCAAGTACTCAAATCAAAGCTCTTGATCTCTAGTTTCAGAATCTTCAAACCATATCATCATTTGGTAATTTTTCGATTTATTATGAATTTTTCAATATTCAAATTAAATTAGGGTTCTTGTTCGAATTAGGGATTTTCATTCTGTTGATTCTCCGTTCAATTGATTGCTTCTAACATGTTCCTAGGGTTCTAATTAGTAGGAATCCATGCTTTAATTTCATGTTTATGTTCGATTTTGAGAAATTTGATTTTAGGGTTTTTGCCCGATTTTTCTTTTGAATAGTCCGTTCATATGAATGATCTGACATTGTTTTTGATAGAGGGCTTTCATTGTATGTATTCTTAGCTTCATTTTAACATAAAGAACGTCGAGTTTCATGTACGATTTAGTGAGATCGGAAAATTTGCTTGAGGTCGCCGGAATTTGATCGGGATTGGGATTCTGGCTGTGTTTTTGGTTTGTTTTGGTCGGAATGAATTGCTGAGTTAATAAGGAGTGTTTTGGTAAAAAAAAGCCCCAAATTCTGATGTGTTTTTGAGTCGCCGGAATCTGGAAAACCCACCGGAATCTGGAAAATTCCGGGTTGTTCTTCCTGACCCATTTCTGTTCTTCCCGACCCGTTTACCCGAATTGTTGAGCCGGTTTCAATCTTCGAAACCCTAAATTATTTTCAGAAAACTGTTTTTGGATTTTATTTTTAAAAATAATTCGAAAATAGTTTAAATATTTATAAAAATCATATTTTTATTTTAAAAATACATTTTTATATTCAGAAAATTCTGAAAAATTATATTTATTTATTTAAATTCGAAAATTGATTAAATTTAATTATTTTAATTATTTTTGATTAATAATTAATTTATTTGATTAATTGATTTAGTTTATTAATCAGTTAATTCTTATTAATTAGATTTAATTAATTTAATTTAAGTTTAATTATTTTCTAGCTTGATTTAATTATTTAAAAATAGTTTGAGCATTTAAAAATTGTCAATTAATTTTATATTAATTGATTAAATTGTTTTTAAATACTTATATTGGGATTAATAATCCGATATTCGATTTAAAAATTATTTGTGACTTATTTAAATTCGAATAAGCCTCGAATATTGTTTTAAAAATGTTTATAAGTGCTATATGGTTTATATGAGTTGAATAATGTGTTTTATTGTCCGTAAATGCTTTTATAAGGGCTAGTGTTTGAGTTTTATTTTCGTAAAATAAAACGAGCGTTCGATAAATGCGATTAAATACTCGATTACTTGTTTAGATTTAAAAATGGTTATGAGTTTATGTCGAAAGTAGAACGAGGATAGTTAGACTTATTATTATGAGCTGTTTATTATAGAATCGAGTTCCCGAAGCAAGGGAAAGGAGAAGGTAGAGTAAGCGAGATAGACCGACGTTAGCTACGTAGACCAGGCAAGTATATGTGCGATTACTTGTTGATTAAATTGATATTGTTTCCAATGATTATGCATGTTACCCCCAGAACAATTCAGATTATTCAATCTTTACTCCGTATTTGAGCAACTGATGTTATTTCCTCGAATATTCTTAACTCTTTGATTAATCTACAATCATGTTGGATATCAGAAACCTTCACCTTCAATTCAGTTTATATTGACGATAACCATTGTTGACTTTCTTAATTGAGAACGTTGAAATCGTTTCGAATCTATTTCTCGAATTTCATTTGATATTGAATAGTTGAAGCTCTTTTGCAACTATTATACCTTTCATTGTGTATTTATCTAACGTTGAAATTGTTCCGAATCTATTTCTCGGATTTCATTTGATATTGAATAGTTGAAGCTCTTTTGCAACTATTATACCTTTCATTGTGTATTTATCTACCGTTGAAACCGTTCCGAATCTATTTCTCGGTTTTTATTTGATATTGAATAGTTGAAGCTCTTTTGCAACTATTATACTTTGTCATTGTGTATTTATCTTGTGATGCATGTTATTGCTTATACTCTGTGATAGAATGGACATGTTTTTTTTAAATAGGACAATTAATGGTCGGAAATAATTTAAGGCCAAGATGGCCATGGATCATAGTGGAGGACTTTGCTATAAGCAAGTCCGGGGTTGATGCGTGACTGAACAACAGCTCAACCTTTTGATTTGAAAAATGTAGAAGTCCAATTCTAATCCCTTTTACTTCCGTTGAGATTGTTAAAAAGCATATGTTTGGCTTAAACCTTGTTGATTCAGATAATTATGATCTTCCTTTCATTATGGAACTGTGATTGAAATATATTATGCTTGTTGAGCACTTGTGGCTCATACTTGTTTGTTTTAACCATATTCTAGTGAAGCGAGAATATGAGCAGACACAGCGCGAGCGATAGTTCTCCAGCAACTAGGAGACCACCTCGAGTGGTTGTCATTAGCAGGGTAGTTGTCTATTTTGTTAGTTAGACTAAACGTCTAGCTTTGAACTTTAAGTTGTGTAATATTAATAACTCTGAAAACTGGTTTGTAAAAACTTAGAAGCTTGTTCAATGCCATAATCTGAACGCGGTCTTGGTTAAGGGGTGTCTTATGTTATTATTATATTATGCATGTGTTATATCCATGTATATTGTGTTTTGTTGATCGAGTGACTCCCCATACCTGTGCCCCGGGTTTGGAGGGCGTCACAAGGGCTAATAATTAACACAAAAAAACCTACACCTAATGCCATTTTGCCCGGTACTGAACGAACTTTAACGAACGAAAACTCAAAAAACAAATATATACTCTATAATATAAAAACAATTCTCAACCACTAAAATATTTTTAGTACAAAATTATAATTTCCACTCAATTAGCGGATAAACATTAAAAAATTTATTTACTCTAAAAATTGAAATAATTATGCACAAATTTTTTATAAAGCCCGGGTTTTACAGAAATGCAAAAATATTGAATTTTTGAATATTTTTATAACTCAGCCAAATACTAATGGGGCACAAATAAGATACCGGGTAAAATTTTGGTACTAATAAAATACCACTTTGATACCAAAAATTTTCAAATATTCTAAATCTTCCAAAAATGTAAAAATACTAAATTTTGGAATATTTTATAACTTACAAAAAATAAAACTCTGTACCCGAATCAAATATCGGATAAAATTTGACGCAACTAAAATACCGATTCGATCCCCAAAATTCTAAAACAAACTCAATTCGACAATATCGATAAAATAATCGGCTTTCACAAATTTTTTAAATAAAATACACATAATACCATTCCTCCTCTTTTGAGAAAATCAATAAATATTTAAATAATAATATTAATAAACCCTGAAAATTCGGGTTACTACAAATGTCGTACAAGAGAGACTCCAACAATAAATTTGAAGGAGACGTAAACACATTTTGACAATTTAGCTACCAAGTGAGCAACCAAGTGAGCTACCAAATTAGCAACTTGTCTTTTAACAAAAGAAACTGAGAAGCCTGGTCTAGAATCCAATATAGTACGACAGGCGTTCAAAATATTACCAACTTTCAACATATTATCATCGGGGCAATGTAAAGCTCAGACGGTGAGGAAGGAATCAGACTCAATAACTACTGTGTCATACGTCAATGTAAAGAGCTATTGAAGACCTTCAAGGACGGCTAGAGCTTCAGCTTCGAAGACAGAAGATACCATGGCTTTACACATTGTTTTACCAAGCACCAGAGCACCAGCATGATCTCTTAAAACCAGCATGGCTTTACACATGTTCATTTTTAAAATAAATTTCATCTCTAAATAAATGCCCATTTTAATTCACAAAACAAATTTGGTCTTAAGTTTTCATAATTACTTTTCAGGTTTGACTTCTTTAAAAATTAGTTGTGTATTCTAATTTTTTAAGATAATAGTTAAAAATATATTTTAAAAAATTATTTAATTATTTCAAAAAAAAATAGTTATATAGCTATTTTTTGATATATGTGATTTTTTTGGAAATGAACATGTTAAAAAAATGAAGAAACTACTTATAAAAATTGATTGAATAATTATTTGATAAAATAGAAATTCTTAAAAATTATTTTTTATTTTATAATTAAAGTGAGTAGTCAAATTCGTATTTTTGAATCGTCCTTCTCAATGGCTCGCTCGACGGTTACCATAAATGCTGTTGGTGACTCCATGTACACACCAACATTTACTGGACATTGATTTACTGGCCAACAATTCTTTTCGAGAAATTATATTATTGAAATTTTGAGATGAGGAGTCTTGTAAAATGTGCAACTCGCAGTAATCAGTGACAGCGTAGTCGGGATTTAACCGACTAATTGAGAATTAATTTGGATAATTAATTGGATTATACATAATATTATTTATATAAATATATTTAAAACTACTATATTATGAGGTCTTTTTAAAAATATGATATTTTATATATTTTTTGGGAAAATGTGTATTTTTTTTATTTCTGTTTGCAAAAAAATGAATTTTTTAATATGTTTTTTTTGCAATCAAATGCGACTCGATGTAATCTAAATGCAACAAAAAATAATTGTAACTATTTTTCATGAAAATAGAAAATAGGTTTAGTTTAGTTTCATACCGTATTTTTGCAAAATATTTTTAAAATATAGTAAAATTATTTAAAAAATTAAAAAAAAAATAGATTTTTTGGTAATTTCTCTTATATAATTAAAATAAATAAAATTTTTAAATTTTAATTTTTAGATTTGGAGTCAATTTGAGAGGTAATTTATCATATATTATTATTATATGCCAATTTAAGCACGAAATTTGCGCATGCTAATGGTGTTGGAGATTATAATAAGAAAGTAGGGATATGAATATAATTAAACATAAACAAGTTTGGGTTGGAGTTTTTGAATATTTATACTATATTATTAAGGCTTGTGCTAAAGTGAGAACCCACAATATTATGAGAACTGAAATCTAATCTCAGCCCTCTATTTTTAATTAATTCTTTTAATCTTAACCCTACCTTTTTATCCTCCCCACTCTCCTTACCGGTCACCTCACTCCACACTCCACCCACCTACTCCGGCCACCTCAAGCACCTGCCGCCACACCAATTCCGGCCATAGAAACTAGCTCGAATAAAATCGATAGATACAGGAAGATTGATATTTCTAACGAGGTCGGCGATGAAGATGAAAGCGCCGGTGGCAACGTCGAAGAGAATAGGAGAAGATGGAGTTGATTTAAAATCGGTAGTGATTTGGGAAGCGAGTTGAGTGAGTCGTTGAGTTATGGCTTCTTCTGTCCATAGAATTGTTTCTATGTCTTTCTCCATGTATGTAGTAAATAGCGCCACAAGTCTGGTTTCAGAGGACGGTACAATGTCGCAAACAAAAGAATTGGTTTCGTAGGTAATAAAATGAATCAACTTGGTTAATTTGGTTTAATTTGGCGATAATGTGGTGGGGGTTACGTGGTGATGTGGTGATGGTGTTGGTGGCGGGATGATGTTAGTGGTGATAGTTGTATAGTGATGGTTGGTGGTGGATCTGCTCATAATCGACAATCGATGGTGATTTTTCTTGCAATTATGATGATTTTTGTTTTTTTATGCTGATTTGTAATGATTTTCTGGTGATTTTGGCACATTGTTAGGATTAGTTGACGATGGTCAGACTTGGTGGCCAGAAGTAGTGGTGGTGTGGTAGTTTGTGATGGTTTGTTGTGGTGATTTTCGTAAATTGGTGATGATTTTTTGCTAATCGCCGGAGATTGTGGTGATTTTTTGTTTCCGGTGGTGATTTTTTGTTTTCTGGTGGTGGTCGAAGGTGACGGTAGTGTGGTGATTTTTTGTTTTCCGGTGGTGATTTTTTGGGTTGGCCGGAATTGATCTCCGGAGATGATGACTGGAGTTCGTGGTGGCCGGAAATGGAGGTTCCCGGTGGCCGGAGGTGGTGGGATGGGGGATGGAATATTAAAATATTAATAAAATTTAATGAATGGTGGAAAATTAATATAAAGTATATTAATGAATTGCTAGGATTAGATCTCATATCTCACAATAGTGGGGGTTCTCAATGGAGTGCGACCCATATTATTAAATACTATATTATTAAAGTCGAAACATTGAAAGTTTTGGTTTTCGGTACTTTATTCTATTTAATAAATAATATAAAAATAGTAACTAGATGATTGCCTTTTATAATTAAAATATTTTTTTTCTAACAAAATCTACTCCTTTTCCAAAAATATCACGACAATTATCTTTAAATTAAAACATATTACCTTTTATATTTGTTCTCACTAAAATCTCCGTTTCCCAAAAATATGAGGTGAAATCCTTATTTATTTATTTTAATACTCTATTTAATAAATAATAAAATAATATAAAAATAGTAACTAGTTGATTGCCTTTTATAATTAAAAAAAATTCTAACAAAATCTACTTCTTTTTCAAAAATATCACGTCAATTACCTTTAAATTAAAACATATTATCTTTTATATTTCTTATCACTAAAATCTCTATTTTCTAAAAATATGAGGTGCAATCTTTACTTATTTATTTTAAAACATATTTTAATACTCTATTTAATAAATAATAAAATAATATAAAATAGTAACTAGCTGATTGCCTTTTAACATGTTGTTGGTCCTCGTGTATTGCAGAAGGGGGGGGGGGGGGGGGGGGATGAATGCAATACTGATAAAATTCAATCTCAGTTTCAACAACCAAAACTAAGATTTAATGTTATCAATAATATGTATGCATTCACAAACAGTATAATCGAGAAGACATGATTCACAAAATAAATGTTTTATTTATTTTGCAAAGTGTTGCTACAACCTCAAGAGAGAATTCTTGAACTTCGGTTTTTCTTCAAGACACTTGCTTGTCTTCGTTACATACCTAGAATGAATTAATAGTCTAAGTATAAAACTAATCCTATCACTGTCAACACGGGTCTGTGAAGTTGCTGTCATTATCAAGTGGCAGCTTCTTACAAAGTGTCTACCCATGTGACTTTCCTAAATTGCTAACAATGTTAGATATACATTACAAAGAAAGCAACCTAGATTCATTCTATTTCTAGCTAAAACAATTCAGCAAATAGAGACTTGACCTTGCTCTTGAATTGATTCGCTTTTGTTTGCAGTGCTTGAAGCTTCTGTCGTAGTCTTGCAGACTTGGTGTAGCTTAGGGATACTGCAACACGCCTGTTTCTTGAACATTGAAACTATCACGGGATTTGACTGAGAAAGATACCTAGAACAAGGATCTTTCTCGAGACAGTTACTTTTGCCGCAAAGCTTGCTGTCATAGGAATGTGTTTTTGGTGACAGTAGGAGTTCCCCGCATAGTGTGCTGTCGAGGTTTCCAAACTTGCTGTCGAGGGCTAAAGTTGTTGTCGCGTAGTCTTCCGCCAATGTTGCTGTCAGAGTGAATATGCTGTCTTGACTTGCAACATTCTGTCTTCTTGTAATCTTACTGTCAATGCTCATGACAGTAACCTTTATTCATGCTGTCATCTAATATGCATTCTTTGAGGCTTGAACACAGAAAGTGAACTTCTTCCAAATTACACAATTACAATAACATTGCATACTGATTACAAGAACATACTTTGGTTGTGACAGTATGTTCTACTTAATTAAAAATTAAGTATATACAAAGTTAAGTTGTTCCTATGCTATCACCCATAAATCCCAACAATCTCCCCCAATTTGTTTTTATGGACAATAACAACAAATTTACAATATATATGCTGACAACTTAACTAACAAGATCAGAATGGATTTAGAATGTTTACTTAGCTTGAGATTTCCTCTTCTGTCTTGTTACTTCCTCTCTTCTGAGAGCTTCTACCAAGCAGCCTCTTAGACCTTCTACAAGAGAGATTTCAGCAGGTGTGACTGCAGCATCTTCTATTTCTTCAATGATCTTCTTGATAGTAGGAGAATTAAGAGAACTAGCATCCCTGAGATTCAACCATTGCTCTTGATCAAATGGATAGCTTCTGAAATGGAGTTCTTCAAGAATGAGCTTGAATCTACTTAAAGGATAAGCATTGAGAGTCATCCTCCTTTGCTTGTCCAGCTTTGAATTTTCTCCTTTTATCCTTTCCAATATTTCCTTTATCTCATCAGAACAAATCTGCTCCAAGGGATGAATTGATCCAGCTACCATGTACTGTAAATCCTTCAGAATAGTTGTTTTTAGCTTGTGAAAGCTGCAAACATAGATTTCTTCTTTTAGATAATTCATTCTTAGGGGATTTTCCAGCATACATGCTTGATAATTTGGAGCTTCACTTTCTGCCTTGTTGGCAATCTTGCATCTTTCTAGGAGTTCAGCTTCCTTCTTATCAAGTTCTGATTGATATTGAGAGTATTGAGAAGATTCAGGTCTTTTGCTTGGCTTGGGTTCCCTTTCCTGAGTTGGTTGGGTTTGCCCTCCTTCTGTGGGTAAATCCTCAAACTCATAGTACCAGTGGTATGGTATAGGAGAAGGTGGTAGATCAGTGAGAATATCAGCATCATCAAAATCTGCAAAATTGTAACCAAATTTCTGATAGAATTCAGCATCCCTATCAGCCTGATATCTCAGAATATGTTCCATGACAGGCTCTGGAACATCATCATAGCTTTCCATCAACTCTACCATCCTTTCCAGGTAGAAGAAATCAATTCTTCTTTTATCTATTTCCATCATGTTACCACTGAGTGATGTGGCTACAAGATCAAAGTCCTTGTTCATCCTGACAGATCTTGATTCTGGCCACCACAGAATGTACTCAGCAACCTCTTGATTAGCATCCAGCTTAATCTCAACACTCTTGATTTCTTTTGATTGCATCTGTTGTACCTTAAGACTGTTGGGAGGTATTGATTGAATTGGCCTCTTCAGATTTCTGCCAAATCCAGTGGCCTTTTCCTTTCCTGAGTACTTGTGCTTTCCATGAGGTTTCTGTCTAGAAAACCATGCTCTTGCTTTAGCTTTCAGTCTTTTGGGCTTGACAGTAGCTTTGGCTTCATTCTTGACAGAATCTTCCTTGACAGCACCTTTGTCAACAGTATCTTCTATGACAGCATCTTCTATGACAGTATCCTTGTCGACAGTACCTTTGGTTACAGCATCCTTTTCAGCATTTATGCAGTCAATAGCACATCTAAGAATGCTTGCCTCCAAAGCTTCCAGTATTCTTGGCTCCTCTTCATCTGTTGCATCAGCATCTTTCTTTTCTTGACTAGGAGTTTCTTCATTGCCTTCATTCTGAGATTGAATACCAGTATTCCCAGAATTACTTCCACCAGCATTTCCAGCATTTCCAGAAGCTTCACCACCTCCAACCTCATCATCATCATCATCATCATCATCATCATCATCATCATCATCCTGAGGAGGAATGTTATAGAGACAGCTTCCACCTTGATCATTTCTTTTGGCATTGGCTCTAGAGATTAATTCCTTCACTCTAGCTCCCAGTGCCTTGTCTCTCAACACCAGCATTTTGTAGATCTCTTGAACAGCATGAACTCTTCCTGGATTGGCATTTGAACTGAGTATTCCATCTAACACTTTCAGAATTGACTTTGTTTCCAATCTGGATGGGCTAACCAAATTCATGAAGCTGTTCCTTCTTGTGTCATCCTTAGTTTTAGATCTGTAGAAAACACTTGGTGGATTTGTGTAGACTTCAGGTAGCTTTTGTGTGAGCAGGTTCTGGATTTGCATATCCAATATTTCATTGAATGGCGTTTGAGTTGCCCTGATCTTTCCCTTCAAAGCACACAACACCTTTGCTGGCAGACTCTGCAATAACTGCATTGTGATGAAATAAGATATGCCAGAAGTGAAATAGATACTTACAGCCCATCTTTTCTCATCATTCACCATTACACTGACATTGGTGATTTGATCCTTTAACAGTTTTGTGGTGTTGGTTGGAAGGTTGCTTGGAGCATTCATTGTTTCTTTCACCAAACTGCTAAATTCAATGTCATGGTTGTGTAATGTGCTCTCCCTGTAATCCACCATTAAAGTATTGACTTCTTCTTGACCATACTCAGTACCATTGGACCAAGTAGTTCCTTTATGGATGGATTCAGGTAGTTTCCCTTTACCTTTCCCAACCTTATTCTGTTCCTCCATTTCTTTCCATCTTCTTTGTAGAGCAGATTCTTGAGTTTCTGAAGTTGGCTCTCTAATTACCACAGGAGGTAGAATTGGATGTCTAGATGCAGGTCTTCTTTGCAATGCATCTTGAGTTGCCTTGGACATTAACACCCTTTCACCATCCAAGTCACCTTCAACAAGATCTTCAGCTTTATCCTTTGATTTTTCACTGCTTGGTTTGACTTGCTCCCCCTTAGACATTGCTTTCTCCTTAGCTCCCCCTTTGGTCTTCACAGTTACTGGCTCCCCCTGAGTTCCACCTGATCCCTAAATAGGCAATGATTCTGATCTTGCTACCTTCTCCCCCTTAGTTGAGTTGGCAGCTACTAGGTCAGTAAGGAACTGGATAGAGAGCTGAGTAGCAGCAAAACCATCAACCACCAGTTGAGAGAGAGAGAGTCCATCTTGGAGTGCAATGTAGCACACTGTCCTTCCAAAGTTGCAATCCTGTTACCAAAAGTAGCAGAGGGGGCACCATACCTTAACCTTCGTGGAGGGGAAGGAAAAGATAGGGGCTTGGAGGCTATGGGGGTTCTCACACTCTCAGGGTGTTTTTGAGTGATCTCATCACTCCTCACAGATTGACTCTCAAGGCCTAATGCCTGAATAGTGTGGGCTCCCTCAAAGTCTCTCTGGACATGCTCAAGTCCCTCTCCTTTTGCCAGCTCATTTGGCTGCCTCTCATTTTTAAGCTCACCTCTCTTTTCTTTTATCTCTCTTTTCTTTTGCACACCCTCACTCAACCTAGATGCATGGGTATGAGCAGTACTAACATGCATGGAAGGAGTAGATTTAGAATGTACCTTTAAGAGTTTGGCAAGAGGTAGATCATCATCAGAGGCATCATCAATGATTACAGCATCAAAATCAGGCTGAGAGGACTGGACAGTATCTTTGGCAGGAATGTTACTGTCAGTTGGAGTCGGGACAGCAGGTTCTGGCATGACAGCAACTTTGGGATGTGGAGTGACAGTAGGTTCTGTAGTGACAGTATCTTTCTC
Source organism: Heracleum sosnowskyi (assembly GCA_030848705.1). NCBI lineage: Eukaryota > Viridiplantae > Streptophyta > Magnoliopsida > Apiales > Apiaceae > Heracleum > Heracleum sosnowskyi. The sequence goes on from CM061236.1 coordinate 89,195,054, forward strand.
TCCACCCATGACAGCAGCTGTGTCCAGGACAGCAACATTGCCAGTGTCTTTGACAGCAACAGAGGCTGTGACAGCATCCTCCTGAAGGTAAGATGCTCCTTGGAGGTTAGACAAAGTGTTGGCTGTTTCATTTTCTGACAGAATACCACTTTTCCCTAGCTCAGTGTTTGGAGGAGTGGTGTCCATCTCACTTTGAGAAATGGGTTCTTGTGGACCACTAGATGGGGGCTCATCCATGATTGGAGATGGATGATCAAAACCTGAAGGGTTGGGACTGTCCCCTTCTCTAGGTTGTGGAGAAGAAACAAGAGAATGTGTAGGGAAGGAAGAAGGTGAAAGTGTAGCAGAGAGTGAGGGCTGATTCACAGGAGAAACATGTGAATCATCAAAAGGAATATAGAAATCCTCATTGTGCCCTAACTCACTGTGTGTTTCTTCAAGTGGGGGTTCCTCAGGTTGTGAACCATGAGTTTGTGCAGACTTTGTACAGGGTGCCTTGGGAGACATGCCAATTTCAATAGCTGCACCTTGTTGAGAAGGCACATCTAGGGAGGTGTTTGAATCCCTTTCAGTAACCACAATTTGTTGAGAAACTGCAGCTTGGCTAACAGTGGTTTTAGTCCTCTTAGCTCTCTTCTTCTTAGGCTCAGGGGGAACCACTGGGGGTTCTATTTGACTAGCCTCCTTATTTGCTGCACTAGGTGCAGTGTCTCCCTCTTGACTAACAGAGCTACCACCAACATCAGCTTCTAAAGGTCGTTTTCTGGACTCTTGCAAGGTTTCTCTTTGGGCTTTGGAAAGTCTAGAGGGCCTAGGCTGAGTGTATGGTGTTGAATGTGGGTTAACTGAATTTGGGTCTAATTCAGTTTCATTCTCAAGAGTGAAAGAGGCATAACCAGATGGTAATGGTAAATCAGGGTTGGACACTTGATCAACCATGTGCTGAGTGAAACAAAGTGGAATATGTGCATTGAGATCCTGTGATGATAACATCGTGTGTGTGTTCTTTTTCAAAACTGAGCACGCCTCTAAACGAGGGGCAACATCATTAAAATCACAGAATGAATTAATGCACATCATAAGAAAGCGAGGGTAGATTGATACCTTCTTACCTATGGCAGCTTTGAGGTGTGCCATGAGGAGAGCTCCAACATTCACCTTGTATCCATGGACAAGAGAATGTGTCAGTTTCTTGATGTAGGAGGGTATTCCATTCCAGCCTGTGGACTTGGTAGAGAACACCTTGACCATCACATCAAGTATCATGCTCCACTCCTTTCTCAGATGCTTCCTATCCATTTCACCAGTTGGATACCATTTGGTAGTCCCCTCTTCGAGAATAGGGCCTGCATACCCAATCTTCAAGAAGAGCTTCTTAAGAGTGTCATCATTTGCAAGTTCAGTAAATTGTTGTCTTGCTTCAAGTGTAATTCCAAGAGCAGTGTTGATGACCTCAGCTGTAAGAGTGTATTGTTGCCCAGAGATTGTGAATTGAATACCCGGGTTCTCACCCTCAGTTTGAGCAACAACAGTTCGCCAAAACGCCTCAATTCTGTCTAAGTCGAGAATGGGGGTTGAGGTGATGGCAGAACCGAGATAGGACTTGTTCAAGAAAAACACGAGTCCTTTGAAACCTTCACCAGCATCATTTGGGGAAAAGATGCCAGCAAAGTTTGTTTGAGAGAGAGTTTGTTTGGGTGCTATGGAGATTTCAAGAAAAGAAGAAGGTAAGAAAGTTGCTTTTTGCTGGAAGAAAAGTATTTTGCCTTGAGTTTTATGAGACTGATATGTCTGAGTAACTGGGGAATAAATAGAGGTATCTCAAACGTTGTGTACAAAAAGTGGAATTAAAGAACGTGTCTTAACCCAATCTTATAACACGTCAGTTACTGCCCGTTATTCACTGACCAGCGTGGGATAAATATCCAATTTCAACGGTCCACTATTGTTGACAGTAACCTGTGCGCTAGAAATAATCTGTCAGTAATAAGAGGTGGTGACAGTAGCTTTTGCGCGACAGCAACTATTGCGCAAAAACTTGCTGTCACCGTTAAGCATATGAATGACAGTATCCTTTACAAGTCTTGACAGAAAGTCTTTCCCTGCTGTCAAGAAGGTTGCTGTCAAGAAACACATGACAGTATCCTTCTTAACGACAGTAACTTCGATTGGGAATTGGTTCTGTCATGAACTTATTAGAATGCTTTATTCATACACTTAACTTAATATTGACAAATTATGGATTTAGCAATGTAATCTTTTGAACACAGATATTAAGAAATTAACACAGACAAGTCATAAACTCAATAACCACAAAAACAAGAACTTTTATTATTATTAATAAAATCATTAAAATAGAACATTGAGTACATCATTCTATGATTTTATCAACTAGTTCTAAAAGCTCTTCCGTAATCTCTTCTTCAGTGCGACCTTCTTCCTTGAGAAGTGCCTGAAGCTCCTTCTCTTCTTCCTGAGCCTTGGCCTCCTCTTCCTATTTCTTTTCCTCGTCTATCTCATCGAGGGCATCCAACAGCACCTCGAAGAGCTCCTCAACCTCTTCATTGTAGGGTTCACTATCACACCTCTTTAGCCCAACTTCAATTCCTACTTTGTTTTCCATGATTTACTTTAAAACTGAGAGCAGACTGGTGAAACCTAAGGTTAATTTATAGGCAAAACCGTCTAAGGATTAAAGTCTAATGGTCAACAGTTAGAGTACCCATACAACTACCACAAAAGTAATTAATGGTCGTGTCCTCCTTTAATCCTACAGATTAATGCAAAAAGGTGTGAAAGTCCAATGGAACAGATTTTTATCTCTCAAACTCAACAAGTAACCACATTAATGTCATACACGGTCTAAAAGTATGAGACTGGCACAAAATACTGACATGAAAAGTCAAATCAACACATGCTGTCACATAACAGACATAGAACAAGTAGACAGTAACTTCTCTTGACAGCAGGTTTGAAGTTGCTGTCATGAGCTTCAAAAGAGAATTTGGAAATATAGAAAACTGAGTAAATCAACATACCAGATTCAGCATTCCCAATTCACTTACCAGCCTGTTGAAGGTTGCTTCATCCAATGGCTTAGTGAAGATGTCAGCAAGTTGCTTGTCAGTTGGGACATAGATCAGCTTCACAGTACCTTGTTCAACATGCTCTCTGATAAAGTGATGTCTTATATCAATGTGCTTTGTCCTAGAGTGTTGAACTGGATTGTCTGAAATGGCTATGGCACTAGTGTTGTCATAGTAGATAGGAATGTCTCTTAACACTAGACCATAATCCAGAAGTTGATTCTTCATCCATAGAATTTGTGCATAGCAACTGCCTGCAGCAATATACTCAGCTTCTGCAGTTGAGGTAGAAACTGAATGCTGCTTCTTGCTAAACCATGAGACCAATCTCCCACCAAGAAATTGACAACTACCAGTAGTACTCTTTCTGTAAATCTTGCATCCAGCATAGTTTGAGTCTGAGTAGCCAACTAGATCAAATCCAGTGTTCTTGGGATACCAAAGGCCTAGGTTAGGAGTGCCCTTTAAGTATCTAAAGATTCTCTTGATGGCTACTAAGTGTGACTCTTTTGGATCACTTTGAAACCTTGCACAGAGACATGTAGCAAACATGATGTCAGGTCTTCTAGCAGTTAAGTATAGGAGAGATCCTACCATGCCTCTATAGGTGCTTGTGTCAACTTTCTTCCCTTTAGGATCAAGATCCAGACTAGTTGAAGTGGACATTGGTGTCTTTGCAGGTGATGAATCTTCCAAGTTGAACTTTCTGAGAAGTTCCTTGATGTATTTAGCTTGACAAATGAAGATTCCATCAGGTTGTTGAAGAATTTGTAATCCCAGAAAGAATGACAATTCTCCCATCATACTCATCTCATATTTGCTACTCATGAGAGAGGAAAACTTCTCACACAGCCTCTCATTTGTAGAACCAAAAATGATGTCATCCACATAGATTTGTACCAGAATGATGTCTTTGCCATGGTGTTTGTAGAAAAGTGTCTTGTCCACAACTCCTCTAGTAAACTGATTGTCCAAAAGAAAAGTGGAAAGTGTGTCATACCAAGCTCTGGGTGCTTGCTTTAGTCCATACAAAGCTTTGAAGAGTTTGTATACAAAATCATACATTTCATCATCCTCAAACCCTGGTGGCTGTTCAACATACACTTCTTCTTCCAACTCTCCATTTAGGAAGGCACTTTTGACATCCATCTGAAATACTTTGAAGTTGCAGTGTACAGCATAGGCTAGAAAGATTCTTATAGCTTCAAGTCTTGCAACAGGTGCAAATGTCTCATCATAATCTATACCTTCCTGTTGACAGTAACCCTTAGCCACTAGCCTTGCTTTGTTTCTTGTCACTGATCCATTTTCATCAAGCTTGTTTCTGAAAACCCATTTGGTCTCAATGACTGACTTTCCCTTAGGTCTTGGAACCATCTTCCATACATTGTTCCTTTCAAACTGATTTAGCTCTTCTTGCATGGCTATCACCCAGTCAGAATCCAACAATGCTTCATCAGTTGTCTTGGGTTCCATTTGAGACAGGAAGCATGAAAACATGCTGTCAGCAGAGACTTTGTTCCTTGTCCTCACACCAGAAGTAGGGTCACCAATAATAAGGTCCTTTGTGTGATCCTTGTTCCACTTGGTGATTCTGGGCAAGCTACTTGATTGTACAGGAACAGTTGCTTCAGTTTGTTGAGTTGAATGCTCACCAATCCCATTGTCTTCACCATGTTCTTCATTGTCTCCAGAGTCACCACTGTTATGAATGTTAGAGATTATGGTCTGTGACTGAGCTGGAGTTTGGTTGACAGTAATGGTATTGACAGTATCTTTAACAACTTCAACAATTTGAGTGAAGCTAGGTTCTTCATCAACAATTTCCTCAGTTTCCAGGTATCCTTGATTCTCAAATCTGAAAGTCTGCATCTTTCCTTCTTCATGCAGTCTTGGGAACTTGGTTTCATCAAATGTGACATTAACACTTTCTTCAATAATCCTATGTTCCATCACATAAACTCTGTAGGCAGTCCTTTCTGTGCTGTAACCCATAAATAGTCCTTCAAAAGCCTTGGTGTCAAATTTTCCTTTCTTCTCATGGTTATCCTTCATCATAAAGCATTTGCTCCCAAACACATGAAAATATTTGACAGTAGGTTTCTTTCCAGTTAACAGACAGTAAGGTGTACTTGCATGAGTTTTGTTGATCATGGTTCTGTTTTGAGTATAACAAGCTGTGTTTATAGCTTCAGCCCAGAAATATGTTGGCAGTTTGGCATCATGCAACATAGTTCTAGCTGCTTCAATGAGAGTCCTGTTCTTTCTTTCTACAACTCCATTCTGCTGTGGAGTCCTTGCAGCAGAGAATTGTTGTACAATTCCTTCATCTTTACAGAAATTTCCAAGTGTGGCATTTCTGAATTCTGTACCATTGTCACTCCTCAAGATTTGAACTTTTGAGTTTAGAGTTCTATCAAGAACTCTGACTTGATCAATAATCACTTGAGCAGCTTCATCTTTGGATTCAAGAAACTTCACCCAAGTGTACCTTGAGTAATCATCCACCATTACTAAGGCATATCTCTTCTTGGCCATTGATGGTACATTGACTGGTCCAAAGAGATCCATGTGAATCAACTTGAGTGCTTCTATGTTGGTGTTCATTTGCTTTGACTTGTGCACAGCTCTCCTTAGTTTTCCCATTTGACAGTCTTCACATAGTCCTTCTTGACAGAATTCCTGTTGGGGCAAACCTCTAACTAATTCCTTCTTCATCAGAATATTCATTGTCTTGAAGTTGAGATGTGAGAGCTTCCTATGCCAAAGCATACTGTCACCAACAGTTGCTTTACTGTAGAAACAGTAAACTTTGTCCTTCTTTGTTGAGTTTAAGTCAGCAACAAACAAGCTTCCTTTTCTAACCCCTTTAATGAGAGGTTTCTATCCTTCTTGTGATAGATGTTACACAACATCATATCAAAATCAACCTTGAATCCCCTGTCACTGAATTGGCTGACACTGAGTAAATTGTGCTTCAATCCATCCACAAGAGCAATATCTTCAATGACAACATTTCCAATTTCCAGATAGCCATATCCCACTGTGTAACCCTTGCTGTTGTCTCCAAAGGTTATGATTGGGCCAGATTTCTCTACATAGTATGATAGCAGGGCTTTATCACATGTCATGTGTCTTGAGCAACCACTGTCAATGATCCACATGACTTGATCTTTCTTCTTGCCCTGACTTGAAGATGTTGATATTACTTCATCAGTGCTAGCCATGAGAGCTAGGTTGACATATTCTTCTTCATCTTCATCATCAGACTCATCCCAACACTTTCCTTCAGCCACATAGGCTCTACATTGATTCTTCTTAGAGTATCCACCAGTTCCTTTCTCAAATCTCTGAACCTGTTTGGGTCTTTTGCACTCAGTAGCAAAATGACCAGGTTCACCACAGTTGTAACACTTGAATTTAGATCTATCCATAAATCCAGTCTTGTATCCTCCTTTGAATGAGCTTCCCACATCAGCCTTTGATGAGCTTCCCTTGGTGAACTTGGATGCTTGGCCTTGGGGCCTGAATGACCTATCCTTCTTGAACCTAAATTTCTTGAACTTTTTAGCCATGTAGGCCATAGTAGGATTGTCCATGCTTTTCAGTTCCTCCATTGTGTAGAAGTCTTCATCTTCCACATCCTTGAGCTGTAGTACTACTTTCTCATCATCTTCAACAACCTCTTCTATCTTCAAGGATTGTACAGGGGTTGGTTGTGTGATTTGTAGTACTTCACTTGGTTGTGTGATCCTTGGCACTTGTGCTACTAGAGCACTCGACATAATAGCCATCTTGTTCCTTGTTCCACTTTGTATGGCTCTCTTGTGAAAGAGTTCAAGTTCATAAGATTTCAGAATGCCATAAAGTGTCTCAAAGGTTATATTGTTGAGATCTCTTCCTTCTCGTATGGCTGTTGTCTTGTGTTCAAGATGATCAGGCAGTGTAAGCAAGAACTTGACATTTAATTCTTTTCTGTCATAGTACTTGCCATGTATCTGTAGTTCAGTTAAGAGCTTACTGAACCTTTCAAACATGGAAGTTAAGTCTTCACCAGGCTTGGCCATGAATGCCTCATATTGTCATATGAGTATTTGTCTTTGATTGCCCTTAACTTCTTCACTTCCTTCACATAGCAAAGCTAACCTGATCCACATCTCCTTGGCAGATGTGCAGCTTATCACACTTCCACACATGGCTTTATCCAACGTGAGAGAATCGAGCAAGATGAGTTGCAAGTGATCATCTAGCACCATTTTTTCCTTCTCAGGTTCCAAAAATTCAGAGGGATCTTTGGGAACCCAATGTGCATGAATGACTTCACCATTTACTGTTGTGGCTTCAATTTCCTTCCTTGGAATGAAAGGACCATTCTCGAGAATACCTGGGTAAAGTGGATTCGCAGCTTTGATAAACAACAAGATCTTTCTTTTCCAAATGTTGTAGTTCTCTTTATCAAAAGCTGGGATCTTGATACTGTTTGATTTCTGCATTGTCGTCGTGATCTCAGATAGGTATGTTAATCTGAAGGCGCTGATACCAATTGTTGGTCCTCGTGTATTGCAGAAGGGGGGGGGGGGGATGAATGCAATACTGATAAAATTCAATCTCAGTTTCAACAACCAAAACTAAGATTTAATGTTATCAATAATATGTATGCATTCACAAACAGTATAATCGAGAAGACAGGATTAACAAAATAAATGTTTTATTTATTTTGCAAAGTGTTGCTACAACCTCAAGAGAGAATTCTTGAGCTTCGGTTTTTCTTCAAGACACTTGCTTGTCTTTTTTTTTTTATCTACCTAGAATGAATTGATAGTCTAAGTATAAGACTAATCCTATCACTATCAACACGGGTCTGTGAAGCTGCTGTCATTATCAAGTGGCAGCTTCTTACAAAGTGTCTACCCATGTGACTTTCCTAAATTGCTAACAATGTCAGATATACATTACAAAGAAAGCAACCTAGATTCATTCTATTTTTAGCTAAAACAATTCAGCAAATAGAGACTTGACCTTGCTCTTGAATTGATTCGCTTTTGTTTGCAGTGCTTGAAGCTTCTGTCGTAGTCTTGCAGACTTGGTGCAGCTTAGGGATACTGCAACACGCCTGTTTCTTGAACATTGAAACTGTCACGGGATTTGACTGAGAAAGATACCTAGAACAAGGATCTTTCTCGAGACAGTTACTTTTGCCGCAAAGCTTGCTGTCACGGGAATGTGCTTTTGGTGACAGTAGGAGTTCCCCGCATAGTGTGCTGTCGAGGTTTCCAAACTTGCTGTCGAGGGCTAAAGTTGCTGTCGCGTAGTCTTCCGCCAATGTTGCTGTCAGAGTGAATATGCTGTCTTGACTTGCAACATTCTGTCTTCTTGTAATCTTACTGTCAATGCTCATGACAGTAACCTTTATTCATGCTGTCATCTAATATGCATTCTTTGAGGCTTGAACACAGAAAGTGAACTTCTTCCAAATTACACAATTACAATACATTGCATACTGATTACAAGAACATACTTTGGCTGTGACAGTATGTTCTACTTAATTAAAAATTAAGTATATACAAAGTTAAGTTGTTCCTATGCTATCACCCATAAATCACAACACATGTCAACGTATTTTTTTAATAAATACAATTAATATAATTAAAACACTTCTAAAAATATCATGGAAAATTACTTTTTTTAATTAAAACATGTTAGCTTTTATATTTGTCCTTATTATTAATATTATTTTATTATAAAATAATATTAATAATACCTCATTTATCTTCCTCAGCCCCATATGTATTTTTTTATATTTTTTATGTTCCAATTAATATTTAAGTTTCTCATTTTATAATTTATCATATTAATTTTTACTTTTATTTTAATATTTTCCGTTCACATTAAATTTTTTAGTTTATCATTTTTTAAGGCTCGTACCTTACACGGGTTATAGGCTAGTATATTAGAACTTTTAAACGTAAATTAATTGTAACAACAATAGTGGATAATTGTCGCCAACTAATTGAAGACGTAGTTAAGATTACTATCTTATAATTTGATCTAATATACATTTACCGAAAAATAGGTTATACATTAGGTAATACTTAGAACCCACAACAAAACAAGTATCTAATTTATATTTATATTAAAATTAAACAAAAATTTATCTATAATATTAAAAAATTTATATATAATAAACGTATAAGAGATCTTATCCAAAAATTTGGTCTTATAACACCAAATCAATAAAAATTGTTGATCTTAAAATAGATGAATTAGAACCGTTCGATCTAATATTAAAAAATTTTATTTTAATAATATAAATCAAATATGAGTAGATGTTTTAAGTGGTCAATATAAAAATTCGTAACTTCAAAATCTAAGTTGAGTAGGTTTATTTGATTCTTTGTCTATACTTTAATTCTAAGTTGAGTTGATTTTTTTTAATTTAATTATATTTCTAAGTTCAATAGAACTGATGTAAAAATTTGTTATTTTACCAATTCTTCAGTTTCAGGGTAGTTTTAATTGGAATTTTTTTTGTTAAACTATCACTAAATTAAAGATTATTTTGTGAGTTTTATGTGGGCTGTAAATTTGTTTTTAAATATGATTTTTAGAACTTAAGATACAACATAAATAATGTATTGATTGTATAAAACATAATAAATAAAATCTAAAAACTAATAACATATGTTATGTCACATTTTGGCATAGTCCAAATTTCTCTGTTTAATAATTATTAATTAAGATTAATAATTAATTGCTTAAGCACCAAGTAATATCATGTTTCTGAAACGAGGAAAGAATCAATCTCAATCAATCAAGATAAAATATTAAAAATTTGATCCAATATAAGTTACATATGTATGTAGCGATCTCATTATTCGTTAGTTAAATATTTTTAAATTCAAAAAATGACATTTTATTCTTTATTAACTTGAATATATCTCACAATGGTGGCGGTGACGAAACGTATAACTTGTACATCTTTTTTCTTCATTCATTCATTGTCTTCACTTTTTTATGTCTTCTAACTAGACTCAGCAATTTGGTTTATGATACAAAAATTTAGTGTTTGATTTAATTTTTTGATACGCGAAAGTACATGAATACGAAAATAAATGATAAAACATATAATGTCTTAATGACACACTATCATAGTCTACAAGTTTTTTGATTGCACAACAACTACTCATATATATTATGTACACCAAATTTTGTTCATTTTATCAATTCACACGTTGTCGATAATGGTTAAATATCAAATTGGTCACTGAAGTGTAGACCATATATCAATTTCTTCATCAATTGTAACGGGGTCTCATTTGAATCACTAAAATCATAATAAATATCAAATAGATTCCTCTAAATATGTGATCGAAAAGTAAAATAATTTTTTTATTGAGTTCTATACATTTTTCTTCAATACCACCATAACCAAATGAAAAGTCATGAATTCTAGTATTTTAGATAATATATTTAGCTTTTTTAAAATTTAATTAAAATTTGTTTTAAATTTTATAGTTTTTTTCTATGATTTAATTAAAAATAAATAGTAAATAAATAAAAAAAATCTAAATATATTATCTAAAATACTAGAATTCATGACTTTAAATTTGGTTATGGTGACATTGAATAAAAATGTATAGAACTCAATAAAATAATATTTTACTTCTCGATCACATATTTAGAGGTATCTATTTGATATTTATTATAACTTTAGTGATTCAAACGAGACCCCGTTAAAATTGATGAAGAAATTGATATATGACCTCCACTTCAGTGACCAATTTGATATTTAACCCGTCGATAATATATAAAGATATGTAACCATCTCTTCTATATATAATAGGAGAACACAAGGGTAAAAAGAGCAAATAAAACCCCTGTGAAATTACAATTTTACCCTTTTATATTTTGAAATTACATGGCATGCCACTACTCTCTTATCTAAAGAAAAAAAAAGAGTAAATAATGTTTTTGTGCAGAATCGAACCTCAGACCTTCCCTAAGGAAATCATTCTTATAACCATTGAGCTACATGACTTCTTTTGGTTTTGAGTGAAAAATCACATTACATAAATCTCAAATCATTCTTAATCCTATATTAATTATTATTTAAACTTTTAAGCAAAAATCAAGGTGATTTATAATATTTATTAAATTTTATTTTTTAAATTCTTTTTTTAAGTATGTCTGCAAAAGATATTTATAATATTTATTTTTTAATTATTAAAATATCATACAAAACTATATACTACCAATCTTATAAAATTTTAATATTAAGTTTCAAAAACAATATTAAGTGTGGTGTATTTTTATCTTTCCTTTAGTTTAAAATAAATATTTCGGTTGTGTAATTTTAACTATAATATATTATATTTTCTTATATAAGAGTATAACTTTTCCTGTACTATACAATATATTTAAATTATTAAATCATGCTTATTAATTTCTATAAAATCGCTTTAAAATTTTATAATAAAATTAGTTTGATAAATCATGATATATAATTTATATTTTGAATTTAATTTAATATTTTAAATAATAATTCAAATTAATATTTATTTAAAATAAGAGATAAAATAAATATTATTGTAATTTAATTGTATTCTACATGTGAAAACTATGGATTAAAAGTTAAAACTATAAGAATATATACAAATCATATTTATTCACAATAATTTATTTAATATACATGAAAATATATAATATTTTTGTTAAATATAGAAATTGGGGACCGAGAAGCGTGGCAGAGAGACACTAATCCCTGACCCCGTCCCGATCCCCGAAATTTTTACATATTTTTTCCCGATCGCCAAAAAAGTTCTCAATTCTCCGTCCGAAACAGGGCAGAGAATGGATCGGGGTTGGGAGGGAAGGGGTGAATGTCTATCTCTACAACAAACATTATTATATAGCACATATCGATAAAATGTATACATAATATTTATGAATATTGTTCTTATGTATACAAGCGTAGGGCCGGTGCAATGCAAAGATGACTTTTAAATTTGTTATCTTATATGTATTTTAATAATTTATTTTATATTTATACTTTTTTTAACGAAGATGAACTTAAATTTAAATAGTTTTATGTGATTGTTGAACTCGATGTTGAATTGACGTATGTGTTTGTGTTTGAGCGTGATTAAATTATGTTTCAAGAATTTTGTGTTTAACAGTATTTGAAAAATATATTTTAATTAAAATTGTTGTTTTAAATCAATCAAGGTCAAGTTGCAAAAGTAAAGGGATTAAAGTGCAAATATCAAAATATGAGTATCATTATAACCGACCGACTACATTATATTTTGATCAAAATCGTTGTTTTTAATAAATTAAGGTTAAGTTGTAAAAACAAAAGAACTAAAGTGCAAATACCAAAATACGAGTACCGTACCGACTGACTACAAAATTTTCAATGTTTCGGTTTTAATAATACAATATAAATATATAGATATAATAAAAGTGAGTAGATTTATAATTAGATTGTATGCATTATGTATATGAGACATTTTTAATTATTATCACATGAATTTTAATGTCATTTTATGGAAGAAAATAATTAGTTATTTGGAATTGGATTAATATATACATATATATAACATATGAAAACTATTTGTTTTGAATTAAAATAATTTAAAAGATGAGATAATAAAAATAAATAGATAGTGCAACAAAAAAAATTAAACGAATTATATGGTCATGTTGAAAATGTTAGTCAATATAAACACATAAATTTGGGTTGGAAAAATATTTGGTGATACTAATTTGTGTAAAAAATATATAGATAAAAATATATAGTCCAGTTAACAAATTTTAGAAGACAAGATATTATATAGCATACAAAAATATTATGATCGGATCGATCACATTATACACTCCGGGTTATTTAAAATCATAGGCCCCGATCAATCAAATTATCTATATAAATTAAAGTAAGTATATTATAACAAGACGAACAAAATATGTACAAATATAACTAAATATAATATTTAAACATGCAGCAAAGAATAAAATTTTATTTTAATCACAATAAAATGACCGTGCCTTGCACGGGTTCATACAACAAAATATGAGAATTGAAGTTATAATAGCAAATAATAGTTCACGAATGTTAATATTATTATCAGTTAGACATACCCAGGTCATTTAAACATAATTATGTTTTAAAATTTTAGTAGTAAAATAAAAAAAAATTATTGTATTTGAAAATTATTTTAATATATATAAAGAACTAATATTGATAATAGATTGAAATATTATTAAATTAAAATATATTGTAACACCTGAGTCTCACATCGAGAAATGTGGGGGCTTTAGTACAGTTTATAAGACAAAGTACAACTACTAAGTGCACCAACAATCATGATCTTTTGGAGACCTGTGGTGGGTTTGTGGATTACCCACGTTATTGCATTTGGGCCAATTGGTCGGCGGTTGATTCGTGAAGTTGCTGGAGGTGGGGACACGAAGACTGGTGATATTATTTCACAATGGACTGAGGTCCAGAGGTGGGGACATAAACTAGCCAGTATTATCTCACAATCGCTAGAGATGTACGATCTTGGACCTATGAGCTATCCGTTCAGATCTAACGATGCCGTCAAGAGTTTAAGTGGGGGAGTTTGTACCACTCGAGTCTCAAAATTGAGAAGAGTTGGGACTTTAGTTCAGTTTATAACACAGAGTATTACTACAAATTGCACCAACAAATCATGATCTTTTGGGAACTTGGGGTGGGTTTGTGGATTACCCAAGTTGTTGCATTTGGGATAATTACTTGGCACTGAATTATTCGATGTTTTGAAAGTCTGAAAGATAGATGAAACGAAACAAAGGAAAAGAATGCTTAAAATCAACAAATTGCAAGAAAAGATATGAACGAGTTAGAAAGAAAGTTTTAAGAACTGAAAGCGCAAGACCTAAGTAGAGTATTAGAAGATTTACGAAGGCTTTTGATCAAAATCAGTAATAAAACATACTCTCCAGAATGTAACATCTTGAAGAATTGAAAGACAATTTAGGATTGCAATGTTCTAAAACTCATCTAGAACACCCAGTATCTATTCTATCCCGCAAAAAAAATTGTAAACTAACATGACAGCTATTAGTAATACTCGTATTAATTTCTAAATTAAAAACTTGAACATACTTAAGTAAGCACCCAATAGCTTCATATACCATCAATAAGAAAAAACTCTATATATATCAATCATATACTTGAAACGATAATGATCATGCATAAAATAATTTATAAACACAATTTAAGCTACCAGCCCGTGCCTCGCACGGGCTTTTATGCTAGTTTTCATTAAGGATTAAAATGTATTGAACTCTGTTATGGATTAAAAAACGTACTTTGTGAATTTAATGAGCTTCGAGCTTTAATGGCTACACTCGTGTTTCCGGACTAAATCGGTCCTCACAAGATGCCTACGTATCTCAAATCATTATTGAGAATCAAGCCAAAGACGTAGTTCTGATTGTAGGATCAGGGGCCTTATATAGGCGTCTGGAGCCTAGTATTTATGGTATGTTTAGGAGTCTTAGCGAATAAGTCTCCTTTTTGATATTGGATAAGCATTGTATTGCTTGCAGGATAAGTCTTTTCCTTGTCGATAAAGGCTATGACTCATTAATTGCCTTTAATTGGGATTCTGGATCCTTCTTTGACCAATTTGCCATAATTTGGACTCTTTTTATGAGCTGTATATTTTCCATATTCATTAATTACGAAATTAATGAATAATCAGGGTTTCGGGCCTTGAATATTGGGCCGTGTTCTTGGACCAATTCGGGTCTAATTAATATGTCATTAATTACATTTTTTAGGGTTATTTTTAGCCCATATCATTTGCCCCCCAATTTCTAGGAAAACTTTTCAAGCTTTCGTAGAAATTATATTGACCTTTTTCGAGATTCATGGTCTTTTTTATCCTTTACCTAGGACTTCATTTACACCAGTGTTTCACAAATATCACCTTATTGCAAAGTGTGGAGCGACCTACACATTTACGACGATTGGTGCCTTATTCGAGGCTAATTTGACATTTATATGAAATATTCCTAATATTTAAGGAATTTCCATGTACCCACGGGTATTTTTAACATTTATTCCTAATATTTTAGGAATTTTCATGTACCCACAGGTATTTTCATGAAAAATTTCTGGAAAAATATGAAATAAATTTCTACTAAAATCTCGATTGATTTTCCTAGAAATTTTTCATCTTTCAAGGCATTTTTCAACCTCAAATTGTCGTGGAATTTGGTCATTTTGACCAGGGATCCAGGTCATTTTCGACCAGGATTCCAAGTCATTTTCGACCAGGAATCGAGGTCGAATTCGACCTGGAATGGGAACGAGGTCGACAACATCGACCAGGAATTACAGTGTATTTTCGAGCTCAAAGTTTCGACCTCAACCTCGTGTAATTTCGACCAGAAACTTTATTCAGTTTTACGACCTCAAACTGTCTTCAGATCGAACGTGTCGAACTCATTTTTTAGTTCGTTTTCGAACAGGTTTATTCGACCAGGATGCAGTGTAAATTCGAGCAGGAATCCTGGTCGAAATTGACCAGGAAAGGATGGCGAGGTCGACTATGTCGACTGGGAATCCTAGCTATTTTTCGAATAAGATTTTTCGTGCTTGGTTTTTGCATTGTTTCGACCTGGAATTTCGATCAGGATCTCTATGCATTTTCGAGTAGAAACTTCGATCTCAACTAAGGTGAGGTCGAGCCGGTCGAACAAGACTTTTAGTATAATTTCGACCAGAAATATTCGGCCAGGAATTAATATAATTTCGAGCAGGATTTTGTTTAGTCTTTTCGACTAGGAGGGGTGTGAGGTCGAGCATGTCGACCTCGTTTTCTTTCGAGCTTGAATGGATCAATTCTTACATATGTTTTCGACCTCAAATAGGTTTCAGGACGTGGTGTTCGAGCTTATCCTCCAAGCTTAATTCGAACTCAAATTCTCGACCTGAAATCCAAATTTAATTTGAATTTAGAATTTTCGTGGGCTTCTTTTTGATAGGCTTAATGGCAATGGGCCTAGTGTCTGTTTGGCTTTTAACTCGTATGGGCCTTTATTTATATTGGGCCGTGGTTATTGTTGAATCCATTTTTCAGGTATTTTTTACACTGGGCTTTTGCTCTTATTGGGCCTGAATAAAATGGGCTTTCAAGTTCCTGGGCCATATCGGGCTTCTTTTCCTTTGTGTTGGGCCTATAGCCTTTATTCCCAATGGGCCTTTCTCCCGGGCCTTCGTTTAAATAGCCAAAAATGTTTATGGGCTTTTTGACTGGTAATAGCCGGTTGGCTTCTCCTTTTACCAGTTAAACAACCGGTTACTTTCCTCATTTGAGGTTTCAACAACGCCAAACGTGGCTTATAGGTAGAGGACCTGATTTTGAGGTTCAACATCTTAATTTTCACATCGAGAGGTCTTCATGAACGAAGACAGACATAATGTTTCACTTGTTTCTTTAATTTGAGCTTCCAGTATATCGAATGATGGGGTTTGGACTGAATGTCTTAGGTTTCTGGGGTTTCAACCCTTCATTTGCTTTCTAGGAAGCTCATGATTTCATCGAACCTTATTTCTATTTGTCCTAGTAGTGAGTCCAATCAGGACACACTTTAAACATTATTGACTTTCAAATTTGAGGCATGCTAAGTCCTTGGCACCTCATGCCCTTCGAGGGTTTGTAGCTTGTACGAGCCTCGGCCAAATACGTTCTTGACGCGATATGGTCCTTCCCAATTTGGGGCCAACTTGCCTTTTTGTCCAACTCCGGATGCCTCAATCTTTCGGAGGACTAAATTTCCTTGTCGAAAGAATCTCTCTTTAACCCTTAGGTTGTAATAGAAATGTGCTCGTTTCTGATGCTGAACTATCTTGGCATTTGCCTCATTTCTAACTTCATCAATCAAATCTAAGGCCAGCCTCAAGCCTTCCTCATATGTTTCTGGCTCATAAGCCTCAATCCTTGGAGACGTGTGAGTAATCTCCACTGGAACCACTGTCTCTGCCCCATATGCCAACAGAAAGGGGGTAGCTCCAGTGGTGACTTTGCAGGTAGTACGATATGCCCATAGTATGGGGAGCAATTCGTCCACCCAAGTGTTTCTGGAGCGTTCAACTCTTTTCTTCAATCCATCTAGGATAATTCGATTTGCAACCTCAGCTTGCCCATTTGCTTGAGGATGGGCGACAGAAGTGAAACGCAACTTGATATCGTTCTCATCACAATATTTCTTAAACTCATCGTTGTTAAACTGAGTTCCATTGTCTGTGACCAAGATACGTGGAATCCTGTATCTGCATATCACATTTTCCCATAAGAAATGTATCACTTGCTTTGTGGTTATCTTGGCTAATGGCTTAGCCTCAATCCACTTGGTGAAGTAGTCGATTGCTACTATCAAGAACTTTCTTTGAGCACTTGCCATTGGAAATGGCCCAAGTATATCCATTCCTCACATGGCAAAGGGGATGGGTGAGTTAATGGACGTCATCATCTCTGGTGGTTGCCTAACCATTAGTGCATGTTTCTGGCACCGTTCACATTTCTTTACATAGCTTTTATCATTAGCAAGTATGTTTGGCCAACAAAAACCTAGACGAGTGATTTTATGGGCAAGGGCTCTGCCCCCCAAGTGCTGCCCACAAATTCCTCCATGTACTTCCTTCAGGGCTAATTCTGCCTCTTGAGGTCTCAAACATTTCAGATATGGAATGATGAAAGACTTTTTGTATAGGATTCCCTCAATCAGGGTATACCTTAGTGCTCTGACGTATAGATTTCGTGCTTCTGAAGTGTCATTGGGTAACCACCCAGTTTCCAGATGAGCCTTGATGGGATATATCCAACAACTAGCGACATCAATGGGTGTTACCGACTTTCCGTTGATGCTTGGGGTCCTCAGGACTTGGAAGTATACACTCCTTGCATAGTTTTCAATTTCGGAAGAAGCAAATTTAGACAAGGCATCAGCCTTCACATTTTCTTCCCTTGGAATGTGCTCTACATAGCATTCGTCAAACTGAGTCATGATGGCCTTGACAAGTTTCAAGTACTTGGCCATGACTTCATCTCTGGCCCCATTGTTTATCGTTGGAAAGTCAAGTTTTAGTGCATACTCTATGATGAATCCATCAGGGCTTTGTAGCACTAAACCGGCTCCGCTTGATTTTGTTTTTGATGCTCCATCAAAATAGAGCACCCAACATTATGTCTCCAACTTCCTTGTCTTCCATTATTGCTTCCTGCCCCCTGACTTCTTGGTTGTCAATGGTACATTCAACCATGAAGTCAGCAAGTGCTTGAGCTTTTATGGCCGTTCGAGGCTTATACTTGATGTCGAATTCGCCCAATTCAATGGCCCATTTGATCAATCTTCCACTAACTTGAGGGCTATGCAAGATGTTTCTTAAAGGTTGATCAGTCAAGACCTCTATCTTGTGAGCCTGGAAGTATGGGCGTAGCTTTCTTGAGGCCATTATCAAGGCTAAGGCAAACTTCTCTTATGGTAGAGTAGTTTATT
This sequence comes from Heracleum sosnowskyi, assembly GCA_030848705.1. Classification (NCBI taxonomy): domain Eukaryota; kingdom Viridiplantae; phylum Streptophyta; class Magnoliopsida; order Apiales; family Apiaceae; genus Heracleum; species Heracleum sosnowskyi. The sequence goes on from CM061236.1 coordinate 89,213,692, forward strand.
TCTGCCCCATGAAGAATCTTACTCACATAGTAGACGGGCTTCTGCACTTTCAATTCTTTCAGCCATGTATTTCTTCAGGGCCTCAAAGGCTTCTAGTTGAGCTGGTAACATAACTCTTTGATCCTTCGGGATCTTCTATCCATGCACGTTATTTATGCATATTATGTTTCTTCGCTCTTGCATTCACTTATATTTATTTAGCTTATCTTTTGTAAGGCAATTCCTAGTACTTGGCCTCTTGAATGGGCTAGCACTTTGATCAAGTGTTATTGGTACAACTTGTTCTTTAGTAGAACAATAAGGAAATACTCAAACAAAGATAAGTAATAAAATAGTGAATGAGAACTTGAAATATTTCCTTTTAAAAAGAGGGTTCGACCCTTACATAGTGATTTACTTCCTACTAAGAGCTTAAGAACTCAGAATGGTTTCGTCGACCTCATTGCTACTTGTACTATTAGTGGATCCCTTAAGGAAACACTTAAACATAATAAACTTTTAAATTTGAGGCATGCCAAGTTCTTGGCACCTCAGTCCCTTCAAGGGTTCAGGCAACAATGCTTCAATGTAAGTGACTTTGTCTGGTTCTCCCGGGATTAGGGGAATAGGATTTAGATCCTCGGCTGGCTTTCCCCTTCTTTCTTCATCGTCTTTTGAATTCATAACCCCGATTGGGAGAACCTGCCCCCCGACTCCATCAGGCCTTAACGCGGCTACATAGCAATTCCTAGCCATCTTTTGATCTCCTTGTTCTTCACCAACCCCGTTCCTTGTTGGGAACTTGATTTTCAAATGGTAAGTTGAGGCAACAGCCTTGAATGCATGAAGGCATGTCCTACCAAGGATTGCATTATAAGTCGAGGTTGCCTTTAACACCACGAAGTTCAGCATTTGAGTTGCTGTTTGTGAACCTTGCCCTATTGTCATAGGGAGCTGAATAGTTTCCTCTACTTTGGATTCAACCCCATTGAACCCATATATGGGCATGTTTGAAGGAGTCAGTTGTGAATCGGTATATCCCATCTTGATGAAGGCGTCATGGAACAGGATGTCCACGGAAGCTCCATTATCTACTAGAACCCTCTTAGTTTTAGAGTTTCCTAGTACAGGTATAATGACCAACGGGTCGTCATGGGGGAATTTCACCCCTTCAAGATCAGAATCATCAAAGCTAATAGCCACTTCTGTCTTGGCACGTTTCGGTGCTTCTCCTACAACAGTCATTACCTCTCGGGCATAAGCTTTCCTTGAGTTTCGGGAGGACCCAGCAGCAGTTGGTCCTCCAAATATCATGTTGATGACAGGCCCTCGGGGCTTAGGATTACGATCTTGGTCGTTGTCCCTCCTATCATAGTCTTTCCTTTCATAGTTTCCTTGTTGATTTCCTCGATTCCCATCCTTAGTGAACTTATCGAGTTTTTCTCTTCGGATTAAGAACTCGATTTCATCTTTCAGTTGTCTACAATCGTCGGTGTCATGACCAACTTCTTTATGGAAACGGCAGAATTGATTCTTGTTTCGTTTCTCCAAGTCGGATCTTAGCGGCTTTGGCCATCGAAGATCTTCTTCCTTCTCAATTTCCATCAGAATTTGACTTCTTGAGGTGTTCAACCTTGCATATTCATTGAACCTGGTTCCGAAGTTGTTCCTTTTAGGTGGAGAGTCGGAATCTTTCACTGTCCTGGGATATTTGTCCCTAGCGTCATACTCTTGAGTCTCCTTTCTCTTTTTTCCGTTTTCACTTCCCTCAACAATGGGTTCATACTTTCTCATGCTTTCTTCAGCCTTGATATACTTTCCGGCTCTATCTTGTAGTAACAACATGTTTTCGGGGGGATGTTTAGCCAAAGACCTCCTGAAGTGGTCATCGATAGTTCCTTGCTGTAGAGCTATCATAGCCACTTTATCTTCCAAATCTGGGACTTTTATGGCCTCCTTAGTGAATCTACTCAAGTATTCTCTCAACGTTTCATTCTTGCCTTGTCGAATCTCCATAAGAGAGGCGGAACTTTTCTCATGTATCTTCCCACTAACAAATTGATTGATGAATGCCTTACTCAGCTCTTTGAAGGATCCAATAGAATTGGGCGGAAGGCGACTATACCAACGTTGAGCCATGCCCGCTAGGGTTTGTGGAAACGCCCTACACTTTACAGCGTCATTGGCAGGCTGCAACAGCAGTGCATTTGAGAAGGTCCTGACATGATTTGCGGGATCTCCCGTTCCATCATAGGCTTTGATCGAAGGCATCTTAAACTTTCTGGATATAGCCGTTTTCATGATGTCTTGAGTAAACGGTGGTGTAGGATCATCAGGATCTCCTAGGGGCAACAGAATACTAGGATCACCCCTTGGGGCTTCAGCCCTCTTGGTCCTTCTTGGTGGATCCAAGTTGATTATCGGGATTCCTTCAGTCGTTCGGCCCCGAGATTGAGCGGCCTCTTCTTCAGCAAGGAGTTTTTTGAGCCTTGCAGTCTCTGCCTCATGGGCTGCAAGTTTCTCCCTAGTAGTTTGGGGTTGATCCCGGTTGGTTTGCGAAGAACGTCTCCTTCTAGGAGCGACATCATCCCCAGTTGTATAACCCTCATCCTCGGTGTATGGACCTGAGTAATCTGGAAAAGAGATCTGGCGAGTTTGTTGATTCTGAGGTCCCAGACCTTGAACGTAAGGGGGCACATACGCCTCATGGTAGATTGGATTAGTTCCACTACCACCCGCTGTGGGGCGAGGGGGCATGCCATAGCCTGGTATCCCCAAAGTCTGATTTGCGTATTGAGGGAGATCAGTAGTGTGGAGTTGAAGGCTCCTTGGTGCACTCGTGAGCAACGAGGAGGTCGTGATTGGTTGCTGGTGGACGGTCTCTTGTGGATTAGATCCATGAATGACCATCTGCAGGGGATTCGTCCCTTCAACCGAAATCGGGATTTCCGGTCCTTGAGTGTTGGTGGGGATATTCGCCCCTTCAACGCCAGTAGTCGGCGGTAGCTGATCAGCCTCAGAAGTGATATGGCGATCCTCAGGAGTTTGATTATCCCGAGCTGTTCTTCGCGTGTTTGCCATGGTTGATGTTGTCTTCCCACAGACGGCGCCAAATGTTATGGATTAAAAAACGTACTTTGTGAATTTAATGAGCTTCGAGCTTTAATGGATGCACTCGTGTTTCCGGACTAAACCGGTCCTCACAAGATGCCTACGTATCTCAAATCGTTATTGAGAATCAAGCCAAAGACGTAGTTCTGATTGTAGGATCAGGGGCCTTATATAGGCGTCTGGAGCCTAGTATTTATGGTATGTTTAGGAGTCTTAGCGAATAAGTCTCCTTTTTGATATTGGATAAGCATTGTATTGCTTGCAGGATAAGTCTTTTCCTTGTCGATAAAGGCTATGACTCATTAATTGCCTTTAATTGGGATTCTGGATCCTTCTTTGACCAATTTGCCATAATTTGGACTCTTTTTATGAGCTTTATATTTTCCATATTCATTAATTACGAAATTAATGAATAATCAGGGTTTCGGGCCTTGAATATTGGGCCGTGTTCTTGGACCAATTCGGGTCTAATTAATATGTCATTAATTATATTTTTTTAGGGTTATTTTTAGCCCATATCAAACTCTTTAGTTAATTCTATGACGAGTTAAGATCACATATCAATACTAGTTAAAAATCAAATATTAAAATGTGTTAAGTTTTAAATTAGTTTTACATAAAATTAAGAAAAATTGTAATATGTCTTAAGGTATAATCTCACATATATGATTATTTTTTTTACAAATATACTTTTATTACATTAAAATTGTATAAATTTATAAACATTCACATTATATACGAACAATTATGCTATTATTATTATTATTATTATTATTATTATTATTATTATTATTATTATTATTATTATTATTATTATTATTATTATTATTATTTATATTAAACTCAATTAATCAATTTAATAAAATTTATTTCACGCTATTGAATATTAAATTATTATTAAGCAATTAATTGTAATCATGTGAATATTATCAGATAGATATTTGCCCAGTTTGTTTTGAAACCTAATCAATTTATAAAATACTTGGTACATGAAAAAGGGTATATCCCGTCTCATCCAATTGTTAACATCTGGATGGGCACGAAGATTAAAGAAAGGTAAAAAAGGTGGATAAGTTGATGGGACCTACTGAAATTAGTGAAGAAAAATATGTTATTTTATGAAATATAAAATATTATAGAATTACTATACAAATATAAATATAAAATCGAAAGATTATCATTTACCACATTTTTAATTATAAAATTATTTTAATATATATACTAGTTCGTGCGAGAAATTATTTCATTATATGAACAAGCGAGTATAAGACACGGTCTTTTACGCTATTTAACTTATAAATAGTGTATAATTATTTTAAGTAATTTTATTTATGTAAATTTTAAATTCTATTTCAGTTATCATTTCTCAAAGAAAAATATTAAAGAATTCAAAATTTATCTCCAAATTTGTACGAAATGATAATGTTTAACGATGCACTTTCTAATAAAAAAAATGAGACATTGATAAAACATCCCGAATTAAATTGTGTCATATTCGGTGTTTTAAAAGTCGGTCGACTAACCGATTAATTAGTAGTTGGGGTTTCATCTCGATTAAGCGGAAATCGGGTCAAAGAGCGGTTTTTTAAAAAATCGATCAAAAGTCGACCGAGACAAGATTATTGGTTGGATCAGTCAAAGTTCAAAAGATTTTTTTTTTAAAGTTAAACTTTTTTTAAGAAAAGAGTTAATAAACATACATACTATTATATTATTATATGAGTATGAGTTATTGATTTACTAAATCCCTAATATACTGATTATTCTCTAAAAGTGAATTATTATCTTCGTTAATACTAGGTTTACACTAAGATTTACACTAATGATATATTGATAGGTGATTTATTTTTGTAAATTTTGATACTTAAATATCAACATTACACTAATGATGGTACTAATATAAAATTATATATTATTATTTATTAAATTAAAATATATCCGATTAATGCTCCGATTAATGATTAATCTGATTAATCACCGATTATCCGATTAATGATTAATCACCAATTATCCGATTAATCTATCTTTACCCACCAAGACCGATTCTCATATTTTAAAACACTGGACATATCAAATTATTTAAGACATTTCTAAAAAATAAGCATTAATCTTGCTTAAAATGTTGTAGAAAAAAAATAGCAAAATGCATGGATAATCCAACCAACGCAATGGCAAATTTTTTTACGTATACAAGAAGTTGGGAAAATAATAGAAAATCAAGTCAGCAACGCACTTATTTCAAAAAAAAAAAGAGAGTCAGCAACGCACTCAATCTACGCAACTCCACGTCACCTCCACAACCACAAACAAAATTCACATTTGTCTTCTTCCCTCTCCCCCACTCCCAAATAGAAAAAACACACACTCAATCACACACAAAACCCCTCTGAACTCAAAACCCTAGCTTCTCTTCATCAATGGCCGCCGCTACTCATTTCGAAGAAGAAGACGGCTTTCCCGCCACAAAGCTCTTCAACCAAGGCTTCTCCTACACTTACGATGACGTCATCTTCCTCCCTCACTACATCGATTTCGCCACCGACTCAGTCCAACTCGCCACCAAACTCACTCGCAATCTCAATCTCTCAATTCCTTGTGTTGCTTCACCTATGGACACAGTTACCGAGGCTTCCATGGCTGTTTCAATGGCGTCTCTAGGAGGTATAGGTATTATACACTCGAATAATTCGGTAATTGAACAAGAAAGTTTGGTTGAGCTTGCGAAAGCTCATCGTATTCCTTTTGTTAATGAGTGTGTGTTTAAGTCTCCTAGTGATGATATTGTTTCGGTGAGTGAGTTTTGTGATTCTCCGTATGTTTTCGTTACGGAGAATGGGACTCGAAACTCAAAACTTTTAGGCGTTATTTATAAGTCTGATTGGGAGAAATTTGGGAATAATAGGAATGCTAGAGTTTCAGAATATATGGTTGAGTCGGTTGTGAATGTTCCGTCGAGTTATGATTTTGATGATGTGGCGGGGTATTTAGCTGCGAAGAATTTGGATTTTGTGCCGGTGGTGAAGAATGGGGAGGTTTTTGATTGGGTGAGTGTTGCTGATGTGGAGAGGGTTAGGGGGTTTCCGAAGACGGGGGCATTGCCTTCGTTGGGGAAGAATGGGGGGTTTTTGGTTGGGGCGTCGATTGGGACGAGGGAATCGGATAAGGAGAGGTTGGAGCATTTGGTGAAGGCTGGGGTTGATGTTATTGTGTTGGATAGTTCTCAAGGGAATTCGATTTATCAGATTGAGATGATTAAGTATGTGAAGAGGACCTATCCGGAGTTGGATTTGATTGGTGGGAATGTGGTGACCATGGCTCAGGCGCAGAATTTGATTCAGGCTGGAGTTGATGGGTTACGAGTTGGGATGGGCTCGGGTTCTATTTGTACTACTCAGGAAGTCTGTGCTGTCGGGCGTGGTCAGGTGATTGATTTAATCTGATTTTTCATATTATTTGTTGAATTACTATTGTTTACTTTGTTATGCTGATGTCATATCTTGAAAACTTTGATTCGGATTTGTGTTTATAGCTGTGATAATATTTGGTGCTTGGTACCTTGTGTCCCAGTTATACCAAGTACAGGGTAAAGTACAATAAAGTTTCTGATTCTTTGTTTTTTGATATGTTGCTAGTGATTTAGGCTTTTTGCGTATGACTGGGGCCACTAGGATGCCTTGGTTAGGATTAGTTGTTTTAAAATAAGAAAGAGGATCATTACCAATAAGATTAATTGATAACTTTGTGGTGCACACTCAAGTAGTTACACATCTTTGTTCTCACTATCTTTTGTTCTGCTTGTAGGCAACTGCTGTTTACAAGGTCGCATCCATTGCTGAGCAAAGTGGTATACCTATCATTGCTGATGGTGGCATTTCAAATTCTGGGCATATTGTCAAAGCTTTGACATTAGGGGCATCCACTGTGATGATGGGAAGCTTCTTGGCCGGAAGCCGTGAAGCTCCAGGAAGTTACGAATATCAGGCGAGCCTACCAGCCATATTAATATACAGTGGAAGTTAACTCTCAATATTTAGGAAAGAAAGATGTTAACTCTAAATTGTCTCTGTAATTTTTCCATGGCAGCATGGTCGTCGTGTCAAGAAATATCGAGGCATGGGATCTCTAGAAGCAATGACTAAAGGAAGTGATGCTCGATACTTGGGCGATACAAATAAATTGAAGATCGCTCAGGGGGTTGTTGGAGCTGTTGCAGACAAAGGTTCCGTTTCCAAATTTATTCCATACACAATGCATGCAGTGAAGCAGGGTTTTCAGGATCTTGGTGCTAGTTCTCTTGAATCTGCTCATAGTCTTCTAAGATCAGGGGTTTTAAGGCTAGAGGTATGGTCCATACCTTTTGTTTCTAAGCTACATTGTTTAATACTTTGAGATACTGAAGTTACTGACAGAACTACTGTATCTTTCAGTGAAAATCACAGTTTTTCTTTTGTGTTCTGTTATCCAATACTAAGATATAATTCCGCACCTCCAAAACACATGCATATGCGCATGTGTGCGCGCATACACACACAAATAGGTTTGACTGGAAGGGGAACAATAAATGAAATAATTTTTCTATTTTTAAGCATCCAGGAAGTCAGTTCTATTTCTTTTGACTGTTCAGGTGAGAACTGGAGCTGCACAAACTGAAGGTGGCGTTCATGGCTTGGTTTCTTATGAAAAGAAATCCTTTTGAGATCTCAAGTTTCCTGCTGGTTACTTTTGAAGAAAAAGCATTTCAACACTTCAATCTGCTGCTGCATATTGTATTATGTTGTTGGGATTACAGTGAGTTGATTGTTCTTAACAAGTGCGAGAAGATATCCTTTTGACCAGGCTATAGTATGAAGGTGGTTTTGATATTTTCATGTTTTGCAGTAAGGTTTGCATTTTCACCCTCCCTAGTTGGACATGGGACCTTTGAGAATAAAAGTTGTAACTTATGCATACATTACCTTTTGACTTGTGTGTACAATATACAATGTACCATTGAAAGGAAAGAGTATTGCACCAAGTTGATCATATTTTCTGTTATCATTAGTACATCATATACAATGCATATGTATATATTCCAGTCTGAGCTAGATGATCCGACTGCATTTTTAAATGTTTTTCTGATAGATGATACTGTTGTATTTATAGATATATCACAGCAAAATGTTATTTTGTCGAACTATTTGTCCGAGAGAGATTGCTTGATTGACACTTCAAAAACCAAACAACAATTTTGAATTGTTTGATCTTGATCATAATTCATATCTATGCAGAAAACAGAAGGGGATGGTTGGTTGCAACTTGCAAGTCTGATTACCCATGTGGTATTGATATGTTCTGTTCTAACTGTAAGCTGATCTAGTGATTAGCCTCTTTAGTCTTTTCTCTTTTGCTTTCAAACACTACTTTTGTGTTTCCTGGGTAAATCTATCTTACCAAAGAAAAGCATAATAGGAGAAATTTGAATATTCTGCCGAAGTGTTTTTCCGAATATACGTTACTTTTAATTCCCTTTGTGATTTTTTAAGTTTTAATCGTTGCCATTCTTATCCTTTCTCCATCTGACCTTGTTAAAACTTAATCTCATATAGTCTCAACACTGAGAATATGATGAAATTGCAGTGAAGGCTATGCTCAATTAAGACAGCATAGTGAACGCATACATTCAATCCATTAAATTAGGTTAAATTAACAGATTTTAATCTTATTTCTTAAAATTGCAAAGTTAGAATACTAACACAAGAAACACATGAAACTTACTATTTATCATTCGAAACTTGTGTAGACTGATATTTCGATTCTTACATTTGACGAGTTTTTTTATACAAAAGTGAATGAAACTTTGACCATTGTCTCGTGAAAGTGCTTTAATTAAAATCTAGTCCATGCGAGCATTCCTAAAGTTATAAAAAAAAATGCAAATTTCAAGAAGTTTGAGTTCTTCTCGTTGTATAGATTGACAAACATTGAAATCTTCCGCCGTGTTAACGGATGAATTTAGTGATAACAAATTTCGGGATTGTTGAAATAACGAAATTGTGATAATGAGGGATTTTTTGTTTTTGGATGTTTGGGACTGGACTTGAAAGGTGACTCGACTTGTTAGATGTGTCGGATCTTATTCCAAGATGTTTGCGTACCCTTTATTTATAAGGATCAAGCCAACACAGTTCTGTTATAAGATTGTGTTTTTAATCCCTTTGATTATTAGGGATGTATTTAGAATTAGTAGATTTTATCTTTTTAGATTTAGATTGGGATATCTTCCTGATTTGAAAGATATCGTTTATAGATATTTTCTATAATTAATTGGAGATATTTCCTCGTTTCAGAGAGATGAAATATTTAACTTAGGAATTAAGTTAATTATTAATAGATTCATATTGGGAAATTAGGGAGATATTTGAGACAACCGAAAATATGGCGTAACAACTACCCCTGAGTTCTTCAGTGCAGCTTGGTGGACTGGAGAACTAAGTGTGCTTTGATCTTCCGAATTTCCTGAGTCACTGAAACAACCAGGAGTAGAAGATTAATGAATAATATGAAACACATAGGTATCCGTGATTTGCTTGTAGATGCGAGAGAGAAAACATGATGTGCCCGTAATATGCGAGTATCAGTAGTCTTGTAAGTGTACGAGAATGAGCGGCTTTGTGTAGATAATTTTGCGCTTCTCATTGTCAAGTTCGATTTTGCGAATCCACTATTCAAGAGATAGAAGTAGCAGAATATAGTGGCAGTAGTAGTGATGTCATTGTATGTTGAAATAAGGAGAAAATACAATATGTTGAGATTGTAATCCAAGCATTATCCCAGAGGATTTCTTCTTAAGAGGGAGGACTCTTCTCTTCATACGAGGGAGGACTCTTCTCACCTTAAGAGGGCGAACTCTTTTCACCTTAAGAGGGTGGACTCTCTTCTCCATAAGATGGAGAACTTTTCTCTCTATAAGAGGGATGACTCTCTTCTTGGTGAGCTTTCCAGAAGTACATGTAAGCACCCCGGAAGTATGGGTTTACCCTTTCCTTCATTCGACGACTACGCATCGCACGTATGCTAGGTCTGTCTGGGTTGCTTTCCATCTCAGTTACAGCATGGTCCAATAATACATGGCACACAAACACCCGTACACACTACTGTACCCACTGCCGATCCATTTGTCATCATCGCCCAACACCCTTCCGGCTAATATCTCGATTTTTCATTAATTACAAATCCCCAGACCCCGATTTCAAACCATAGTATAATAACAAACAATAACATTACTAATATATGATTATATACATACACAATTAAAAATTATTAACCATTATAATTCTTACCTTCAAGAACATAGATCGAACAAAACACCGAAATTCATAATTGAAAATTTTTAAACAAAAATTGATCAAAACACTACTTGTTTTGTAGAGGAATCTATGGGCAAGTTATTTCTATAATAGCATGTGTTATATGAATTATAGTGGTGAAGATTTTTGCATCTGAAGATGGTGAATGATGAAAAATGTGTATGTATATATGTATATAGGTTGCAGAATTGAGAGAGTAAAGTGAAAATTGTCGGGTGTGTATAACGATAAGGGGAGAGAAACAATTGGACCTACAAACAGTGTACCTGGTGTTGGGCTTTGTATTAAATCCATTTAACAAGGTATACGCATTCGTATAAGCATTCAAACAATGCAGATTCGTTTGGTTAAAAAGGGCACACTTATCCCGCATCGATATTTTGGGCAATTGCCTTCAATTTTTTGTGTGAATTTGGTCATTCTCTCCATTGATTAGCCTCCCAAATACACAATTCAGGCGTAGTTTAATGACGTTGTGGCAAGCTAATCTATACTCTTTATTAATAAACAAAACAATGTGAAAATGACGCACGATACTAAAGTATCAAAGTACCAAATTTGGTTATCACTTAACCCGGGTTCGATTTCTCACAACTACATAATTATACAAGATTTATTTATTTTAAATTTTTTAGCTTCATCCCGAGTTCGATTCCTTACAACTACGTAATTATACAAGATTTATTTATTTACTTTAAATTCAATAGTTTCATCAATTACTTTAAATTCAATAGTTTCATCGAGCGTTAGATTCTTTGCAGCTACGTAATCATACAAGATTTATTTATTTACTTTAATTTCTTTAGTTTTATGCACAGTTTGATTGTATATAACTACATAATTAAATAGTTATTTATTTATTATATATTTTTATCATTCAATTCTCGAGAAATACATTTTTAAATAATATTTATTAATAATTTATTAATACTAATATTTTAATATCGACTCATGCTCACAGATTATAAGCTAGTTAGTCTAATTTCCTAAAGTTTGTCATAGCTAATCAAGTTAGTGCCAAACTAAGAAAATTAATTTTGGCGTCGGGCTGAATATTACATATAGTACATCTTAAAACAAATCAAACAATTGCTTCGCGGTGACATTTCGTGTCGGGCTGAATATTACATATAGTAAATCTTGAAACAAATCAAACAATTGCTTCGCGGTGACCACATCAGGCAAAATAACAGGTAAAAGGAGATAGGCAGGCTTAATCTTTTGGAATCTTAAATCAAAACAACCATCTGCACCGTTTCATTATAAATTCAAACTAAAAGTATAATACATTTTAAAATACTGATAAAAATATCAAGAGAGTTTTAACTATCACTAAGTATTATAAGAATTATAACCACAAATCTAAATTATTTGGATTAATTATTATTGTTTTAAAAATAATCAAATTAGATCAAACAATTCTTCTAAGGTTCTATAAATTTACAATTAAAAATAATTTTTAACATTTTTTTTATTTTTTTAAATACTTCTTTAGAGAACATAAATTGTAAAAGTATGACAAAGTAAGTTATCAATAAATAATTTATCTATTCCAAGTATTATAAGTTAGTATTATATTCTTATATATAATAATCGTAAGAGAGATTTTATGTAAAACTTTTGTCATGTTAGCCTGATCCTCAGTACCGGCAAAACAATCTCAAACATTGGATTTAATATTTTAAAAAATAAACAATTAAGATTATATCATATAAAAATATAAATTATTATCTGAAAAAGATATAAGTCAAAAGTGAAGTGTTATTAGTAGAATTGGATTTGAAGTAGTTATAACTATTACATATCAAAATAATAGAGATCGTTAGATTTTAAAATAAATAGATAGAGAATTGTTTGATCAAATATGAAAAGTGTATTTGGTTGTTAGTTGAATTATATTAAAAGATACTAAAAAATATATTTTGATAAATTTAAACCAAATACATGAAATTTCCTAAATCGAATAGATATCTTAAAGTAAAAATTTGTCATTTTCTTATATCTTTAGTTCTTGTGTAGTTTTAATTGTAAAAAAAATTGTAAAATCATAATTAAATTAAAGATTATTTTGTTATATCTTATAATACATAGATGAAAATCGTCGGATGTAATATTAAAAAGTTTATTTGGTTGTTAGTAAAAATACATTCAAATAATAAAAAAGGTATTTTAATAATAAGTTCAATAAGAATTCTTACTGTAAAAATTCTTTCACTTTCTTTTTTTCTCTTTAGTTTCAGGGTATTTTCAATTCGGAAAGAATTGTTAAACAATCACTAAACTAAATATGGTTCATGTACCGTCAAACTCATAAGTACGGTTGATTTTGAAAAGATAAAAAATAATAGTTAGATGTAATATTAAAAAGTGTGTTTAATTGTTATTAGAATTATATTCAAATACTAAAATATGAATTTTAATAATATAATTCAAAAATGAGTAGGTTTTTCAAGTTGAAGATAATTGTCAATTTTAAAATTTATAACTTTATCTTCAATTCGGGTTCCTCAGTAAATTTAGTTGAATAATAATCATCATCAAATTAAAAATAATTTTGTTAATTAATATAATTATAATTTTTTAAAAACAACCGTATAAGCTAGTATACTGAAAAGAGCTGTAAGCGAAGGAATACGTACTTTTTAACTTCTCCTGATCCTATGTTTCAGCCTCATTCATAATATATTATTTACTTTTATGTTTAACTATATTCATAGTAGCAAATAAAATATAATCACGTATAAAAGCACTTGGTTCACATATAACATAGTATTAATTAGAATTTATTTAATTAGTTTGTTTTGCTTTATTCATTTTAGTGTATATACTTTTTGGCTAATTATATTCAATCTTCTTTAGACTTTCTTGAAGTAAAAATTACCTGCTATTTTTCAATAATTTTTTAAAGTTAAAAATCATGTACAACCAAAATTTTACTTAAACATGATTAAATTCATTTATAATATTTTTTAAAGTTTATAAGTTAATGTTTACCAAACACTTTGTTAACAACTCAAACTTTGTCACTCTTGTGAACAAGTCATCAGGGAGACGTGATAATCCCGTGGAGTGTCGGGTCGTGGTTTGAGCCACTAGAACGCGACATGTTCCCCTTTTCTCACAGAACTGACCTCAACTACATAAGATATTACTAGGCAATTTGCAACATCATGAAAGAAAGTTAATATATTACAAGAACTAAAACATGGAAGTGCATGAATAAAAATTCAATTTGCGGACTGAGCTTCACGATGATACTTTGACAGAAGTCACAAGTGTGCTTACTCTGCATTCCAAATTACCCGTGTGTGGTAGTGAATTGTTTCGGCCTTTTCTCATCAATTTGCTTTGACTACTTCCGTGTTTCCCCACTCTAATATATGATCAAAAGAAAGGGTTAATCTCTGTTACCAGAACTTGTGAGTAGGAGTGTGAAGAATTGAGAAAAAAGCAGAATAACAGAGAAAATAATACTCTATGTTGTACTTCACTGGGGTAGCCGGAGCCCGACCATATGACGATGTTTATTTGCCAGGAAAACAACCTACTACAGTTACAACCTCATAGAAGTCCATGTAAATACCAAGAAAGAGAGAGCAGGACACTACTGCTGTACTGCATGTCCGCACTAGACCCAAGAACAGACCTAGCCAAAGCTTAATTTATATAAAATTGAAGAAGAGACTGGCTAAAGCTTAGTTTATATATATTAAAAGATGTAGAGTTACAGATAATTGAACCAAAAAAAACCTATACCACCAATGGGGTGTTGCTATGGTATATATGATGTTTTTTTAATATACCCTTTTACCACTGTAACTGGGTAATAGGTCTGTGTAGGATGTCTTTTACAGCCCCAAGCATTTCCTCTGAGGTAAAACCATCGTCCTTCATGTAGAATTGGTGAACTACTCGGCACATTTTCCAGAACAAGTCTTTGCAAGCTCTGGGGACCAAACTATCTTCTTCTTGCAATACCAATCGCTGTAATTCTCTCCTCTTGCGGTTGATTGTACACTTGATCTCTCTAATAGCATCTTCTTTTGTAGCACCATTGGTGTGAATCATGTGCAAGGAAACTGCATTCAGTTTACCTTCCTTCGATTCTCTCTGCAAAGAAATTGACAACAATTTTGTCTAGTAACAGAAAAGCAACATAAACGAATAGATTTTTACCACATAAGTTCACCTTTTTTTAATTACCTTGAAGCTCTGAATGTCATTGAGAAGACGCCCACAAGTGCTCATTAGCTTAAAAAGGCTGCGGAGTTCACCATTTTGAACAACGTTCTCTGATAGCTTAGGACCAACAAGGTAGATAGTTGGCAGAACAATTGGTCCCAAGGCGAATGATATAAAACCATTTGCCATATATTCATCCAACTTCGGCACATGACTGTCTCGGACCCATTCAGCTTCCCTTAACATAGAATTAAGCAACTCCAGCCACTGCAAGGCTCACATTATGTAAAGGTTGTATAAACAACATAGGGTCCAAAAATTAAAAATCTAAACTATTGTGCCCCCATTATAAATTATAAAGAATTTATGGCAAAATTTTGCAAATCATCTTAGTATCTATGCTCCAAAGATATCGATGCATGCAACTTGACATAGTAAAATATAAGAATGGGTCGGTCACACGGTACAGAAAAATGTACAGCCTAGTTTACAATATAATTTTTTTAAAATAATTGGGAGGCAAGGTCAAGACTAATAGCACAATCTACCTATCGAATGCTCATAAAATTAGAGTACTTCAAAATCAAGCCACAAAATGAACATGGTCAGAATGCGTTAAAATAATGTAGAAACTGCAAAACTAAAAAGCAGAACAGGTCAACTCAAAACTTTTGGCTATGTTTAGTATTAAATAATAAAATACATTTGAGAAAGTCCACATACCTAGGGGAGATAATTGTGGACGACACACTAGAACAACAAGAACTGGTTCCATGGCTATTTAAAGAGATATTCGCACCAGAATCTCACACAAAATTGACAGTTCAACCATTCTATAGTAGGTATTAATACGATATTGTATCAACTACACAAAGATCCACTTAAAACATATTAATAATTAGCTACATTTGGTTTAGCTCAAACAGAAGCAATTAGTAGTTGTTAGCTACATTTGCTTTAGGTCAAGCAGAAGCAACTAAATTCAATACGATAAGTGTATACGATTATTGTTTAATGTAGTAGATGTATATTTTGCAAAGAATCACTGGTCAGTATTTCTGTCTGCAAGTAACCTGTCATGATGTCATCAATATCTAGCAGGTTTTGTTGCACTCTCTTTGCTTGCAAAAATTTGGAATATGATTAAGGTGACCTTGTGGTGTAAGAGAGAGATGTCAGACTGTGTATTTACCATTAACTATGCAGAAATACAGAAATGAAATGAAAAGTATCTCTCGGACAACCAACATTTATTATTTCTACGGTACTTGCATTAGATAGAAAGAAAGTGATATAGAGAGCAAAATTTTCATCTTACAATTTCAATGATGTGAGTTGTCACATGCCGTGCTTGCCATTTAAATGCACTTTCCCCAATCTCGCAGATAGTGTGGTGAAGAGCTGAAAATATGATCCGGACATGCTCAGAACAGCATTCAGTTTCTTCATTTACATCCCATCTGTTAATCATGTGAATTGAACCACCACTTTAGTATCAAAAGTCATAAGATTAAGAATATGATAAAATTGCAGAGAAGGCTATGCTCAATTAAGACATATTAGTAGAGACAGAGATATACTTTTCAACTAATTTAATTAAGTTCAAGAGTTCCTCTACGGAGCCTCCAACGTCAAAGAAGTCATCAACCACGGTAGTGAGGATGCCATTTTTTGCCCATGCCATTCGTGCATCACTTAGTTCAGGAGAAAAAAGGGTAGCAGCGGCAGAAAAATAACAGTAAGCTGTCTTTTGACGAGCAAACTTTAGCTTGTCCAAGCTATTTTCTACTACCCAACTGTGATCATAAGATAAATATCGTGCATTCAGTACCAATGAACCATATATATATAAATGCATGACGCATCATCTGCTAAGGTTCTTAACTCAAGTCCTAACATATTTTACTTCTTATTTCTTAAATAAAAATTGCAAAGTTAAAATACAACACAAGGAAATATGAACTCAACAATCTACCATCAGAAATATGCAAGGACTGATATATTTACATTTGACTAGTTTTTTGTACAAGAGTGACCGAAACTTTAGCCAATGTCTCATATAACTGTCTTTAAAATATCTAGTCCATGCGAGCATTTCTAAAGCTATAAAATATACAAACCGCTCAAGAAGTTTGAGTTCCTTCCATTGTATCGATTGACAAGCATTGAAGTCTTCCACTGCAAGCCTTACAAAATCCACATTGCCAATATTTGGCGAACTTGCACAAAAGCAGTAAAAGAATAAGTAACAAAGATAGTTCTAGCTTACATTTCTTGACTGAATAATGAATAATTCATAAATGTGATTTACCGGTAAGAAGTTTTTAGAATTCTTGTACTATCTGCATTATATTGCTCTATATTTCTCCTGTTGACCATTCTTTCAAGATTTGAATGGGAAGGAAACTTCAATGCATCTTGCACCTGAAATAATTTAGTACAACTATATGTCAATTGTTGGACAATAACCACAATATTCAAGTAGTTAAAAAGAACCCCATATATTGCAAAAAAATACCTCTTGGAACAGTATTCGAGCATATCTATCTAATTGAACTGATCCATTAGACAACTTATGTTCCAGGAAATGTTTAGACCATGAATTTTGTTTCTCCAAAGCTGACTCGTCTGAATATATGATTGTCTGTGATGCCCTATACAATTCAAGTGCTTTACTTGTGTCCTTCAAGTGCCCACCAAGGGAACCGGGGTAACACTCTTCTTTGGCAATCTGAGTTAATTTATCTACATAACATAAAGGCTTAATATATTACATAAACATAAAGTTATCATACGTTGCATTTTCTTAGAAGTTGACAGTATACCTGACAAGACATTGTATCCATTCATTCGTAAAATTCGAAAAGCCAAGGCACAAGTACCCACATCCATGAATATCTGTTCATCATCCTGCAGCCAGCAACTGTGTTTTGACTAGTGTCACGGTGTCAGATAAATTACATTAACAATCTTTAACAATTCATTATATTAAGAATTAAAGGCTCATTATTGATCAAGCCACTGATAGGATACAGTGCCTGTTTGCAACACTGATTAAGTTGGTCTAGACACTAATAGTCGCAAAGACCCTAAAATCATCTTTCTCTCTATCAAGTAAAGAAGTAAAAAGTAGAGCTTCCCTACTTGTTCTGTAGACTTATTTTGTCGACTTTAGAATCTCGCCTGAGCCCTCTACTCTCTTTATTCTTTTGTTACTTTGGTTAACCCTATGATATCAACTTTCCTTTTAGTTGATTCTATTATATAAAATGAGATTAAAATTATTGATAAACATGTCTCTAATGTAGAACAATACAGTACTCGAATCAGTTTTCATGACTATTTATTTATGTACATCCTTTAATTATTAGCTGAACACATAATTTGTTCAATTTTTTTTACCATGCATAACAATACTCATTTTTCTAAGATACATAATTATTGATAATATATACAGTATATATATATACACACACTTAAATAATATGTATATTTTTTATTTTATTTTCAAGCAAACATGAAATAGGATGTGTAAAAACTTAATATATCGTAAAATCGTAGTAACTTCTAAAAAATAATTATCATACCAGAGCACCCTTTTATAAATATAGTAGTAAATAGCGGGTAACCCACTTTTTAAGTATTATTTTGTAACTTAGATTTTTTTATCTTATCTGCTAGATTACTTTAAATAATGTATCGAACACCTAACCAGATAATAATCTGAACTTCTAGACAGAGGACAACTTATAATCACAAAAATTACTTCTACACAAGTCAACAAATTAACGTCAGGTAACTTATCCTTGAGGTTTGAAGATTACCTGTATGTTGCATCCAACACACTTCTAATTTCCTTCTTAAAATGTCGATCAATTCCCAACCTTTCAAGAGTGTCAACCATGCAGAGATGAGCATATATATCTAAAGGATAAACTGTTGGAACTGAATTATGCAAAAACAAAATTAACATTATTTTTCTTCGAAAAAGGTATGAGCTTGAGAGTGAGACACATATTAACACATATATAAGAACATGTTACCTGCATTTCCAAACTTCTCCAAAAGGTCGGAGAGGTAATTAAGACAACCAATATTTTGGATGTGATTCAGAGAAGCAGCTGTTGTCGATGGTGAATTAAATAGTGAACCATTCTTCCTCTGATGTTTCATTACCATATCCCAATTCTGTAAATTTCCCATTCCTTCTGAAAGATATGCCAAATAGGCTTCACTTTCTGGTGACTTTTTCTCAGACCATCTATGCGAAAATAATATAGATGGTTAATCATTCTTTTTCCCCTTTTAATCATCGATATGAAAAACATTACACGCTTTAGCGAGAAATATATAGACATACTTCTAACTGAATGATTTTTAAATCTTGTTTAAGTAAGTGCAATCACTCACTACACTATGCCAGCTTTTTTTTAGATTTTGATGCTAGGTATTTATCACATTATTACTCATATCTATCAGTGAAGATACTTCCATAGTACAGAAAACACAAAAAGGCGACATTAACCCTGAAATGAGTAGCAAATACCTTCTGATTTCCTCAGCCTTAGTTTTTAGCAAGGTGTCTAATACTGTTTGTTCTACTGGAAGTTTCAAGCCTAAATCATTAGCATACTCGAGCATTCCAGGAAAAATGATATCAAAACCAATTGGCGAACATTGATTCTTGTCGGTGGCAGAAGCAAAATTAGACTTGAGAAAATGCAAACCTACAAGAGACCAATACTTTTATGGAAAACATTGATAAAAGATATTGAGCTGAGAAATTAGAGAAGAAAAGCAAATACCTTTCTTGATTTGTTCTTCGCCGACGTCCCATCGCTTTAGTGCAAGAACACACGCCAATGAAGATGACAAATCATCTTTGAGCAATCGGACACTCTGCTCAGGAAGACCCCAGGAGCCATCTTCAAGTTGATTTTCCAATATCCAGTTCACACAACCCGAGAAACAAGGGGCCTGCGAATAATGAGGAGAAGGAACCATTGCAACCCAAGCCGTGTCATAGGCTGAAACTGATAGTTCGACCTTGTTAAAAAGCCTCCTAATTCGTTCTTTGCTCTCATCAACACCCTGTATATAGTTTCACAATGTTATATGAATTCATTAGTATGGAGATGTGAAACAGAACAAAGAATTTAACTAGTTGGTTAAAAGGAATCATACCAAGAAGACATTGCAATTAACTCCTCCAGGACATTTAATTCTAGACTCCAGCAATGCTGCACAAAGATTTAGCGTATGAGTGTTTAGATAACAAACCACTTACATGAATCAAGCAACTCACATGATTCAAGTAATTGCATATGCTACAAAACATTAATATATTTTTTTGCCAAACAGAAGTAACACAATTAAGCTGAAAAAATCATCTATGAATTATATAATCTAAAAGAAGTGTTATCTAATTCATGCATTCTTTAAAGACTAAGAAGCAGGTATTAGATTTTAGAGTAAAATGCATGGTGTGTATCTTAACTTCAACGCAAGTGCAATGTGTGTACCTCAATTCTAACATATGCAAAGTGTGTACTTTAAGTTTAAGTTTGGCTGCAAAATGTGTACTACCGTTACTTTAATATAATATTAAATTATTATACTATATTGGCTAATTACTGTGAAACTTGGTGCAAGTGTTTAATGGAGATGATGAGCTTGAAGGAAACATGATTGTGATGCAAGTAGTAATTCTCCAAATGGTTTCTTGAATCTTGCCAAAACAGACTATGCACACATGCACCCATTTTAATGAATGGACACCCACCAAACCAAGCAACACAGACACATGAAGCACGAACCAATCCCATATGATCGAAAATAAATCCAGCAGAAATTCAACACACAAACACATACATTCCCCCAGTTGACCCCTTTCATCAAGCAAACCAAGACCCTCTAGCCACGATAAGTCTCATCCCTTCTCCGACAACACCATAAACACATTCACACATCCCTCCTCTAGTTTCATCCATATCAAAATTTACATACTATTCCAATTACATCCTAATCAAAAGAAATCAATACATACACGTAGCATACACAAAGTATCAATTAAAAGAACATAAACAAAATCATCCAATTCACTAATTTCCTTACCCTCGAATCTAAACTTCTGAAATCAATACATACACGTAGCATAAACAAAGTATCTACTTTTTAGTTTCTAATAACAGAGAGAGAGAGAGAGAGAGAGAGAGAGAGAGACAGAGAGAGAGAGACAGACAGAGAGAGAGAGACAGACAGACAGAGAGAGAGAGAGAGAGAGAGAGAGAGAGAGAGAGAGAGATTTATATACCTGAGAAAGATGGGAAACGTGGATTATGACTGATAATGTAAGAGTTGGGATGAAAGACAGACATGTTGGGAGGAAAATCACAATCTGCTACCACTTTTATGACTGAAGAAGTGATTATTTTTCTCCTTGTCCTAAAACTATCAAGAATATATAGACTGGGACTGAAAGGGAAGAATCATATGGTTGAGAAGATACGTTTTACATTTGGGAGTAAAGGACGCATTTCAGAACCTGGACTAAAAAACAAAGGAAACAACTAGAAGTTTCTTTATTGCCCAAAGAATACTACTATTTCTTTTTCTCTTTTTTCTATTAGTATCCTATTGGCTGTCGCCGAAAAACAAAGGAAACAACTAGAATTTGTCGGTGGGGACTGCCGACTTGGGCTAACATTTCTTTTATTCATTCTTTTATTCTATTGCATGTTTTTATCTTTTTATATATTGGTTGACTTTTTGCACGTACTTTAAGATGTTTTGATCGGTATTTAATATTATTATTTTTAAAATTTTCTTTTTTTGAATAAAAATATATAAATGATAGTTTAATTTAAAAAAATAATAATTTTAAGTACCCAATCAAAACGCTTTGAAATGTGTTAAAAAAGCCCGACGTCCTATAAAAAAAACATGAATGAAGTAATTAACGCAACTCTCTCTCTCAAAAAGTAAATCCATTGTTAAAATGAAGCATCAACTTTTGTACTAAAGCAGCGTGCCATACTTCCATATTTTATTTTATTTTATTTTATAGTCACCGGGGAAACTAACTTTGAATACTCTCCTCTCCCAACTTCCAAGAGAAAAAAAAGAAGAATCTAGTCGCAAATAATTAAAAAGCACTAAAAAGAATTTTGATGTTTTATCGTCCAATTATTATTGAATATAAAGCGAGGATTTTGCTGATTTCTTATTTAATTTTCTAAAAGATTCTTGTTAAAGATCTTTTTACCCGTAAAGATTCATTTTTTGGATAAACTCTATCCAGTGTTCTAAAAAGCGTAAAACGGTTCTAAGCGGCGAGCGTAAAACGGTTCTAAGCGGCGAGAGAACCTTTCGGCGCTTAAGCGAAATTTTAAGCGGCTCACTAATCGGATTAATAATATATATTTAAAATTTTAAATATGATATTATTACATGTAAAATTAAAATTATGTAATAATTAAGTAAAAAGAATTTAAAGATAAAACGTTCTTAACCAGAAAAAGGTAATTTTAAAATTTTATGATAATTATAGTCATATTATAATAAATATTATTATTTTAAAATTAAAAATTAGCAGATCAATATCATTTTGATCGCTTAAATCCGCTTAATGACCGCTTAATCCGCTTACTAGACCGCTTAATCTTCAAAAACACATAATTACCCGCTTAGTATAAAATCGAAGCGTTTAGGTCCGATTCCGCTTAAGCGTCCGCATAGACGACCGCATAATACGTTTTTTACGACACTGACTTATCCCATTAATATGACTACCTATACACATGACACACCGATTTCATTAAAAAAATAAATTATATGTTACATATTAGCTGTGCAACAATAACAGAAGTAACCGTATCAGAAACGGAGGAAAAGAAACCGTAAACTTTACAGGAGGAGTGCTAGTTGATGCTTGAAGTGATAGTATGCTACTTCACTGATTTTCCAATTATGTCGAGATCTTTCCCACGCCTTGTCGCAAAGGGAGTGTTGTGCACTAGACACGATTTTTAGTCGTAATCTATGGAAATAGGTTCATGTATAAGACAGCCTTTACAGCCCCAAACATGTTCTCTAAGGTGAAACCATCCTCCGTCATATAAAAAAGATGCACTATCCTGCTCATTTTCCAAAACAACTCTTTGCAGGCTCTTGGGACTACACTGTCTTTTTCTTCCAATACTAATCTCTGTAATTCTCTCCTTTGATTCTTGATTATGCGTTTAGTTTCTCCAATGGCATCTTCTTCACTAGTCGAACCACTGTGAATCATATGCAAGGGAACATAATTTAATTTGCCTTGCTTGGATTCTCTCTGCAAACAAAAACACACAAAACATAATATATTCCAACATTGCTAATATGAAGAGTGTTTAGTGATATAACACTTCACCAATGCACTGTACCTTATAGCTCTGAATATCGTTGAGAAGACGCCCACAAATGCTCATTAGCTTGAAAAGGTTGCGGAGCTCACCATTTTGAATAGCTTTCTCAGATAGCTTAGGACCAACAAGGGTTGGGACAACAATTGGTCCCAAGGCAAATGAGACATAGCCATTTTCTATATATTCATCCAATTTTGGCCTGTAACTGTTGGGTTTTAGTTTCTATCTATGAGATTAAAAGTCCAATTGGATTACCCTTGTTTTGGCCCACAAGGAGATAAAAATAAGGGAACCCTATATATAATTATAGGAGGATTATAATTAAAATAAGAGAGAAGAAAATTAGACACAAGAGAGATTTAGGGTGAAAAATTCGCAGGAATTTTTCTGCTTGCACAAGCTGCCTTGTATTTGCGATTTCCGGAGTTCTACCGGTCGGATCGGCCTGAATTTTGGACAGCAACTTCCTTACACCGATATCTAAATTCTGAACGGTGGAGATCGGATTCTGAGGTCCAGAGGTCAGTTTCTTAAGGGGCTTAACAGAGCTGTTTGCACCACGGTGAGGGTAAACCTCCCCGCGGGTTTTTTCTCATTGTTGTCTTATTTTTGATTTCATACTTTTGACGGCTTATTCCAAGAGTGTGAAGGTGTTTGTATTCCTCTAGTTTTGTCTAGAGAAGACTTGGTGTATTCCCATATAATTTGTGATAGTGAATTGTTTGGGTGGACTACGGTCCCGTGGTTTTTACTCCTTACCTTTGAGGGGGTTTTCCACGTATAACTTTTGGTGTCTTGTTTTTCGTTTTATTGCTTTACTTGTTTGTTTCATCGAAGGTTCATACAAGTAGGGATAAGTATTGTCCAACGAAGTTAATTCCGCACTTAGTTGTTACCGTTGTGGTCACTTTTTCCCATCAGTAACTACCTCTTGCCCATTCCGCTTCTGTTAACATCGTATCTAGCTAGCACCTCCATCCACTGCCAGAAATTAAAGCTCATGTTATTGAAGGTTAGAGAAAATTAATTTAGCACTAACATGGATGAAAATTAAACCAACAATTTCAATGATGTGATTGGTGACATCGCGTCCCTGCCATTTGAAAGCCCAGGCCGCAGTTTCGCATATTGTGTTGCGTAGAGCTGAAAATAGGATGCGGACATTCTCCGAACAGCATTCAGTTTGCACATTTACATTCCATCTGTTAATCACGTGACATTAAGCCACAACTTAGTATCATTAACTTTAACAATAAGACCGCTTAGAATGAAATTAAATACACTTCTTGAACAATTGAATCAGGTTTAATAGTTCTTCCATAGAACCTCCATTGTCAAATAAGTCATCCACCTTAGCACTGAGAATGCTATACTTCGCCCATGAGATACGTGCCTCGTGTAGTTCAGGTTGAAAAATCATAGCCGCAGCACAGAAGTAACAATACACGTTCTTTTCGCGAGCAAACTCCAAAGTTTTTAACTTATTATCTACTGTCCAACTGCCAACATGGGAAGAACACCATGTCTTTCATAAAATTGAATTTCCAGAAGCAACAACGCTGAATAAAATCTGACAATCTATATAGATATTAGACTTAAAAGAAGATTCAGTTAAAAGATACAAACCTCTCAAGAAGCTTGAGCTCTTCTTGGTATATAGATTGACAAGCGTTGAAGTCTTCCAATGCAAGCTTTGGGAACTCAGTGTTGCTAATATTTGCCGAACTGGCATAATAAGAGAAAGGTACAAAGTATCAAAAATTTAGTAAAAACAACAGTCTTATCATACATTTCTGAGAAATGAAAGTATAGTGTTCTTTTAAAAATGAATTACATGCACAAAGTCTTTAGGAGTAATCTTCAACTGTCTGTAGTATATTGCTCTATGCTTCGTCTGTGGACTACTCGTTCTAGAGTTGCATAGTAAGGAAACTTCAAAGCATCCTCAACCTGTAATTAGTTTAGATAACTATCTGTTACAACCGATCAATTACAAAATATTTCTAGGTGAAAAGGGTTTGAATAACCCCCAAGATGGCAATGAATACCTCTTGAAAAATTGCTTGAGCATATTTATCTGAATGCACCGACCCGGTATGTAATTTCTGTTCCAGAAAATGGCTCGACCATGAATTTTGCTTTTCTAAATCTGATTCACTGGGATATATAATGGTCTGTGAGGCCCTGTACAACTCAAGCGCCTCATATGTGTCCTTCAACTGTCCACCAAGTGAATTAGAGTAATACTCTTTTTTGGCGATTCGTGTCAATTTTTCTATGCAAGTTGAATCACAGCCAGAAAAACTGAATCAGACGACTCAGCCAGGCCCGTTGTCTATTACCCCTGAAAACCAATGACTATTGAGATGCCGTCAGATGGACCTCAGACAACGCTTAAAAAATGTTGTGCAAAATAACTGAAACGACAGTCACCGATTAACAAAGTGTGGTGTAACAACCAGAAAGAACGACAGTTTCCTACCATACAGCCCGTTGTATAAGTTAATGATCACAACATTCTGGTAAATCTAAAGTGTTGTATAACAGCTATAAACAACAACGGTTTGCTTCTTAATAAGCCTTGTTTATATTTCTTTTGCACAATGGTTTAAGTTTTATCTACAACGGTTTTCTCCTCAATACCTGCATTTACTCAACGGTTTTTATCTCTAAGTGTGTAGTAACAAGGCTTTTGAACAATACTTCACATGTATTTACCTATTGTGCTTTGTTTTGTTAGACAACAGTTTTATTTTAAGAATGCGTTGTAAGAGATTAGTTTTACAACGTTTTTGTTTGGTCAATCTTTTGTATTTAGTCTAAATAGACAACAGGTTTCTTTTATGAGTATGTTGTAGGAAAAACATTTGCACAACAGTCTAAATAGACAGTGACCATTGTTTGATATAGATAATAACAATAGTTCTTATAGATGCCACACTTAGCTAAAAATATAAGAGACAACGGTTTTATAACCAAATGAAACAATGGTAGACATTGTAATTACAAGCCAACAAAAATACCAAACTAAATACTTCACATATTACCAACTAATATTCACCATTACAACCACTATTCACCAAATTCACAAACTAATGCTCCAATCGAATTTCAGCTCAGCCTGTCTAAGCCTGGTAGGAGGGCCTTTACAAGGGAGTTGCGAAGCTGAATATTACAATTCTGCACCTGTAAAATTAGCAAAGGTAATTTTCGCCAAGCATTAGTATTCATCATATTGTGAAAAAATTGTAAATTGAAACATAGAAAAAGCATCTGAGGTTTTGGTTTACCTAGGAGCAATAGATACCAAACCAGAAACCTAAGTGTTGATTTACAACCATACTGTTATTTGTTTGATATCATGAATATTGAGAGGCTCGCTATACTGACTACTTACTATTTGCAGTTGTTTAGATGCTTACCCCACTGTATTCACTCCATGGTGGTTTTCCAGTCAGCATCTCAATGACGGTACAACCTACACTCCAAGGAGAAGCATATTTTATAAAAATTCTTTCTAGCCAAGGAGAAGCTAAGTTGAAAGACATGAGAAACAGGTAGCTATGGGAATGGGTCATTTATGTAATTCACAACTTTTGGATCCCAATTGTAGCTTCTACAATATCAAACAATGAAACAAGAAAACTACCTACATGTTTAAAAAAATAGTACCGCAAAAATAGTTCAGTCAATGTTCACTGAGTCGAGCTTTCACCTGTGAATCGTATTTGTGCTATGCAAGTATGCTAGTCCTGTGAGAATATGACGGGTGAAACTGCGAACCACGGATTCAGTTACTGATCGATAATGCTCACGGACATAATTATTAATTGATCCTGGAATTAGTAATGTTATAATTATTAACATTTTCCTAGCTAGCTAATATTTCCTTGTAAACAAATATCAAGGATCGTAAATCATTCAATATATGATGTCCACATCTACAACGTGTATAACAAAATATCTGAAGTATGATCGTATTCTATCTATCAATGATATTATTATTATCATTAACCTTTATTTAAGTGTTTTTATATATTTAACAATTTTTTATACTAAATATCCAAATAAGAGATTTATACAATAATATTGTATGAAGTGTGTAACACTTATGTATGTATTAAGGGCAACAAATAAAGCATTTTTTTTAAAAATCAACGCTTTTGATATAGACAACGGTTTAGTTAAACAAAACGTTGTAACATAAATAATCACGCAAGGATTTTATAAAACGAAACCATTGTATGTATCATACAACGGTTTAACAACATAAACAATTGTCACAGAGATTATTCAACAACGAACGGATCAAAATGAAAATCCTTGTGTATATTATACAACGTTTTTTGGACCAAAACCATTGTTACGTCTTACAACTTATAACACTTTGTTAAACAAAAACCATTGTCTTATACTTTTATAAAATCGAATAAACAAAACATACGTGAGTCCCGACTCGCATATATAAAATTAATATAAGACAACTTATTGACGACTTTATAATTAAATTATGTCATATTAATATGTAAAATGTGTTATTTGAATATGACAACATTGTTGTTAATAGTATTGGTATGTCACTTATTCGCTAATAGTATAGTTATTATATAATGTTCGTTTTACTTCGGAATTAGTAATGTTATAATTATTAACATTTTCCTAGCTAGCTAATATTTCCTTGTAAACAAATATCAAGGATCGTAAATCATACAATATATGATGTCCACATCTACAACGTGTATAACAAAATATCTGAAGTATGATCGTATTCTATCTATCAATGATATTATTATTATCATTAACCTTTATTTAAGTGTTTTTATATATTTAACAATTTTTTATACTAAATATCCAAATAAGAGATTTTTAAAATAACATTGTATAAAGTGTGTAACACTTATGTATGTATTAAGGGCAACAAATAAAGTATTTGTTTTTAAAATCAACGTTTTTGATATAGACAACGGTTTAGCTAAACAAAACGTTGTAACGTAAATAATCACGCAAGGATTTTATAAAACGAAACCATTGTCTATAGAATACAACGGTTTAACAACATAAACAATTGTTACAGAGATTATTCAACAACGAACGGATCACAACGAAAACCCTTGTGTATATTCGACAAATATACAACGGGTTTTTGGAACAAAACCATTGTTAAGTCTTACAACTTACAACACTTTGTTAAACAAAAACCATTGTTTTATACTTTTATAAATTGAATAAATAAAACAAAGTTAGTCAACATCCTAATATATAAAAATTATTATCCAATAATTTACTCACAATTTTATAATAAAATTATATCAAATTTACACAACGGTTTTTTTGCAACATTGTCTTACGTTTATTCACACAATACGACTAAGACAACCGTTGTCTCAATCCAACAACGGTTAAATTAAAACATTGTCTTAATATTATTTAGACAAGGGTTTAAAAAACTGTTGTCTAAACCCATTCATTTGCGTCGTCTATATCCACTATTTTTCACTTTCTTAGACAACGGTTCGTAAACCGTTGTAATGTAGTGGATTAGACAATACTTTTTCGAGCCAAAAAATAACATGTCGTCTGTTAATTTTAGGCAACACTTTTTCGACCGTCCGTTGTCTGAAAGGTGTCGTCTGATTCAGTTTTTCTTGTAGTGAATAACAAGGATGAATATCATAGTTAACACATTACCAGTACTGTTTACATCATTTTGTATATGTTACATTTTACCTGATAAAACATCATATCCATTTACTCGTAAAATCCGAAATGCTAAAGCACACGTTGCCGCATCCATGAATATCTGTTATCATCTAGCAGCCAGGAACTGTTTTGGACCAGTGTCATAGTAGAATTGAAACGTCACAATTAGAATATAAATATTACTTGATCACGCCATCACATGAAATGAACCATAGTAAATCAGCATGTACACATCTTTGCAGTCAGAAGATTACTGGTATGTTTCATCCAACATGGTTCTAATTTCCAGCCAAAAATGTCGATCAATTCCTAATTTTTCAAGACTATCAACCATGCAGAGGCGAGCATATATATCTAGAGGATAAACTGTTGGAACTGAATAAAATGGAAGTATTAATTTCTTATGCTGTTATGCAACACAATGACTTAAGACTTAAGACTGATCAACGGAAACAATAAAAGAGGTACCTGCATCTCTAAACTTCTCCAAGACGTGGCAGAGGTAATTAAGACATCCACTATTTTGAGTGTGACATAGAGAAGCTGCTGTTGTTGATGGTGAATTGAAAAATGACCCATTCTTCCTCTGAAATTTCATGACCAGGTCCCAGTTTTGTAAATTTCCCATCCCTTCTGAAACATATGCCAAATAGGCTTCGCTTTGTGGTGACTGGTTGTCAGAGTATCTAAATCAAGAACAAATAAAAAAGATAAATATCATCTTCTTTTCACTATGTTTATCACAAGTAAGCCTTTTTAAAATTATATGGAATCAAACAAATTAAATATTTATTCTAATTGCATCATTATTGGTTCCAGTTAAATAAACGTAGCAGTTCATATCATTTTACTCAGCTTCCATCTCTGTGTTGGTCACTTGGTCTAGTGGATATCGACTTCATGCATTACCAATAAAGAAGAGATCTTAAAAGCTGAGCTTGACCAAATGAATAGCATATACCTTCTGACCACAGAGGACTTCTTTTTTTAGCATATCGTCAAAAATTGTTTGATCTAGAGGAAGTTTCAGGTTTAGAGTTGTAGCATACTCAAGCATTCCAGGAAAAATGATGTCAAAGCCCGTTGGTGAATGTTGATTCTCATCAGTAGAAGAACCAAAATTTAACTCCAAAAAATTTGAACCTACACACGAACCCCGTTCTTTACGTTTAACATTGATAGAAGATAGCCAACGCGCAAAGCAGAAAAATGAAAATCATGTATAAACTTACCTCTATTAATTTGTTCTTCCCCCACTCCCCATCGCTTTAGTGCAAGTATACATGCTAATGTAGATGAAAGATCATCTTTGATCAATCGGATGCTTTGCTGAGGAAGACCCCAGGAGCCATCACTAAGTTGGTTGTCCAATATCCAATCCACACAACGGGAAAAACAAGGAGCTTGAGAATGATGAGGAGAAGGGACCATCGCAACCCATGCCGTGTCATATGTTGAAACTGATAGCTCAACCTTGTTAAATAGGCTCCTAATTCTTTCTTTCCTTCTTTCATTGCCCTGCATATATGTAGTTACACAATTAGTTATTTTAAGATTTATCAGATAGAGGAAGCCATCAAAGGGAAAGGAATGCATACCAAGACGTCGGTATTAGCTTCCGGTGGAATTTTCTTTCCAGATTCCGCAGAAGCTGAGTACAAGAAAATGAATAGTTTTATCAAAATCCTGAAAAGTTCAGTGGGGTGAAAAATCTACTATAACCCGTTTATAGAGATAAAACCTGAAAATGACACCGAAACTACTGGATTAGTCGAACAATTTTTTGTTTATTCAAGATTATACATTCATTTGTATCAAAATTTGGCAACTTTTAGAACAACGACAGGTTGACAAGTTTATGAGCACAATCACGCACCAATATCGCCAAATCTTATCTGAAAACATCAAATTTTAATGCTGTTTATGTCATATGACAGTTAACATCAAGGAAAAAATAACAAAAGAGGAGTGAAGCTGCAAAACATTCGAACTTCCTTCGAGTCTTATATTTACACATAAAAATAGAGAAGGATACCTGAGAGAGATGGGTAAGAATGAAGATGGGTTTTATGGCGAATGACGCAGGTCACTACAAGAAACAGGGGTCATAAGCGACCATTATAAAAGGGACCGTCAAGAGTTGGTCGGAAAAAAGCGCTATTTACGACTGAACAAAACCAACCAACAAATTTGGTTGGAAATATATCATAACCAACCACCTACCGACTAACGTTGGTCGGTTATGCAATCATTTCCAACTATATATAAGCAACCAACGTATTGGTCAGAAATGACCCCTGTTTCTTGTAGTGGGTGTTAAGGTTAAAGAGAGACATGTTAACTGGTTATTTAGGATGCTGAAAGCCGGTCATACTGTCATACAAGCATCCAACGCTATATAAATAAGAGAATGCATGTGAAAGTTTTTGAAAACGAATGTACTCATGCAAGGATGTAAAATGAGTTGAAAACTATTTGATGTTTGCTTATTTACAATAAACTAATGTTGTTATTTTTAATCGAATTAAAAATTCAGTTATCACTTAATCTCACTTAATTTCATGAATTATTCGCGATCAAACTCCAAAAACATGTTTCCTCCGGCATTGTGAAATCTCACTTACTTCCATGCCTCTTAGTGAAATTGAATCTATGATCTTGAAAACCTAATCTCCACTAACTAAGACACCCGTAAAAAAAGTATAATGTTTTTTTGACTACTCAAGTTCAAAGAAATTTTTTATTTTATCCAAATTTAAGTTCGCCTTCCATATTAATTTTATCGATGTAATTAATGGGACATGTTTGTCAAACATTTCAATTTTCTAAGAAAAATGCTAGAGGCACAAAACAAGATATTAAGTTTGATCCAAATTTAAATTTGTATTCCATGATTTCTTGTTTTGATGAAATTAAATACTCAAGAATCCTTTTTAATGTCTCAATTGGTTAAAAGCTTATCTGTTGGGTTCGATTTTTGCTTATCTCCGAATTTTTTTAAAAATAGATACTCATTTATAATTTATGAGTCTAATTATTCAAAAAAATTAAAAAACTCAAGAGTGGTCTTGGGTTTATTTGAGCCAACGTGTACTAAAATTTCTGCATTTTGGCAAAAACATCATCATGCAATTTTTCACATATTTAGTTATTTAATTTAAAATTTTAAAAGTAAATTTCCAACCACAGAGATTATTGTTTTTATTACTAATCCTGAGAATACGAAAACAACAATTATACTAATATTATTCGATATTATATGAATATTATAATAACTAGCATTTTACCCGTGCTACGCACCGAAAGCACAATCTCAAACAATTTAAAATAGTTACAAAAACATATATAAATGTTTAAAAAAAATTATTTTTTTATTTTTTGTTTTTCCCAAATAATTTAACGATGTTACTTTTACGGAAAGTTCGGTTCAATGTGGTCTTATCTTGAAGACCAGGCAAAATAATAAAAGCATAATTATTAATATAAAAATAACGCAAGTACACATTTGCATTTTATAAATGCAAGCAAACATTAAGTGACAAATTCTTTGGTGGCTACTAAATGACCAAGTTATATTGTTAATTGAACCTCTTATGTTGCTAAATGTGTTTAATGTCTTTGGAGACTGCTAAATGGCCATCCTCAGCTGCATATAAATTACCTAACTGATTGAGCGATTGACATAGTAAATCTCAAGGCATAATATGGAAGCATTTAAATTCATGGCAAATGAATATTCTCAAGTCAATTAAAGTGAGAGTTTCACCGTATTGAATCATCTCGTTGTTAGTGACCTTCACATGTAAACCGATCAATTTTGTTACATATAAATTTTAGCTTGCTGACTCAATGTATCTGCAAGACCTTCAAGATCCTATAAAACATTCATATTATTAGTTAAGTTTATCTCATAATATGTCAGATATCAACATAGATATGACCTTTACGCTCGTAGAGATGTTTTCTATGTCACTAATCAATATGAAGAGACTAAATTATAGATTTTAATAAAAATAAAAATTATATATATATATACACACATATATATATATATACATATAT
The DNA here is from genome assembly GCA_030848705.1 of Heracleum sosnowskyi. Classification (NCBI taxonomy): domain Eukaryota; kingdom Viridiplantae; phylum Streptophyta; class Magnoliopsida; order Apiales; family Apiaceae; genus Heracleum; species Heracleum sosnowskyi. The sequence goes on from CM061236.1 coordinate 89,246,477, forward strand.
ATAATTCAGTAATCTTCAAACTACTTTGAAAGAAAACTACATTTGATCTTAGGGGTTAGAAAAATATTACAAATACTGATAACGACACATGTCAAATAGCGAGCTTGTCATATATTTCTTGCATTTCGAATTCAACAATGACAATAAATGTTTATAGCCAAACTATAAAGTACGTCATAGAGAGTGCATGTCTTTAGTGAGATATCTTTTTTCTGCGTATTTTCTAGTGACCATCCAATAAAACAAAGTGGAAAATTTATTTTGAAAAAATTAAAAACGAAATTCACCTTATATTCTCGGGTTGGAAGTGACTATCATTAACTCTGGTATGAAATTCACTCACATTTAAGATCTACCAAATATTATATAGATCCTTCAAATATAAGAAAAAGGCTAAAACTAAACATCTTTGGAGAAGTAAGCACAGTAGAATTTTACTCCCTTAGGTTACATAATTTCTTGACTTGAGCTTATAAAGTACCTATTCAAAGTTGACTATCAAAATATAGAAATGATTTTGGAGAATATAAATAGGTGTTTCTTACAACTATTTGACAACAAAAAATTGTCCCGGGATATGTATTCAACACACGAACAAATATATATAACCTAAGTATTTATTAAGTTGAAAAAGTATATGCTTCTATTTGGAGCATGCATGAGTGCGTGAATAACTATGTATGTATTTTTGTCAGTAAAAAAATCAAAAGTAGATAGAGAAATTGACCAACTCTTACAAAAAAAATAGCATGACTCACAACCATCAAAATTTTCCTCATCTAATAATATAATTTGCCAAATATAAATACATCTTAGGGTTCGTTTGGCATTGCTGTTGCAGACAGCAACATCAGCTTTTTTCTGAAAAGCAGCTAAAAAAGTGTTTGGTAAAATTTAAAAGCTGCTTTTCTGAAAAGCGTTTTTGGCTCAAAAGCTGCTTTTAGAGAAAGCAGGTCCCCCCATGCTTTTGAAAAAAAGCTGCTTTTCATCTTTTGCGGGAAGCAGCTACTAGTTTCAACATCAAAACTCACCAAAAACATTAATTTTTTATATTATACACCAAAACATGCACATATCAAAAATATTACCAAACAGTTATCTGATTTTCACAACAGCACTTATTTTAACAACACTTATTATGCAAATACGATAGCCATGGTTAGTTTGGGGAATGTAAGGATGTTCACATTGGGGTGTGTGGTACATATCCCGTGTGTGTATGTATTTTTGTCAGTAAAAAATCAAAGTAAAGACAGAAAATGATCAACTCTCTCAAAAAAAAAACAGAATGACTCACAAACATTGCTTTTTTCCTTATCTAATAATTTAATTTTCCAAATATAAATACTTCATAATTACGTAAATACGATAGTCATGGTTAGTTTTGGGAATGTATAATGATGTTCATTGGGGTGTGTGGTACATATATGTGTGTGTATGTATATTGATGTTCATTGGGGGTGTGTGGTACATATATGTGTGTGTATGTATTTATCAGTAGAAAAACCAAAAGTAGAGACCAAAAGTGATCAACTCTTATCGAAAAACAGCATGACTCACAAAAATCGAATTTTCCCTATCTAATAATTTAATTTATCAAATATAAATATGTCGTAATTACGCAAATACGGCAGGCATGGTTAATTTAGGGGACGTATAAGGATGTTCATTGGGGTGTGCGGTATAGATCTCGTTTGGCTTTTCATAAAGGTAGAAGCTTAAAGTCATTTTAAACTTTGAGTTTAAAAATGTAAGTTTGTTTGTGTAATAGGGTAAAAAGTGACTTAAAATTGAAAAAAATAGTTTACAGTTAAAAGTTGGAAGGATGTAGTTTTTGAACTATTTATTTTACTTCTATAATTTTATTTGGTAAAAAATTATATCATCATTCACATGTTCAACTTAATAATTGTACTTTTATTTTTATAATTTTAATAACTCATAAGTTATACATAATACAAAATTACACAAACATATATTTACTTTAAATTTTTTCTTTTCACTTTAAGTAACTTTAAGTCATAAACCATTATTTTAAGCTAACATTATTTTAAGCTAACCGAAACGGGATCTATATTCTTAAAAAAGTAGAGAAAATGATTTTTTTTTTGTAACGATTTTGGTGTCCTTGCAACGGGTCATCAACAAAAATTACAATGAAATATCTTCATTTTTACTATAATTTGTCAATTTTCCATATATGTTTCATATACATCAATCTGATTAGTTTGTAAAAGATGGAGGTAATCGTGGAACCAATCTAAAAAGTTAGAAGTGGAGAGGATTATGAGACGTAAAAGAATATAATTTTTTTTAAAAACTTTAAAATAAAAAAAATTAATATATCTATGAAATCAATATTTTGTGTACACATTTACCACATCAAATTTATATATACTTAACTAATTGTACATCTAATCTAAATCAAATTTAATGTGGACCTACTAAATAATTTACTTTACATTCTTGGATCTTTTAATTAATAATAAACCACAAATAAAATTGAAAGACAAATATTTAAAATGCTAATAATGGGAAAAAAATGAATGGTTCCGATTTTAAAAGATAATTATGAACTGAATATTTAACTATTTGTACATCTAATTTAATATTAATTTTAATACAGACTTTCTAGTTAACTGTGTTTACATTTCTAGATTTTTTAATAAATAGGAAACCACAAATTTCAGGGAAATAATCATAATGATAATTATAGAAAAATGAGTGAGTTTGATTCTAAATGATAATTATATAAAAATTGGTTCAAAATGAATGATAATTAATGGTTTTGAGATTTATTCTGTACCTTAGGTCATTCATTCATTTTGTGGAGTCAAGATGCTTCATAAAGGGTTCTAATCATTAATGATATACCTTTGAGAATTAAGTTGAAAAAGTAGAAATTTATACAACGTTAACTCAATAATCAACTTCTACGGATCTATGAAAGTTCTGTTTCCGAGCATTTAAGAAATTAATCTTATAAGGGTATTAACCCCTCTAGAAAGGTCATATGAGCAAAACTATATTGTACTTTAAAATGTATGGATAATGATAAAATATTTGTTATAATGCAGGTAATTTATGAATAATAAAATTGGCAACCCAACATTGTAAAAAATATCATTTATGTGGACAAATCGGTATAATGTGCGAAGAATTGATGATAACAGTTGAGTAAGTCGCATAATTATTGGAGCTGGCCACTGAATATACGTATGAGAAATAATTTTGAGAGAATTCGGGGTGGGGATGATAAAAACCTAAGTTGTTTTTTTATTTTTTGTTAGAATCATTTTTCAGTTGTTGACAATTAAAACATAAAAAGATGATACATGTATATAATTGAAATACAAAGATAATTCATCCAAGTATACTAAGCTAGATAATAAAGTGATACAAAGTGTTATATTAACTAAAACTGATATGATTTAGCACGAGGAAAAATTGATGCAAACACTTAGTTCATCGAAATTGGCCGGGTTTGATAGAAAGTGGGGTAAAGTTGCTTAGATTTGTTGTAATGATTTTTTAATTAGTTAATCATCAAAATAAAAAAAATAATAGTTATTATGTTTAGTTAATTGATATAAAAAATAAAATTCAGTTGATAATGAGTTTAATTTGAGTTAGTTTAAACTTGATTAGAAGGTAGAATCTAAATTAAATAAAGAAATATGTTATGTTTAATTTGATTAGCCTAAAATTTAGTAGTGGACTTTGGTTGGTGGCTTGGTGCTAGAATAATTCACAATTTCCCCATTGATAAATTGATATGTGGTAAACTCGGGTATTATAATAAATAATAATAATAATAATATATAATCATGTGTAATCTACTGATATATACATATTTAGAAACTTTATTTACGATTTATAATTAAAGAAATTTAAAATTAAGAACCATGTATTATATGAATTCATTAAATTAAGAGTTTACGTCATTAGACGACCAAATTAATAAATAATGTTAGATCTTAAATAGATAGATGAGAACCGTTAGATCTAATATTAAAAAATGTATATGATTAATAGTAGGATTATAACAAATACCAAGAAGTGAATAGTGATAATTTAAACCAAATATAAATAGGTTTTCTATATTGAATAGAATTCTCTAAGTAAAAATTCGTAACTCTCTTTTCTCCCATTTATAGATAGTCTCAATTAGAAAAAGTTTGTTAAACCATCATTAAATTAAAAAGTGTATATGATTAATAGTAGGATTATAACAAATACTAAGAAGTGTATTGTGATAATTTAAACCAAATATAAATAGGTTTTCTATATTGAATAGAATTCTCTAAGTAAAAATTCGTAACTCTCTCTTCTCTTACATTTATAGATAGTTCCAATTAGAAAAAGTTTGTTAAACCATCATTAAATTAAAGATAATTTCGTTAGCTTCGCGTGGGCTGTAAAATCATCGAAATCTGATTTTTAGAACTCAAGATAAAGTCCAATTAGTAAAGTGAGTATCTAAATTCTAATAATAATTATTATTTTATTATTACATTAACACCAATTTAATTATTATTTTTTGATATAAAAAAATGTATATATGGATATGTTAAATAAAATCATTATTGTATTTAAGTTAGAATTGTTGAACTAACCATGGTTAGTAAAATAGGATGAGAATGTTAAATAAGGAAAACTCTTAATATAAAATGATTGATCTAAAATTTAGTATAGATAGTTTCAATTAGAAAAAGTTTTTTAAATCATCATTAAATTAAAGATAATTTCGTTAGCTTCGCGTGGGCTGGAAAATCATCGAAATCTGATTTTTAGAACTCAAGATAAAGTCCAATTAATAAAGTGAGTATCTAAATTCTAATAATAATAATTATTTTATTATTACATTAACACCAATTTAATTATTATTTTTTGATATAAAAAAATGTATATATGGATATGTTAAATAAAATCATTATTGTATTTAAGTTAGAATTGTTGAACTAACCATGGTTAGTAAAATATGATGAGAATGTTAAATAAGGAAAACTCTTAATATAAAATGATTGATCTAAAATTTAGTATAGATAGTTTCAATTAGAAAAAGTTTTTTAAATCATCATTAAATTAAAGATAATTTCGTTAGATTCGCGTGGGCTGTAAAATCATCGAAATCTGATTTTTAGAACTCAAGATAAAGTCCAATTAATAAACTGAGTATCTAAATTTTAATAATAATAATTATTTTATTATTACATTAACACCAATTTAATTATTATTTTTTGATATAAAAAATGTATATGTGGATATGTTAAATAAAATCATTATTGTATTTAAGTTAGAATTGTTGAACTAACCATGGTTAGTAAAATAGGATGAGAATGTTAAATAAGAAAACTCTTAATATAATATGATTGATCTAAAATTTAGGGGTGAACTCTAATTGGTCCTAAAATAATTCATAATTTTCTGATTGGTTAACTACACTTTAACTACATACCTGGGTAGACTCAGGTATTATAATAAAGGATAAACTAATCGAAACAGCTCAAATCTGACTTCCTGTACGGGTGTACCCCTTCCCTAACTATTTATATAATTGGAGTACCAAGAGGCAAGAGGCAACTTCAAGTTGTTTTAATCTCATTTTGGCTGAAAAGACTCGGAGATTTACTTAACAACCACGATCTTTCAAATTGTTTATTTGCTTTAAAGTCAACAATTAATTATGTACTCCAATTTGGCCATAATCATCTGTCCTTCAATCATCATTTTATCGATGTACTTATAAAGTTTGAAGTCTTTTGTTATTAATTATATTGATTTTTGATTGATAACTAAAATACTTAATAAATTTATATAAGTCATTGTAGCTGTCAACGAATAACATGTGTATACAGTATCCGTTGACAGCATGTGTATACAGTATCCGTTGACAGATATCTTATCAACGGATAAAAAAATATGTAACATGTCTAGTTTGTTCCTGATAGCAGTTGATAGTATATGTTTTAGATTTGAATAAGTCATGTTGACTATCAATGGATATACAGAATAGGTTGATTAATTGTAAATATTTTATGTCTTGCAATTCTGTATAAGTGAAGATGTCATCAACGAATACAAATTCAGTCTTCAACGGATGTGACTTAGTCTATCAACGGATGTGGCTTAGTCTATCAACGGATGCAGTCTGTACACTATCAACAGATGTGGAGAAAGCTATCAACAAATGAAGACCAAATCAACCTCAACGGATGCAATATCAATAATTAGCAGTTGACAATGTGATAGAGACATGCCTGATAGATCACATGTGTTGATGGAACAAAAAGAGCATGAAAACCAACAATTTTGGAAACCCTGAAGAAAAAGGAAATATTTTATTTCATCTGATCAATAAAGATGATTGAAGAAGGACAATCAGCCAAAAAACAAAACTTTAAAAGAACCAGTGAACTTAGAGTGGAAAAGCAAACTTCTGAACTTAGTCTATTGTGTAATTCTAAGTAGTTTAGAATGTTTTTAAAACTTGGAGTATATAACCAAGTGTAGCAATGTTTTTGTAGAATAAGAAATCATAGATATCTCTCAAGCCTAAGCAATAAATTCTCTGTAAATTATTAAACTCTCAGGTTCACGTGCACTTTTGGGATCACATCGTACAAACAATCATCAAGGGTCTCAAGGGTCGCGTGAGAGATCCGCTTAGGGTCACATATCTAAACCTCTCTATGATGATCTCTCTGCTCACAACTCTATAACATCCTCACATAGTTATTATATGGTGGCCCCTAAACATTCTGCAGATTTGGGTTCTGATGGAAGGGATCAAACCTTAACTTGTCTAGGTAACAAATCATCCAAAAATGTGTGACTTGAACTTCTATAAATAGCTAGGGTACATAGCCAGGCCTCTTGCATTTATGGGGTAATAATTTGCAGCAATAAAGAATAAAAAAAATGTCTGATATTCTACGAATCCTTAAGCAACAGTAGCTACTTTAATAATCGAGACAAAAATCAATTGTTACAGGCTCCTACCCTAAAAAAAGCTCTCTTCTCTCTCTGATTCGTTAGCCGCCTTCGTCCTTCCCCCTCCGGCTGTGACTTCTCCACCAGTCGGAGGCCTTCTTTCTTGCTTTGATATTATTATTTTTTCAATAATACTCATTTTTGGGTGAGGTGTGTTTTCTGTACCCAATTTTTTGGGTTGTTTGTTGTATCTACTTTTGAGAGTTTAGTATGTTTTGAGTTATTTTGTGTCGGTTGTTTCTTTAAGAATGATTAACATGGTATATTGGGGGATCTGGAATGCTCGCATCGAAGTTGTGTGGAATGAAACCGTAGTGAAAATCGCAAGAGCTCACCTTTCACAACAGAAGATTGTTCATACTATGGGGGTATATGTACCTCCGATCTCAGTTAGTGCAACTGAAATATTTGAACATTGGACTACATCTAGATTTAATTGTGCGAAAGTCAATTGTGATGCTACTGTTTTCAGGAAGACACCGAAAATCGGTGTAGGCTGGATTGCTCGAGAGACAATCGAATTCATTTTTAACTTTAAAAAATTTGTATTCAGTATGTTAAGCAAGCGATCTGGAAACAAAGCGGCTAATTTTTTGGCTCGCTTATTTATTTTTCAACCTGATTGCACAACCGGTTGCGAATTTATAACGACTGAGTTCATTTCATGTTAATGAAATTTGCTTTAAATTTGTAAAAACAAAAAACAACATTAGCTACAAAATTAATCACTTTCCATCTCATATTTTTCATATTCATCAATAAAACAACTACAAATTATCATATTTCCGCTATTATTGTTATGCCAATATTTTCTTATAACAGTGGTATTTACATTCTAGTAAATGTTGGGCCTTTTGTGGTAATAGTAGGGACATATAAATAGTAATTTCTTGTCAAAAAATAAAACAATATATGAAGGCAAATAAACCCACAACATCAACTATATATAACAATCCGCAGTTTTTGAACTTTCGATTTGAGACTTGTAATGTATAATATAATTTTTATAGTTTAACATTTTATTTCAAAATAATAAAGGGTTACCTTGTATTAACCTATACAATACACATAGTAACATAGGAGCAACTAACAAAATGCACCAACCCTGAGATTTGAAAAGTTGACTCCTAGAAATTCCAATAACGTGCACTGTATTTAATACCTTTAGCTCTTATGTAATGGGAACCTTGTACACTGGATTTAATCGTAATCAATAGATATGGGTTGATGTATGATAGCCATGACAGCCCAAAGCATGTTGTCTAAAGTGAAACCATCATCCTTCATATAGGTAAAATCCATTACTCTGCTCATTTTCCAAAACAAGTCTTTGCAAACTCTTGGGACTACACTGTCCTTTTCTTGCAATACTAATCTCCGTAATTCTCTTCTCTTCGACTTTATTATGCGCTTAATATCTTCGACAGCATCTTCTTCAGAACCAGTGTGAATCATATGCAAGGAGACAGAATTTAGTTTACCTTGCTTAGATTCTCTCTGCAAACAACACATACAAACACATATATTATTTTGGTTCACAAAAGAAGTGACATTGAAATGAGCTTTTACTAATATAAGTTCACTAATGCCGTGTACCTTAAAGCTCTGAATATCATTGAGAAGACGACCACAAGTGCTCATAAGCTTTAAAAGGGCCCGGAGTTCACCATTCTGAAAAACGTTCTCTGATAGCTCAGGACCAACAAGGTAAACAGATGGGAGAACAATTGGTCCCAAGGCAATTGAGATAAAAGCATTTGCCATATATTCTTCCAACTTCGGCACATAACTGTCTCTAGCCCACTCAGCTTCCCTTAACATAGAATTAAGAAACTCCATCCACTGCCAGGGGAATGAATGGTCATGTTATTTAAGGTTGAAGAGTATTATGCTGTACTAAGATGGATAGAGTAAATTTTTAAAACTAACAAATTCAATGATGTGACTGGTCACATTGCGTGCTTGCCATTTGAGTGCCCAGTCCCCTGTCTCACATATTGTGTTGTGAAGAGCTGAAAATATAATCCGAACATTCTCGGAACAGCATTCGGTGTGCACATTAACATTCCATCTGTTGATTATGTGACGTTACTTAGTACCAGAAACCTTAACAATGATGAAATTATAGAGCATGCTCTATTATTGTTGAAGATGACTCGAAGTTTATTGGATATTGTTAACTTTTTCAGATTTATTAATATTGTTATCTAGTTGATTTTTTTTTGAGTGCTTGTTCTCTAGTATTTAGTAGAATATGTAGAAGTAAATTAGGATAATTTTTTAGGTTTATATAGACACTTGACACTTGCATTATTATTTCTAAAATGAGCATGCAGAATTTCTAAAAATATTGACACCATTTTTCTCCATTTTCTTTCTCTCTTTTAAAAAACAAAAAAACTGACAGTTATAAGAAATGCAATACAAAAGAGGGAAAGATACTTGTTTAGCAATTGAATTAGGTTTAAGATTTCCTCCATGGAACCTCCAACATCAAATAAGTCATCCACCATAACAGCGAGAATGCTATGTTTCGACCATGACATACGTGCCTGGTGTAGTTCAGGCGGAAAAAGCATAGCTGCAGCAGTGTAATAACAGTATGTTGTCCTTTGGCGCGCAAACTCTAGCTTGTCCAAGTTACTCTCAACTGCCCAACTGCCAACATGTGAACACCACCGTTCAGTTGATAAAATTGGATGAAGAAACAACAATGCAGAAAAAATATCAACATATTATCTAGATAACTAATAGACTTTGTAAAGAAAATGGAGTTGGAAGGAGAGAGATAGATATATAACTACTTATGAAAGCATCTTTGATTCTATAAGATACGAACCTTTCAAGAAGCTTGAGTTCTTCTTGGTATATAGATTGACATGCGTTGAAGTCTTCCAATGCAAGTCTTTGTACATCAGTGTTACTAATATTTGCGGAACTTGCATAATAAAATAAACCAAGTATTAACAGATTTAATAAGAATAATAGTCCTGACATACATTTCTCATAAATAAAAGTAATGACATTTTATTAACTTAAATATAAATGTACATGTATGAAGTCTTTAGGATTCTTGAACTGCCTGTATTATAATTCTCTATACTTCTTCTGTGGACCAGTCGTTCTAGATTTTCATGGTAAGGAAACTTCAAAGCATCCTCAACCTGGAGTGAGTTATTATAACCAGTTGTTAGATCCAGTCAACCAAAAACAGTTACTAGGGAAAAAGGGTTTAAGTAAGCCTCTTGTACCTCTTTAAAAATTATTGGAGCATGTCTATCTAGAAGAATTGATCCAGTATATAGTTTCTGTTCCAGAAAATGCTTGGACCATGATTTTTGCTTCTCTAACTCTGATTCATTTGGATATATAATGGTCTGTGATGCCCTATACAACTCAAGTGCTTCAAATGTGTCCTTTAAATGTCCATCAAGCAAATTACAGTAATACTCTTCTTTGGCTATTCGAGTCAATTTGTCTATGCAAGTTAAGAGACAAGGATCAGTATTTTGATTACTTTATATAATTGAACTGCTCAAAAGTTATGTTGTACCTGACAAGACATCATATCCATTTACTCGTAAAATCCGAAAAGCTAAAGCACAAGTTGTGACATCCATGAATATCTGCTCGTCATCCTGCAGCCAGGAACTATAATTTCACCAGTATCATAGTCTCGAACAAATTGAATTAGAAACACATGTAATAAAAAATTACCATTAAATCTAGCTACTTGATGATCACACCATTACTGGAAACGAATAATAGCATATTACCATGCACTTATCATTGAAGTTAGAAGAATACCAATATGTTTCATCCAACACAGTCCTAATTTCCTGCCTAAAATGGCGATCAATTCCCATTTTTTCAAGACTGTCAACCATGCAGAGACGAGCATATATATCTAAAGGATAAACTGTTGGAACTGTAAAAAAAGACAAAAGGTTTTTTTTTTTACATAGAAATGTGATAACTTAAAAGTTGAGATAGAGATTAATACAAACATTAAAATGGTACCTGCATCTCCGAATTTCTCCAAGACGTGGCTAAGGTAATTTAGACAACCAGTATTTGGAATGTGACTTAGAGAAGCTGCTGTCGTTGATGGTGAATTGAATAATGATCCATTCTTCCTCTGAAATTTCATGACCATATTCCAATCTTGTGAATTTCCCATCCCTTCCCAAACATATGCCAAATAGGCTTCGCTCTGCAGTGACCAGTTTTCAGAGTATCTAGATGAAGATTATATGTAACAAAAATAGATTTCAGATTTTTCCTATATTATCATAAGCTGAGCTTGAGAGAGTCTCCAAGTCCAAATGAACAGCATATACCTTTTGATCTCAGTGGCCTTCTTTCTCAGCATGGCATCGAATATTGTTTGATCTAATGGAAGCTTTAGGTTTAGAGTTATTGCATACTCGAGCATTCCAGGAAAAATGATGTCAAATCCCAATGGTGAGTGTTGGTTCTCATCAATAGCAGAACCAAAATTTGACTCAAGAAAATGTGAGCCTACAACATGAAACCGGTAGGTACATATCAAGCACAAATGTAAGGTAGTGAGCTGGCAAAGCACAGAAGCCAGAAATTCATAAGTTCAAATTCTAAGTTAGTTTAAAATTCGTCATTTTATTTTTTCTTCAGTTTCAGGATAGTTTTAATCGGAAAAAAATTGTTAAACCATCATTAAATTAAAAATTATTTTGTGAGTTTTGTGGGCCGTAAAATCCTTTAAATCTTATGTTTAGAACTCAAAACACAACATAAGTAATAGCATAAGTAATGTATTAAGCATATGAAACGTAATAAATAAAGTCTAAAAACTAATAGCATAAAATTAGGTTATAAGCTACTAATATTAAAAACCTTAAGCAACATACATACTCTTAAATTACCTAGGAATGGAAAATGACCGAGGGAATTTGTGTGTTAAAAAGTAGGGTAAAGGAAATTAATACAACAATTTTGTGAAATCAATGATGGTTGTATGTGCACATATTTTTTGTAAATAATGTTATTTGTCAAATCTCGATCGAATAAATTATATATTAACTCCTTATATATAATAAGCGTAAGGGATATCTTATCCAAAACTTTGGTCGGTCACTGTACTACCAAAAGTATATGATCCGTTGGATTATAAAACTATAAATATTCAAATAGATGAGAACCGTTAGATATAATATTAAAAATTGTATTTGATTAATAATAGGATAGTATTTAAATACTAAAAGGTGTATTTTGATAATTTAAACCAATTATAAATAGGTTTTCTATATTGAATAGAAATCTTTATGTAAAAAATCATAATTATCTTTTCTCTTTAGTTTATGGATAGTTCCAGTTAGATAATAATTATTAAACCATCATTAAATTAAAGATAATTTTGTTAGCTTCGTGTGGGGTGTAAAATTGTTAAAATCTGTTGTCTAAAACTCAAGATAGAGCCCAAACAGTAAAGTGATTATCTAAATTTTAATAATTTTTTTTAATTTAAACCAATTATAAATAGGTTTTCCATATTGAATAGAAATCTTTATGTAAAAAATCGTAATTATCTTTTCTCTTTAGTTTATGGATAGTTTCAGTTAGATAATAATTATTAAACCATCATTAAATTAAAGATAATTTTGTTAGCTTCGCGTGGGCTGTAAAATTGTTAAAATCTGTTGTCTAAAACTCAAGATAGAGCCCAAACAGTAAAGTGATTATCTAAATTTTAATTATTTTTTTTTATTATTGTAGCACCAATTTTAATTTTTTTCCTAATTCTTTTAAATTTATAAATTCTATGTTTATTTCAATAAAATATTGAAATCAATTTAAGAAAAAATTAAAATCGATCTGGTCCGTGTACAACCACTATACGACCAAATTAATTATTACAGTTTGATCTTAAATAGATCGATGAGAATAAGTGTATCTGATTAATAATATAATTATATTTAAATACTAAAAAGTGTATTTTGATAATTTAAAATTTTTCTATGTAAAAATTCTTAAATATCTTTTCTCTTTAATTTATGTATAGTTCGAGTTAGATAATAATTGTTAAACCAAATATCAGATAACAATTCATATCGATTACAATATTAAAATTATCAATAAAATGCACATGTATATCATATAACAATGATACATGTGGACCCTGTGGACCCTGCGTTATAAGAGACTTAGGAGAACTCATGTACATGAATAAATTTAAACATTTTTTTCTGAAGGAACATAACAATTTGATTAATCCAAATTATAATTATATTATTTTACATATAACAAACATAAAAGGATAATATCAAAATATTATTAAAATATTGAGGGTTTCATATTCATAAACAATAATTTTGAATATAATACTTAACCATCTTTTCTTTTCGGTTTATGGGTAGGTCAACTGGTCAAGTTAGGTAATAATTATTAAATCATCATTAAATTAAAGATAATTTCGTTAATTTCACATGGGTTGTAAAATCGTCAAAATTCAATTTCTAAAACTCAGGATAGAACCCAAATAGTAAAGTAATAATCTAAATTTTAATAAATATTTTTTTTATAATTGTAGCACCAATTTATATATTTTTCCACTAATTCTTTTAAATATAGAAATTTTATCTTTCTTTCAATAAAGTATTAAAATAAATTAAGAACAAATTCAAATCGATAAAGACTATAATAATATGAGAATAAAATTTTATATAATCGTAACATAATTTTTATTCTGTTTAATAATTTTAAAGTAATAATGTATTTTAAAATTTTATATACACTATAAATAAAACCGAAACATTAAAAATAAAAGCAGTTAGTAAGATACTTATATCAGTATGTACTTGATATCCTTATTATATTAAACTTTTTTATATAATAAGCATAATAGAGATTTATCCAAAATTTTGATCGTGACAACCAAATTAATAAGGACTATTAGATCTTAACTAGATAAATGAAAATTGTTTGATCAAATATTAAAAAAACGTATTTTATTTATAATAGGATTATATTTAAATTCTAAAAAGTGTATTTTGATAATTTAAACCAAATATACCAAATATAAATAAGTTTTCTATATTGAATATAATTCTCCATGTAAAAAATTCGTGACTTTCTTTTCTCTTCCATGGACAATTCCAGTTAGATAAAAATTGTTAAACCATCTTTTAATTAAAAATAATTTAATTATGGTGTAAAATCGTCAAAATCTGATTTTTAAAACACAAGATAAAGCTCAAATCAGTAAAGTGAGTATTTAAATTCTAATAATGATTATTATGTCATCATTATTTTAACGCCAATTTAATTACTTTTTTCTAACTATTTTAAATTTAGAAATCTATGTTCAAAAATTAAAATCAATCTAAGAAAAATTCAAATCAACAAAGAATATAATAATACGAGGATAAAATTTTATAAAATTGTGCATATTTTTTATCCTATTTTATTAAGTTATAGATCATAACTAATCAAATATAATTTATTATTAAATAATAAATTATACGCAAATGGTGATTTTGTTTTATAAGCACTCATAGAGACCTAATTTCATTGTTAGCAAGACTATATTCATATTAAAAAAAAATGTATTTTGAAATTGTAGACTCAGCTACAGAACAGACCTAACTTTTTTAACCAATATACATTGTAAATTATTAAATTCGAAACTTTAAAAGTTTGTTAATCAATTAGTATAGTACTTTTCTGAAAAAATCGTACTTTATAAAAAATATTATCAAATAACCTATGTCTGAAAGAAAAAAATGAAAAAAATTCTTTTTTTTCAAAAAAAAAAACCTGTAAATTTTAATATGTTGTTGGTAGATTCAAATCTTAGATCATTCTACATGATAATTTTACTGTTATATGTAACGTTTCTCAACAATTTAATTTGAAAGATCCAACGATTATGGATTGAGTGATCAAACAAAGCGACTACACTTATAAGAAAGCTTTCATTATTTAGTCTTTAATATAATAACATAAATATTTACAGGATATACTATAAAAAAAAATGAATTTTATACAGAATTTTGATCGTCACGGTGTACTACTTTAAAAGAAGAACTATTACAAATATATATATATATATATTAATTGATAATTTATTTTCTCAAAAGTTCAAAATTCCCGCATCATTAACATATTACAAAAAAGAGTATATTATATTTTAGCAATAAATATTTAAAAAAATTATAAATATTAAGAAAAATTAATGATGTTATCCTGGTAGTTTGGTCCTAAATACCGCCAAAACATTCTCAACCGTTAGATCCAATACTTTTAAAAATAGATGATCAAGATTGTATCATTTAAAAAGAAATTATTATCTAAAAATGATATAAGTTAAAAGATATTATATTAGGATTGGATTTTCCAAAAAGTTAAAACATAAAAATAGTTGTAATTAAATAAGGAAACCCATTTATAACCAAAATAATAAAAATCGTTTAATCTGAAATAGATAGGTGAAAACCGTTAGATTTAACATTAAAACCTGTATTTGGTTAATAAAGGTTATTCTAATAATCTAAACTACATATAAGTTAAGTAGATTTCCTAAATCGAATAGAATTCTCAACATTAAATTTCGTCACTTTATTCTTTTTTTAGTTTAATACTAGTTTTTAATTGAAAAAAAACTATTAAACCACAACTAAATTAAAGATTATTTTGTGAATTTCATGTGAACCGTAAAATTGGCCAAATCTAACTTTTATAACTCAATATAAACAAATATTAAATTGAGCGTATAAAATGTAATAAATATCAAATTTTTGACTATAATTTTTTTGGCTAAATCTTTTTTAACAATAATTTAATCATGTAAACTAATAACTTTTAAATATTAAAATATTCATAAATAAATATAATTATAAATATTAAAAAAACAATCGTGTGTTGCATCGTAATAAAAATATAATTATAAACAGAATAATTATAAATAAAATTTAAGTAACCGTGCATCGCACGGGCTATAAGCTAGTTATATACAATTACTGTAAGAGAATTTTATTCAAAACTTTGGTAGTCTGATCCCTGTACGATCATTATACAACAAAATTAATATGGATCGTTAAAAAGAGTTAGATCTAATATTAAAAATTGTACTTGATTAATATTACGATTATATTTAAAAACTAAAAAGTGTATTTTGATAATCTAAACTAAATATAATTGGGTTTTCTATATTAGATCAGATTCTCTATGTAAAAATTTCTCTTCAATTTATGAGTAGTTCCAGTTTGATAATAATTGTTAAACCAAATTTTGAGATATCGATTCATATCAATCAGATTATTAAAAAAAAATTAATATAATGCTCATGTATACCATAGCTAAAAATCATATCAATTACGTTATTAAAAAATTCTCAATATAATACTCATGTACCATGACTAACAATAATACACATGCACCATATGTTACAAGAGAGACGTGAGAGAAATCATTTACATGAATTTATGTTGCAAATTTTACTGTCAAAATTACAAGTAAAACGACTTAGTTATTAATATTAACATAACACTTTTTTAAAGGGACATACAATTTGATTCATCCAAATTATATTATCTTATTTTACATATAACAAATATAAAAGGATAATAATATATATTATTAAAAATTGACAGTTTCATATTTATTAACGATAATTTTAAATATAATACTTATAGAGAAAAAAGATCTTGAGGTTAATCTCACTCTACTTTTTCTAAGATCACAATACATGTAAACAAATAAATCTAATCATCTATTGTTAAATATTTAGCTAACATATATTTTCATTTATTTATAAATTATAAAAGTGAGTAATTAGATAATTGATATAATACATGATCAATTACTACCTCAGGAGTCCGAATTCTTATTCTCATATTCATAACATACTAACAAAAATTAAGTTTTGAATCACCTCAATAATATATCAATATTACATATTTCTAACATTCACAAAGAATTAAAATTTTGAATAATATAAATTTGAATAATTACACATAAAATATATGTCTTTTGCACAGGGTAAATGTAACACGGAATAATTTATCCAAAATTATATCCTTACACTCCCTCCATCCCACCCAATTATTAACATTTGGGTGAGGGAACGAAAATTAAGAAATGTAAAGAAAATGGAAGACAAAATGGGTAAGTTGGTGGGACTTCTGTTGGATATAGGGAGTATATTTTATCCATCCACAGTACAATAACATAAAAAATAAGAATAGTTCAACTTTAAAATAAATAGATGATAATCATGAGGTTTCGAACTCCATCAACGATTTATCAAATATAAAAATTAATATTTTTATCTTTAAATATATTAAAACAGAAAATCCAGAGTTTTGGTCGTTAAAGGACGATAATACTACAAAAAAAGTAAGTATCTTTGGATCTTACAATAAATAGATTAGAACCGTTTAATATAATGTCAAATAATATTTTATAAGTTATTAAATAAATTATTTTAGTAAAGGCCCAAGATTTGAAATTCGCCAACAATATATTAAAAGAATTATATTTTAGAATTATAAATATTAATAAAATTAAAATTTTAAAAAGAATATGAATACTAATAAAATTTCAAATTAATATATTAAAAAATATTAAAAAAATATATGTGCATTGGACGAGTTATAAGCTAGTATTATTAAAGACGAAAAATTAAAAGTTTGGTCGGTCGTTGGTCGGTATAGTTTTTTGGTACGTTGTGATTTTACTTAATTGCTTTTACTTAACTGTTCTTTGTGTTTTTACCTAATTACTCTTACTTATTAAAAAGAATATGAATACTAATAAAATTTCAAATTAATATATTAAAAAATATTAAAAAAATATATGTGCATTGGACGAGTTATAAGCTAGTATTATTAAAGACGAAAAATTAAAAGTTTGGTCGGTCGTTGGTCGGTATAGTTTTTTGGTACGTTGTGATTTTACTTAATTGCTTTTACTTAACTGTTCTTTGTGTTTTTACTTAATTACCCTTACTTATTTATAGATAAAAATTATTAAAATATAATATTACCTATTTATAACCAATTTTTAAATACTTTGTGTTTTGACTTAATTAACATTTCTTAACTATACTACAAATTTTTACTTAATTACTCTTACTTATTTATAAAAAAAATATTATTTTATAATAATATTACCTATTCATAACCAATTACTTTTTCACCTAAAATACATTACCTTTTCTATTTTTCTAACAAAATCCTCTCCTTTTCCAAACATATGTAGGTATGGTACTTTGTGATTTCACTTAATTACCCTTTCTTATCAATAAAAAAATTATTAACTAATAACATTACTTATTTATAACAAAATCCCCTCTTTTTCCAAAAATATCACGGGCAATTACTGTTAGGCTCAAGACATGTCTGAATACCACTATTAATAAGCCTACACTATGTGACTATGTCACACTACATGACCTACTGATTTCTACCACTGGGATATAGTATAGGTCTCTATATGTACTTGTCTTGTTCTCATGAACATTAGCTTGATCATGTATGCTCAGACTTATAATGAGCTTAGTAGGTTTCTTGCAATCTAGAATGTATATAGGCCATTGAATAATTGTCCTGGTAGAAGTTCAGAAATGTTCATGCAGCAGGATAGAGATGAATAAGGCCCTGAAGAAATAAGTTGCAGAAATTTGTCTAAGGCATTATATAGCAAAGTCAGAAGAAAGCTATGTCGTGAAGTCACCAATATCCATGTCGAGAAGTGCTATATCGCATAGTCTATTTTGAACTATGTCGTGAAGTCTTCAAGACTCATATCGTGAAGTGTTGAAGTCAGCAAAGTCAAAGATGCCTAGATCGTGAAGTCCTCAAATGGCCTATGTCGCATAGTCATCAAATGGCTTATGTCGCAAAGTCTTCAAAGGCCATATCGCGTAGTCTTCACAAGGAACATCGCGAAGTCGGGAATGAAGTGGAGTTCACGATATCAACACTTAGTCGTTTATAACAAGACAAATCAAGGTACAGAACCAAGAATCAAAAGAGACAAATACTGAAGCATTTGTTCTGGCAAGGTGGTCCAAAGAACATATGGCAAATCTACAGCTAAACTTGGAGAGAAAGATAAGAGACAAGCAGCTACAGAAACGGGAAAGACTCCGAAAAACAGGTGGTCCTTCCTGACACAGTGAACTTCTTATGGCAGGACAAGTTGGACTTTCAACAAGGGGTAGCTGTGTAATATTGTGTGTGCCTAGTTTGTATAGGTGAAGATATATATATTGTGCACACACTACTGTAAGCTGTAAGAGAGATACACAAAGTTTTATCTTAAGCACTCTTTTCTCTGTAAGCAAACAAGGTACAAACTGTTCTTGTTTAGGAGCCAGAAATTCGATTGTGAATTTCTTGGAAAGATGTAGTATTTAATTTACTTAATACAAAGTAGATTAAAGTGATTGTGTGTGTTGTTTACATTCTGCATATTACATAGCATAATCATATACAGTTTATCTTTAGTTTCAAGAAAGCAAAAATCTATCAAACTATCCATTCACCCCCCCCCCTCTGTCTAGTTTCTAAGTGATATTCATTCCTAACAAGTGGTATCAGAGCCTAGGCTGTTAACGTACAAACAAGAAAAGATCAAGAATGAGTTCACAGAAGCTAAGCAGTATCAAGATTCCTCCCTTTAACAAGGAGCACTACAATTTATGGAAAAAGAAGATGTTGCTTTTCATCAAAGCTTTTAACCCCATGTATTTAGACATACTAAAGCATGGTCCCTTTGTTCCAATGATTGAGATTGGTGAAACAACCAATGGCACTGAAATAGTACCAGCAAAACATGTGCCCAAAGACCCCTCAAAATACACTGATCCTGAAAAGGAGAAAGTAGCACTGGATGGACATCTTCAACTTATCATTTGTGAATCCATGGATTTCAACATGTATGGCACTGTGGCTCACTGTACAAGTGCTAAGAAGATGTGGGATCTCATAGAAGTGCTGTGTGAAGGAACTCCTGAAGTAAGAAAGAATAAGAAACAGATTCTTGTTTCACAGTATGAAGCTTTCATGGCTCAGCCAAAGGAGGGAATCACAGAAGTGTTTGAGAGGTTCAACAAGCTGATAAATGAGCTCAAACTCTATGACAAACATTATGAGACAGAAGAGCTTAACATGAAGTTCTTGCTAACTCTACCATATCACTTGGAACCAAGAATCTCTTCACTCAAAGAAAGAGATTTAACAAAGATTGGTTTTGATGTGTTGTATGGTGTTTTGAAAACTTATGAGCTAGAGTTGTTCCAAAAGAGATCTATTCAAGCTAAACAAGGGTTAATGGCAAATAATTCTTGTGCCCTTATTGTTGACAACCTAAGTCAAAGAATGGAATCTCTTAAAGTCAGTCAAGTCAAGATTGAGGAACTGGAAGTTGAAGACACTGGAGATGAGACCCAAACTGTCTATGATTTGCCTGAGGATGAGGAATTTTACAGCATAGATGAACTGGACAAGATGGAAAACAAATCTTTTGCCTAAATGGCCAGGATGTATCCTAACATAAGGTTTAAAAGAAAGCAGCCATTTAGGTCAAAGTTCAATGCTGAAAATGCTGGTGGATCTAGTGGTTCAAACACCTTCAATAAAGGGAAAGGGATTGCTGCTGCAGCTAAAGGAGGATACAAGTCTGGAAGTGTAGATAGAACCAAGATAAGGTGCTATAACTGCAATGAACTTGGGCATTTTGCCACTGAGTGCAAAAAGCCTAAACAGGTCAAGAAGGATAAAGCATACTTAGAGCTTGAAGCTAAGTATGAGGCTCTACTCAAGAAACAACAGGGTAAAGCTTTTATTGCTGAGGGAAAGTGCTGGGATGACTCTGATGAAGAAGAAGAACAAGAGTACTCAAACTATGCCTTGATGGCATTTTCTGATGATGGTGATTCTTCAAGTCAGGTACATATTCTTACTTCTCTTGATATGACTCCCTTGCAATATAAGCAAACTGTTGAAGATATGAGTACTGAGATGTTCAATATTCATACTAGCATGTTAGTAGCTAATGAAGAAATTGATAGACTAACTGCTAAAAATCTTGAGCTTACAGAAAAGAATGAGGAACTTGAGTTAATGATTGTGAGCCTTGATGGTTTGAAAAAGGAGGTTGAGTATCTTAAAAACAAAGTGATTTGTGCTGAACAAATAGAAAAAGCTCTTAGAGAACAAATTGCTGAAAATGAATTGAAACTAAGAAGCTTCAAGAACTCCTCTGAGCTTATTCAAACCTATCACAAGGAACACACTGAAGATTGCAAGGTTGGAGTTGGTTTTGACTATGAGAATGATAAAGGAAGGAAGAAGGCAAAGGGCAAAGGAAAAGAATCTTTTACAAACAAAAATTCCCCAACCATTCTGTCTAGTGTTGAAAAGCTCATCTTCAAAAAGAGTGTTGTTGAGTTTGATGAAGAACTATTGATCATCAAACAACAACTTCTTGAAGAAGATGAGGCTGCTAAAGACACTTCTTCCTCTCCTGAATCTGTCAGTCAGAAAGAGACCAAAGACAACCTTGTCAAGAGTCCTAAAGTAAAGAAAGAAGTTGTTAGGAAAAAGAAACAAAACAGAAATGGTAAGGTAGGTGTCAACAAGGGTAACAACTATGCTTATGTGCCAAATGCTCCCAGGAAACAATGTCAGAAATGCCTATCTGTCAATCATTTGACTCATAAGTGTAGTAAGCCTGAGATTGCTGAAGTTGATAACCTAAGTAACCATTCTGCTAGCATAAACTCTAGTCATGATTCTTTCTGTGGTAAGCCTAACTGCATGACATGCTATGTGACTGTGATTGCTAACTGTTTATCTCTTAAGCATAAACTTGACTCTGCACAATCTTGTGAATCATACACACATGTGCACACTCACAGGACAGGATCCCCAATCAAGGTTGAGAGGGTGAAAACTTCATGTGAGCCTAAGAGTGTAAACTCCAAAGCCACAGAAAAAGTGAAGTCTCCTACTATGAAGAATGCAACTTATGACAGAAGAATTGTTATAAAATATGTTTCTAAATCAACTGGACCCTACCAAGTGTGGGTACCAAAAACAACTTAGTTACTTTGTGAATGCAGGGCAACAGGAATAAAAGAGTCATATGGATCTTGGACAGTGGATGCTCAAGTCACATGACTGGTGATATAGCCCTGCTATCACAATTTGAGGAAAAAGCTGGCCCATTAGTAACCTTTGGAAATGACAACATTGGTTATACCATGGGATATGGCAGTGTCAAATCTGGGAATGTCATTATTGAAGATGTAGCATTTGTTGAAGGACTGAAGCATAACCTCTTGAGCATTGGACAATTCACAAACAGGGGTTTCAAAGTGGAATTTGATGAAGATCATTGTCTAATCTCAAAAAGAGGAAATGGTGAAGTTGTTTTAACTGGTGTGAAGAAAGGAAGCTTGTTTGTAGCTGATCTCAAAGCTGTAGACAAGGGAGAAATTTGTTGTTTCTACACTAAGGCCACAAATGAGGAATTCTGGCTATGGCACAAGAAACTGTCTCACTTGAATGTTCAGGCAATGAACTCTCTAACAAAGAGAGAACTCGTCAGGGATTTACCTGCACTGGAATTTGTGCAAGATGGAGCATGTGAAGCTTGTCAGAAGGGGAATATCAAAAGATCAAGTCATAAAAACAAATTGCTCAATACAAACTCAAAACCTCTGCAGCTAATTCACATGGATCTATTTGGCCCTGTGAATGTAATGTCCCTTTCCAAGAAGAAATATGCTTTAGTAATGGTTGATGATTATTCAAGATACACTTGGGTGGAATTCCTATTCTCCAAGGATGAAGCACCCCAAGTTATTATAGAGCATATCAAGAGAGTTGATAGAGAAGCACAAAGCACTGGTTCATCTGTAGTTGCATTGAGAAGTGATAATGGAACTAAGTTTAGAAATTCCACATTATATGAGTTTTGCAAAGATAAAGGAATTTCTCAACAATTTTCTGCTCCTAGAACTCCTCAACAAAATGGAGTAGTTGAGAGAAAGAATAGAACTCTCATTGAAGCTGCAAGGACAATGCTGTTGGATGCAAAGCTACCTACTAGCTTTTGGGCTGATGCTGTTAACACAGCATGCTATGTGCAAAATAGAACATTGATAAATAAGAAGTCTGGCAAAACTCCTTACTCATTAATGACTGGAAAAAGAGCATCCTTCAAGCATCTGCATGTGTTTGGAAGCAAGTGTTTTGTGATGAAAGATACTTCAGAACATGTTGGAAAATTTGATGCCAAGGCATTTGAAGGCATCTTCATTGGATACTCTCTGGAAAGGACAGCATACAGAGTGTTTGTACCTGAGCAACACAAAGTTATGGAAAGCATGGATGTTACCTTTGACGACAAGAAAACTCCTGGACTTGAAACAAGTGAACAAGACAGTGTGCCATTAAGATTTGAAAATCAAGGATATCTAGAGGATTCTGAAAGTGAGGATGAACCTCCTGTTCAAACTGTTCCAGAAAATGAAACTCTTGAAGTTGATGATCTTCTTCAAACACATGTGCAAGGGTTCACAAACACAGGGGGAGAAGATAAGAATGCAACTGTCAACCAAAATGAGCTTGGAACAGATCAAGGAAATGAACAGGGTCACACAAGGAAATGGGACAGAGTCCACACTAGGGATCAAATCATTGGAGATCCTGGTGAGGGAGTTAGAACAAGAAGGGCAACAATGAATACATGTCTGTACAGCTGCTTTCTGTCACAAGAGGAACCTAAAGTAGTTGAAGAAGCTTTGAAGATTTCTGACTGGATTGTTGCTATGCAAGAAGAGTTAAATCAATTTGAGAAAAACAAAGTATGGGAGCTAGTGCCACCTCCAGAAGGAAAGAATGTTATTGACACCAAATGGGTGTTCAGAAACAAGATGGATGAAGAAGGAGTGGTGATTAGAAACAAAGCAAGGCTGGTTGCCAAAGGATACTGTCAACAAGAAGGCATTGACTATGATGAGACATTTGCACCTGTAGCTAGACTGGAAGCCATCAGAATCTTTCTGGCTTTTGCAGCTCACTTAGATTTCAAGGTGTATCAAATGGATGTGAAAAGTGCATTTCTCAATGGAGATCTTGCTGAAGAAGTTTATGTATCTCAACCACCTGGCTTTGAAAATGAGAACTTCCCAGACTTTGTGTATAGATTGCTCAAGGCACTCTATGGACTCAAACAGGCACCAAGAGCCTGGTATGAGACTCTATCTCAGTTTCTTCTTGAGCATCAATTTACCAGAGGCACAATTGACAAAACCTTATTCTTCAAGAAGCATGGAAATGATATCATTCTTGTTCAAATCTATGTGGATGATATCATCTTTGGCTCTTCAAATGAAAAACTCTGTGAAAGGTTCTCTAAGTTGATGCAAAGCAAATATGAGATGAGTATGATGGGAGAATTAATCTTCTTCCTAGGCCTGCAAGTACATCAAAGGGAGGATGGCATCTTTATAAACCAATCTAAGTATGTCAAGGATCTTTTAAAGAAATATGGTTTAGAAGAGTCATCTCCAGCAAAAACTCCTATGTCTACTGCAATCAAGCTAGATGAAGATAAGAAAGGCAAGAGAGTTGACATCAAGGTCTATAGAGGAATGGTTGGATCACTACTCTATCTCACAGCTAGCAGGCCAGACATCATGTTTGCCACTTGTCTCTGTGCAAGGTTCCAGTCTGATCCTAAGGAATCTCACATGATGGCTATCAAAAGAATCTCAAGTATCTGAAAGGGACTCCTAATCTTGGGCTATGGTATCCAAAAGGCACTGGGTTCAACCTGGTTGGTTATACAGACTCTGATTATGCTGGATGCAGAATTGACAGGAAGAGCACCTCTGGAAGCTGCCAATTCTTAGGTCAAAGGTCAGTGTCCGGGTTTAGCAAGAAACAACAATCCACAGCAACATCTACAGCTGAGGCTGAATATATTGCTGCTGGAAGCTGCTGTGCTCAATTGCTTTGGATTAGAAATCAACTCATGGATTATGGACTAGTGTTAGAACACATTCCTCTGATGTGTGACAATACTAGTGCAATATCCATAGTAGCTAATCCTGTTAATCATTCTACTACAAAGCACATTGAGATAAAGTACCATTTCATTAGGGAACATGCAGCAAATGGTACTATAGCAGTCTCTTATGTTCCAACAGAGAAACAATTAGCTGACATATTCACTAAACCTCTAAATGAAGCTGTCTTAAACAGACTTGTGAGTGAAATTGGAATGCTTAATCCTTCATTTAGTTGTTCTAAGTGAGTATGCCAGTTCATAATTGCAGCAGTAAATTTTCACTGTATCTAAATGCTCTATTTATTTGGAGTGAAAATTAGCTGAGATATGATCTATAAATATTTCAGTATTTTACTGCATATTTTTCTAAAACATATTTGGTTGTGGAGTTGTGAGCTTTTGAGACATCTCGATATAGATGATTTTGAGAGTTCACGACATAGTACAAATCAAACAGACTTATATCGCAAACTGTTGAAATTGTGAGACTTTGCGATATAGTTCATTTCATGAGTTTGCGACATAGTTCATTTTAATGACTTTGCGACTTAGCATAACTATATCGACAAGTCTCCTTATTTAATAGAATTTTGATTTAAATTTATTTTATTTCATTTTTTGATTTAAGTCTGACAATATCTTAATATTTCAAAAAGAGAGTTTTAGACAGGGTATTTTCACTATATCGCAAAGTCATCCAAATTCTGTTATCCTCAAGACTTTGCGACATAGTTCAATTCAGGACTCTGCGATATACTTTGCAAAGA
Source organism: Heracleum sosnowskyi (assembly GCA_030848705.1). Taxonomy (NCBI): domain Eukaryota; kingdom Viridiplantae; phylum Streptophyta; class Magnoliopsida; order Apiales; family Apiaceae; genus Heracleum; species Heracleum sosnowskyi. Next base: position 89,272,300 of record CM061236.1, read on the forward strand.
CTTTGCGGTACAGACCATTTTGAGACTTCACGACATACAATTAGTCTATACATATTCATAACTCCATATCGCAGTGTCTCTATCATATAAATACTTTTTGTCGACCGTTCACAACTTTTCACTCTGTCTATTGCTCTCAATTTCTAAAACCTAAACTCTTCTCTCTCTTCTTCAATCTCAATCTCAATTTCAATGGCACCCAAATCTCAAACAGCTTCCTCTTCAAACCCTTTAACCATTCCCAAAGAAACAAATCTTCTCACCATTCCCTCTGAGGCTGAGGCTAACCCAAGGTACAAGTGTTTTGTACGGTTCTTGAACACTTCCTACCTACGCCAAGCCCTAACCCTGAACCCTGCCTTGTATGTCGATGTGTTGGAAGGATTCTGGAGAACGGCGTTGGTATCAACAATGGCTAGGGAAGATGGAACCTCATTCCAGGAGGTTAATTGTTCAATTGGAGGCAAACACTTCCAATTTGGGGAAAAGGAAATCAATGAAGCTTTGGGGTTCAAGGTGGAGGGTCACGACCAAGAAGCTACTGATGCTCAAATTGTAGACTTCATGACCTTCATTCTGTATGCTGATGAGATAGATACTGGAAAGCTCAATAAGAAGTTTGTGAGGAGGGAATGGTCATTTCTGTTTGACGCACTCCAGAAGGTGTTTCTATGCAGGAAGACAGGATGGGACCATATCAGTCACATTGCTGTAAAGCTAGCCTACTCCCTGGCCAACAACCAGGAGATCAATGTGGGAGCCATAATTCTTAAGGAATTGGGTCAGAGGCTAGGCAGGACCGTTCGTGGTAGAGGTAATGACATCTTTTATCCTCGCTTTATTCAGTGTATTTTAAATTACCTTGATGCAAATATACATGAACTTGAGGGGATAGATAAAAATAAAATGGCTTATTCCAAGTCCATGTCCAAGATACTATTTGGGTCATTGGACACAAGGAATCATGTTGATGTGAGGCTAAGTGTGACCCAGCATATGCAGGACACATTTGAATCATATCAACTTGCTAAACCAATATACCATGCTCTTTCCTGGACAGGGGAGGCTGAGACTGAAGGAGCTACACAGTCTAACCCTAGCCTCCCTATCCCATCCAGTAACCTTACTGCAAACACAACTGTAGAAATTAGGGAGCCAAGTGCATCAGTCTCTCAAAAGATTGGTGTTACTAAAAAGAAGACAAAGAAGAGAGCCCTAGAAGTGATACAAGAATCTGTAGAGATAGAAAGTGAGAATCCTGAGTCACCTCTCACCAGACACAGTAAGAAATCAAAATCCAAACCTACCACTGAATCCTCCCAACAGGATTCAGATGTGGAAAAAGGGGTACACCTGCTACTGTCTATGACCTCTCAACAGGTCATTGGCATTGAAAAGAGTAGCCTCCCCACTACAACCTGTAATGAGTCTGCACAGGGTCAAGAACTCACTCTTGACCCTAGGAGAAATAAGGATGATCATACACAGAGTGGAGAGCACATCACTGTTGAAACTCCTCCTATTTCTCAGGGGGAGTTGCCAAAATCCAATCTACACCCCACTTCTCTATTAGATTCTTCCATAAAAATTTATTCTGCACAAGAGAGTCATTCTAATGACAATCTTGCCCTTGATCAATCACAATCCACTCCTGTGATTGAGCCCATTTCAAGTGACATGGTGCATGACACTGTGCTCACCACTCAGGACCCCCACTCAGTTGGTCAGGGAATGCATGCTGAGGCATATCCTAATGACACCAACACAAACATAGAGGATTCACCAGTTCTTACTGGAGACTCTATGCTAGACTCTCCATTTCTCATGGATTTGGATTTGCCTTCACAGGCATCTAGAGATGGTGCTGTAACACATCCCATTTCAATGGAGACAGCATCAGACTCTACAGTCATTCCAAGACTGGAGGAAACTCATCAACCACTCACTCCCGAGGTGCCTAGCACCAGCTCTTACTTGGCTCAGGCCACAATTACTGAATGGCTGAAACCTGTGCAACATGACATGGCTTCAGGATCATCTACTGTGCCACCACAATTGACGGAAGAAGAATTACAAAATCTTCATGTGGTACAGATAGATGAGTTCTCAAAGATAGCTCAACATATCCTCACCTCAAATCTACCAAATGCTGATTATGAAGCTATCTTACTTTGCCACAAGGAGGATGTTGAAGCTCAGCAGGAGAAGATAGTGGATGAAGCTGAACCAGAGGGAAATGTGGATGCCTGGTTGGATGCAAAGAGGACTCTCAAACTCAAGGATGCCCTAGCTTTTCTAAGAGAAGATTACCTAACTTCTCTGGGCTCCAATGCAAAGGATCTCTCTCCTGCTGCCATTTATAATGCTGTCAATGACATTTACAAGAATCAGTTGAAGGCTCTGCACTATCTTGGGAAAGGGCTTCAATCAGAGATATATTCTATAAAGGAGGAGACAGATAGATCCCTCACTCAACTAAGAAACTCCTATCTCTCTGATTTTCCCAAGGTGGATGGCATCCTCAAAGAGGTCAGGAAAACAACTCAACAAGTATCTATAATGGATCTCTCTCTGGCTATGGTGGCTGACAATTTGAAGAACATGTCCACTAAGTTAGATAACCAATTGCAAGCCAACATCAATTCAAATTCCATGCTTACAGTACTCTGGAAGAATCAGTATGGGAACAAACTTGTTGATGAGGTTCCCATTTCTGATATCTCCAAGTTTGAATTCTCCAGGCTCAAGGATCAATCCCTCAACTCCTTCAAATCTCAACAACTTTTCTCAAAGGTGGACAGCTTGGAAAGAGAGGTAGCTGATCTGAAAGCAGAAAACAAAGGACTATCTAACTCCTTGGAGCAGCTTAATGCTAAGATGGATGATCAAACCAACTCCACCTCTAATATTTTGTTGGTGCAACAACAAATGATGACTTCAATGATGAGACACATGAACCTGCCAATCCCTGGGGAAGCTCAAGACATCTTGTCTGATTCCAAGCCTAAGGGGGGGAAAGAAAAGGAGGTCATTCTGAGAAAGAGAGGGGGAGTACCTGCCAAGCAGCAAAAGCTTAAGGGCAAACTCATTGAAGAAACAATAAAACCAATAATCCTTCCCCCTGTAGAGGTCATAAATGCACAAGGCCAGAAGAGCACAGTCACAACTACCTTCCATCCCTCTACAATGCCAAAGGACATTTCAGCTTCTCAACCCTCCTCAAGTGCCAAACCTATCCAAGCCAAAATTATCACTAAGGCCAAGCTACAGGAAGTTGCCAATTCAAACATCTATCATGATGAGGCCTTCCTGGAGCTTCTGAAAGCCATCTACAGCAATGCTAAAGGGGATGCAAGGACCTACAGAGAAAAGATCAAGGAAAGCATCAAGTACTTCACTGTGGAAGTAAGGATAATCAAGGATGTTCATCTAAGAGAAGTTATCATGGTGTGCAAGGATAATTGCTTGTGGCATCTAGCATTTCAAACTCTGGAGAAACTGAGATTTTCTGAGCTGTCAATCATTATGGATTTAATTGAAAAGGATGGAGCAAACAACAGGAGACTGTTTGATGACTTGAAGATAGACCAACATCAAAGATTGCCTGAGGTTATCTCCAAACCAAGGACAATAATCTTCCAAAGTCTATCTCAAGACAGAAGCATTGACCAATTGGTGATTCCCTCAGACTTGACAATGAAGAACAATGCTAAGATCAACCAGGTGTTGCAGATGCTGAGATCTAAGAGAGGAGCTAGGACAGCTGAAGAAATTGAAATGATCCACACTCTACAATCCTTCTTGATTCATGGAGTCAGTCCTGAGTCACTCAAAGAAAGAAGCAAGAAGAAGGATGATGAGGATGATGATAAGGAGAAAACCTACAGAAGGAGATCTCAACCAAGGAGTAATAAGGATGGATCAAATGACAGCAGCAGGAGCAAAACATCTAGGAGATCAAAAGGTACTGATGATGATAAGAGGGATTCCAAGGGAACAAAAGAAAAAGTCAAGGAAACTAGTAGTGGAATTCAGCAAGTCAAGGACTTTGCTAACAGTACTTTAACCACAAAACAAGACTCCAAGTCTAGGGTGGGTACTGTTAGTAATGATCCTCCAAAATCTTTATCCAAGACTTCTGAACCTGAATTGCCACAGAAGAAAGATGAAGCCATAAAAGAAATATCAAGAAAACACTTCAACAAGGTCACAACTAGTGGAGTGTTGCAGTGGACCAAGAGCAAAGGAATGAAGCTACTTCCAAATGATGTGGCACTAAAGACAAAATCACCTTGTTCCAGAAAGGTACCTCTTGTAAAGCACATGAAGATCAAGAGTGTACCCAGAAGAATAAGGATAACAAAGAAAACTGGAAAACTCACCAATGTTGTTGGCATCAATGTGTTTCCACTAGATGAGGACTATGATGAAGATGCTCTAGCATTTTTGAGGGCTCAAAGGATCTTTTAAGTCAAAGTGAAGCTAGATCATCTAGAGATCAAATACACTGATGGAAGAGAAAGAATAATGAAGCAAGGGGGATGGCAACATTTTGACACCTATGAGCAAGAAAGAATCAATGCCTTGTTAAATTTTGAAGAAAAGGAAGAAAAGTTGTGGAAAATAGAGATTGCCAGATTCATGAAGATGCACTCTGACTATAAAGAAAATCTAAAGAAGCTAAATGAAGAAAAGAGGTGTCAGAAAGAAAAGGAGATGGTTGAGATGGAAGAAAGAGCAAAGGAGCTGAGGAAGAAAGGGCTGTGCAGGGTAAAGCAAAATCCTTATACTGTGTAGTACAAAAATCATTATGGAGGAAATAGCAAGATAAGGATGGAGTTTATATATTCATATGTGGAAAGTGCCCTTAGAACAGCAGCTGAAGATCTAAAAGACTCTCCTCTCATTGAAGAACTGATTGCAAGAGATGATATTCTAATGGCCATCTCTGAAATAAAGAAGAATGAATAAATAAGGAAAAAGAAGGTCTATGATGATTTCTTAGAGAAACAATTGGAAACTGAAGCTATGTAGCTCAAGGAGAAATTCTGTAAGCCTAAATTTCCAAGTTGTTATCAAATTCTGTTCTTAACTTTATCTTCTTTATATTTGTTCTTTTTATGTTAGTTAGGCTTGTTATCAGACATGAAATTGTGCCTAAGGGTCTTACTCACAATTTGGGGGAGATTGTTAGGCTCAAGACATGTCTGAATACCACTATTAACAAGCCTACACTATGTGACTATGTCACACTACATGACCTAGTGATTTCTACCACTGGGATATAGTATAGGTCTCTATATGTACTTGTCTTGTTCTCATGAACATTAGCTTGATCATGTATGCTCAGACTTATAATGAGCTTAGTAGGTTTCTTGCAATCTAGAATGTATATAGGCCATTGAATAATTGTCCTGGTAGAAGTTCAGAAATGTTCATGCAGCAGGATAGAGATGAATAAGGCCCTGAAGAAATAAGTTGCAGAAATTTGTCTAAGGCATTATATAGCAAAGTCAGAAGAAAGCTATGTCGTGAAGTCACCAATATCCATGTCGAGAAGTGCTATATCGCATAGTCTATTTTGAACTATGTCGTGAAGTCTTCAAGACTCATATCGTGAAGTGTTGAAGTCAGCAAAGTCAAAGATGCCTAGATCGTGAAGTCCTCAAATGGCCTATGTCGCATAGTCATCAAATGGCTTATGTCGCAAAGTCTTCAAAGGCCATATCGCGTAGTCTTCACAAGGAACATCGCGAAGTCGGGAATGAAGTGGAGTTCACGATATCAACACTTAGTCGTTTATAACAAGACAAATCAAGGTACAGAACCAAGAATCAAAAGAGACAAATACTGAAGCATTTGTTCTGGCAAGGTGGTCCAAAGAACAGATGGCAAATCTACAGCTAAACTTGGAGAGAAAGATAAGAGACAAGCAGCTACAGAAACGGGAAAGACTCCGAAAAGCAGGTGGTCCTTCCTGGCACAGTGAACATCTTATGGCATGACAAGTTGGACTTTCAGCAAGGGGTAGCTGTGTAATATTGTGTGTGCCTAGTTTGTATAGGTGAAGATATATATATATTGTGCACACACTACTGTAAGCTGTAAGAGAGATACACAAAGTTTTATCTTAAACACTCTTTTCTCTGTAAGCAAACAAGGTACAAACTGTTCTTGTTTAGGAGCCAGAAATTCGATTGTGAATTTCTTGGAAAGCTGTAGTATTTAATTTACTTAATACAAAGTAGATTAAAGTGATTGTGTGTGTTGTTTACATTCTGCATATTACATAGCATAATCATATACAGTTTATCTTTAGTTTCAAGAAAGCAAAAATCTATCAAACTATCCATTCACCCCCCCCCTCTGTCTAGTTTCTAAGTGATATTCATTCCTAACAATTACCTTTTTCAACTATAACATTTCACTTTTTATATTTTCCTTACTAAAACCCCCCTTTTTTCAAAAATATCACGCGCGAACCCTTATTTATCTCTACTATTAATTATATAATAAAGTTTGGTCGGTCGGTCCTAAGTGTTTTTACCTAATTACTCTTACTTATTTATAAAACAAATATTAAATAATAACATTACGTGTTTATAACCAATTACCTTTTCAGCTAAAACATATTATATATTTTTTCTAACAAAACCCCTCCTTTTCTAAAAATATCACGACAGTTACCTTTTTCTACATAGTTTTTCAATTTTTCTTACTAAAATCTCTTCTTTTTCTAAAAATATCACGGGCAACCCCTTTCTTATTTATTTTCAAACCTATTTTAATATTTTTAATTACTAAATAATTAAAATTATTTAATAAAATATACTTATCATACTATAAAAATATATAAATTATTTTAATACTATGTTGATTGTTATGTTGTTGATTAAGTATGGTATGTCATGTATACCGTGATATCTATACTATAATATAATATACCAAACATAAAAAGTTTGGTTGGTCGGTATGTAATTATTTTTACCTAATTATCCTTACTTATTTTTACCGTGCTATAAAAAGTTTGGTCTTATTTAGTTTTAAAAAGTTTGGTCGGTCGGTACCAAAGTGTTTTTACTTAATTACCCTAATTTATTTATAAAAAAATATTAAATAATAACATTACCTGTTTATAATCAATTATATTTTCAGCTAAAACACATTATAGATTTTTTCTAAGAAAACTCCTCCTTTTCTAAAAATATCATGGACAATTACCTTTTTCAACATACTTTTCTATTTTTCTTAGTAAAAACTCTTCATTTTCTAAAAACATCACATGCAAATCCTTTACTTATTTATTTTAAAACCTATTTTAACACTTTTAATTATTAAATTTTAAAACTTATTTTAATACTTTTAATTATTAAATAATTTAAAAATATTTAATAAAGGATTTTAATACTATGTTGATTGATATGTTGTTGATTAAGAATGGTATGCCATGTATACCGTAATATCTATATCTACGACCAAACATAAAAAGTTTGATGGGTCGGTATGTAAGTATTTTTACCTAATTACCTTTACTTATTTATTAAAAAATAATATTAAAAAATAATAGTACGTATTTATAACCAATTACCTTTTTCAGCTAAAAGCCATTAATTTTTCTATTTTTCCAATAAAATTTTCCCTTTTGAAAAAATATCACGGATACTTACCTTTTTTAACTCAAACATGTTATTTTTTCTATTTTCCTTACTAAAACCCTTTTTTTCCAAAAAAATCACATGTAAACCCTTACTTATTTATTTTAAAACCTATTTTAATACTTTTAATTATTTAAAAATATTTACATATTTTAACCTGCCTACTTACTTATTTAACAAATATAATTAATAAAATATTAAAACGTAATTTCTATTTTTTCTAATAAAATCTCCTCCTTTTGCAAAAATATCACGGACAGTTAACTTTTTCAACTAAAACATGTTATCTTTTCTATTTTTTACTAAAACCCCTATATTTCCAAAAATATCACGGGCAAACCTTTACTTATTTATTTTAAAACCTACTTAAATGCTTTTAATTATATAAAAAAATTTACATATTTTAACATGCCTATTTTTTTAACAAATACAATTAATAAAATATTAAAACTTAAAAAATAAAATAATAATTATTAAAATAATCCGTGCATCGCACGTGTATTAAGCTTGTACTATCTATACTATCTTATAATAGACGAAACATTAAAAGTCTGGTCGGTCGGTTTGTCGGTTCGTACTTCGTGATTTTACTTAATTACCCTTACTTATTTTAAAATTTTTAATTAAATAATAGCATTATTTATAATACATTACATTTTCTACTAAAATACATTACTTTTTCTATTTTTACAAACAAAATCTCCTCTTTTTTTAAAAAAATTAAGGGCAATTATCTTTTTCAACTAAAATATGTTACTTATTATTTTATTTTTTATTACTAAAACCACTTCATTTCCAAAAATATCACGGACAAACCATTATTTATTTATTTTAAACATATTTTAATATTTTTAATTATATAGAAATGTTTAACATGCCTACTTTTTTTTTTAAATAAAATATTAAAAAATAAATAATAAATGTCATCTACTAACATTTAAGGAGAGCTTTTCAAAAAACATGTTATCGAAGCTCTTTTGACTCAGGATGCAACCACTTGAGGTTTTAGATAGCAGCTTAACATTTAGAAATGCATATGTACATACCTCTATTTATTTGTTCTTCACCCACACCCCATCGCTTAAGTGCAAGAATACATGCCAATGTAGATGAAAGATCATCTTTGAGCCATCGGACGCTTTGCTGAGGAAGACCCCAGGAACCATCATTAAGTTGGTTGCCCAATATCCAATCTACACAACGTGAAAAACGAGGAGCCTGTGAAGAATGAGGAGAAGGGACCATTGCAACCCATGCTGTATCATATGCTGAAACTGATAGTTCAACCTTGTTAAATAGGCTCCTAATTCTTTCTTTTCTCCCTTCAATACCCTGCATGTATATAGTATGATCAATGATTTTGAATTCAGTAGATGGAGGAGGGAGCCGTCAAAGGGAAGAAGAAGCATACCAAGGCTTCTGTATTAGCTTCTGGTGAAATTTTCCTTCCGGATTCAGAAGAAGCTGGACAGAAGAAATTAAACAGTTTGTCATGGTTCTAGAAATTAAATGAGTGGGCGGCAAATTAATAATAGCTTGACTCGAATTCGGCTTGATTTTGCAGAAAGTAAAATGACACATACAGTTGTTTAAACCGAACTGACTCACTCTGCTATTACAGTTTTATTCATTTAAGTTCCATTACTGATTTATAAATTTTATCAGATTTCATTAAATTTTACGACACAGACAGGAAAACCGAAATTGCAAACCTTTGCACCAGTCAAAAGTTGCATGGCAACTATTAACTAGATATACAATATGATAACATCAAGGAAAACATGGCAAGTGAGGGGATGAGGCTGCAAAACGATAACAAAGTCACAGTTTGCGATGTTTTAGTTACACTTCCATTGTCTTCGTTGCTATCCTATATCATGTTATTCACACCTAAAGTGATCAAATATTTCATTGCAGTAAGTACTCCTGGCGGAACCAGGACAAATTGTTGCGGGAGCTCAAATATTTAAAATGAATAATGTACTGTAACAATAAAGGTTTACAAAATCAAAAATTACATAACAAACTTTTAATTGTTGGAATGTTTTTGCTTGAAGAAGTGATATATATATGATAACTAAATTCTATGGTTTTGCATATTTTGTACTTTTAATAAAAAAAATTTGCAGTACTTTTTGCTTGAAGAAATGATGGATAATACCTAAATTTTACTGGTTTGCATATTTTTCACTAACATTTATAATTTAGTAGGCGGTTATCATAGCACTAATTAAGCTAATATAATCTACATTTATTTATACATAGACAGATACCTGAGGGAGATGAGTAAGAAGGAAGACTGGTTTTATGCCGCCGAATAACACAGGTGTTGATGGTAAGAAGAGACATGTTAGCTATTCAGGATGGTGAACAGGTGAAAGCTGGTCATATTGTCCTACGAGCATTCAAGATTATGGGCGTGTTTGGCAATGCCAAAATAAGCTGACTTATGGCTTATAAAGCCATAAGAGCTCACTACTCAGCTTATTTGATAACTTATGACTTAATTGATAAGTTGAATGTTAGAAATCACCAACATTTTACTTAACTTATCAACTTATTCTTTGATTTCTTTATTTTTTAATACTTTAAATTTTTACCTTGGTGTTTTTAAATATTTTTTTAATTTTAAAATACAAGTGTTGAAATCATTGTATTTAATAATTATTTTTTCAAATTTAATTTAGCAAATTCTTCACTAACTTTTAAGTAAATTTATCCGAACACCCGAATAAGTTATAAGAATCCATCAACTTATCACTTAACACTTATTTTAAGATATAAGTCAACTTTTTTGTGATACCAAACGCACACTATATACACCGGTGCGAATGTGGAAGTGAATATGCATGTTCGGAGGTGACGTCTTCTAATAATAATTACTTTCTACTAAAATTTCATTTCAGATTTAAAAAAAAAAATCAGTCATGGCCCTTTTGAAAAAGTTACTAATACTAGCTTATAATCTCTACCTTTTTTAAAATATTTATAAATATATTAGTTTTTAAATTTTATTTATTACGTTTTATACACTCAATACATTATTTATCTTATATCTTGAATTCTTAAAATCAAATACAAAAAAATATTTATAGTCCACATAAAACTCATAAAATAATTTTTAATTTAGTGATAGTTTAACAAAAAAAATTCGAATTAAAACTACTCTGAAATTGAAGAAAGAATAATAAACAAATTTTTACATTAGTTCTATTCAACTTAAAAATAAAATTGAAATAAAGAAAACTAACCCAACTTAGAATTTGAAGTTACAAAATTTTCCATTAGAATTATAGTCAACTTAGAAAACATACTCATATTTGGTTTATATTATTAAAATAAATCTTTTTAATATTAAATTTAACGATTCACATTCATTTATTTTAAGATCAACGATTTTTATTAATTTGGCAGTACATAATCAAAATTTTGGATAAAATCTCTCTTAGATTTATTATAAGTTAGGTTTATTATAAGGATTCAATAATTAATGTTAGTTAAATAATTGATTTTTTTGTCTACGTCTGATAAATACTTAAGGTTAAATTGAATCTGCATCCTTGGAAATAGAAGTGTAAAGTAAATTTTGGAAACATTTATCAAAAATTACTTTGAAACAAGACATTGACAATTATTTTAAAATAAATTCTTTTTGCAAAAGCGACAACTAAAAAGGATGGAGAAACAGAGTATAATTTAATCAAAAATTCATTATTGTTCGAATGAAACATTTAACAATATTGAAGATTATCGAAAAAAATTCCTACTAAATAATACAAATCTTATTCTTCCCAATACTTACTTTTTTCCCGAAGTGTCACACATATCAAATGTAGGTAAATTTGAAGAGAGCTATGCCCCTTTCGTGTTATTTTATTTACGAAGAGGCAAAATTTAATTGTTTATTACATAAGGGCACTGCGTGTAAGATCAGGAAAAGTTACTTAATTCAATTAGTTTATTTGGTGTGAAGTCCGCGATTAATTTTTTATCCATCCAATATGATTAGCACCTCAACAAGAGGCAGGATTGTCCCCCCAATTAATTGTTTATTCACGCAAGACCAATTCTTGAAGCTTAGACTATAATGCATTCAAAACCACAAACTCGCTCTAAGCAAGCACATGAATTTAATAATTATTTTGTTTTTTTTAATAAAGATCCTTGGAACGTTTATACCCTCTTATATTGACACTACCAGACAGATCGATACAAATATTTAATCGGTAGACTCTAGAGAGACCCAACTTATTTGGAGGAGACTATAGAGACTTAACTTATGACCGTAGAATCTATTTTTATCTTGCTATTGAGATTAAAGAAGATAATTTTGAAAATATATAAAACAGTAAGGATTATGTATTGTGTTCTTAGATGGTAATATACACATAATTTTTTTTTATGATAGAATCATAGAACTAGAAAATCAAAATATCATGCACTGATCTCTAACATATAATCCTAACCTAATTTTATATGTACTCCATTCGTCTGAAGGAAAGCACAGAGAATCACAAGTAGTGCACAATTACCTTGTCAACATTGTAAAAGAAAACTGCAGAATAACCTTATAAAAAGAACCGTAAAATAACTTTGTAAAAAACTAACCACAGAATAACAGATCTAATGAGCCTATATGTACTGTAATTATTACATAGCATCCAAAATATACATTTGACAGCATTATGTACTGTAATCTTATTAATAGAAAATATTTTATTAATAGAAAAGTAGTATGTACTGCAACTACAATCTTATTAATAGAAAATGTTTTATTAATAAAAAATTTTGTGCAGAATTTTAATTTTTTTAACCGAAAAGATGTTGGGAATATTGTTGTGCATAGTTACTTTTATCAATGAAAGATAATGTGATGGCATTTTTGAGTTTTATATATTTTTTTAAAATTTTCCTATATCGTATATTTTTAAAATGTGTGCTGCATAAATCTATTCTAGTTAAGTGTTGTGTGTGTGTAGTACAATATTTGTTTCATGAAGTAGACATGATGTGCATGAATGTTCAGTTTCGCAGGTGATGGCAGGAAAATTTTAATTAATTTTGAGTGACTTGTTTCTCACATACAAAAAAGTGAAGTTAAAAATTTTTCAAGAAACAAAATTTTAAATTTACAATATTGAAAAAAACCCGATTTTTTCATTTATGTCTTAGATATAAATTATATAATTTTTATATCAAAAAATATTAAAGTATAACATAGGTTAACGAACATCAAAAATTATTTTTTTTCAAAACAAAAACATCTTATCATAAATATAATAACAATAACAAAAATAAATAAATAATAATAACAAAAATTAAAATAATAATAATAATAATTTGCTAGATGGATATTTTAGAAAAATATAATGAAAATGATGATAGTGAAATTGAGTGTAATTATTGTAACAGCAGTTAACATGGAGTATAAGTTTTGTTGGGGATACCCTTCCATTTTTTAAATAAATTTTAAAGTCAAAATATATAATGACAGTTAGATAAGATAATACACGGCTCTCCAGGGTCTCCACAAATATATAGGTATCGATAACCCAATTCTGCCAAAGCATTTTTCCTTTGTCTTTTTGAAACGTGAATAATTCATTAATCAAAGGTCATACGGCATCTACAAAACATCGTCCAGTTTTCAAAAATAGGAAACTATGATGCGCTTGGTGAAGACTGTTGATAAACAATCAAATACTAACACATTCTTTAATAGCACAACTATCATCTACATTGAGTAAAATGAATTGCATACTCTGCTAAAATTCCACCAGAAATAATACATATCCTCGGTTTGAATTAACACATACAACTCAGTACGGCGAAAATGCTTCTGGCTTGGCTACATACATTTAGTTTAAATAGCTGTTAGTTCTATGGTTCCAGCTCAGCAGAATGACAACTAAGCTACAACTCAGTAGTGTGACAGGTCATCAAAGTTAGTTAGGAAGTTGTTAGAAGATAGAGAATATATGTGTTGAGTTAGTATTCATTTTGTAAGGTTGAAGATTAGTTTTCTGATGAATGACTGTGGTGTAATCTCTCTAAACGATCAATACACTACTGTTTTTTTGTTTATATCTGTTTTTGCATTTCTATCATGGTATCAGAGCTTTATGCTTTGGTTCTGTGTTGTTAATGGTGATTTAGTGTTAAAATCATCATCGTGTTCGTAGTTCACTGTGTTGATTCATATACAGAGTTGATTCAGTCTGTATCTATCAATTGTTTGTTGATATGACGACATCAGCATCTTATTCGTATGCAACTCTGGGATCTACATCATCGTCATCAACAATGAGTGTTGATCATCCATATTACTTACATCCGTCAGACAATCCTGGAATGCAACTTACATCAGTGATTCTGAGCGAAGGAAATTATAATCAATGGAGTCGCTCGATGGAGATTGCATTATCTTCAAAGCTCAAACTCGGTTTTGTTGACGGTACATATCTTAAACCAATTGTTGCATCTCCTTTACTTGTGTATTGGACTAGATGTAACAATATGGTAACATCTTGGATTCTCAATTCGATTTCTACTGAGATTCGTAATAGTGTAGTTTATATGAAATTTGCACTTGAAATTTGGAATTATTTAGCAACTAGATATGCTCAAAGTAATGTTCCTAAGTTGTTTCAGTTGTGATCTGAAATTGCACGTTTAACTCAAGGAAATTTGTCAGTTGCGAGTTATTTTGCTAAGTTTCGTGTTGTTAACGATGAGTTAGAGTGTATGGTTACTAAGCCTCGATGTACTTGTACTACATGTTCGTGTGCAATCAACGGTAAACTTGATGTGTATGAACGAGATGTAAAGTTGTCTCAATTTCTGATGGGATTAAATGAACAATTTACTACGATTCGAGGTCAAATTTTAATGATGCAATCGTTGCCCTCGTTGAGTCAGTGTTACTTGTTATTGTTACAAGAGGAAAATCAGAGGTCTTTAGCTCTTTCTGCCTCTACAATGTTAGCAACAGATGCTTTGGCTATGTCTGTTAAATTCACTGGCTCGAGGTATCAAACAACGAAAACATTTCGTAAGAATTCTTCAGATTCCAGGGATCAGATTGTGTGTGAATTTTGTCACATGGCTGGTCATACCAAAGATAAATGTTATTGTATTCATGGATTTCCCTCTTAGCATAAGTTTTTTGGTAAGCCAAAGCCCAAACCTCGTTTCTCTGCATCATCTACTAAGAGTTTTTCTGCAGCTCAAGTTGTTAGGAATATGTTGTTCTTGATGATAATTATAAAAACACTTAGTAGATTTTGTATTAAGTCATTTTGTAACTGTCAACGGAATGGCATGCTTTGCAGTGTTTCGTTGACAGGAAGCTCATTAACGGAATGAGTGTTGTAGCAATTGCACTGTACAATACTTCACAGTTTGATATGCATTTGATGTATGTATTAGATAGGTTTCCTAAGTCATGTTGACTAAGTACTAGATAGGCAAAATAGGTTGGTTAATTGTAAGTATATCATGCCTTGTAATTTTGCCTGAGTGAAGACATGTCAACGGTATGAAGATTACTCTATCAACGGAACAAGGATACACCATCAACGGAATGAAGTTTACTCATCAACGAAATGAAGTTTACTCATCAACGAAATGGAGAATAAAGCTATCAACGAAACACATCTCCCTGCTATCAACGAATCATTATTGCTTTTCTGAATAGTTGACAAAGTGATAGTGACAGTTTACTGAACAGATCTAAAGGTGATGTGGAAGTGTACTTTGCATTGGAAACCATTAAAATGGACATGGGGAATAAGGAAACATCCCAGTTTCCAATTGGGCTCTTGGGAGTGATCATAATAAGCATGAAGACAAAAGCAAGGATCTCCAAGGACCACTGGACAAAGGGATGAAAAGCAAACTATTGGCGGTTACCTTTTGTGTACTTTAGTGTAGCCTAAAATAGCTTTGTAAACTTGGGAATATATATAACCAAGTGTAGCAGTTAAAATAGATAAGGGAAGAAAAACAAATAGATTGTATTAGCTATTCTTGAGAGCATTTTCTTCTCTACAAATCTAGTAACTGAGCAGCTGTGTACATTTGTATCACAGATTATTTCCGAAATAAAAACACTTCAGTTGGATCATCAAACAATCCAACTGAATTATTTATATCTTGTGTTTTTACTTATTCAGTTCAATTTTATTTATAAGTGTTTTAAGTTTAAGAAAATATCAAGAATTGTATTCAACCCCCCCTTCTACAATTCTGTTAGGTCATTTGGGATTAACAATTGGTATCAGAGCGAGCTTCTAACATACAAGAAGTTTAAAGATCAAGACCAAAACAGAAACCATGGTGAAGAAGGATGCAGGTGTGAAGATACCAGTTCTTGATAAGGACAATTACTTTCACGGGAAAGTAAAGATGCATTTACATCTCATGTCTATGGACGAGAGGTATGTAGACTGCATTGAGAAAGGTCCACACGTTCCCATGAAGTTTGCATCTAGAGTTAGACTGCCAGATGATGCTCCTGATGTGGAAATTCCAAAACTTGTCTCAGAATGGACTATTGAAGATGTTGCAGAAGTCCATAAAGATAAAAGAACCATGAACATTCTGTTTAATGGTTTGGAGCAAGAGATGTTTGACAATGTCATAAACTGTACAACCTCCAAAGAAGTATGGGACACTGTCAGAACACTATGTGAAGGAACTGAGCAAGTAAGGGAGAACAAAATGCAACTCCTTATACAACAATATGAGCACTTTCACTTTAAAGCTGGTGAAACCCTAAATGACACGTTTAGTAGGTTTCAAAAGCTTCTGAATGGATTAAAGTTGTATGGGAGAATCTACCAAACTAAGGATTCAAACCTTAAATTTCTAAGAGCTCTTCCAAAAGAATGGAAGCCTATGACTGTTTCTCTAAGAAACACTCAAGAGTACAAAGATTACACTCTTGAAAGGCTGTATGGAACATTAAAGACATATGAGTTGGAAATGGAGCAAGATGAAGAAATTGAGAAGGTACAGAAGAAGGGTGGATCTATTGCATTGATTGCATCTGTGAACCAACTGGAAGATGACAATGAGGAAGCTGCAAAAGCCACAACTAGTCGAGCTAGTTGTAGAAGTGATGTTAGCAAGGGAAAAGGCAAGATGACAGAGGAAGAAGAATCAGAACCAGCCAACTTGGATGACTTAGATGAGATTGATGAACACATTGCTTTTCTGTCAAGAAAATTCTCTAAGTTCAAGTTCAAGAGAAACTCAGAAGCAAGGCCACCAAGGAGAGACTTTCAACCTAACAAAAGTAACTGGATTGAAAAGTCTAAATCTAAATGTTTCAATTGTGGAATGCTTGGTCACTTTGCTGGAGACTGCAGAAAGCCCAAGATTGAGAAGGGCAACAGGAAATTTGAGCCTGTTGATTATAAAAAGAAATACTTTGAACTTCTCAAGCAAAAAGAAAAGGCTTTCATGTCTCAGGAGTATGATTGGGCTGGTAATGGTGAAGATTCTGATGATGATGTTGAGTATGTCAACTTGGCTCTTATGGCTAACAATCATGAGCAGGAAGGAAGCTCCTCAAGCAACCAGGTAACAATTACTAATCTTTCTGAGCTTTCTAAAGAGGAATGCGATAGTGCAGTAAATGAAATGTCTACTGTACTATATAATTTGCGTGTTACTCTTAAATCACTTACCAAGGAGAATTCAAGGATTAAAGAATCAAATCTGCTCTTAAGTGATAGAAATGCCATGTTAGAAGCACAGCTCATTGAGTTTGAGAAAATGAGATGTGTTAGTAGGGATGCTAAGCTGGAACTTGAGAAAGTATTGAAGAGGGAAGAAATTCTTAAAACACAACTGGAGATAGAACAGAGTGTGATTGCAAAATGGAAAGATTCCAGGAATGTTGCTAGCAACATCATTAATGTTCAAGGTGTGGAATCTTTCTGTGAGCAATCATGGAAAAAGAACAAGGAGAAACTAGGGTATGCTGTTGAAACCTTAGAATCAGAATCAGAGTCAACAAACAACAATGATCATTTGTTGAAGGTTGATACGTCAACAGAATGCAATGTTTCGTTGACAGATGAACCATCAACCGATCATGCTGTTTCGTTGACAGAGAAAAAGAAAGTAGAACTCACTAGACTTAATGAAAAGTATGGTCCTGTCACCAAGAACTTTGTTCAAGGTGAGTCTAGTAAATCAAAGAAAGTTGAGAAGCCTGTTGAAAGAGCTAATGTAGGTCACTTGTCTAACAAGCAATTGAAAGACAAGTTAGAGAAAGTTCAAGTTGAGACTAAAGGTAACAAAAAGAATAACAGAAACGGAAAAGTAGGGATTAACAAGCACAACAATTACACACCTGATAAATATGCACCTAGAAAGACATGTGTTAATTGTGGTAGTGTTAATCATCTATCTGCTAATTGCAAGTCTGTTAAGAAACCTGCTAATGTGAAAATGCCTAAGTCTACATTGAATGATTCTATACCTGCAATGCCTGTTATGCCTAACATGTTTGCTCCATATGCACAATATCAAAATCCATATGCTGGTATGTCATTTGTGCCTAACCCTTACATGAATATGTTTAACATGCCACAAATGCCATGGAATAACATGTTTGTTCCTCCATCTATGCATGCTGAGAATGAAACTGTGAGCAACCCTCAAAGATCAACACAAGTGAAAAATGATCTGAGAAGGAAATCAAAGGCTAACAAGACAGGACCCAAAGAAACTTGGGTACCAAAATCAACTTGATTTGGTTTGTTGTGTGCAGGGAGACAAAAGGAATCTTTGGTACTTGGATAGTGGTTGTTCAAGACACATGACTGGTGATTCCACCCTGCTCACAGAGTTTCAGGAAAAAGCTGGCCCTTGTATTGCTTTTGGAGATGACAGCAAAGGCTACACAAAGGGATATGGCTTGATTTCAAAAGAGAATGTCATCATTGATGAGGTTGCATTGGTGGATGGTCTTAAGCACAACCTGCTTAGTATCAGCCAACTTTGTGACAAAGGATTTTTAGTTACTTTTTCAAAAGAAGCCTGTGTTGTTTCTAAGGTAGGAAACAACAATGTGGTCATGACTGGATTCAGAAGAGGGAACGTGTACATTGCTGACTTTAGCAGCACAAGTCCAGACACCATCACATGTCTTTTCAGCAAGGCAAGCAAGGATGAAAGTTGGTTGTGGCACAAGAAATTATCTCATCTGAATTTCAAAGTCATGAATGATTTGGTAAGGAAAGATCTTGCTAGAGGAATTCCACAGGTAGAATTCTCCAAGGATGGTTTGTGTGATGCCTGTCAAAAAGGGAAACAAAAGAAGGCATCATTCAAAAGCAAGACAGAGTCATCAATTGTTCAACAGCTTGAATTGCTCCACATGGATTTATTTGGCCCTGTAAATGTCATGTCAATTTCAAAGAAGAAGTACTGTCTTGTGATTGTTGATGATTTTTCTAGATTTACATGGACTTTCTTTATGCACTCCAAAGATGAGGCAAGTGAAATCATTATCAATCACATCAAGATGGTAAGCAATCATCCTGATTTCAAAGTGAGAAGAATTAGGAGTGACAATGGGACAGAATTCAAGAATTCAAGCATGAAAGTGTTCTGTGAAGAAAATGGTATATTGCATGAGTTTTCAGCAGCAAGGACACCACAGCAAAATGGTGTAGTTGAAAGGAAAAACAGAACACTTATTGAAGCTGCAAGGACAATGCTAGATGAATCAAAGTTACCTACTTATTTTTGGGCTGAGGCAGTCAACACAGCTTTCTTCACTCAAAATATTTCTTTGATTAATCAGGCCAAGGGAATGACACCTTATCAACTACTCAAAAGAAAGAAACCACTATTGGATTTTCTTCATGTCTTTGGTTGCAAGTGTTTTGTTCTGAGAAATCAAGCTGAGCACTTGGGGAAATTTGAAGCAAAGGCAGATGAAGCAATATTTGTGGGTTATGCAGCAGGGAAAGCCTACAGAGTCTACAATCTCAGAACCAACATTGTTATGGAATCTGTACATGTTGTTTTTGATGATCTCAAAATTCAGGGTCTCTGTGATGAAGGTTTCCATGAAAGTCTCTCTTTTGAGAATGAGGAAGGAGAACAAATGGATCATGATAAGACTATTGAGAAACAGTCCAAAGTTGTTGTATCTAGCACAGATGAAAGCAGCAGTGAAGATGAAATTGCTGCATTAAGATTGAAAAGAATAGCTGCTAGTAGACCAAATGGTCATTTCGTTGACAGTCAGAATGGTCATTTCGTTGACAGTCAGAATGAGCGTTTCGTTGACAGTCAAAATGGACATTCCGTTGACAGTCACAGAAATGCTTCCAGGAGTGATCAATTAGGGACAACAAACTCAGGGGGAGTTTCTCAAGGACAAATATCTAATCAAGGCAATCATGATCATGAAGCTACTTCTTCAAGAGCAAATCTACCTCCCTCAAGAAAATGGACTAAAGATCATCCCTTTGAACTTATTATAGGTGATGTTTCTTCAAAAGTTCAAACTAGAAGAGCAACTCAAGAGGAATGTCTATATAGTAGCTTTCTGTCTCAAGAAGAGCCAAAGAAAGTTGAGGATGCACTTCTAGATCCAGATTGGGTTTTGGCTATGCAAGAGGAGCTAAACCAATTCGAGAGGAACAATGTTTGGAAGCTGGTGCCCAAGCCTAAAGACAGGAGTGTAATAGGCATAAAATGGGTGTTCAGAAACAAGATGGATGAAAATGGCATAGTCACAAGGAACAAAGCTAGATTGGTTGCAAAAGGCTACTCACAGGAAGAGGGAATTGATTTTGATGAAACCTTTGCTCCTGTTGCAAGACTAGAAGCAATAAGGATTTTCCTAGCCTATGCAGCCCATGCCAATTTCAAGGTCTTTCAAATGGATGTGAAGAGTGCTTTTCTGAATGGGGAACTGGAAGAGGAGGTGTATGTGAGTCAACCTCCTGGCTTTGAAGATGATGATTTTCCAGAGTATGTGTACTTTCTCCTCAAAGCACTCTATGGTTTGAAACAAGCACCTAGAGCCTGGTATGACACATTGTCGCAGTTCCTTCTTGAGAATCACTTCACTAGAGGTACTGTAGATAAAACTCTTTTTCATAGGATTGTGAATGGCTCTACAATACTTGTTCAAATTTATGTAGATGACATAATTTTTGGGTCTACAGATGAAAAACTTTGTCAAAAGTTTGCCAAGCTTATGCAAAGTAAGTATGAAATGAGCATGATGGGAGAGTTAACTTATTTTCTTGGTCTTCAAGTAAAGCAAGTTAATGAAGGCATTTTCATTAGTCAAACCAAGTACATTAATAATTTGTTAAAGAGGTTTAACTTAATGGAATGCTCTCCTGCCAAAACACCCATGCCTACTGCCACCAAACTTGAATTGAATACTAAGGAAAAATCTGTGGACATTTCAAGTTACAGAGGCATGGTTGGCTCACTTTTATATTTAACAGCTAGTAGACCTGATATTATGTTTGCTACATGTCTATGTGCTAGATTTCAGGCTGATCCTAGGGAATCCCATTTAGTTGCTATTAAAAGAATTTTCAGATATCTCAAAGGAACACCAAACCTTGGCATTTGGTATCCTAGAGAATCTGGTTTTGAACTAATTGGTTATTCAGATGCAGATTATGCAGGATGTAAAATTGACAGGAAAAGCACAACTGGAACCTGTCAATTTCTAGGGAACAAGCTTGTATCATGGTTCAGCAAGAAACAAAACTCAGTTTCCACCTCCACAGCTGAGGCTGAGTATATTGCAACTGGAAGTTGTTGTGCACAGATTTTATGGATGAAAAACCAACTACTTGATTATGGATTAAGAGTTGAGAAAATTCCTATTTTCTGTGACAACACTAGTGCCATTGCCATTACTGAGAATCCAGTGCAGCATTTAAGGACCAAGCACATTGACATCAAGTACCACTTTATTAGAGAACATGTTATGAATGGTACTGTGGAGTTACATTTTGTTCCAAGTGAACAACAACTTGCAGACATCTTTACCAAGCCACTTGATGAATCCACATTCTCAAGATTAGTAAGTGAGCTAGGTATGCTAAATTTCTCTTAATTAGTTTGAGATTTTTGCAAGTTAAAATGCAGCCAGGAATTTGCTATAATTTTTCTGTGAATTGATTTTCTCAGGAAAAGGTGAAATTTTGTCTAAGTCAAAATTACTATGTCAACGAAACGCACCATTTCGTTGATAGCCTTAGCATTTTTCTGGGTGTTTCGTTGATAGCTCTTTTATATCAACGAAACGCAGCTTTATCAACGGAATAGAAGGGACCTAAAATGCCCAATTCTGATTCGTTGATGTAGCACTTTTTAATCTGAACCGTTGAAATTGCACGTTCTTTATCACGATCTATACATACACCCCTGTAAGTATAAATCGTGGTAATATTTAATTCTAACGGTTACTTTTTAAGCCAATCAGGTAATTTAGATTAATTATTGGACTTAATTTCTGAGAATTTTTGGGGGAGTATTTAAGAAATTTCAATTTCTTTATTTCATTTCTACCTGTTCTCAAAAATTCCAAAAGTTTTTCTATCTTCTTCTCTCTAACAAGCAATACAGCTCGAAGCTTTTCCTCACTCAACAATGGCACCCATAGTCAAGCTTATGTCTGCTGGTGGGTTCATCTATGAGAAGAACAATTCTATTCCATTTGTTGTTAAGAAGAGTCCGAACAGCATCTTTTTCAAGATGATGGACTTCATGAGGAACTGTAAGTTGAGCCATGCGATGTTTCACTCTACACCACTCTACAATGAAATAATCGAGGAGATTTGGACCTCATGTGAGTATAGTGGAACAAACTGCACACTGCAATTCACTCTTCAAGGTAATGAGTACATAGTTAATTCTGATGTTTTGCAAGCATGTTTACATATTCCTGATAATAACTGTGATGCTTTGCCTACTAACACTGAAATAACTACCATGCTAAATTCTATAAACTACTTTTTGCCTACTGATAACTTGGGTAAGATAATTAGGAGAGGTTTGGTTAGGGAATACAGCTATTTAGCTGATGCATTCATTAAGGTCTTCTGGAAAGATTAGTAATTTTGATGCATTAACTAACTCTATGTTAATTCTCCTAACCATGATTCTAAATGATAGATATTACAACTTTAGCACCCAACTTATGTATGAAATTGGTGCTAAGTTGGGTGATAAGGCAAATAGGAAGAAAAATATCTATTATGCAAGGTTTCTGATGATGCTGGCTAATCATGTTAGTCCAGCACCATTAGTTATCTCTAACCCTACTGCCAGGTTTGAGTGCTTTGTGCAAGAGAAGAGAGTATTGACAGACATACTGAGGCTGAACCACAATGGTGATGTTCCAGTTGTGTATCTGCCAATCATTGAGGTAACTACTGCTATCCCTATTAGTATAGCTGTTACTTCAATTGTTTCATCCAACCCAGTTGCTATGGAGTCTGTAGCTGTGACCCAACAGGCTCCTGCCCCAGCAACAAAACCAAAATCAAAGAAATCCTCCAAGCCAACCTCAGGTGCTTCTCAAAAGGCACCTGTTGTAAAAACTACCACACAACCTAAGGGGAGTGAGTCTGGAGTTGTGAGAGGTGAGGGAAGGGGTGAAAGTCAAAGAAACCCCAAGAATAAGGAAGGTGAGGTAAGTGTTTCCCAGCCTAGCCCCATTGTGTCTTCCCAACAAGGCACAATGAGTAAAATGGATTTAAGCACAAGTCTAATTGCATCCTCCCAAAAGGATGTAATTATTGAAACAAGCTCTCCACCAAGAGCACAGTCCAAGAGGGCAAGGGACACTGTAAGCCCACAGTCTACAATTTCCCAGTACCAAAGAAGAGTAAAGCAAAAATCCCAGGTTTCACAGGGTGCACACACACTGGAAGCAACACTTCCAGTTTCACAAATTCAATTTGATGTAACCCCTATCATAACTCTGGGGTTACAGTCCCATTCTCTTGATATCAATCTTGAACTATCTCCACCAAATTCACCAACTCAATCATTAGATGTGGATATGATCCATACATCTATCCCTGATTCTCTAACTCTTTTCTTGGAGAAGCCCCACTCTACCATTGGTGACCATCACTTGTTAAGTGATTTGTTGGGCCACCAATCATCCTTTTCTGAAGTTACAAGAGGATCTGTGGAACAATCTCTTAAATCAATCACCACAGATTCTACTGTAATTTCACTTTCTCAAAGTGCTTTCTTGACCTCATCAACGAAAAAGGCTCTTTCGTTGACAAGTGTTTCTCCATCAACGGTATCCATACCGTTGACAGTTCAAACTACCATACCGTTGATAGTTCACTCTGCACCTCTAATTGAAAATCAAGTTGTTTCCACAACTAGTGCAGATGATCTAGTGGTAGTTGAGACACTTCTAGGATTGAGAGGGAGTGAAACTGAGAGGCTGGCTTGCAGCCAGGCAAAAGGAGAGAATGAGAGTGAGAGGCTGGCTATTTCTTCCAGCCAGGCAAAAGGAGAGATTGAGAGTTCCACCTTAGTAGGTGAAGGTGAGGGTGTGAGAGGTGTGAGCCATGGGGAGCCCATGATGCAAGAAAATAGAGGAGAGAGAGAAGGGACTACATGAGTCATAAGGGAGGAAGCAGCCATTGCTAGTGAGTCAATGGAGGTCAATGAGGGAGAAAGGGAACTTACTTTCCAAGAGCTCTATCAACAAACTCTGGATAGTATTTCCCTGGATCCTGAGACCTTTACTCATCCTGTGTCAGCCTATCAAGTTTTGGCTCAACAGGGCAATGTGGAGGAAGAGAGGTCCTTACAACTAATTCATACAACTGCATCAATGCAAAGAGCAAAGGATGCCTTGACCAATCTATCTCCAGGAGCTGCAGCAAGTGGTGAGTTTGATTTCTCTGATGATGAGGACAGCTTTGGTGACAATCAGGTGGCCACTACTTCACAGACTGGGACTTCTGTGGTGCCTCCTACACCAAACTGGCTTTCTCAAGATTTACAAGGAAGGATCTCCCTGGATGCTGCAATCACAAGGCAGTACAATGAGGCCTATCTGGCTCATGAGTCTGCAAATGCCAATGACAAGAAATTCTACAAGGCTATTATGGATTCACTGGAAATCCAAAGGCTACAGATGATGTAGACAAGGATTGAGGCTAGAGAAATCAAGGACTCAATTAGCAATCTCAGGGATGCTAATGAAAGGAGGCTAGATGAAAAGCTTCCTCTTCTCACTGTGTCCAAGATGAACAGGTTTTTCTCTAAGGAACCTGAGGTGGCTACCTCCTTGAAGACTCTCTCTTCTAGAGTGGACAAGGTGGAAGCTACTTTATCTCAGATGCAAAAGGAACAGGAGAAGCAGACACAACTCTTGGCCCAGCTAGTGGCAGCTCAAGGACTCCCAGTCATCTCTCTTGATGATAACAAAAAGGGGGAGAAATCTAAGGAGCTAGACATTCAAATCACAAAGGTTATGGTTCCAGCCATTTCTCTACCACAGGAGCCACTAGCAATGGGGGAGTCAGGAAAAGCTAAACTGGACAACATTGACCTGATTCAGCAAGCATCTATGAAGCTACAACTTGCTGAACAAATTAAAGACCACTGGTCCAGGATAGAAGAAAGAATCAAGAAGATAGCTGATACTGCAAAGAGTTCAAATCCATCAACGGATCAAGCTTCTTCTACAGAGCCATCAACGGATGCCATGGTTTTAGCATCAACGGAATGGGAGCCACAGACCAATTCTTCATATAAGGTAGAGCCCCTTCTACATGGAGTCACTCAAGGATCAAGGAAGGAGAAAGGACAAACTTCATGCATTAGGGATGTGGAACAAACTACATTGCAAAGAAGCTTATCTCCCAAGTCCCCTGCTAAACCAAAGGGCAAAAATATAGCAAGGACTTTCTATCCTGCACCTTATCCAGATGAGCTCAAGCTTCTTGGATTACTTATCACTAAATGCAAGGAAAGCAATGATACTGAGGTAAGGAAGCAAAGGGCAATTGTCTACAGGAATGGACAAGAAATCTGTGTTTGGGCTGGTCACCCAAACTTTGCTGAAGCTAAGGCTGAAGAGTCAGAAAGAGCAGCAATGCAAGCACTTGCAGTTGCTCAATCTCTTGATGAAGAAGAAAGACAGCAAGAAGAAAAAGCCAGAGAGGAAAGGAGTGCAAAGAAGAGCACAAGGCAACCAAAGGTAAGAGCTAGGAGAAATATAGCCTTTGAGAATGATGACTCTCAGAGTACTGCATCAGACTCTTCTGTACCAACTGCACCTCCAACAATTCCTGATCCAGCTATAGGGGTAAAGTTAGCCTTTGATCCTAAACATCCTGTTAATTTCCATGATCAGCCAATTGAGCCAAAGGAAGAGCCAATTGAGTTTGATGAGGCCAACTTTCCAAAATTCCTCTTTGAGATGGATCCAAAGAAGAAATCTAAGCAAAGGGCTACCAAGGCTAAGCCATTTCTAGTAAGGAGACCACAAGCTGAAAAACCTCCTACCAACCCAGAAGACTTCATCTACATTGCTGATATCAGGGAGGAGTCTGACTTATATATCAATCTTGATGACCTAGTTGAAGTGAGAGGAATAGCAGCTTCTTACAAACTACCAGAGAGATTGGTGTTTGTCTACAAGGGTGGAAGAGAACAGGTTTGGCCTCTACATAGAATTCTGGGAGAAGACTATCAGACACTGCTATCTGTGTTTAAATGCCTGAAGAAAGATTTTGGTTTTACCAAAACAGCTAAGTCTGAAGTTGTTTCCAAAATTTGCCAAATCAAAGCTAGCTGGAACAAGCCTGGTGCACTTCCCAGAGTATTGAAGGTCCCTCAAACAGGAAAGAAAATTCATCTCCAACCTTTTTGGATGATGGAATTCAGAGACAAGGACAACTGTAGAAGATTCTTCAGAATAGAAGACCAACTGGAGAAGGCATCCAATGAAACTCTAAGATTAATGCAATCCAAGTTGGGGAATCAAGATGAAGAAGAGAAGATTTTCTACAGAAGACTTCAAGCTCAGATTGAGGAGAACAATGCAAGAAAAGGGAAGAAAACAAGACCACAGAGGCAAAGATGAAAAATCTGCTCAGTCTAGAGGAGCAACTCTGTGCACTTGTTTTGTAAGATTTTCTACTTTAAATTTTAATTAAATTCAATGAAGCTCAATGCAATTTCTACTTTTATCATGTGTAATTTGACTGAGTGTTTTTGTTATCATCAAGGCTCTTGATTTATGGCTGTTATTCTATCAGTCATAAATTGGGGGAGATTGTTAGGAATATGTTGTTCTTGATGATAATTATAAAAACACTTAGTAGATTTTGTATTAAGTCATTTTGTAACTGTCAACGGAATGGCATGCTTTGCAGTGTTTCGTTGACAGGAAGCTCATCAACGGAATGAGTGTTGTAGCAATTGCACTGTACAATACTTCACAGTTTGATATGCATTTGATGTATGTATTAGATAGGTTTCCTAAGTCATGTTGACTAAGTACTAGATAGGCAAAATAGGTTGGTTAATTGTAAGTATATCATGCCTTGTAATTTTGCCTAAGTGAAGACATGTCAACGGTATGAAGATTACTCTATCAACGGAACAAGGATACACCATCAACGGAATGAAGTTTACTCATCAACGAAATGAAGTTTACTCATCAACGAAATGGAGAATAAAGCTATCAACGAAACACATCTCCCTGCTATCAACGAATCATTATTGCTTTTCTGAATAGTTGACAAAGTGATAGTGACAGTTTACTGAACAGATCTAAAGGTGATGTGGAAGTGTACTTTGCATTGGAAACCATTAAAATGGACATGGGGAATAAGGAAACATCCCAGTTTCCAATTGGGCTCTTGGGAGTGATCATAATAAGCATGAAGACAAAAGCAAGGATCTCCAAGGACCACTGGACAAAGGGATGAAAAGCAAACTATTGGCGGTTACCTTTTGTGTACTTTAGTGTAGCCTAAAATAGCTTTGTAAACTTGGGAATATATATAACCAAGTGTAGCAGTTAAAATAGATAAGGGAAGAAAAACAAATAGATTGTATTAGTTATTCTTGAGAGCATTTTCTTCTCTACAAATCTAGTAACTGAGCAGCTGTGTACATTTGTATCACAGATTATTTCCGAAATAAAAACACTTCAGTTGGATCATCAAACAATCCAACTGAATTATTTATATCTTGTGTTTTTACTTATTCAGTTCAATTTTATTTATAAGTGTTTTAAGTTTAAGAAAATATCAAGAATTGTATTCAACCCCCCCTTCTACAATTCTGTTAGGTCATTTGGGATTAACACAAGTTACCAGTTCAGATGTTCTTATGGACAATGATAAAGATACAGGTGGGTCTACATCTGATGATATCTCGTTATCTAATGGTCAATGTAAGCAGCTAATCATGTACTTGCAAAAGACCATGTCTACGGGATCTTCTTCATCTGAACAGTCTACTGGATCCTCTGCAAAATCTGTCTTTGTACCAGATTTAAACACTACCAGTTGGTATCCACCTGTCAACTGTACACAATTTGCTGGTACGGTGTTTCACTTTGCTAACACTGTCTACCCTGAAATGCATTATAATTCTAATCAATGGATAGTAGATACTGGTGCAACAAACCATATTACTCATTTTGCTCACCTGTTGCACAATATTACTGCATTTCAGTCAAACTTACATCTACCTAATGGTGCTACTACTCCAGTCACCCTTGTTGGAGATGTGACTCTTAGCTCCGACATTGTACTTACTAATGTCTTGTGTGTCCCTTCCTTTACATATAATATTTTGTCTATATCCAAACTACTGAGTGACACAACTTGTGTTGCTACTTTCACATCCCAACAATGCTCTATTCAGGCTCCCACTTGGCAGAAAGCTCTTGAGCTTGGTAAGGAACGTAATGGTTTGTATCTTCTTAGTCAGGCTCAGGTGTCACAGCATCAATCTCAATCATCTATTCCTATTTCCTGTGCCACAAGTACCACATCAAATATTCTTTGGCACAAACGACTGGGTCATGTACCTCCTGCGATTTTGAAGTTAATCTCAGTTGCCGATCTGAGTGGTGTTCTTCCACCGTGTGATGTGTGTATGCTGTCTAAGCAAACCAGACAAAAGTTTCCTACTAGTTTGTCTATATCCGAAAATATCTTTGAGCTTGTTCATGTGGATCTTTGGGGCCCATACAGGCATAAGACTCACAACAACTACAATTCATTTCTGACTATTGTTGATGACAAATCGCGTACTACTTGGGTGTATTTGGTGTCTGATAAGTCCATTGTTCCCTCTTTGTTTAAGGCCTTTATGTCTTATGTGGAAAATCAATTCTCTACTACTATCAAAACTGTACGCTCGGACAATGGTTCTGAATTTTTAAATCATACTTTGGCCTATTGGTTTACGGATAAAGGTGTTGTTCATCAGACCACATGTGTGTATACTCCGCAACAGAACGGTTTGGTTGAACGTAAACATAGGACATTACTCAATATGGCATGAGCATTACGCTTTCACTCTGGGGTTCCAATTAATGTTTGGGGAGATTGTTTGTTGACATCAGTTCATCTCTTGAATCGTACCCCCTCTGTCCAATTACAAGGTGCTTCACCATATGAAGTTTTGTTCCAAAAGTCCCCTGATTTGAATGATTTAAAGGTCTTTGGATGCTTATGCTATGCCACTGTTGTCCCTCATCCAACGGACAAATTTGCTCCACGAGCCATTAAGGGTGTGTTTGTTGGATATCCGTTTTCTACAAAGGGGTACAAGGTACTTGATTTACAAACTAAACAAATATTTGTGTCTCGAGATGTATGTTTTCGTGAACATATATTCCCGTTTCATACTATACCCACTCCGTATATTTCTCAACTGTTCCCTAATACTCATAATTTCATTGATTGTGATCCTTTATATGGTGACACTGTTGTTACCCCTCCTGCTTCGCATTCTAAGGTTTCTACTTCTGTAGATGAGGAGCTTGCGTCTACTGTCCCTAACATTTCTTCAAGTCCCAGTTCTTCTTGTCCTAGTACTGACATTGTTAACCCTACTGTTAGCAATAGACCTCAGAGAAAAAGGCACATGCCGTCTAAATTTTCAGACTACACTAGATTACCCACTCATCTGGTAAACTCTATACAGTTAAAATCCTCCAGCTCAGCATCGTATTGCTCTCTTCTTGGTTATATGTCTTAGTTGCCATTTGTTAGGATTTATGGGTGATAGCTATGAGACAACTTAACTAGATATTTTATATACTTAATTTTATTAAGTATGAACATACTATCACAGCCAGAGTATGTCTAAGTAACCGTTTTTGTTTGCTGCAAATAAAGATTGTAAGTACATCTTGATAGAAGTTCATTAGTTTGTTCAAGCCTCAAAAAGTGCTCAAGATGGGCAGCAAGAATAAATACCACTGTCACTGCATTGACAATATGGTTACTTGAAGACAGCATGTTGCAAGTCACGACAGTACATTCACTCTTACAGCAACATTGGCGGAAGCCCTCTGACAGCAACTCTACCCTAGCCTGACAGCAAGCTTGGAAATCCTGACAGCACCTTTAGCGGAGATTTCTTACTGTCACCAAAAGCGCATTCCTGTGACAGCAAGCTTAGCCATCAGGATACTGTCATGAAGGGATAACATTTGTATTGGTAATCAATCCAGTCAAACTCGTGACAGTTTGGATGTTCAAGAAACAGGCGTGTTGCAGTATCCCAACACTGTAACAGGTCTGCAAGACTACGACTGAAGCTTGAGAGATCACATGACAAAGCTCACAAATTCCAGAGTATGACAAATCTACATCTATTGAATTGTGTTAGCTTAAAATAGAATGTTTCTAGATTGCTTTGTAATGTATTGATAAGCTGTCTGTATAGCAATTTAGGAAACAATCACGGGCAGGCAAATTGTAAGAAGCTGCCACTTAAAAATGACAACAGCTTCACAAGACCCGTGATTGAAAGTGATAGGTTTAGTTTACTTAGTCTATCTCTCAATTCATTCTGTAGTAATCACTCGAGAAACCGAAGCTCAAGAAAACCTTACATTTTTCTTGAGGTTGTAGCAACCCATTGCAAAATAAATAAAACATTTATTTTGTGAGAATTACTTGAGTGTCTACTTGTGTTTGCAATCGTTAAACTGATAATCTTTAATCTTGGTTTTGGTTGTTGAAACGTATATTGAGTTTTATCAGTATTGCATTCAACCCCCCCCCTTCTGCAATAGTCAAGGACCAACAACTGGTATCAGAGCAAACAGATTAATTAACAAATCTGAGATCATGACAAGTATGCAGAAGTCAAGTAGTATAAAGATTCCAGCTTTCGATAAGGAGAACTACAATGTATGGAAAAGAAAAATCATGTTGTTTATCAAAGCTGCGAATCCATTATACTTGGGAATCCTCCAGAATGGTCCCTTCGTGCCACGTAAAGACATTGAAGCCTCAACTGTGGACGACGTTCTTATTCCAGCCTACTGGGTCAACAAACTACCTTCTGAGTTTCTGGAGCAAGAAAAAGAGAAGGTGGCCTTGGATGATTACTTGCAACTCATCTTACTGGATGCTCTCACTTTGGACAAAGCCATGTGCGGGAACGTCATTGGGTGCTCATCAGCCAAGGATATGTGGAATAAGATCGAGCTACTGTGTGAAGGAAGTGAAGAAGTGAAAGACAACCAAAGACAAATCCTTATCTCACAGTACGAAGCCTTCATGGCAAAGTCAGGAGAAGACCTAACAACAATGTTTGAAAGGTTCAGTAAACTTATGACTGAGCTACAGATTCATGGCAAGTACTATGATAGAAAGGAGTTAAATGTCAAGTTCCTGCTCACACTTCCTGAGCATCTTGAGCACAAAGTCACTGCTATAAGAAAAGGAAGAAATCTGAACAATATCTCTCTTGAAACTCTATATGGTGTGCTTAAATCATATGAGCTTGAGTTTTTCCAGAAAAGAGCTATTCTAGCTGGATCCAGAGGAAAGATGGCTAATATGTCAGGTGCTCTAGTGGCTCATGTGCCAAGAATCACTCAACCTAGTGAAGAAGCTCAAATCTCTCAACCTGCTTCAGTACCCTCTCTTAAGATTGAAGAGGTTGTGGATGATGAGGAGAAAGTTGTACTGCAGATAACTGATGTTGAGGATGAAGACTTCTACTCCTTAGAAGAAATGGAAAAGATGGACAATCCAACCATGGCTTACATGGCTAAGAAATTCAAGAACATAAGATTCAAGAGAAACAAGCCATATAAGCCTCAAGGTCAAACATCAAGGTTCAGCAAAGGGAACTTCTCCAAAGTTGAAGGTGGTGCCACAAGAGGTGGATACAAAACAGGGATGGTGGACAGATCCAAGTTCAGGTGTTACAACTGCAATGAGCTTGGCCATTTTGCTACTGAATGCAGAAGGCCAAAGCAGAATCAGAGGATGGATAAAGGGTCAAGTGGACATTTCAAGAAAGGACAGGGAAAGGCCTATGTGGCTGAAGGAAAGTGCTGGGATGACTCTGATGATGAAGAGGAAGAGGAGTATGTGAACTTAGCGCTCATGGCTAAATCTGAAGAGGCCTCATCTAACTCTCCAAGTCAGGTACCCTCACTAGTCTTACTTGATATGTCTAAAGATGAATACAAGCAAACTGTTGAAGATTTAAGTGCAGAGATGTTTCATGTTCATACTAGTTTAACTGCAGCTAATGAAGAAATTGCTAGGTTAACTAAATTGAATGAAGAACTCACTTCTGAAAATGATTTGCTTTTGTTAAAGACCAATCGATTAGAATCTTTATCACAGGAGAATGCCAAACTGAAAAATGAGTTAGTCTGTGCTAAAGAAATTGAGGAGTTTCTGAGGAAAGAAATTAGTGAAAATGAATTCAAGATAAAAGCCTATAGAAACTCATCCAAACAACTTCAGGATTATCATGAGAAACACACAGAGGATCAAAAGGTAGGAATAGGTTTTGAATATGGCAAGAGACCTGGTAAGGAAATTGTTAGTCAGGATTGTTCAACTGATGATACTGTCAAACCTCATGTACTTAAGAAACTCAACAAACCTATTTTTAAACTTTCTGAACTTGAGTTTGATGAGGAAGCTATGCTCATTAAGCAACAACTTGATGATGAGGATGAAGGTACTGACAGTACAACAGTTGACGGAAAAGATGCTGTCATAATCCCTAAGACAGTAACTTTGCCGAACAATCTGACAGAATGTTCTAAAGATACTGTCAAGAGAGCTTCAAAGACAGCAACTTCCAAACCTACTGTCAAAACAGAAGGTA
The DNA here is from genome assembly GCA_030848705.1 of Heracleum sosnowskyi. NCBI lineage: Eukaryota > Viridiplantae > Streptophyta > Magnoliopsida > Apiales > Apiaceae > Heracleum > Heracleum sosnowskyi. The sequence continues at coordinate 89,305,332 of CM061236.1, forward strand.
TGAAAGGTACTGTCAATAAAAGCTCGACAGCAACTTCAGAACATCCTGATGACTCAATATCCTACAAGTCTAGGAACAGGAATGGTAAGTTAGGAAATGACAATGCTAATGCTCCTAGGAAGCTATGCAATAATTGTGGCTCTTCATATCACTTAACTCATGTTTGTAAGAAACCAAAGGAGGTCATGAACAATGTGACCATGCAAGATGGTAACTTACACAGAACCCCCATTATGCATAGATCTATGGTAGTGTGTAATAACATTGATTGTATGCCATGCAAGATAACTGCCATGAGTACCTGTTTTAATCTGCCTATTTCATCTTCTGAACAATGTACCTACTTGCAAACTGTTGAGACTTCTGAGCCTACTGGAAACAGTAAGAAGGCCTCATCCACTAAGAAGAAGACCAAGTCTAATTCTGTAAATAAGTGGGTGAAGAAAGGAGTCCAACATAAGATTCCTGATGTGATGGTTAAAGCTGAAAATGTTGATTATGTCTGTGATACTGAAGTAGCAGGACCCAACAAAGATTGGGTACCATATGCCTCTTAAATACAATTTGTTTTGCAGGGAAAGAACAAGGAGCAAGTCACTTGGATCATTGACAGTGGCTGCTCTAGACACATGACTGGTGATAAAGCCCTGCTATCACAATTTGTAGAGAAAGCTGGCCCAATCATAACCTTTGGAGACAACAGCAAGGGTTACACAGTGGGATATGGCTGTTTGGAAATTGGAAATGTTGTCATAAATGATATTGCACTTGTTGATGGATTGAAGCACAACCTGTTCAGTGTCAGCCAATTCAGTGACAGGGGATTCAAGGTTGATTTTGACATGTTGGTGTGCAATATCTATCACAAGAAGGATGGAAGCCTCTCTCTAAAAGGGGTAAGAAAAGGAAGCCTATTTGTTGCTGACCTAAGCTCGACAAAGAAGGACAAGATTTACTGTTTTTACAGTAATGCTACTGTTGGTGACAGTATGCTTTGGCACAGGAAACTCTCACACCTCAACTTCAAAACAATGAATATGCTGATGAAGAAGGAACTGGTGAGAGGACTACCTCAACAGGAATTCTGTCAAGAAGGACTGTGTGAGGACTGTCAAATGGGAAAACTGAAGAAAGCTGTGCATAGATCAAAGCAAGTCAACACCAACAATGAACCACACAAACTAATTCACATGGATCTCTTTGGACCAGTCAATGTACCATCTTTAGCCAAGAAGAGATATGCATTAGTTATGGTGGATGACTATTCTAGGTATACTTGGGTGAAGTATCTAGAATCAAAAGATGAAGCAGCTCAAGTCATCATTGATCACTTAAGAGTTCTTGAAAGAGCTCTCATTGCCAAAGTTCAAATAATAAGGAGTGACAATGGGACTGAGTTCAGAAATGCCACTCTTGGTAATTTCTGTAAAGATGAAGGAATTGTACAACAATTTTCTGCTGCAAGGACTCCTCGGCAGAATGGAGTTGTAGAAAGGAAGAATAGGACTCTCATTGAAGCTGCCAGAACTATGCTTCATGATGCAAAATTACCTATATACTTCTGGGCAGAAGCTATCAACACAGCCTGCTACACACAGAACAGAACCTTGATCAACAAGACTCATGGGAACACTCCTTACTATCTGCTCAATGTAAAGAAACCTACTGTCAAGTACTTTCATGTGTTTGGAAGCAAATGTTTCATGATGAAAGACAACCATGAAAAGAAAGGGAAATTTGACACCAAAGCTTTTGAAGGATTTTTCATGGGGTATTCTTTAGAAAGGACTGCCTACAGAGTTTATCTTGTGGAACACAGAATCATTGATGAAAGTGTGAATGTCACATTTGATGAAACCAAGTTTCCTGGACTACATGAAGAAGGTCAAATGCAGTTTCTTAGATTTGAGAATCAAGGATACTTGGAAGAAGAAGAGGTTGTTGATGAAGAACCTACTTTCACTCAAACTGTTGAAACAGAAAAGGATGATGTCATTGAAGAGAATGTCAATCAAACTCCAGCCCAGTCACAAACCATCACAGGAAACACTCAAATTGATGGTGACTCTGGAGACATTGAAGAAAATGGTGGAGACAGTTGTCCTGGTGAAGATTCAGTTCCTCTATTTGAAGCTACTGTCTCAAATCAAACAAGAAGCTTACCCAAAACCATTAGGTGGAACAGGGATCACTCAAATGATCTAATAATTGGAGATCCCTCTTCTGGGGTGAGGACCAGGAAAAATGTTTCTGCTGACAGCATGTTTTCTTGTTTTCTCTCTCAATTGGAGCTGTTAATCCCAAATGACCTAACAGAATTGTAGAAGGGGGGGTTGAATACAATTCTTGATATTTCTTAAACTTAAAACAACTTACAAATAAAAACTGAACTTAAAGTAAAAATCACAAGCACATAAATAATTTCAGTTGGATTGTTTGATGATCCAACTGAAGTGATTTTTATTGCGGAAATAATCTGTGATACAAAATGTACACAGCTGCTCAGTTACAAGATTGTAGAGAAGTATGCTCTCAAAGATAGCTAATACAAACTATTTGTTTTTCTTCTCTTATCTTTAAAGTAACTGCTACACTTGGTTATAAATACCCAAGTTTACAATTCTACGTTTGGCTAAACTAAAGAACAATAGTAGTAACCATCAGTAGCTTGCTTTTCATTCCTTTTGTCCAATGGTCCTTGGAGATCTTTGCTTTTGTCTTCATGCTAATTTTAATCATTCCCAAGAGCCTTATTGGAAATTGGAATGTTTCCTTATTTCCAGTAACCATTTTGATGGCTTCCAATGCAAAGTACACTTCCATATCTCCTTTAGATCTGTTCAGTAAACTGTCACTATCACTTTGTCAACTGTTCAAAAAGCAATAGTGATTCATTGATAGCAGGGAGATGTGTTTCGTTGATAGCTTTATTCTTCATTCCGTTGATGGTGTTTCCTTCGTTTCGTTGATGGTGTTTCCCTCGTTTCGTTGATGGGTAAACTCCATACCGTTGACAGAGTGATCTTCATACCGTTGACATGTCTTCACTTTGGCAAAATTACAAGGCATAATATATTTACAATTAACCAACCTATTTTGCCTATCTAGTACTTAGTCAACATGACTTAGAAAACCTATCTAATACATACAACAGAATGCATATCAAACTGTGAAGTATTGTACAGTGCAATTGCTACATTACTCATTTCGTTGATGAGCTTCCTGTCAACGGAATGCTGCAAAGCATGCCATTTCGTTGACAGCTACAAAATGACTTAATACAAAATCTACTAAGTGTTTTTATAATTATCATCAAGAACAACATATTCCTAACAATCTCCCCCAATTTATTACTGATAGAATAACAGCCATAAATCAAGAGCCTTGATGATAACAAAAACACTCAGACATATTACACATGATAAAAGTAGAAATTGCATTGAGCTTCATTGAATTTAATTGAAATGCAAAGTAGAAAATCTTACAAAACAAGTGCACAGAGTTGCTCCTCTAGACTGAGCAGATTTTTCATCTTTGCCTCTGTGGTCTTGTTTTCTTCCCTTTTCTTGCATTGTTCTCCTCAATCTGAGCTTAAATCTGGTACAAAGACAGATTTTGCAGAGGATCCAGTAGACTGTTCAGATGAAGAAGATCCCGTAGACATGGTCTTTTGCAAGTACATGATTAGCTGCTTACATTGACCATTAGATAACGAGATATCATCAGATGTAGACCCACCTGTATCTTTATCATTGTCCATAAGAACATCTGAACTGGTAACTTGTGTTAATCCCAAATGACCTAACAGAATTGTAGAAGGGGGGGTTGAATACAATTCTTGATATTTTCTTAAACTTAAAACACTTATAAATAAAATTGAACTGAATAAGTAAAAACACAAGATATAAATAATTCAGTTGGATTGTTTGATGATCCAACTGAAGTGTTTTTATTTCGGAAATAATCTGTGATACAAATGTACACAGCTGCTCAGTTACTAGATTTGTAGAGAAGAAAATGCTCTCAAGAATAACTAATACAATCTATTTGTTTTTCTTCCCTTATCTATTTTAACTGCTACACTTGGTTATATATATTCCCAAGTTTACAAAGCTATTTTAGGCTACACTAAAGTACACAAAAGGTAACCGCCAATAGTTTGCTTTTCATCCCTTTGTCCAGTGGTCCTTGGAGATCCTTGCTTTTGTCTTCATGCTTATTATGATCACTCCCAAGAGCCCAATTGGAAACAGGGATGTTTCCTTATTCCCCATGTCCATTTTAATGGTTTCCAATGCAAAGTACACTTCCACATCACCTTTAGATCTGTTCAGTAAACTGTCACTATCACTTTGTCAACTATTCAGAAAAGCAATAATGATTCGTTGATAGCAGGGAGATGTGTTTCGTTGATAGCTTTATTCTCCATTTCGTTGATGAGTAAACTTCATTTCGTTGATGAGTAAACTTCATTCCGTTGATGGTGTATCCTTGTTCCGTTGATAGAGTAATCTTCATACCGTTGACATGTCTTCACTTAGGCAAAATTACAAGGCATGATATACTTACAATTAACCAACCTATTTTGCCTATCTAGTACTTAGTCAACATGACTTAGGAAACCTATCTAATACATACATCAAATGCATATCAAACTGTGAAGTATTGTACAGTGCAATTGCTACAACACTCATTCCGTTGATGAGCTTCCTGTCAACGAAACACTGCAAAACATGCCATTCCGTTGACAGATACAAAATGACTTAATACAAAATCTACTAAGTGTTTTTATAATTATCATCAAGAACAACATATTCCTAACAATCTCCCCCAATTTATGACTGATAGAATAACAGCCATAAATCAAGAGCCTTGATGATAACAAAAACACTCAGTCAAATTACACATGATAAAAGTAGAAATTGCATTGAGCTTCATTGAATTTAATTAAAATTTAAAGTAGAAAATCTTACAAAACAAGTGCACAGAGTTGCTCCTCTAGACTGAGCAGATTTTTCATCTTTGCCTCTGTGGTCTTGTTTTCTTCCCTTTTCTTGCATTGTTCTCCTCAATCTGAGCTTGAAGTCTTCTGTAGAAAATCTTCTCTTCTTCATCTTGATTCCCCAACTTGGATTGCATTAACCTTAGATGTAACAGCCCCAAATCCGGGGTCAGGGATTTAGAGTAGTCACGATCCATGTACTCCTTGCCTTACCTGTATTACTCACACCATTCATAATTCACCTGCTCATGACCCCACAATATATGTCTCTCACACACACACACAGGTTAGAGTCTCAGAAACGACACCATACAATAACTGCGGAATAAATAATTTTTTTATTACAATACCCAAAATGTCTTTGAATCTGTCACTGATACAATTTCCAAGTAATGTTACATTACCAACTTAGCCTTCGGATGCTCACAATCCTCTCATACCATTCATATCTATACATAAGTTGAATACCGAAAGCTGTAGCCTGATTCGATTGGTTCGTACTACTCTCGGGATCACTGCTAGAAACTGTTTATGAAAACGCCTTGCGGGGTATGTGCCGTCCCATTGGCATCCTGCTTCGCTGCTATATAATATATATAAAACAATAGCAAGAGTGAGCGATAGCTCAGCAAGGAAATGAAAGTATGGCATAATTCTGCCTTTAATTCAACCCAGAAATAAAGCGGGTATAAGACAATAATTTGTCAAAATATCTCGATACTTAAATTACATCCTTATCGGAATGTAATCCCAAAAATAATACCATTGTTGTATTTCAAATATCAATTTCATAATATTTCTGCAAACTTTGGCTATATTATGAACAAAGTTCTAGTATAAACGATGAGGTTTCAAAGTAAACCAAATATAACCTTTCCGAAAAATATCTGCTATATATGCAGAATATCAACATATAACTTAAAAGATGAAGTTATAAGGTGATTCAGTATAAACAACTCTCTTACCATAACTCATGTTATGTAAGGTATCCACAGAGTCATAACTCATAAATAAAAGATGAAGTTGCATGAATTTATTGTCACTTCATTTCCAAACACTTTTCGACCCCCTACCAACATGATTGGTTCTTCACCCCAATACATGTTGCAGGAATATCCAAATTGGATGATGAACCAATACTGGAGTTGCTACCGCGTCCGCTGTGCCTAACCTTACTATGATCAGTAGCAGGTCGCACCGCTCAAATAGTTTTCTACATGTAGATGGAAGTATCACGACGGCCTGACATTGTCTACCGCCTTACTATGACCTCCCGGCCCATTTGGGGCAATATATAAAAGTTGGATGGGCCCACGCAACTTGACCACTTACACCACTCCTAGTTCAGATGGAATCCATGACTCTGAAACGTAAAGATCGTCCTCCTTTCCCCAAGTGTAACACTTGTTGATACGACTCCACTAAGTAGTTATATCTAGGTTGGAAAGGGAGATTCTCCAATATTTCCCAAGCTATGCTTGTTAATGGATATCGACTTGTTCCATGAATTTACCCCTCGATCATTGAGGTGGTAACACAACATTAGACTGGCAGCAATTAAATTGCTCCAAGAAAATATCTGTCCCTTGACAGTTTTTGAATTGAGAGTTTAAAAAGAGTAGTAGTCACTTAAATCAGGTTTTCCGTATTTTTGATAGTTGAGCGAGCATTTGAATCTTCTTAAAAGACAGATTCAAATGGAGAAACAGTGTTTTGGGAACCTCTTCTTGATTTGAAAATAATTAATAATATTTATTGAATAAGTAAACCTCAAATGAATATTTGAAAATAATCTTCATTAAACAACTAATCCTTAAATGAATATTTGAAAATAATATTCATTAAATAAATGATCTTTAAATGAATATTTGAAAACAATATTCATTAAATAAATAATCTTTAAATGAATATTTGAAAATAATATTCATTAAATAAATAACTCTTAAATGAATATTCAAAAGTAATATTCATTAAATAAATAACTCTTAAATGAATATTCAAAAGTAATATTCATTAAATAAATAACTCTTAAATGAATATTCAAAAGTAATATTCATTAAATAATACACAATCCTCGAATGGATAATAATAATAATATTCTTAAAGTCCATAATCCTCAAATGAATATAAATAAATAATATTCATTAAATACATACTTAACCCTCGAATAAGTAAGCCTCAAATGAATATTCAGAAGTAATATTCATTAAATAATACACAATCCTCGAATGGATAATAATAATAATATTCTTAAAGTCCATAATCCTCAAATGAATATAAATAAATAATATTCATTAAATACATACTTAACCCTCGAATAAGTAAGCCTCAAATGAATATTCAGAAGTAATATTCATTAAATAGATAATTAATCCTCGAATAACAGTTACCGGATATCTTTGTTATCATTCCGGAACAAAGCGATTTTAAGAAAACATTTTGAAAATGATATTCATCTAAGTAAACAAATTTAATTAGACGAATAAGGCTTATTTAATCCGTAAATGCTTCCAGAAGTATTTACTAATTAAATAAACACTGGTTTATTGGTGATGTTGCCTTTAGGTTAATTATTGCGAAAATCTTTCTAAAAAGCTCTGTCCGGGTTTTCGAAAATATACCTTACAAAATAACCCCGATACGCTGGCTAAGTTATAAACTCAATACATGCTCTACCCTCTGAGCCTTTCTTATTCCAGTACACAAATACCTACCTTATGATATAAAGTCCCCTTCCACCATACGAAAAGTTTATAAACATATACACCATATAATTCAAGGCGTAGGATCTTAAAAGCATCACCACCCATCAACCGTATTATAAGGTCATGGGATTTTGGTTATTGCACGAGCAGGATTTAATATCATTAACAAGACCAAGGATATACTGGTTTTGATAAGGAAGCACAATATTGGGAAACTTGCAAATATGGATTGAAACTTATTCAACATATTTCATATATTTCAAAATAAATATACTCTGAACGATCGAGTATGCATACATAACTTGCATCTAGTATATACATACTTCAAAATATGGTTTTTAGAAACTTGCCTGATGCTCGAGAAGTGATAGGGGTTCGCGACGATGCCGGACAATCTAGACAAAGTCAAACGAAAACACACGGTTAATCCCCTCGATAAACCACTTATAACTCAATGCTTAAACACGTAAGCGAAATACAACCAAGGCATTACTTGCTCGCTCTAGCGTCACACTAAGTCCATGTTATTCGTCAAATACTTAAATCATAAGTTTGGTTCGAAATCCATCCTCAAATCCAAGTTATACTTAACCATTTGGAACCTTGGTTTCTAAGTCTTGTTTTCAGTGGTTTTCACTTGCGCGACCTCGACTAAAACATTTTTATAAAATCGAAAAATAATCTTTTTAATCCGAATCTTTTTCGTGAGCCTTCCTAACTGTCTCTAGTATTATTCCTCAAAGTTTCACATTTTAATATGGCTCCGAAGTGGTCCAAATATAGCCTCAAAGTTGCTGAACAGAGAAGGGTTGTTCCTCCGAACGACGTTTACTAAAACTCACTTTTCTCTTAAACCGTAAATCGTAACGACATGATCCTTGTGCTCACGTAAACTAGAAACAAAGCTCTACACACTCATGTTCATCACTGAACCAAAAGAGGCAGTTAAGTTTTCGGATTCTATGCAGTTTTAAAGTTAACGAGAATCGGGCATTACGACGGCTTAAAACTTAACGTTTTCCATTTTCAAAACACACTCAAATCAATACCAAACAATCCCAAACTCACCATCCACCTTATACACCCTCCACTCAGTCAAATCCTCCATGAATAATCACAACAAAATTCATAACCCATCCTCCAATACTCAACCAACAATTCATCTAATCACTTAATCATGAGCTTAACTTTACATAAACATCAAAACCATTTCAAAACTCATATAACAAAAAGGGGCAGAGGTTTTTATACCTTCCTTGAATCCTTAAACACACCACAAGAGCTTGTAAGCCTTAAGAGAGTCTTCATCCATGGTTATCATCCTTAAACTTGCAAAAGAAAATCAAGAACAAGTTATGAATTCTCGGAGTTACTATACACCGGTTTAAAGAACTGGAAAACTGAAGGTCTTACCTTGCTCAAATGGAAGAAACTCGTGAAATACGAAATGTAGATTATCTCCAGACCTGTCCAACAAGCTATAGATCGCAATTTGCCACCGAGAAATGAAGGAGATATGAAGTTTACAATCCGGCAGTTTTGCTTTGGCCGAAAATGAAGAAAATAAGAATGGTTTTTGATTTTTTGTTAATTTGCTTGGAAATGCTGATTTTTTGTTAAAGGTGGTGAGTCATTGCATGTCCAGGACACGTGTCGCTCAGTGGGGGGTTATGGTGGCAAAGAAGGGGACACGTGTCAAGCAATGGAGATCATGGTGGCAAGCAGCTTTACTGGTTCGTTTTCCTTTCACATGGATGATCCAAATGTTGCATTTCTCGAATTAATCTTGTTACATGTTACTTCCATGTCTATATTTAATCCTGTCATAATTTCAATCCTTAATCCATGATTCGTTCGCTTAATCACTTAATCTCGTTATAAAGTATCAGCGGTTTCTAGAACCTTCGTTTCACTGTCTCAGTGGTTTTCGTTCTAAATTCTCAAATCAAATATAATAACATTCCAAAATATTAAATCCTCAAATCCTTAATTTAATATCTCGTTTCTTGAATATAATAATATATAATTCACTGCCCGGTCAAATACTACACCAAAATAAAATTCGGAATTTCTGAATTCCGATCGTCTTTGCATTCACTTATTTACTCCGTAGATCACTAATATGACTTCGGAATATCCACACTACGTCTCGTACATAGGTGGCATGAAAAACTTTGTTAATCCTCAAAATCACTATTCATCCACCAAATACTGATGCACTTAATCATAATAAGAAAAGTTTTAATTAATCCAAAAATTCGGGTTATTACAGTCTCCCCTCCTTAAAAGGATTCCGTCCCGGAATCAACTTAGGCATAACTGGGGGTACTTCTCTCCCGTTGCACTTTCTAACTCCCAGGTGGATTCTTCCACCTCTTGTTTCTCCACAAACCTCTCACTAGCTTGGCAACCTCGTCTCTTAGCACTTGTTCTTTTCTATCCGTGATTTCCACAGGTTGCTCTTTGTAAGTCAGACCAGGTTGTATATCTACCTGCTCGTACTCTACATATGCCGGGCATCTATAGTATACTGACGTAGCATTGACACCTGAACCCCGTTATGACCATTCTACAAGTTTGGGGGGGTAAGGCTGGCTCGTAGGCCACCTTCCTGACGTATTTTAAAATCTCAGATGGCCCAATGAATCTCGGGCTCGACTTCCCTTTCTTTTCAAATCTCATTAATTCTTTCCATGGAGATACCTTTAGCATCACGAATCGCTAACCTCATATTCTCTATCTTGTTTGTACAGAAATACACCAGCATAAACTTGATTGTCATTCATCAACTTGCCATTTAGCTTATCAATAGCAGTACTATTTCTATACTCGCGGGCTTAGTCCGCATACTTTCTCTGTCTGTCTTGGTTATCACTAGCCGCTTGTTGGTGAAATCTTTTGTCTTTCTAGTTTGTTGGACTAACTTGGTTTTGTGTAAAATCTCATCCTTTAATTCCCGATTATTCGGAATCCATCTCTGTCTCATTTTAATCAAGGGTATCGGCCACCACATTGGCCTTCCCCGGATGGTAGTGTATCTCGCAGTCAATTTTAGGTAAATTTTAGCCATTTCTCCATCTCATGTTATCTACTATCACGGATAACTCAACGCCACTTCATTACATTCCATCAAAATTTGTGGGTGCATTAGTCAACCCAAAATAACTTCGCTAAAATCTCAAAGTGTCTATTCCTCGTACGAATCGCAGTCTTGGGTACATCCTCGGATTTAACTTCCAACTGGTGGTATCCAGTTCTTGAATAAATTTGGAAATACACAGCGTTTTTCCGCTGATCAAACAATCATTTACAAGGGTACCTATCCTCCAGGTCGAACTCATTCAACTCTCGAGGTTCGATGCATAATCTTGTGCTAACATCTTTCTCTCTTACGAACAACACCGGGGTTTCCCACGGTGATACACTGGGCCTTATCATACCCTTATACAACAATTCTTATAACTGAGTCTCTAACTCTTTCATTCCCACTATACTCGGAATACTCGGTATTCATTCTCATGTCATCCAAATCGATATCTGGTAGCTCATTAAAACCTTGTACAATCTCCCAAAACCGTTGTAGTTCCCTTTTTACTTGGTATCTCTTTTCTTGGCGTCCACCATAAGAGCTAATTAAGCCTCGGATCTCTGGCGTAATAGCTTCTTAGTCTAAACTATATTCAAGAATCTCTGAATCGGTTTCCATCCTTTATTTATTACTCTCTCTCTCTTACAATCAGTCTGGGCTCCATTAGGTGTCAACCCACCCGTCCTTATTATAATGTCAACTTCTCCCAAGTCACAATACCAGCTCCCTCTGACTCTATCGCCAGTACTTATCTTGCTAACCCAGAGGTAGTGTCCATTCGTAAACAACTCCTCCAAAATCTCAATTCCACTATATGGCATCTATCTAACACCGTTGTCACTGGAGTACACGACACATCACTATTCCTTTCACATATATCACTTGATCCCCTTTCCATTATCATAATATCCTTGGGAGAATAAACCAATTCATTGATATGTCATTAACATTCTATTCGTCTTAGGGATTCGCTCCTGTCATAGGCGATTTCGTTGCGAATCTAATTCCTATCAGCGAATTTTGACTTATTTGACCTGGTTCGCCTCCCCTTAGAATTCAATGAGGATAACCAAAATTCATGGGGCCTTGAAAAGACAGCTCCCATATCAAGGAAAATGTCACACACTGGTGATCATAAGGTTATGAGTTTTAAGGTAACCTTATTGGAGGTAAGAGAATTTACTGAGAGATCAACATGATCGTAAGAACTCAACGTTGCGTGCCTCGATTGAGACATTACTAAAGGTAATTAGCCTTCTTGTATTTCACAACTTACAAGTGATGGCGTCCCATCAGACTTCTATCACATAGACAGATAGTCCTTGTAGCCCCTAAAAGTATAGGGTTGTTCGTCTCAGTGGAAGTTGAAAAGTATGAAAGCAATTCGAGATCAATTTAATGATTATTGCCTCTCGACAATATTTCTCAAAGGAACACCTTGAATTAAAATTGAACAGATTCCAAAGGTGCGGTTTCCAAAGAAAATACAAAGAAAAGAATAACCAAAAAGATACTGGTACTTAACAAACAAGTGGTGAGGTATCACCATGGGGTCATTCATTATTTGAAGAAAAGTGAAAGCTTAAATAACATCATTTGACAGGGCTTCGAAAACCGGAAAGTAGGCATCGTGACAGCCTCTAACACAATTGAAATTAATTATGATTTAACACAAGTGTTATAAAATAACTTCGAAGAGGGAATATACCCTTTATCAGAATTCTTTCTTGGAAAGAGGTCAAGATAGATCATAGATTGGGGAAATATCCCACATAATCTGCAAAGGGGGAGGGTACTACCAAGGTCTCTACGGATGCCTTTTATGTCGGCTCCTCTAATGGATAATCGTTCAATTCCAAAGCTTTTCTTTTCCACGCGCCCTAAGGTGTTTGATACTTACGTCATTGCCGACTTATAATAGTCGCTAAGGATCCAACCATCGACCTTTGCAATCGCAGGGAATTCTATTCGACTAGGCGCAAACATCTCAAGTAAGCGTTCTGTTCTATAAGAAGACTTCGATACCGTTGTCGCCCATAGCAATGACAATTCCACATGTCGACTGGGCGGTACTCCGGAGGATCGTTACAAACTACAAACTTAAATTCGGTCTCTATTTCAATCATCTTTATACCCAAAATTTTCCTTGAGATAATAAAATCCCTCAATGATGTAATAGACACTATTTCCAGTGGAATCGCTAGTCGTGGGGGATTGAAATCTCATAGCCCAAAACAATTCCTTACACTATTCTAGGCAACTAAGTACCCTTAATCGTTCGTGAAAATCTGAACATCTTGGTTCTTACGTATGCCGCCTCCTTATGGGCAACTATAACCGACTACGGGTAACAGGTTTCGTTCAAGTCGAATCAATCCACTGATACTGGCTGTACTGCCTCTACCTCTTCTGCTTTGGAGACTCTACTCCATTTTCTTTGTCATATCTCTTGATGAATCATGAACGATCCTTAAAACTCTCGTTTCGTCACTTATTTGTCCTCTGAAGGTTCGTCTGGTCCTATTATACGACCTCAAGTAACATACTACATCTTTATCAATCAACACGTTCTCTACAAGATTCTTTCCTTGACCCACCATGGGGTTTTCCTCTAGATCCTCCTATGGATCTTCCTTTATCGGGTCTCCGTCCATTTCAAGGAACGCATCATCAATTGCCTACTCGAAGGCCTCGGGGTCTGGTATCTCAGAATCCCATCAATCTATAACTCATACGAATCGAGGTGACTAATCATGAAGTCCTAAGTACGGTTTCCCAGAAGAAGTCCCCTCTCGGGCTTCATCTTAAACAGTCAGGGTCGTGTCCTCTAACCCGACTACGAACTCAATTTAGGCTCTAGATGTTCTTATCATTCTTAAGGGTATTGTAAGACTCGATCTCCTATCGTTTCTGAGGACTGTAACCTAACGCTCTGATACCATTTCTGTAACAGCCCCAAATCCGGGGTCAGGGATTTAGAGTAGTCACGATCCATGTACTCCTTGCCTTACCTGTATTACTCACACCATTCATAATTCACCTGCTCATGACCCCACAATATATGTCTCACACACACACAGGTTAGAGTCTCAGAAACGACACCATACAATAACTGCGGAATAAATAATTTTTTTATTACAATACCCAAAATGTCTTTGAATCTGTCACTGATACAATTTCCAAGTAATGTTACATTACCAACTTAGCCTTCGGATGCTCACAATCCTCTCATACCATTCATATCTATACATAAGTTGAATACCGAAAGCTGTAGCCTGATTCGATTGGTTCGTACTACTCTCGGGATCACTGCTAGAAACTGTTTATGAAAACGCCTTGCGGGGTATGTGCCGTCCCATTGGCATCCTGCTTCGCTGCTATATAATATATATAAAACAATAGCAAGAGTGAGCGATAGCTCAGCAAGGAAATGAAAGTATGGCATAATTCTGCCTTTAATTCAACCCAGAAATAAAGCGGGTATAAGACAATAATTTGTCAAAATATCTCGATACTTAAATTACATCCTTATCGGAATGTAATCCCAAAAATAATACCATTGTTGTATTTCAAATATCAATTTCATAATATTTCTGCAAACTTTGGCTATATTATGAACAAAGTTCTAGTATAAACGATGAGGTTTCAAAGTAAACCAAATATAACCTTTCCGAAAAATATCTGCTATATATGCAGAATATCAACATATAACTTAAAAGATGAAGTTATAAGGTGATTCAGTATAAACAACTCCCTTACCATAACTCATGTTATGTAAGGTATCCACAGAGTCATAACTCATAAATAAAAGATGAAGTTGCATGAATTTATTGTCACTTCATTTCCAAACACTTTTCGACCCCCTACCAACATGATTGGTTCTTCACCCCAATACATGTTGCAGGAATATCCAAATTGGATGATGAACCAATACTGGAGTTGCTACCGCGTCCGCTGTGCCTAACCTTACTATGATCAGTAGCAGGTCGCACCGCTCAAATAGTTTTCTACATGTAGATGGAAGTATCACGACGGCCTGACATTGTCTACCGCCTTACTATGACCTCCCGGCCCATTTGGGGCAATATATAAAAGTTGGATGGGCCCACGCAACTTGACCACTTACACCACTCCTAGTTCAGATGGAATCCATGACTCTGAAACGTAAAGATCGTCCTCCTTTCCCAAGTGTAACACTTGTTGATACGACTCCACTAAGTAGTTATATCTAGGTTGGAAAGGGAGATTCTCCAATATTTCCCAAGCTATGCTTGTTAATGGATATCGACTTGTTCCATGAATTTACCCCTCGATCATTGAGGTGGTAACACAACATTAGACTGGCAGCAATTAAATTGCTCCAAGAAAATATCTGTCCCTTGACAGTTTTTGAATTGAGAGTTTAAAAAGAGTAGTAGTCACTTAAATCAGGTTTTCCGTATTTTTGATAGTTGAGCGAGCATTTGAATCTTCTTAAAAGACAGATTCAAATGGAGAAACAGTGTTTTGGGAAACTCTTCTTGATTTGAAAATAATTAATAATATTTATTGAATAAGTAAACCTCAAATGAATATTTGAAAATAATCTTCATTAAACAACTAATCCTTAAATGAATATTTGAAAATAATATTCATTAAATAAATGATCTTTAAATGAATATTTGAAAACAATATTCATTAAATAAATAATCTTTAAATGAATATTTGAAAATAATATTCATTAAATAAATAACTCTTAAATGAATATTCAAAAGTAATATTCATTAAATAAATAACTCTTAAATGAATATTCAAAAGTAATATTCATTAAATAAATAACTCTTAAATGAATATTCAAAAGTAATATTCATTAAATAATACACAATCCTCGAATGGATAATAATAATAATATTCTTAAAGTCCATAATCCTCAAATGAATATAAATAAATAATATTCATTAAATACATACTTAACCCTCGAATAAGTAAGCCTCAAATGAATATTCAGAAGTAATATTCATTAAATAATACACAATCCTCGAATGGATAATAATAATAATATTCTTAAAGTCCATAATCCTCAAATGAATATAAATAAATAATATTCATTAAATACATACTTAACCCTCGAATAAGTAAGCCTCAAATGAATATTCAGAAGTAATATTCATTAAATAGATAATTAATCCTCGAATAACAGTTACCGGATATCTTTGTTATCATTCCGGAACAAAACGATTTTAAGAAAACATTTTGAAAATGATATTCATCTAAGTAAACAAATTTAATTAGACGAATAAGGCTTATTTAATCCGTAAATGCTTCCAGAAGTATTTACTAATTAAATAAACACTGGTTTATTGGTGATGTTGCCTTTAGGTTAATTATTGCGAAAATCTTTCTAAAAAGCTCTGTCCGGGTTTTCGAAAATATACCTTACAAAATAACCCCGATACGCTGGCTAAGTTATAAACTCAATACATGCTCTACCCTCTGAGCCTTTCTTATTCCAGTACACAAATACCTACCTTATGATATAAAGTCCCCTTCCACCATACGAAAAGTTTATAAACATATACACCATATAATTCAAGGCGTAGGATCTTAAAAGCATCACCACCCATCAACCGTATTATATGTTAGATCAGAATTCAATGATCGTCAGAAGCTAGGCTCAACTGATCAGGATTGCTGACGTCATCAGTATTGCATGGTCATCAGTATTTGATCAAGCGTCAGTATCTTATTGATCATCAGGATTCCTACTCAGACTATGATCAGGATTGATCATCAGAACTTGAAGCTGATCAGGATTCCTACTTCGAGTTATATTTGGAGTCTAGATAAACATGGAAGTTTATTCTATTTGTTCCTGGTTTGTAGAATGCAGCTATCGATTAAGGATAGGTTTCTATCTTTGTTATGATTAGGACTTATCTTGTTATTGATAGAGAAGCTGTGTGCACTATATAAACACAGTTTTGGTTTCGATTTATGTATTCATTCGAGAGAGAACATAATCGAAGAGAAGCTCTTAAGAACAGAATTTCTTGAGAGAGTTTTTGTAAGCTAGCAGCTCTTAAGAACATCAGAATTTCTTAAGAGAGTTTGTAACAGTTTTATATCAAAGTTAATAAAGCTGTTATTGTTATTGTTATTGTTATTGATCTTTCATATTTGTGTTATATAAAGTCGAGAATCTTATACAATTGTATTCAACCCCCTTCTACAATTGTTATTTACTGGGCAACAATTGGTATCAGAGCAAACTGATTTAATTCTGAATCAGATACGATCTAAAGATGTCAACAACCAAGTATGAAAGCATGAAGATTCCCATCTTGAAGATATCAGAATATCCCACATGGAGGGTAAAGATGCTGATGTACCTGGAGGCTATGGATCCTGACTACTTGGACAGGATTCGTGATGGACCATATATACCAACAAAGTTCGTAGAACGAACAGATACAGTACCAGAACATTATGTGGTCAAAGCTAAAGCTGAATGGACTCCAGAAGAAAAAGCTCATGTACTCAGGGAACCAAAGATAAAGAATATCTTGCATAATAGCCTTGATGCTGTCATGTCAAACAGAGTGATTGCATGCAAGTCTTCAAAAGAAATCTGGGATACTTTGGAAACTCAGTGCCAGGGATCTGCATCTGTTAAGAAAAACAGAAGGGCTCTTTTGATTCAAGAATATGAACAATTCGATGCAAGACCTGAAGAGAGCCTGACTGATCTATATGATAGATTTCTGACACTATTGAACAGCTTATCCTTAGTTGACAAAGTATATGAAACTGAAGATTCAAACACCAAATTTCTTAGAGCTTTACCTGAAGAATGGGATACTCAGACCTCAATCATTAGACACCAGTATGATCTGAACATTGTGTCTCTTGATGAGATCTATGGGATGCTAAGAACTCATGATCTTGAAGTTCAACAGAGAAAGAACAAGAAAAGCAGCAAGGCAAAGTCAATTGCTTTGAATGTAGAAGCAAAATCAAAAGGGAAAGCTATGGAGGTCTCTAGAAGGAAAGCAAGAGTAGCTGAGTCAGATCCTGACGACTCTTCATCAGATACTGATGGCAATCCTGATGCCAATACTGGTGATGAATCTTCTGATTCAGACATGGAAGAGATGGTTGCTATGATTGTCAGAAACTTCAGAAGGATGAAGTTCAGGAAGAATAGAAGACAAGGCAACTTTCAGAAAAAGACCTTCAAAGCAGACAAAGACAAGTATATCAAAAAGGACAGCAAGGGTAGCAAATTTGACAAGTCAAAGGTTAGATGCTACAAGTGTAATGGTATGGGTCACTTTGCTTCTGAATGCAACAAGACAAAGGCACTCATCACATCAAGCAAGGATTGGATGGACTCTTCCTCAGAATCTGATACTGAGGTAGTCAACTATGCGTTAATGGCCAATGCTGATGTAACTGCTGCTCCTGATGATAAGGTACTAAATACTATCTTTGATTTTGATACTGATAATGCTTCTGAGTTAAGACGTTTTCTAAAGTCATTACATATTAGCTTTAGAAGTCAAACTGCTGAGAATACTAGAATCTTATCTGAGATGTCTGACCTTAGAAAGAGGAATGAGATATTAGAAGCTGAATTTTCTCGTATGCAAGAAGTACAAAAAGAATGTGATAATGCTAAACACATGCACTTAGAGATGACATCTAAATGTACTTCCCTTGAAAAAGAACTTGAATTTGCTAATGAGAAAATCAGAACCTGGACAGACTCTGGTAGGAAATTTCATGAGATTAATACCTCTAAGAATTGGAAAGAGTGTCTAGGATATAAGTCAGATGAAGATAAGAAATTAGCAGAGAAAATTGTCATTGATGAGACAGTCAGTCCAAAGACCTATAGACATGTTATAGACTCAACCAAATCTAAGATTACTCCTGTTAATTTTGTTTTTGGTAAGGATTCCAATTCTACTTTTGAAAAGGGATCTTCTTCTACTCAAGGAATTAAAATTATAAAGTCTAAACCTGTCATGAACAAAGTCACTAAGAATGTAGGTCTATTGTCTCAGAAACAGCTTAAGGATAAAATCTGTGAGGTTACAGATAAGAAAAAGGAAGCTACTGTTAAGAGAAACAGGAATGGTAAAATTGGGATCAATAAAGAAAATGGTTATAAGTATATCCCAAATGCACCTAGAAAGAGTTGTTTTAACTGTGGTAACTCTAATCATCTTGCTATTGATTGTAAAAAGAGTAAGAAGAAAATTGCTGAAATTCCTAAGTCTGATGTTAGGAATAGATCAGTATTTTACAAACCACAGAATTCCTGTTTTCATTGTGGTAGTCTATGGCATTCTATTTATACATGTAAAGAGTATCATGATTTGTACTATAACTTTTATGATCCATTGCCTAAGTTTGAAAGTAGTACAAAGTCTGATAAAACTGAAAATGTCATAGTGAAGCATGCTTTTGTTAATACTGATACTGACAAAGCAAATCCTGATGGAGTAAATCCTGTCAGGACTGCTAAAGTCAAAAAGTCTTCTGCTGTTAAATTTAATAAAATGCATGAACAAGGAATCCAACAAGTGTGGGTTCCTAAACATTCTGACTAGTGTTTTACTATTCTGATGCAGGGTAAAAAGAAAAATGTGTTAGTCATGGATAATGGATGTTCTGTGCACATGACTGGAAACAAAGCCCTGTTATCAGAATATGAGGAAAAAGCTGGCCCAACTGTGTCTTATGGAGATGGCAACATTGGACAAACCTTGGGATATGGCAATATAATCATTGGAAATGTCATCATTGAAAAAGTAGCTCTAGTGAAGGGACTAAAACACAACTTGTTGAGTATTAGTCAAATCACTGACAGAGGTTATCATGTCAATTTCTATTCCACACATTGTGAAGTAGTCAGTAAAGCAACAGGGAAGATAGCACTAACTGGCTACAGGCATGGTAACATATATGAAGCCAACATTCTCTCAGATACTGATGGCTCCCCTACATGTTTCATCAGTAAAGCTTCAGTAGATGAAAGTTGGAATTGGCACAAGAAGCTTTCTCATCTCAACTTCAGCAACATCAATGAGTTGGTTAAGAAAGAGTTAGTAAGAGGATTACCTAATGTCTTATATACACCTGATGGACTCTGTGATGCATGCCAAAAAGCAAAACAAAGAAGGACATCATTCCAGAGTAAATCAGAATCCTCTATTGAAGAACCATATCACATGCTACATCTTGATCTGTTTGGTCCAGTCAACATCATGTCCATCAGTAAGAAAAGGTACACTCTTGTAATTGTTGATGAATATTCTAGATTCACCTGGGTGTATTTTCTGCATAGAAAAGATGAAACTCCTGAAGTTCTGTTGGATCATGTGAGGATGATTGAGACAACCACAAAGTACAAAGTCAAGATTCTGAGAAGTGATAATGGTACTGAATTTAAGAATTCAAAGATGGAAGAGTTCTGCAAATACAAAGGAATCATTCAACAATTCTCTGCTCCTGGCACACCTCAGCAAAATGGAGTAGTAGAAAGGAAGAATAGAACTCTTATTGAAGCTGGCAGAACTATGTTGGAAGAAGCTAAATTACCTACATATTTCTGGGCAGAAGCAGTCAACACAGCATGCTATACACAAAATCTCACATTGATAAACATGCATGGTGTCACTCCTTATCAGTCACTCAAGGAGAAGAAACCAAGTCTGAAGCATTTGCATGTGTTTGGCTGTAAATGTTTTGTTCTCAGAACTCATCCTGAACAGCTAGGGAAATTTGAAACAAAGGCTGATGAAGGAATATTCATAGGTTATCCTACATCAAGAGCCTTCAGAGTTTTTAATTTGAGAACAAGAACTGTCATGGAGTCAATTCATGTATCTTTTGATGATAAGAAGATAACTGGAATCATTGAAGACTCGCATGATAGATTGTTATTTGAAAATGAAGCTTCCAAGGAACCTGAAGAAAGTGAATCAGAAGCTGTCCATTCATCCAGTACTGACGGGTCACCAAATCCTGATGACTCACCAGGTACTGATGGTGCTAATACTGATGATGCAAACAACAGTAATACAACTAGTAGTGCTAATGTTGAGGGGGAGCAACGACATTCAACTACAAGTTCAGAGTCAACTCAATCATCAGGACAGAATTCTTCAGATACTGATTCAAGTGAAGATCCTGATAACACATCAGGAGGGCATAGCAATAATTCAGGGAGAGTTTCAAATCAATCAAATTCTTTCAATCAAGATAACACCAATCCAGGGGGAGCATCTACTTCAAGAAACAATTTGACACCAGCAAGGAAATGGACAAAAGATCATACTCCTGATTTGATAATTGGAGATCCTGATGCAGGTGTTCAAACAAGAAGTGCAACTCAGAATGAATGTTTATATAATAACTTTCTATCCAAGGAGGAGCCTAAGAAAGTTGAAGATGCACTTAAAGATGCTGATTGGGTTACTGCAATGCAAGAAGAACTGAATGAATTTGAAAGGAATGAAGTCTGGAAACTGGTACCAAGACCAAAGAATAGATCAATTGTTGATACAAAGTGGATTTTCAAGAACAAGACTGATTCTGATGGAGTCATTATCAGAAACAAAGCTAGACTAGTTGCAAAGGGGTATTCCCAACAAGAGGGAATTGACTATGATGAAACTTTTGCTCCTGTTGCAAGACTAGAAGCCATCAGGATATTTCTGGCTTATGCAGCACATAAGAAATTCAAGGTTTTCCAGATGGATGTTAAAAGTGCTTTCTTAAATGGTGAACTGGAGGAAGAAGTTTATGTTGAACAACCTCCTGGTTTCATTGATCCTACATATCCAGATCATGTCTACAGACTGGATAAGGCACTTTATGGACTAAAGCAAGCTCCAAGAGCATGGTATGAAACCTTAGCTCAATTCTTACTGGAAAGTGGATTCAAAAGAGGTGCAATTGATAAAACTCTATTTTATTTGAATCATGGTAAGGAGTTGCTGTTAGTTCAGATTTATGTTGATGATATCATTTTTGGGTCAACAAACAATAAGCTGTGTGAAAAGTTTTCCAAGCTTATGCAGTCAAGATATCAAATGAGCATGATGGGAGAAATGAGTTACTTTCTGGGTCTTCAAGTTAAACAGACTGATGAAGGGATTTTTATTAATCAGTCTAAATACACAAGGAATTTACTGACAAGGTTTAACATGCAAGACAGTACTCCTGCTTCAACTCCCATAGCTACAGCTACCAAACTTGATCCTGATCAAGGTGAAGAGGTAGATGTAACTCACTACAGAGGAATGATTGGCTCTTTATTGTATCTCACTGCCAGTAGACCAGATATCATGTTTGCAACCTGTCTATGTGCAAGATTTCAAGCAAAACCTAGAGAACCACATCTGATTGCAGTCAAAAGAATTTTCAGATATCTCAAAGGCACTCCTTCACTTGGCCTTTGGTATGCAAGGGAATCAGATTTTGGGTTGTGTGGTTATTCAGATGCTGATTTTGCAGGATGCAAAATAGACAGGAAAAGTACTTCAGGAAGTTGTCAGTTTTTGGGTGGAAGACTAGTTTCATGGTTCAGTAAAAAGCAGAAATCTATTTCCACTTCAACTGCAGAAGCTGAGTACATTGCTGCAGGAAGTTGTTGTGCTCAGATAATGTGGATGAGAAATCAGTTGTTAGATTATGGCCTGTCATACTCAAAAATCCCTATTTATTGTGATAACCAAAGTGCTATTGCAATGACAGGAAATCCAGTTCAGCATTCTCTTACTAAACACATAAGTATCAGATATCACTTTATAAGAGAACAGGTTCTGGAAGGAACAATTGAACTTCACTTTGTTCCTACTGATCAACAACTAGCTGATATATTCACCAAGCCACTACCTGAAGCTACTTTCAATAAATTGGTGAATGAACTTGGAATGATGCATTTTGAGAATTTTTGAGGAAAAGCTACAGAGAGGAAATCCTGATAACTGTCAGATCCTGATGGTTATTCAGAAAGGTATGTATCTTTGATCAAATCCTGATAGGACTCAATCCTGACAGGAAGTCAACTGGTCAAATCCTGATGCTCAGATGATTGAAGCTGGTATGAAAACCAGAGGTTCTATGCTAATTTGTCATCAACACTCCTGGTAAACTCTGGACAATTAGATTATTACTTAGTCTTTGATTAAGTTTTCAGTCTTAATTATCAATGTCATTATTATCAGAGTTTATTATTTATCATATCTATATCACTATGAGTGTTACTAACAAGTTTTGCAGGCAAGAACAGGAAGAAAACAATTGAGAAAATAGACAAATTTCATTAATACTTGAAGATACATTACACATGAAATATGGAAATTACATATTTGTTTTCCTAGTCTATTTTCTACTCAGGAACTCGTGCTTTACAGATAAGCATGAACACGTGCCCTGCAAATTAGCATGAATGCTCCTGAGCAGCTTCACAGTCCATCAGGATTGGAAGATTTCTATGTCCTTAAAGGACAAGAAGAGGAACTGATGCACTTGAAGGCGGATCGTCATCGTGATCACCGGGATGCTTCCTTGCCTCCACCGTGCATGAAGCACTTGCATCAAGCACTTTCCTTCTTCTCCTCTCTCGCTCTTCAACGAGGTCCTCATCCTCTTCATCATCCTCATCGTCTTCATCCTCTTCATAGATGAGATTCTCAAGAGGATTCCAGCCAGGATTGGCTTGCACAAAGTCGTGCCACACCACATCAAACATTGCGTTTATAAACGCTTCATGTTCCTGAGGGTCAGGAACTGGTTGTGGCTCCATCCCAGCAAGAGCCTCATCCATTTGTTGCCAAATTCTATCAAGTTCTTCATCAGGTATGTTGTTTTGATTGTTGGCAGCCATTGAAAAACAAAGAAGGTGAAAGGTTTTCGTAAGTTTTTCTCTGGAGAGGGTTTGTGTTTTAATAGATATATGATGATTATGCTTAACAGTTCTCTTTTATAGAGAATGTGTATTAAGGGTGCAGGTCATTTCTACAATCTCGATGCTGGTAAGCGTGTTTTAATTCTATGACCATTAATTTGGTTATTTTTCTTAAACCAAAACGCTATTCAGGATTGTTAAAATAAATTTTGTTTTCTTAAATAAAATTTTATTTTAATCTTATTGAATATTTTTTTTCAATCCTGATATGGCAAAATATTTTGTGCGGAAATGCTTTTATTCCTGATGAGGTTAGGTTTTTCTTACACCAGAAAATGCCTACTCGTTATGGACTACTTTCTAATGCTATGGTACAAGGCCCAACCCACCTTGTTCCTGACACAAGCATGCAACCTAAACAGTCTAAACAGTTAACAACCACCTCTACTGTCTCTCAAAAGACTTTAGTTGTCAAATCAAAGAAATCAGCTAGAACTGATGTGTCTGGAAGGCAATCAGGTTCAAAGGATTTTTCCTCTACACCACTCACTAAAAAGAAGATACAAGGGGGTGTACAAGGGGTCCTGGTCAAGAAAGCTGATAAGGTTGTTAAGAATGTTCCTGTGAAAAGGAAGTTAAGGTTGATTGATGAAAGTGATTCAGAGGATGATTTACCTATATCCTCTATGATGAATGTGAACAAGGAAGTTGCTGATACTGCTACTAAAGCTGTGGTACCTTTATCAAAACCACAAAAGACAAGGAAATTATCAAAGAGCAGGTATCATATTCCTTTGACAGTGCAAATGAAGGATACTGATATTCAGACATCAAATCCTGATGAGTCATCTACTCCTGATGCTCTATCAAATCCTGATGTTAGTATTCCTGATGCAACAACAAAAGTTGTCTCTATATCAGACTCTCCAGCCTCTCCATCTCAGATTCAAGGACATTCTTGGGAGAAGGTTTCTACAACTGCTTCCTTGGTTGGTCTTACACCTACATCAAAGAAAAAGAGGAATGCAGAAGAGTTAGTCTATCAGAGACAGAAGAAGCTGAAAGGATCAAGCCCACAAGAACCTGAATTTCAGAGTAATTCAGCAGCTACTGTTGATCCTGCCACACAAGAACCACTCAATCAAAGTTTGGGTGAAGGCTTAGCTAGTGGAATGGTCACACAAGAACCATTTTCTCAAAGGGAGAATGAAGACATCAACATTCCAGCTACACAAGAACCATCTTCTCAAAGTGAAGATGCAGGCAAAGCTACAGCTTCTGTTGAAAGATTGGTCGAGAACATTGTCCATGAGGGAAGCACACAAGAACCTTTAGCTCAAAGTGTTGAAGCAGCTTCTGAACCTCAAGCTCCACAAGAACCATTGGTAGCAAATACTGATGCAAGCATATCAAATCCTGACGATGTTCATCCTGACGTTAGTGGTGCTCCTGATACTGAGCATATTTTGATACAGCCACTTCGTTCAAGACTAATGGATCATCCTATCTCAGAATCACAGGATAAACTGAAAGGTATTGCAATTCCTGATCCTGATAAATCTCATGGTTCTGATGATGATAATTCTGATGATGATAGTGATGATGATAATGAGAATAGAAAAGAGAAGGAACAGCTTGCTACAGCACTCAAGATTAGTCTTGGAACTAATTTTGGTTCATCAAGTACATATATGGCTAGCAATGCTTTCACTGGGAAAGATCAGAGACAAGATTTTTCTACTCCTTCCTTTGATCCTGCAGAGGCATTTAGACAGAATGAATGGAACAATTCATGGCATCAATCTGATGAATCTATCAGTTTTTCTTCTGCTATTGAACATGCCTATAATGCAGTGAAGTCAATAGAGAATCAAGACTTGAAGAATCATCTGAAGGCTACAACTCTGTTATCCAAAAGTCTGAAAAGTGAGATTGATTCTATCAAGGGTTCAACTGACAAAGTGAGGACTGATATCTTTAATAATTTTACAAAGGTGCCTACTACTTTCCAACTAAGGGTAGTGGAATCCCAAGTGAAATCTGTTGTTTCAGAACAAACCTCAATCAAACAAAGAATTGATTCTCTGGATACTAAGGTAACTGAAATTCAAGCCTCTCTTTCCTTAATTTTGCAATTATTGTCAAATCCTGATGTCAAAAAGGGGGAGAAGGTTATTCAGACAAAATGTACACCTGATCTAGTATTAAGACATAATAATGATGATACTGGAGATGATGGTGGTGACAAAGCGATACAAGGAGAAACCTCTGATACTGCGGTTTTGAAGTCTACAATTCAAACTTCTCAAAGTCAAACTACGCGGTCAACTCATGTTTCTGATTCTGGAGTTAAGACAGTAAGAACATTGGTGCAATCTCAGATCCTGACGGAAGATCAAATCCTGACACCTGGTCATGGACACATTCTTGCTACAATTCCTGAAGGTGATGAAGATGTGATTATTGATAATCCTGAAGATGCATCAAATTTATTCCAGAAGTTTTCTACAAAAGACGGTAGAATTGTTACTCTTTATCACACTGATAAAAGAGTTCAACAATTATTTGCCAGAAAAGCACTCTCTACAGCAAGTGAAGAATATCCAGATCTCTCACATGAAGAATTCTTGAGACTACAAAAAGAGACAATGGAAAGCTATACTGCTCCTGCTAGAGGTAGAGGAAGCAGAGGTAGGAGAGGTGCTAGAAGAAATAGAAGAGGTTCTTCAACTCAAACAGTACCTAGACAGACAAGGTCTAGAGGGTTAAGAATTGAAGAAATTCCTGAAGCTTCACACAATCTAACAGATCCTGTTATCAAGGATATCATGGAGAAAGAAGACAAGGAATTTGTTGAAGAAGAACCTGAATTGAAAAGAAAATCAAGTAAATCAACTATCAGCAATACAAATCAAATTGAAGATTCTAATCCTGATAATATTCAAGATCCTGACGAATCTGAAATTCTGCAAGAGGTTGATTTGATAATCTTATCTACTGTTGTTGATTGTCACAACAAAGAAGTAGATGAAGAAGAAGAAGCCATAGAAGAGATATTACAAAAAGAACAAATGAAGATTTCAATCTCTATCTACAAAGGCTTAAAGTTTCAAATAAAAGACAATGGAGAAATTCAAGCAGACAAGAATCTTTACTTGAAAGAAGCTACGCTCATGAAAAGGAGAAATACAAGAAGTGGAAACATATTAGCACAATAAGTTGTGATACACCTATCAATTTTCAGTCTGGTGGAATTATTACAAGCGCTTCAAGTGTTGTTGATTTGTCTGATATGGCTAGATCAAAAACACTCTGGTTAAAAATGTTTTCGAATCTGAAGCAATTGTCAAGTAATTCAAGAGGAGGTATTGGACACAGAGATGGTGAATATCTGAATATGTCATATGTTGATCCTTACTCCTTGACAGAAATTGGAGGTACTTTAACTTCTGAAAACCTGAACAATTTATTAGCTGTTGATCTAGTTATAGATTGTCATGATGGTTTTGAAAAGAAAGAAAAGCTTCTGTACTTCATGAAAGATGGTAGTGTGAAGATTCTATCTATTCAAGATCTGCTGATGAAAACTACACAGGAACTGAAATATGTTCACTATCTGTTAAGATGGAAGAACCAAGTGTACAAAGAATGGAGTGACATAATTTTGTCAACTATAAGAAGAAGACTGGATGGAAACAGTAATTTCGATGGTAATTATACTCCCATGTACTTAAATCAAAGAGGTCAGGATGTGGAAATGCAAAGGGGTACTGCTGTTAAAGAAGTAAATTTTGGCATGACTCATCTTTCTCTCAATCCTGATGGGAAGGAAATTGCTTATCTTTTGCTTGAAGAGCACAGTCTACAGAGAAACTCCATACAGAATCTCAGAGCAGCTATCTACCAGATTAATGAGGAAGATGAAGAACTCAGAAATCTTAAGGAAAGACTGATTCAAATTCTTGAAGAAAAAGAAGAAAGTTTATTATCCAACTTCTTGAAGATGAATCTGTTCTATCACAAAGCTTAAACAGATAAGTTGTTTCTGAAGATACTCGTACATTTTGATACATGTTTTTGACATCATTGAATATTTGGAATCTATACTTTATTTCACAAAGTATGAGATTGGGGGAGATTGTTAGATCAGAATTCAATGATCGTCAGAAGCTAGGCTCAACTGATCAGGATTGCTGACGTCATCAGTATTGCATGGTCATCAGTATTTGATCAAGCGTCAGTATCTTATTGATCATCAGGATTCCTACTCAGACTATGATCAGGATTGATCATCAGAACTTGAAGCTGATCAGGATTCCTACTTCGAGTTATATTTGGAGTCTAGATAAACATGGAAGTTTATTCTATTTGTTCCTGGTTTGTAGAATGCAGCTATCGATTAAGGATAGGTTTCTATCTTTGTTATGATTAGGACTTATCTTGTTATTGATAGAGAAGCTGTGTGCACTATATAAACACAGTTTTGGTTTCGATTTATGTATTCATTCGAGAGAGAACATAATCGAAGAGAAGCTCTTAAGAACAGAATTTCTTGAGAGAGTTTTTGTAAGCTAGCAGCTCTTAAGAACATCAGAATTTCTTAAGAGAGTTTGTAACAGTTTTATATCAAAGTTAATAAAGCTGTTATTGTTATTGTTATTGTTATTGATCTTTCATATTTGTGTTATATAAAGTCGAGAATCTTATACAATTGTATTCAACCCCCTTCTACAATTGTTATTTACTGGGCAACATTATAAGGTCATGGGATTTTGGTTATCGCACGAGCAGGATTTAATATCATTAACAAGACCAAGGATATACTGGTTTTGATAAGGAAGCACAATATTGGGAAACTTGCAAATATGGATTGAAACTTATTCAACATATTTCATATATTTCAAAATAAATATACTCTGAACGATCGAGTATGCATACATAACTTGCATCTAGTATATACATACTTCAAAATATGGTTTTTAGAAACTTGCCTGATGCTCGAGAAGTGATAGGGGTTCGCGACGATGCCGGACAATCTAGACAAAGTCAAACGAAAACACACGGTTAATCCCCTCGATAAACCACTTATAACTCAATGCTTAAACACGTAAGCGAAATACAACCAAGGCATTACTTGCTCGCTCTAGCGTCACACTAAGTCCATGTTATTCGTCAAATACTTAAATCATAAGTTTGGTTCGAAATCCATCCTCAAATCCAAGTTATACTTAACCATTTGGAACCTTGGTTTCTAAGTCTTGTTTTCAGTGGTTTTCACTTGCGCGACCTCGACTAAAACATTTTTATAAAATCGAAAAATAATCTTTTTAATCCGAATCTTTTTCGTGAGCCTTCCTAACTGTCTCTAGTATTATTCCTCAAAGTTTCACATTTTAATATGGCTCCGAAGTGATCCAAATATAGCCTCAAAGTTGCTGAACAGAGAAGGGTTGTTCCTCCGAACGACGTTTACTAAAACTCACTTTTCTCTTAAACCGTAAATCGTAACGACATGATTCTTGCGCTAACGTAAACTAGAAACAAATCTCTACACACTCATGTTCATCACTGAACCAAAAGAGGCAGTTAAGTTTTCGGATTCTATGCAGTTTTAAAGTTAACGAGAATCGGGCATTACGACGGCTTAAAACTTAACGTTTTCCATTTTCAAAACACACTCAAATCAATACCAAACAATCCCAAACTCACCATCCACCTTATACACCCTCCACTCAGTCAAATCCTTCATGAATAATCACAACAAAATTCATAACCCATCCTCCAATACTCAACCAACAATTCATCTAATCACTTAATCATGAGCTTAACTTTACATAAACATCAAAACCATTTCAAAACTCATATAACAAAAAGGGGCAGAGGTTTTTATACCTTCCTTGAATCCTTAAACACACCACAAGAGCTTGTAAGCCTTAAGAGAGTCTTCATCCATGATTATCATCCTTAAACTTGCAAAAGAAAATCAAGAACAAGTTATGAATTCTCGGAGTTACTATACACCGGTTTAAAGAACTGGACAACTGAAGGTCTTACCTTGCTCAAATGGAAGACACTCGTGAAATACGAAATGTAGCTTATCTCAAGACCTTTCCAACAAGCTATAGATCGCAATTTTCCACCGAGAAATGAAGGAGATATGAAATTTACAATCCGGCAGTTTTGCTTTGGCCGAAAATGAAGAAAATAAGAATGGTTTTTGATTTTTTGTTAATTTGCTTGGAAATGCTGATTTTTTGTTAAAGGTGGTGAGTCATTGCATGTCCAGGACACGTGTCGCTCAGTGGGGGGTTATGGTGGCAAAGAAGGGGACACGTGTCAAGCAATGGAGATCATGGTGGCAAGCAGCTTTACTGGTTCGTTTTCCTTTCACATGGATGATCCAAATGTTGCATTTCTCGAATTAATCTTGTTACATGTTACTTCCATGTCTATATTTAATCCTGTCATAATTTCAATCCTTAATCCATGATTCGTTCGCTTAATCACTTAATCTCGTTATAAAGTATCAGCGGTTTCTAGAACCTTCGTTTCACTGTCTCAGTGGTTTTCGTTCTAAATTCTCAAATCAAATATAATAACATTCCAAAATATTAAATCCTCAAATCCTTAATTTAATATCTCGTTTCTTGAATATAATAATATATAATTCACTGCCCGGTCAAATACTACACCAAAATAAAATTCGGAATTTCTGAATTCCGATCGTCTTTGCATTCACTTATTTACTCCGTAGATCACTAATATGACTTCGGAATATCCACACTACGTCTCGTACATAGGTGGCATGAAAAACTTTGTTAATCCTCAAAATCACTATTCATCCACCAAATTCACTATTCACTGATGCACTTAATCATAATAAGAAAAGTTTTAATTAATCCAAAAATTCGGGTTATTACATTAGAGTTTCATTGGATGCCTTCTTCAGTTGGTCTTCTATTCTGAAGAATCTTCTACAGTTGTCCTTATCTCTGAATTACATCATCCAAAAAGGTTGGAGATGAATTATCTTTCCTGTTTGAGGGACCTTCAATACTCTGGGAAGTGCACCAGGCTTGTTCCAGCTAGCTTTGATTTGGCAAATCTTGGAGACAACCTCAGACTTGGCTGTTTTGGTAAAACCAAAATCTTTCTTCAAACATTTAAACACAGATAGCAGTGTCTGATAGTCTTCTCCCAGAATTCTGTGTAGAGGCCAAACCTGTTCTCTCCCACCCTTGTAGACAAATACCAATCTCTCTGGTAGTTTGTAAGAAGCTTCTATTCCTCTCACTTCAACCAGGTCATCAAGATTGATATGAATGTCAGACTCCTCCCTGATATCAGCAATGTAGATGTTAGATATAATTGCTAATGATTGTTTTATCAGTGTTTAAGAAACAGGTACTCATCAGAGTTTACTTGAAACCAGTCAGAGTTTATTTAAAGTCTGACGGGATGATAGTTTATTTTAGCTGTCGGTGCTAAAATGAAGATTCTAGAAGTAATATATTCTGAAGATGGAAAGAAGCAGAATTTATTGAGATAGCTAAATAAACGGGACAGAAGACAGAAGCAATCCTAGATTGATATAAATTGTATAGCTGATTTATAGGATATCAATTAGAGATTGATTATGTAGCTGTGTACTATATAAACACAGATAGGTTAACCCTAAAAGGGATGCGAATACTGAATACATTATTCTTGTAACCTAGCAGCTCTCTGTGATTCTTTAACATCACTGAGAGAAGAGTTATTTTATATAATTCAGTTGTTGATTTATAAACAGTGTTCTTAAGTGTTATTATCATACTAATATTGATTATATATTGTGTAATCGGCCTAACAATTGGTATCAGAGCCAAGGCTGTTTAATATATACAGTTTATCGATCTAAACACAAGTATAATCATGACTGACAACTCTCAGGAAGGTTCTAATGCAGGTTCTAATGTTCAGAAGGTTCAACCTACTTCTGTGAGTCGATATGAGACTATCAGGGTTCCAATTCTAAGACCAGTTGAATATCCAATATGGAAGGTGAAGATGACTATGTTTCTGGAAGCCACAGATCCAGAATACCTTGACAGAATTTATGATGGTCCTCATATGCCAACTAAACTATCTCCTGTTATCACTGGTTAAGAACAAAAGACTGTTCCAAAAGAGAAGAAAGATTTGACTCCTGAAGATATCTCATCAATTGCAAAGGATGCAAAGGTTAGACATCTACTCCACAGTGCCTTAGATAATGTCATGTCTAACAGAGTTATTGGCTGCAAAACTGCCAAAGAAATTTGGGATGCTTTAGAAGTCAGATGTCAAGGAACAAGTGTTATAAAGAAGAACAGGAAGACTATTCTAACACAGGAGTATGAACACTTTGATTCTAGATCTGATGAAAGTTTGACAGATACTTATGACAGATTTTGTAAATTGTTGAATGATTTGTCCCTGATTGATAAAGAATATGAACTTGAAGAGTCAAATCTCAAATTTCTGTTATCACTGCCTGAAAGATAGGATTTGAAGGCAACAACAATTCGAGACAATTATGATCTTGCAGAAACAGATCTTGATGAAATCTATGGGTTGCTCAAAACTCATGAATTGGAGATAGAACAAAGAAACAAAAGATCTGAAAATAAGACAAAATCTGTTGCTCTTAAAATTGAAGAAAAGCCTGTCAAGAAGGAATCATCAAGAAAGAAAGCCAAAGGAAAGGCTTTAGTCATTAAATCTGAAAGTGAGTCATCAAACTCTGATGATGGCTCAAATACTGATGATGAAGCTTCTGATTCTGAGGATGATGATGAAGAGATGATAAAAATGGCTGCTTTAATGGTAAAGACTTTCAAGAAGATGGGATTCAAGAACTTCAAGAAAGGAAAAAGATTCTCAAGGGAAGATTCAAATTCTTATAAAAGAAAATTCAAAAAGTCTGATGAAAAGGATACCAAGTCTGGAAGGAAAGACAAGTCAAAGATCCAGTGCTACAAGTGTAAAGAAATGGGTCATTATGCTCCAGAATGCAAGAAAGGAAAATCTGAGAAAGCACTCATCACTAAAGGCAAGGACTGGGCAGACACTTCAGACTCAGATGAGGGAGTCAATTATGCTCTCATGGCAACTGTTAGAGATGAAGCTGAGTCATCTGAAAACAAGGTACCCTTAACAACTTATGCTTATGATACTGATAATATATCTGAATTAAGAATTTATCTTAAAAGCATACATGTTAGTTATAGGGATCAGACTTTAGAGAATGAGAGAATAAAATCTGAGAATCTAGGTCTTAAAGAAAGGAATAAATTTCTTGAAGAGAAACTTGTTAACATGCAACAAGTTCAAAAGGAGAGAGATGATGCTGTTTATGTTGAACAGGAATTGCTTAAAAGATATAGGCAAATAGAATCTGAGTTGGAAAAAGAGAGGAAAGTGATTAAAACCTGGACCAATTCTGGAAAAGACACACATCAGGTTTTTCAAACAGATACTATAGGTTTAGGTTACTGTGAGGAAGATGAACTTAGGTTTAAAGATAAAGTTAAAGTGAAACCACAACTTAAACCTGTGAAATTTGTTCATGAATCCAGTAAGCTAAAGTCTGTAGTTGTAAAAGAAGCTGTTATGGAGCCAATTGAGACTTGTGAAAAACAGGTCAATATTGGTTCAATAACAGAGAATAAGATTGAGTTAGAAGCTGTTAAAGAACCAGTAAAAGTCTGTGATAAACAGGTTAATGTTGGTTTAATGACAGAGAAACAATTTAAACATAAGCTCAAAGAAGTAAAGTCTGTCAACAAACAGAAAATGTTTAAGAAGAATAGAAATGGAAAAGTAGGCATTAATAAAAGAAATGATTATCTACCTAATTCTGCTGCTCCTAGAAAAACATGTCATAGTTGTGGTAGTACTAACCATCTTGCCAGGTTTTGCAAAACGAACAAAAATATTAACTCTTTACCTTCCACATCTGGAGTAAAGAATGATTATGTTAGGGTTAGACCACAGACTTTATGCACACACTGTGGGAGCACTTGGCATTCCATTTATACTTGCAAAAGTTATCATGCTATTTATCACAATTATTATGAGCTAAAACCCAACTTGAAATGGGTTAGATCAAACTCTGCAAGTGTAAAGTCTGACAATGTTAGTTTAAACTCTGTTGATAGTGATTCCGCTGCAAAAGCTAACAATGTTAAGAAAGCCAAAGGATCCAAGCAAGTCTGGATCCTTAAATCTAACACATAGTGATTGTTTGTGATTGCAGGGCATAAAAGAGAGCACCCTTATCTTGGACAGTGGATGCTCAGGACATATGACTGGAAATAAAGCCCTGCTATCAGACTATGAGGAGAAGGCTGGCCCAAAAGTTTCCTATGGAGATGGCAACATAGGATGTACTCTGGGATATGGCAATATCAATCTTGGGAGTGTCATCATCAAAAATGTAGCTCTAGTCTCAGGACTCAAGCATAATCTGCTTTCTGTGAGTCAAATCTGCGACAGAGGATACCATGTAGATTTTCATAATGAACATTGTGAAGTAATCAGCAAATCTACAGGGAAAGTTGTTCTAGTTGGACACATGCACAATAATATCTATGAAGCAAGTTTGGTAACAAACTCTGAAGGAGAAACTGTGTGTCTATCTGCAAGAATGTTAAATGAAGAAAGTTGGAAATGGCATAAGAAGCTCTCTCATCTAAACTTGAACAACATCAATGAGCTGATTCGAAAAGATCTTGTAAGGGGACTTCCTAAGTCAATACTCAGCTTAGATGGCCTGTGTGATTCTTGTCAAAAGGCCAAGCAAAGGAAGTCATCTTTCAAAAGTAAATCTGAATTTTCAGTTGTGGAACCTTATCACTTTCTACATGTTGATCTTTTTGGTCCAGTAAATATAATGTCATTGGGCAGAAAGAAATATGCTCTAGTCATTGTTGATGAGCATACTAGGTACACTTGGGTGTACTTCTTAGCAAAGAAGGATGAAACTGCTTCAATACTAATCGATCATGTAAAATTAGTGGACAAAGGATCACAGTATAAAGTGAAAATTCTAAGAAGTGATAATGGTACTGAATTCAAAAATTCTGAACTGGAAGCTTTCTACAAGGAAAGAGGAGTGAAGCAAGAATTTTCTGCACCTGGAACTCCACAGCAAAATGGTGTAGTTGAAAGAAAGAACAGAACTCTAATCGAAGCTGCCAGAACAATGCTTGTTGAAGCAAAATTGCCAACCTATTTCTGGGCAGAAGCTGTTCAAACTGCTTGTTTTACTCAAAATGCAACACTGATCAACAAGCATGGGAAAACACCATATGAGATGTTGAAAAATAAGAAGCCAAATTTGAAGTATTTTCATATTTTTGGATGTAAGTGCTTTGTGTTGAAAACTCATCCTGAACAGTTGACCAAGTTCAACTTAAAAGCTGATGAAGGAATTTTTGTTGGATACCCATTGTCAACAAAGGCATTCAGAGTCTATAATCTGAGAACTAAAGTGATCATGGAATCTATTCATGTGTCATTTGATGACAAGAAAATAACTGGAATAGAAGATGAAGAATATCATGATCAACTTCGCTTTGAAAATGAAGATCTAAACTCTGATGATGTAAACTCTGATGAAGCAAATCCAACAAACTCTGTCGAAGCATACTCTGACCCTCTACTGGTAAACACTGAAGAATTTTCTCTGACAGAAAAAAATAGAGAACCAGTTGAGGGGGAGCGTGAAGAAACTTCAGAAACTTCTCAAAGTGATGACTCAAATTCTGAAAGTTCAAATACTGAACAGTCCAATTCAGGGGGAGCCTCAGAGAATGCAAATGGTCAAGAACAAAATCAGGATAGCATGGATCAAGGGGGAGGATCAAATAATGATAATAGAAGCCAATTACCAACAGCAAGAAGGTGGACACAAGCCCATACACCTGACTTGATAATTGGAGATCCAGAAGCTAGTGTAAGAACTAGAAGTGCTACAAATAATGAATGTCTGTTTCATGCATTCTTATCTCAAACAGAGCCCAAGAAAGTAGAAGAAGCTCTTCAAGATGCTAACTGGATAACAACAATGCAAGAGGAGTTAAATGAATTTGAGAGGAATGAAGTTTGGACACTTGTACCAAGACCAAAGAATAGATCTATTGTTGGTACAAAGTGGGTTTTCAGAAACAAAACAGACAGTGATGGAGTGATTACAAGGAATAAGGCTAGACTTGTGACAAAAGGCTATTCTCAACAGGAAGGAATTGACTATGATGAAACCTTTGCTCCAGTTGCAAGATTGGAGGCAATAAGGATTTTTCTGGCCTATGCTGCAGACAAAAAGTTTAAAGTCTTTCAGATGGATGTGAAAAGTGCTTTTCTCAATGGGAAACTTGAAGAAGAAGTGTTTGTTGAACAACCACCAGGGTTTGTAGATCCCAAACATCCAGATTATGTCTACAGGCTTGACAAGGCATTGTATGGACTAAAGCAGGCACCAAGAGCATGGTATGAAACTCTGGCTCAATTTCTTTTAGAAAGTGGGTTCACTAGAGGAACAATTGACAAAACTTTGTTCTATTTTAATACTGGTGGTGATTTGCTGTTAGTTCAAATCTATGTGGATGACATAATTTTTGGGTCTACTAATGACAAACTCTGTAAGAAATTTGCCAAGCTTATGCAGTCAAGATATGAAATGAGTATGATGGGAGAGCTTAGTTACTTTCTAGGCTTACAAGTCAAGCACACAGATGATGGGATTTTTATTAATCAAGCAAAATATACCAGAAATCTTCTCAAGAAATTTGGTATGCTTGATAGTTCATCTGCTACAACTCCCATGGTTACTGCAACAAAGCTAGACAAAGACACAGGAGCCTCAGTAGATATGACAAACTATAGAGGGATGATAGGGTCTCTTCTTTATCTCACTGCAAGTAGACCTGATATCATGTATGCAACATGTCTTTGTGCAAGATTTCAAGCAGACCCCAGAGAGCCACATCTAACAGCTGTAAAAAGGATTTTCAAATATCTCAAAGGAACCATAACTCTTGGTTTGTGGTATCCTAGAGAATCAGAGTTTAACTTAATTGGTTACTCTGATGTAGACTTTGCAGGCTGTAAGATAGACAGAAAAAGCACAAGTGGAAGCTGTCAATTTTTAGGTGACAGATTAGTTTCTTGGTATAGCAAGAAACAGAAATCAATTTCCACATCCACAGCAGAAGCAGAGTATATAGCTGCTGGTAGCTGTTGTGCACAGATTTTATGGATGAAGAATCAATTGCAGGACTATGGATTAAGGTACTCTAAAATACCTATTTACTGTGATAATCAAAGTGCCATTGCTATGACAGGTAATCCAGTACAGCATTCCATGACCAAGCACATCAGCATAAGGTATCATTTTATCAGGGAACATGTGGAAGAAGGACACATTGAGCTTCATTTTGTATCTACAGACCAACAGCTTGCAGATATCTTCACCAAACCTTTGAGTGAAGCTACCTTTACAAGACTGGTAAATGAACTTGGAATGGTCTCTGGTTTTGACTAGAGATACTGGTTAGACTCAAAATCTATACATGATTGGTTTTATGCTCATGGTTCTTTGCATGTGTTAACTGTTATTTGCACCAGTATGTTAAACTCTGATAGTAAACTCTGTTAGTCATACTCTGTCAGTCATACTCTGTCGGTTAAACTCTGATGTTATACTCTGATTGTGATATTGTCTGAAACATATTGACCGATGAAGAAAGCTGTATGAAGCATGATTTTCAGTAAGTAATCATGAATCCTTTTAAGTGTTATAAATTCTGATTACAAAATGTGCAGAAATTTTACACAGCATGATACTGTCTCTATATTTATAGCATCTCTTAGTTTATTGATCCTATACACTGAGTCTGTATTAGCTGTTTGCATTTTCTCTCATAAATTAATTGTATTAACTGATGAAAAGTCTAAACTCTGAAAATTAGTTACAAATATTTCACCCTCAAATCAAAAGATGCCAAAAAAGCACAAATTCCTTTGAGATCATGTTGTGCCTAGGAAGATCCAGGAACTTATTGTATGAAATAAGGGCTAAAATCTTTGATTTTTGGTGACTAGTGCCAACCACTGATTACTGGAAAAATAAAAAAAAATTATATATAAAGGGGGTGAAAACAAAAGATATATCCAAATGAAAGGATATCAGAATACAGAGTTTAGATATAAAAATCAGATTTTATTTTATATGAGAGTTTGAGCAACCAGTTTTTACTGCTTTAGTTTGTGGATTTTATGCACTTTGAGATGATCTAAATATTCATATTCAGTAAACTCTGCTAATTCACACACAAATACTCACACCTGTACAGTTTGTGAAAAGAGTTTATTTATAAAGGAGGAGGATTGATAAACACTGATGAACTGTGACTCTACGGTGAGGTAATTTTATTTTAATCTCTGATGATTAAAATTAATTATTTGTTTTAGACAGTTAACAATTTTGAGAAAACATTCTTGAAAATAAAAGAGTATGATTGGTAACGGTTCTAATTTGTATTAAACAGAGGAGAGAGGTTGATTGTCTAGAAAAGTGTAAAAGGCGGTAATAATTGTTGTTTTTACTGCGTATGCGCATTGGAAACTGTCAATTATTTGTTGTCAGTCATTGCATGTGTGCCACGTGTCCCACTCACACAGTTAACGGAGTAAGACAGTTGTGTATTAATGATTAAATACTGTTCGGTTTTTAATTTTGAATTTCATATTTATACAATACACACACATACGTCTAAACTTTTCACATCTTACTTCAAATCATATCTATTGTCACACACACATATTCACAAACACTTTCTTCTTTCAAACTTTCTCGAAGCTTTTGCATCAGTTTCTTTGATTTCTTTCAAATCTTACTAATGACGACTAGAGCTTTTGTTTCTTCTGGGTTAGAATTTGTTCCAAATAACTATGCAGCACCATTAAACACTGCTAACGCCCCAGAAGCTTTTCATATGATTCAAGATTTTCTTGCTCAGTCAGCGATTGGGCGTGCTTTAGTTGAACCAGCAAAACTTTCTGGTTTACAAATCAAGGCATTTTGGGAGTCCGGGATGTATGATGATGGTGGTGAGACTGGTAGCCCATCTATAATCTTTGAATATGAAGAAACAGAGTATGTAATTACTGCTGGAACCATTCGGGCTGCAATGGGGTTTCCTGAGTTTTCGTCATATACTATTGGAATGGGTGATGAAGATTTGATAAGGATGATGCGAGAGATTGGGTATTTTGGACCCTTGACTAAGATTGGACAGTTGAAACGACCGTTCTTAAGGAAGGAGTGGAGCTTCTTCTTTGATTGCATTACAAGGACGTTTGGAAAGAAATGCACCAACTGGGATGCTATTCCCACAGACAGTCTGCAAATCGGGTACTCTCTGTTATATGATAATCATTTTGATTTTGCACGACTTGTTTTGAATAACTTAGGGGAGAAAATGACAGAAAATAGAGGGGTAGTTTACTTTTCTAGATTTTGTCAGATTTTATTCTCTTACTGTGTTGAAGGGGTAGAAGTAATTGATGAAGATGTTTCTTGTTTTAAATTACACAAGAGAATATTTTCTGATCTTATTAATAAAGATGTTAAGAAAGGGGTTGTTGGAGACCTGTAGTGCAACAGTTTTTGGATGACTCTATTCAAGTAGAACAACAACCAGAACCAGTAAGAACAGAAGCTGCTCCTTCCCAACCAATTCGTACTGGTGGTAGAATCAAACATAGGGCTTTTAAACCAGCAAAGTCTGTTAAGCCAACTACTAAGGTTGGGGTTTCTAAAACTTCTGTGCCAAACTCTGTTGGTACATCTAAGAAGAGTAGAGCAAAGAGACCTCGTTCTGATGCTGAGGATGATACTGAGACTCTGACTCAGAGAAGAAGACGGTTGCTATCTAACTATTTGTTTGATGAGTCAGATAATGAAGCTATTCCTGAGGCTGTTATTGAAGCTGTTCATGAGGATGAACAGAATGTAGATCCTGATGTTGTAATTCAGGATGCTGCTGTAGAACCTGATGATGTTACTAAGGAGACTGAAGTTAATGATGAAGCTACTGTGCCTATAGTGGACAGAGTAAATACTGATGAAACTCCTGAGGTGTTCCTTGAACCTATATTGGAGATGACCAATGAAGAGAAGATTGAAGCACATCCTAGTATCAGTGTTTGTGATACTGAGGATGTGGCAGCTGATCAACCCACCCAGATAGTAGATGAGTCAATTGCAACTCATACAGAAATTCTTTCTGTCAATAATATAATTCCAGAAAAGGGTGAGGAGGTTGATCAGGTAGTGGAAACTGCTCAGATAATTCCTGAAGCTGCTGTAGAGAAATTTGATGAAGCTATGGCAGAGATTTTGACAGAGCCTGTTGTTCAAACAGAAGAGGTTCTTGTAAACTCTGAGATTCCTGAAGCTGCACAGCTAAATGCTGAGGTTACTGCAGACAATGCTAATGAAGAAGCTGCAGAGCAGTTAGAGGAAAATGCTAATGAAGCTAGAGTTGTTTCTGATAATGCTGATCATGCAAACTCTGGGATCAATGCTGATAATGCTGAGCTTTCAGACTCCGATGAGTCAATACCTTTTCTAAGAGATCCTACAGCAGAGTCTATCAAAGCAAATCACAATGCCACTGAAGATCATTTCAGGGAAATGCATTATGCTAATTGGTCAGGAGCAGACTGCATTTTCTCTACTCAAAGGGCTGCTAATTTTGTACATAAGACTGCTACAGAGATTACTAATCCTGAGTTATTATCACATTTTAAGGCGACCATTGTCCAAGTTAAATCATTGCACAACCGCTTTGATGAGACTCACAAGGTTGTTCTTGGATTGAGTAATGATATTGCTCTGAAGGAGTTAGCACTGAAGAAGGATAGAGCTCCATTTTCATCTATGCAAAAGGATCAAGAAGAGATTAAGAAGAGGCTTATCAATGTTGAAAGCAATCAGACTGTTATGTCTTCTCAACTTACTTCTATTGCTGCGTCACTTGAGTTGCTGACATCAGTTTTTATTCCTGATGATGTCAAAAGGGGGGAGAAAATACCTAAAGACAAATGCAGAAGGACTCCAACTTTAAGACTGAGGGATGATTCAAATGATGGTGGAAGCAGAGAAACAGAGAAAAGGTCAAAGTCTTCTCAAGAGCAAGGGCGACTTAGGTCAAACTCTGCTAGACAGACAAACTCTGAGAGGTTAAACTCTGGTAGTCAATCTTCTTCAAGACTTAAAAGTCTAGTGATTTCATCAAATCCAATTACTGATGAAGAAATTGTTGCTAAGATTTTTATGGAAGAACATGGCAATGAAGCTACAATGGAAGATATAGATGCTGAGATGAAGCTTCTTGCTGAAGAGCACCAGAAAAAGATTAAAGCTGGTACTTATAAGAAGAAGTCAGTAAAGGCTCCTAGAAAGAAGGAAGTTGGAATTTCTATCAAAGAAAATACTCAACAGAGTATACAATACACAAGGAGGCCTGTGATTGCAAATACTGATAAGGGAAAGGGTAAACTGGTAGAAGAAGGACAGTTACCAAAGAAGATTTATTCAACCTCTGACGTTGCTCAAGTTGAATCAAGGATAAACAAATCAACCTCTGACGTTGCTCATGTTGATATTTCTACTAAAATTGTGACAACCTCTGACAAGGCTCAAGTTGTACAAACTCAGCTAGCTCCACAACTTAAAGGTTTCTTAAGACCTGTACTTTCTAAAACTCTGACACTAGAACCTGTGAATTTTTCTCAAACCAGGACAGTACTTGGAAAAGAATCTTATGACAAGTCTGGTTTAGGTTCACACAGGGAAAAGAGAATAAATAACAGACCTTTAGATCAAACATCACTGGCAGAAGCTGGTATTGGGGTATCTCAAGAGAGCCTTGATAAACTAGAATCTGTTCAGATGGTCTATCATAAGGGATTAAAGAAAGAGTTTCTGTTATATTTTATGTCTGATGGAAGAGTTTACAGAGTAGGAGAAGCTGATATTCAATTGAAGCTA
This sequence comes from Heracleum sosnowskyi, assembly GCA_030848705.1. Taxonomy (NCBI): domain Eukaryota; kingdom Viridiplantae; phylum Streptophyta; class Magnoliopsida; order Apiales; family Apiaceae; genus Heracleum; species Heracleum sosnowskyi. The sequence continues at coordinate 89,347,110 of CM061236.1, forward strand.
TGGGAAGAGCTTGAGTATGTTCTATATCTTCTTAAAATCAAAAATAGAAGTACTCACAATGCTGCTCTAGTTCTAAGAGAAAGGATGCTGAGGACAAAAGCTATGCTTGGAGGAGGTGTTTCAAGTGTATACATTCCTAAGTACAGAGATGCTTATGGAAAGATTGTTGAGATGAAGAGAAACAGTGCCAAGTTCAAGACAGCGCTGGGAATAAAAGTCTTGGAGTTCAACTTAGAGTCTGACAAATCTTACTATATCCGGCTAGGGAATGAAATGAGGAAGAACATCATTTATTCTTTAAGAGCTGCTATATACCAGACTGGAGAAAGTGATCCAGAGCTTAAAGAACTGAAAGAAATCATGGTGGAAGAGCTTGAAAAGGCTGAAAGGAGACTTCTCATCGATTATCTCAGGACAGTGCCTGATATTGAAGAGATTAAGTAAAGTCTGACTGTAAGTTTTTAAAGTTTTCTGTTCTAAGTTAAAGTTAAACTCTGATTATATTTAAACACTGCATTTGTTATATGTTTTGACATCATCAATTATCTATTAACTTGTACATCTTTATTATGCACAAGTTGGGGGAGATTGTTAGATATAATTGCTAATGATTGTTTTATCAGTGTTTAAGAAACAGGTACTCATCAGAGTTTACTTGAAACCAGTCAGAGTTTATTTAAAGTCTGACGAGATGAGAGTTTATTTTAGTTGTCGGTGCTAACATGAAGATTCTAGAAGTAATATATTCTGAAGATGGAAAGAAGCAGAATGTATTGAGATAGCTAAATAAACGGGACAGAAGACAGAAGCAATCCTAGATTGATATAAATTGTATAGCTGATTTATAGGATATCAATTAGAGATTGATTGTGTAGCTGTGTACTATATAAACACAGATAGGTTAACCCTAAAAGGGATGCGAATACTGAATACATTATTCTTGTAACCTAGCAGCTCTCTGTGATTCTTTAACATCACTGAGAGAAGAGTTATTTTATATAATTCAGTTGTTGATTTATAAACAGTGTTCTTAAGTGTTATTATCATACTAATATTGATTATATATTGTGTAATCGGCCTAACAGTAGATGAAGTCTTCTGAGTTGGTAGGGGGTTTCTCAGCTTGTGGTCTCCTTATCAGAAATGGCTTAGCCTTGGTAGCCCTTTGCTTAGATTTCTTCTTTGGATCCATTTCAAAGAGGAATTTTGGAAAGTTGGCCTCATCAAACTCAATTGGCTCTCCCTTTGGCTCAATTGGCTGATCATGGAAATTTACAGGATGATTAAGATCACAGGCTAACTTTACCTCTGAAACTGGATCAGGAATTGTTGGAGGTGCAATTGGTACAGAAGAGTCTGATGCAATGCTCTGAGAGTCATCATTCTCAAAGGCTATGTTTCTCCTAGCTCTTGCCTTTGGTTGCCTTGTGCTCTTCTTTGCACTCCTTTCCTCTCTTGCTTTTTCTTCTAGCTGTATTTCTTCTTCATCAAGAGACTGAGCAACATCAAGGGCTTGCATTGCTGCTCTTTCTGACTCTTCAGCTTTAGCTTCAGCAACGTTTGGGTGACCAGCCCAAACACAGATTTCTTGTCCATTCCTGTAGACAATTGCCCTTTGCTTCCTTATCTCATAATCATTGCTTTCCTTGCTTTTTGTGATAAGTAGACCAAGAAGCTTGAGCTCATCTGGATAAGGTGCAGGATAGAAAGTCCTTGCTATATTTTTGCCCTTTGGTTTAGCAGGGGACTTGGGAGATAAGCTTCTTTGGAGTGTAGCTTGTTCCACATCCCTAATCATGAAGTTTGTCCTTTTTCCTTCCTTGGACCTTGAGTGACTCCATGTAGAAGGGGCTCTACCTTATAGAAAGAATTGGTATGTGGCTCCCATTCCGTTGACACTAGAACCATGACATTCGTTGATGGTTGATCCGTTGATGGATTTGAGTCCTTTGTAGTTCCAGCAATTTTCTTGACCCTTGCTTCTATGTTGGACCAATGGTCTTTGATTTGTTCTGCAAGTCTCATCCTCATAGAAGCTTCCTGGATCAGGTCAATACCATCCTTTTCCTTCTTTCCAAACTCCCCCATTGCTAATGGCTCTTCTGGCAAGGAGATGGCTGGGACCAAAACCTTTGTGATTTGTATCTCTAGCTCCTTAGTTTTCTCCCCCTTTTTGTTATCATCAAGTGAGATGATAGGGATTCCTTGAGCTGCCAGAAGCTGGGTGAGTAGGCTAGTTTGCTTCTCCTGTTCCTTCTGCATGTGAGAAAGTGTAGCCTCAACTTTGTCCACTCTAGAGGAGAGAGTTTTCAAAGATGAGGACACTTCAGGTTCCTTGGTGAAAAACCTTGACATCTTGGAGACAGTGTGAAGAGGAAGCTTTTCATCTAGCCTCCTGTCAGTAGCATCCCTAAGGTTGCTAATTGAATCCTTGATTTCTGTAGCCTCAATCCTTGTCTGCAACATTTGTAGCCTTTGAATTTCCAGAGAATCCATTATGGCCTTGTAGAATTTCTTTTCCCTTGCTTCAGCAGACTCATGAGCTAGATATGCCTCATTGTACTGCCTTGTGATAGCAGCATCCAAGTTGCATCTACCATGCATATCCTGAGAAAGCCAGTTTGGTGTAAGAGGCACCACAGAAGTCCCAGTCTGTGTAGTGGTGGCCACCTGTAGATTGTCACCGAAGCTGTCTTCATCATCAGAAAACTCAAAGTCTCCACTTGCTGCAGCTCCTGGAGGTAGATTGGTCAAGGCATCCTTTGCTCTTTGCATTGATGCAGTAGTATGAATTAAGTTGAGTGACCTTTCTGCCTCCACATTGCCCTGTTGAGCCATAACTTGATAGGCTGACACAGGATGAGTAAAGGTCTCAGGATCCAGGGAAATACTATCCAGAGTTTGTTGATAATGCTCTTGGAAGGTAAGTTCCCTTTCTCCCTCACTGACCCTCATTAACTCACTAGCAATGGCTGCTTCCATCCTTATTGCTCCTGTAGTCCCTTCTCTCTCTCCACTCTTTTCTTGCATCATGGGCTCCCCATGGCTCACACCTCTCACACCCTCACCTTCACCTACTAAGGTGGTACTCTCAATCTCTCCTTTTGCGTGGCTGGAAGAAATAGCCAGCCTCTCACTCTCAGACTCTCCTTTTGCCTGGCTGCAAACCAGCCTCTCAATTTCACTCCCTCTCAAACCTAAAAGTGTCTCAACTACCACCAGGTCATCTACACTAGTTGTGGAAACAACTTGATTTTCAATAAGGGGTGTAGAATGCCCTATCAACGGAATGGTAGTTTGAACTGTCAACGGTATGGATACCGTTGATGGAGAAACACTTGTCAACGAAAGAGGCTGTTTCGTTGATGAAGTCAATAAAGCACTTTGAGAAAGTGAAATTACAGTAGAATCTGTGGTGATTGATTTTAGAGATTGGTCCACAGATCCTCTTGCAACTTCAGAAAAAAATGGTTGATGGCCCAACAAATCACTTAACAAGTGATGGCCATCAACTTCAGAGTGGGGCTTCTCCAAGATAAGAGTTGGAGAATCAGGAAAAGATGTATTGATCATGTCCACATCTAAAGATTGAGTTGGTGAATTGGATGGAGATAAATCAAGATTAATGTTTAGAGAATGGGACTGTAACCCCAGAGTAATAATAGGGGTTACATCAAACTGAATTTGAGAAACTGGAAGTGTTGCTTCCAGTGTGTGTGCACCCTGTGTACCCTTGGACTTTTGCTTCACTCTCCTTTGGAATTGGGAAAATGTAGACTGTGGGCTTGAAATGTCCCTTACCCTTTTGGAGTGTGCTCTTGGAGGAGAGCTTGTTTCAATAATCACATCCTTTTGGGAGGATGCAACTAGACTTGTGTTTAAATCCATTTTACTCATTGTGCCTTGTTGGGAAGACACAATGGGGCTTGGCTGGATTTCACTCATCTGTCCTTCCTTATCCTTAGGGTTTCTTTTATGTTCACCCCTTCCCTCACCTCTCACAGCTCCAGAAACACTCCCCTTAGGTTGTGTAGTGGATTTTACAACAGGTGCCTTTTGGGAAGCACCTGAGGTTGGCTTGGAGGATTTCTTTGATTTTGGTTTTGTTGCTGGGGCAGGAGCCTGTTGGGTCACAGCTACAGACTCCACAGGAACAGGACTGGGTGATACAGTTGAAGTAACAATTATACTAGAAGGGATAGCAGTAGTTACCTCAATTACTGGTAGATACACCACTGGAACCTCACCATTATGGTTCAGCCTCAGTATGTCTGTCAATACTCTCTTCTCTTGCACAAAACACTCAAACTTGGAAACAGGGTTAGAGATTACTAATGGTGTTGGACTAACATGATTAGCCAACATCATCAGAAACCTAGCATAGTAGATATTCTTCTTCCTATTAGCCTTGTCACCCAACTTAGCACCAATTTCATACATAAGTTGGGTGCTAAAGTTGTAATATCTATCAGTTAGGAGCATGGTAAAAAGAATCAACATGGAATTAGTTAATGCATCAAAATTACTAATCTTTCCAGAAAAGACCTTGATAAATGCATCAGCTAAATAACTATATTCCCTAACCAAACCTCTCCTAATTATTCTACCCAGATTATCAGTAGGCAAAGAGTAGTTTATTGAATTTAGCATGTTAACCATTTCAGTGATTGTAGGCAAAGTATCACAGTTATTTTCAGGAATATGTAGACATGCTTGCAATACATCAGAATTAACTATGTACTCATTACCTTGGAGAGTGAATTGTAGTGTGCAGTTTGTTCCACTATACTCACACGAGGTCCAGATCTCCTCGATTATCTCATTATAGAGAGGAGTTGAGTGAAACATTGCATAGCTCAACTTGCAGTTCTTCATGAAGTCCATCATCTTGAAAAAGATACTGTTCGGGTTTTCCTTGACAACAAAAGGGATGGAGTTGTTCTTCTCATAGATGAACCCTCCAGCAGACATAAGCTTGACTATGGGTGCCATTGTTGTGTGAAGAAAAGCTTCGACCTGAATTGCTTGTTAGAGAGAAGAAGAGAGAAAAGCCTTTGGAATTTTTTAGAACAGGTAAAAAGAAATTAAAGAAAATAGAATTTTTTAAATACTCCCCCAAAAATTCTCAGAAAAAGAGTCCAATAATAAATGTAAATTACTGGATTGGCTTAAAAATATAACCGTTACTTTTAAAGAATTACCATGATTTATACTTACAGGGGTGTATGCATAGATCGTGGTAAAAGACGTGTCAAAATTTCAACGGTTCAGATTAAAAGCGCTGTATCAACGAATCACAATTGGGCGTTTAAGGTCCCGTTTGTTTCGTTGATAAAGCTGTGTTTCGTTGATATAAAAGAGCTATCAACGAAACACCCAGAAAAATGCTAAGACTGTCAACGAAATGGTGCGTTTCGTTGACATAGTAATTTTGACTTAGACAAAATTTCACTTTTTCCTGAGAAAATTAATTCACAGAAAAACATAGCAAATTTCTAGCTACATTGTAACTTGCAAATATCTCAAAAATAATTAAGAGAGATTTAGCATACCTAGCTCACTTACTAATCTTGAGAATGATGATTCATCAAGTGGCTTGGTAAAGATGTCTGCAAGTTGTTGTTCACTTGGAACAAAATGTAACTCCACAGTACCATTCATAACATGTTCTCTAATGAAATGGTACTTGATGTCAATGTGCTTGGTCCTTGAATGCTGCACTGGATTCTCAGTAATGGCAATGGCACTAGTGTTGTCACAGAAAATAGGAATTTTCTCAACTCTTATTCCATAATCAAGTAGTTGATTTTTCATCCATAAAATTTGTGCACAACAACTTCCAGCTGCAAAATACTCAGCCTCAGCTGTGGAGGTAGAAACTGAGTTTTGTTTCTTGCTGAACCATGAGACAAGCTTGTTTCCTAAGAATTGACAGGTGCCTGTTGTGCTTTTCCTGTCAATTTTACATCCTGCAAAATCTGCATCTGAATAACCAATTAGTTCAAAGCCAGATTCTCTAGGATACCAAATGCCAAGGTTTGGTGTTCCTTTGAGATATCTGAAAATTCTTTTAATAGCAACTAAATGGGATTCCCTAGGATCAGCTTGAAATCTAGCACACATAGACATGTAGCAAACATAATATCAGGTCTACTAGCTGTTAAATATAAAAGTGAGCCTACCATGCCTCTGTAACCTGAAATGTCCACAGATTTTTCCTTAGTATTCAATTCAAGTTTGGTGGCAGTAGGCTTGTGAGTTTTGGCAGGAGAGCATTCCATTAAGTTAAACTTCTTTAAAAAATCATGAATATATTTTGTTTGACTAATGAAAATGCCTTCATTAACTTGCTTCACTTGAAGACCAAGAAAGTAAGTTAATTCTCCCATCATGCTCATTTCATATTTACTTTGCATAAGCTTGGCAAACTTTTGACAAAGTTTCACATCTGTAGACCCAAAGATTATGTCATCTACATAAATTTGAACAAGTATAGTAGAGCCATTCACAACCCTGTGAAAAAGAGTTTTATCTACAGTACCTCTAGTGAAGCGATTCTCAAGGAGGAACTGTGAAAGTGTGTCATACCAGGCTCTAGGTGCTTGTTTCAAACCATAGAGTGCTTTGAGGAGGAAGTATACATATTCTGGAAAATCATCATCTTCAAAACCAGGAGGTTGACTTACATACACCTCCTCTTCCAATTCCCCATTCAGAAAAGCACTCTTCACATCCATTTGATAGACTTTGAAATTGGCATGGGCTGCATAGGCTAGGAAAATCCTTATTGCTTCTAGTCTAGCAACAGGAGCAAAGGTTTCATCAAAATCAATTCCTTCTTCCTGTGAATAGCCTTTTGCAACCAATCTAGCTTTGTTCCTTGTGACTATGCCATTTTCATCCATCTTGTTTCTGAACACCCATTTTGTGCCTATGACACTCCTGTCCTTAGGCTTGGGCATCAGCTTCCATACATTGTTCCTCTCAAATTGGTTTAGCTCCTCTTGCATAGCTAAAACCCAATCTGGATCTAGAAGTGCATCCTCAACTTTCTTTGGCTCATCTTGAGACAGAAAGCTGCTATATAGACATTCTTCTTGAGTTGCTCTTCTAGTTTGGACTTTTGAAGTAACATCACCTATAATAAGTTCAAAGGGATGATCTTTAGTCCATTTCCTTGAGGGAGGTAGATTTGCTCTTGAAGAGGTAGCTTCATGATCATGATTGCCTTGATTGGATATTTGTCCTTGAGAAACTCCCCCTGAATTTGTCGTCCCTAACTGATCACTTCTAGAAGCATTTCTATGACTGTCAACGGTATGACCATTTTGGCTGTCAACGAAACGCTCATTTTGACTGTCAACGAATCCACCATCATGACTGTCAACGAAATGACCATTTGGTCTACTAGCAGCTATTCTTTTCAACCTTAATGCAGCAATTTCATCTTCACTGCTGCTTTCATCTGTGCTAGATACAACAATTTTAGGCTGTTTCTCAGTAGCCTTAACATGATTCACTTGATCTCCTTCCTCATTCTCAAAAGAAAGACTTTCATGGAAACCTTCATCACAGAGACCTTGAATTTTGAGATCATCAAAAACAACATGTACAGATTCCATAACAATGTTGGTTCTGAGATTATAGACTCTGTAAGCTTTCCCTGCTGCATATCCCACAAATATTTCTTCATCTGCCTTTGCTTCAAATTTCCCCAAATGCTCAGCTTGATTTCTCATAACAAAGCACTTGCATCCAAAGACATGAAGAAAATCCAATAGTGGCTTCTTTCTTTTGAGTAGCTGATAAGGGGTCATTCCTTTGGCCTGATTAATCAAAGAGATATTTTGAGTGAAGCAAGCTGTATTAACTGCCTCAGCCCAAAAATAAGTTGGTAACTTTGATTCATCTAGCATTGTCCTTGCAGCTTCAATAAGTGTTCTGTTTTTCCTTTCAACTACACCATTTTGCTGTGGTGTTCTTGCTGCTGAAAACTCATGCAAAATACCATTTTCTTCACAGAACACCTTCATGCTTGAATTCTTGAATTCTGTCCCATTGTCACTCCTAATCCTTCTTACTTTCAAGTCAGGATGATTGTTTACCATCTTGATGTGATTGATAATGATTTCACTTGCCTCATCTTTGGAGTGCAAAAAGAAAGTCCATGTAAATCTAGAAAAATCATCAACAATCACAAGACAATATTTCTTCTTTGAAATAGACATGACATTTACAGGGCCAAACAAATCCATATGAAGCAACTCAAGCTGATGGACAATTGATGACTCTGTCTTGCTTTTGAATGATGCCTTTTTTTGTTTCCCTTTTTGACAGGCATCACACAAACCATCCTTGGAAAACTCCACCTGTGGAATTCCTCTTGCAAGATCCTTCATCACCAAATCATTCATAACTTTAAAATTCAGATGAGATAATTTCTTGTGCCATAGCCAACTTTCATCCTTGCTTGCCTTGCTGAAAAGACAAGTGATGGTGTCTGAACTTGTGCTACTAAAGTCAGCAATGTACACATTCCCTCTTCTAAATCCAGTCATTACCACATTGTTGTTTCCTCCTTTAGAAACAACACAGGCTTCTTTAGAAAAAGTAACTAAAAATCCTTTGTCACAGAGTTGGCTGATACTAAGCAAATTGTGCTTAAGACCATCCACCAATGCAACCTCATCTATGATGACATTGTCTTTTGAAATCAAGCCATATCCCTTTGTGTAGCCTTTGCTGTCATCTCCAAAAGCAATACAAGGGCCAGCTCTTTCCTGAAACTCTGTGAGCAGGGTAGAATCACCAGTCATGTGTCTTGAACAACCACTATCCAAGTACCAAAGATTCCTTTTGTCTCCCTACACACAATAAAACCAAATCAAGTTGATTTTGGTACCCAAGTTTCCTTGGGTCCTGTTTTGTTAGCCTTTGTTTTTCCTTTAATATCATTTTTCACCTTGGGCTCAGATTGATTTAAATCAATCTTTACCCTTGGTGTTGATTTCTAAAAGTTGCTCACATTTTCATTCATAGCATGCATAGTTGGTGGAACAAACATGTTATTCATATTCCATGGCATTTGTGGCACATTAAACATATTCATGTATGGATTAGGCACAAACGACATGCTAGCATATGGATTCTGAAATTGTGCATATGGAGCAAACATGTTAGGCATAACAGGCATTGTAGACATAGAACTATTCATTGCAGGCTTGGGAATTTTCACTTTAACAGTTTTCTTAACAGATTTGCAGTTAGTAGATAAATGACTGACACTTCCACAATTGACACATGTCTTTCTAGGAGCATATTTATCAGGTGTGTAATTGTTGTGTTTGTTAATCCCTACTTTGTCATTCCTGTTATTCTTTTTATTTCCCTTAGCCTCAACTTGAACATTTTCTAACTTATCTTTCAATTGCTTGTTGGACAAGTGACCTACATTAGCTCTCTCAACAGGCTTCTCAACTTTCTTTGATTTACTAGACTCACCTTGAACAAAGTTCTTGGTGACAGGACCATACTTATTATTAAGTCTAGTGAGTTCATCTTTTCTTTTCTCTGTCAACGAAACAGCCTGATCGGTTGATGGTTCATGATAAGCGTGTGCTTAATCTAAATATTGTCCCTATATTTAAGTTATTTTGTATTGATTTGGATTTTTATTTAATAAATTATAATGTTTTATTGTAGGTATCAAGGAGTTTTAATAAAGGAAGGCTTGGAGCTTAATTGGCAAGAGTTGGAGATTTATTTGATTAAAATTCGGATTTTATGACCCACTTGCGCAGTTCATACTGTTTGGGCCATAACTGGAGTTCTATAAGTCCGATTTAGACGATTCAACAGCCCACGGAAAGCTTATGAGAAGGGCTTTATTTCAGAAGTGGTCTTGATATCAAAGTCCAACCGTATCAGTCCAGAAGCAGGCCCCAACAGTCAGCTACGAATTTCTTTATTGGAATTCAATTCTGATTAGGAAACTCCTTGTATTTGCATTAAATTATTAAAAATACTTTTATTAGAGATATTATTATATACTATTCAGACCTAATCTGAATATAGATCGTAAGAGAGAAAATTGGACGATACAGACAACTTTGTAAACACTTTCTTTTGGGGAGATTTTCCGGAGAACTTTTATTTTACTTGAAGATAGAAGATTAAAGGTTCATCTCTATTCCTTATAATTATGTGTTCATCTTACAATTCATATATCTCTTGTTTAGTTAATTCAATTATGAGTGAGTAGATTATTAATCTAGGGTTAAGTTGAACCCTAGTTATGATTGATGTGTGAATTTCCCAATTACCCCAATTTAATTGTTTAATTGTTCTTGCTTATTGAGTTGTTTAAATTAACAATTGCAAATCAGACGTGATTATGTGTTGTTTGAACCAATATCCAATTATCAACGAGAGTTGGAATTAGATGGTTGTGATTTATCCAAAAAGAACATGAAATTCTCCATGAGAATAGGTAGAATGGATTGTTAGGAAATTAGGGTGCCGTGATTAATGTCTCTAAATTACATGATACCATGAGAATAGGTTTGATTGTATTTTAAGAGAAGCCATTAATACCTGAGAGGGGTTTTTGGTATTTATAGGGCGCATCTTTCCTTTTGAGTAGTTTATCTGATTAATTGGGGAGGGAATTCACGATTGCATTAATTCATGCTAGTGGGGATACTTAATTCTGGATGTTTTTAATATTTGATTTAATATAAACACAATTCGCTTTAGTATAAGATTAGTTTAATAAATTCTCAATATCTATTGTGATACTTGCTTAGCCGAATTAAATCAGAAACAACTAGTGATTGATACGTTTGTCTCTGTGGGATCGACTCTGACTTACCCTGCTACACAGTTAGAAGGATTAGTTAGATATTATAATTTGATAGGCACGCGACAGCCTTGTCAAATTTTTGGCACCGCTGCCGGGGACAAAGCAGTGTTAGATTAGTTAATTTTGAATTGATTTAGCTAAGTATTTTAGTTGTGTTGCTTCGGCTATTATTCCCTTGTTAATTGATCATCGCTTCTAGTTCTCTTGTTACATGCACACTCGAAGTTCAGGTACTGAAAACTTAATTGATATTGATCCTGAAATTGAAGCTACAGCAAGAAGGCAAAAAGGCAAGCGAAGGAAAAACAAAGACAAGGTAGTTATGGGTGATGCACCTGCAGCTAAGGCTCTTAGGGAGCATGGTATGCCAGATGCTACAGGCGTACTCTCAAGCATTGTCAGACCAGCAATCACAGCTACTCACTTTGAATTGAAGCCTCAGTTTATCCAATTCATCTCTAATGACTCTTTCGCAGGATTGTCCAATGAATATCCTGTTGATCATCTTGAGAGTTTTCTGGAGAAGTGTGATACAATAAAGATGACCAATGTAAGTGATGAAGCTGTTAAGCTGCGATTATTTCCATTCTCTCTTCGGGATGCAGCAAAAGATTGGTTGAAGGATGAAGGGCCAAATACATTCACTACTTGGGATAGTCTTGCGAAGGCTTTTCTACTTAAATTCTTCAGTCAGAAGAAGACCTCTAAGCTCCGGAATGAGATCTCTAATTTTCGTCAAGATGATGACGAGTCACTTCATGATGCCTGGAGAAAATTTAAGCGACTTCAGAGACAATGCCCTCACCATGGAATTCCTGACTGGTTGTTGATCCAAACATTCTACAATGGGTTGACACAAGAGTTCCGAAACTTTGTTGATGCTTCTTCTGGTGGTTCTATTATGAAGAAGAGTACTGAAGATGCGAAAGCTTTGTTAGAGGAGATGGCGTCTAATGATAATTATCCATACAATGATCGAAATCATCCTAAAAAGGGTGGTAAGTATGATGTTGATGCTCTAACCATGATTAATACCACTATGCAGGCTATGGTCAAAAAGATTGAGCAATTGGATGCCAGAAGCACTCCATCTACTGTTGCTTCATGTGAGATATGTGGTGTTGTTGGACACACCAAACTTGCTTGTCAATACAATCCTTCTGGAATGGCAGTTGAGCAAGCTAATGCTCTTTACAATCAGAATCAGAGGCCGCAGTATAATCCTTACTCCAACACGTACAATCCAGGTTGGAGAGATCATCCAAATTTCTCCTACAGGAACAATCAGGGTCAAGGACAATCTTCACAAAATAATTTTTCTCAGCCTCCTGGTTTTCAGCAAGCTCAGCCGCAGAAATCTAACTTGGAAAGTCTTATGGAAGGATTTATCTCTACTCAATCGAAGAAGAATGAGCACTTCGATTCAAGCATCAATGAGATAAAGGCTCACAACAAAATGATGGAGAACACGATCACTCAAATTTCTCAACAGTTGAGCCAACTTAATAAGTCTTCGGGCCAACTTCCTGGTCAAACTGAGCAGCCGTCAAGGGGGCATATCAATGCTGTAACTTTGAGAAGTGGTAAAGAATTGAAAGAGCCGGAATTGAATGCGAGCAAAAATGTTGAGAATGCTAAAGAAAGTAAAGAGGAGATTGCAACTGAGAAACTGGTAGAACCAGAGATCGTGGAAAAAGAAAAGAAAGAATCAATAGATGTTCCTCTTAAACCATATGTGCCGCCTGTTCCTTTTCCACAAAGGTTGGCACAAGCGAAGCTAGAGAAGAAGTATGGTAAGTTCCTTGAAATTTTGCAGAAGCTACATATCAATATCCCATTCATGGATGCTATCACTGAGATGCCATCTTATGCAAAATTCCTGAAAGATATTTTGTCAAGAAAGAGAAAAATTGAAGAAAGCTCTACCATCTCATTAACGGCAGAGTGCAGTGCCATCTTGCAAAATGATCTTCCAAAGAAGTTAGCGGACCCAGGTAGCTACTCAATTCCTGTTCAGCTTGGGGATGTCGAAATTAAAAGAGCTTTGTGTGATCTTGGAGCAAGTGTCAGTTTGATGCCTTTGTCGATTTGTAAAAAACTTCAGATGGGTGAACTGAAACCCACACGTATCTCTTTACAACTGGCAGACAGAAGTGTGAAGTTTCCATTGGGAATTCTTGAAGATGTGCCCCTTAAGGTAGGAAAGTTTTATATTCCATGTGATTTTGTTGTCATGGAAATGGAAGAAGATGCAAATATTCCTATCATTCTTGGGAGGCCTTTCTTAGCAACAGCTGGAGCTATCATTGACATGAAAAATGGAAGAATTTCTTTTGAAGTAGGCGAAGAGAAGATGGAATTCAAGCTGCAAAGTACAATGGGACATCCTTCTACGGATGAGTTTGTGAATAGGGTGGATGCACTAGAGGAAGTGATCGACATGAAAGCCAAAATTCTACTATCTGAGGATCCGCTTCAAGCTGTTCTTGAGGGTAACGTTGATGAAGAAAATGGAGAGTGTCAAGGTTACGAGAAGCTTTTGGATGCAGCACCTACATATAAGCATGAACATTCTAATGTGCTACAGCATGAGGAAGTTAAGGAGAGTTCCACGCCTCCTAAGGTAGAACTGAAACCACTACCTGCATCTTTGAAATATGTGTTTATGGGCCCTAATGAAACATATCCTATCATTGTTAATTCTGAGCTTGATGACATTCAATTTGAGCAGTTGCTCACGGTCTTGAGAAAATATAAAAATGTTATTGGGTATTCCATTGATGATATTAAGGGCATTAATCCATCATTCTGCATGCATAAGATTATTTTGGAAGATGAGCAGGCTTCTTCTATTGAGCCTCAACGGAGACTCAATCCTAATATGATGGAGGTGGTCAAAAAGGAGGTTTTAAAACTTCTTGATGCAGGTATAATCTATCCTATCTCTGACAGCAAGTGGGTTAGTCCTGTGCATGTTGTTCCAAAGAAAGGAGGAATGACCGTGGTGAAGAATGATAAGGGTGAGTCGATCTCTACTAGAACTGTAACAGGGTGGCGCATGTGCATTGATTATCGGAAATTGAATAAGGCCACAAGGAAAGATCATTTTCCTCTCCCTTTTATTGATCAAATGCTTGAAAGATTGGCGAAACATTCTTACTTCTGCTTCTTAGATGGATATTCAGGATTTTTCCAGATTCCTATCCATCCAAATGATCAAGAAAAGACGACTTTTACATGTCCCTATGGTACATTTGCATACCGCAGAATGCCATTTGGATTATGTTGTGCTCCGCCCACATTTCAGCGATGTATGATGGCAATTTTCTCAGATTTCATTGAAGACATTATGGAGGTTTTTATGGATGACTTCTCAGTTGGTGGAACTTCTTTTCATGCATGTTTACATAACTTGGAGAAGGTACTTCATAGATGTCAAGAAGTTAATTTAATTCTCAACTGGGAAAAATGTCACTTTATGGTACAGGAGGGAGTTGTTTTGGGTCATGTTGTGTCAAAAAGAGGCATTGAAGTTGATAGAGCCAAGGTCGAAGTTGTTGAGCGCTTACCACACCCTACTTCAGTCAAGGGGATAAGAAGTTTTCTTGGTCATGCTGGATTCTATCGCCGTTTCATAAAAGATTTTTCGAAGATTGCTCGACCTCTTACTGAGCTTTTGGGTAAGGAGGTACCTTTTGTGTTCACTGATGCTTGTGTTGAGGCTTTTGAAACGTTAAAGAAAGCTCTTGTTTCTGCCCCAATTATACAACCACCGGATTGGAGTCTGCCATTTGAGATCATGTGTGATGCTAGTGATCAAGCTATTGGTGCAGTCCTAGGCCTAGGGAAAGATGGAAAGCTGCATGCTATATACTATACAAGCAAGACCTTGGATGGAGCTCAAATTAATTATGCAACAACGGAGAAAGAATTGCTAGCAGTGGTGTATTCTATGGAAAAATTTCGATCCTATCTCGTTGGTTCGAAAGTTATTGTTCACACGGATCATGCAGCTTTGAGATACTTGATGAGTAAGAAGGATGCTAAACCTCGTTTGATTCGTTGGATTTTGCTTCTTCAAGAATTTGACTTAGAGATTAAGGATAAGAAAGGGGCTGAGAACGTGGTTGCTGATCATCTTTCACGCCTTACTCTTGATAAGGATGATGATAAATCTACTCCGATTGATGATTCTTTTCCTGACGATCATCTACTTTCTCTTGCAAGTCTAGAGGTTCCTTGGTATGCTGACATAGCTAATTTCTTAGCTAGTGGAACTGTTCCTCATGGTTACTCATCGCAGCAAAAGAAGAAATTTTTCTATGATGTGAGGAAGCACTTTTGGGATGATCCGTTTCTCTATAAATCCTGTGCTGATGGAGTCATTAGAAGATGTGTTCCGTATTATGAGATTTCCTCTATAATCTCACATTGTCACGATTTGCCAAGTGGTGGTCATGCAAGTACTACGAAAACTGCTGCAAAGATTCTTCAGTGCGGTTTTTATTGGCCAACTCTCTTTAAAGATGTCTACCAATATGTTCATTCTTGTGATCGTTGCCAAAGAACGGGGAATATTTCAAGACGCAATGAGATGCCTCTAAATAGCATTCTTGAAGTGGAGCTTTTCGATGTGTGGGGAGTAGATTTCATGGGACCTTTCCCTCCATCTTTTAAGAACAGATATATCTTGGTAGCTGTGGACTACGTCTCAAAATGGGTTGAAGCCATTGCATCACCCACTAATGATGCTCGTGTTGTGAGCAAGTTCTTTAAGAAGACGATTTTTCCTAGATTTGGAGTGCCGAGGATTTTGATTAGTGATGGAGGAAAGCATTTTCTCAAAAATCGATTTGAAGCTATGTTGAAGAAATATGGAGTTTATCATAAGGTGGGACTTTCTTATCACCCCCAAACCAGTGGTCAAGTGGAGATCTCTAACCGTGAAATAAAGAATATCTTGGAGAAGACAGTTGCAAAATCAAGGAAGGATTGGTGTATGAAGCTTGATGATGCACTTTGGGCTTATAGAACTGCGTTTAAGACACCTATTGGGACAACTCCGTATAGATTGGTTTATGGAAAAGCATGTCATCTTCCCGTAGAGTTAGAGCACCGTGCATTTTGGGCTATCAAGGGTCTAAATTTTGATATGTTAGCAGCGGGTGAGAAGAGACTTCTACAACTTAATGAGCTTGATGAGCTTCGTTTCGAGGCTTATGAAAGTTCTAAGCTTTACAAGGAGAAAACAAAGAAGTGGCATGACAAAGGGCTGTTACGAAGAGAATTCAAGGAAGGGGAGTTAGTTCTTCTATTCAATTCGAGGTTAAGACTTTTTCCCGGAAAATTGCGTTCTAGGTGGTCGGGTCCGTTCAAGGTACAAAAGGTTTTTCCATATGGTGCAGTTGAATTGTTGGATACTCATGGAGGATCATTTAAGGTGAATGGGCAAAGAGTCAAACATTACAGAGTTGGTGAGCCAATCAATGAGAAAGTGGAGATTCCGCTTTCTACCCCTTCATCGAAATGATTGATAAGAATGTCTAGCCAAAGACGTTAAAGAAAAGCGCTTCTTGGGAGGGAACCCATGATTGTGGTATTTTGATTTTTGTTGTATTTGTATTTTTGTTGTGGTGTGAATGAACCAGTGCAAGGCGAAGAAAAAAAAAATCGGGGTTAAATTTTTGTGAGGCAAGTCAAGGCTTAAAAACTGTGGTATTGTTTTATTATACCGGCGCTTTGTTTCCCTGGAGATTTAATGAATGTTTGTGCGGAGGGGACCAGGGACGTAAGGGATTGATTCTTGAGACCGGCGGTTTAACATTTCTGTGAAGCACAGCGCGTGTGTAAACATAGTTGTGGTTCCCTGGCCATGTTGTTGTTATGCTTTACACATCCAAGTCCCTGCTGTGGAGATTTCAAGTTGTGCATATAAATAAAAAACACTTCCAGAGGGATTCGAACCCCTGACCGGTAGCATGCAACAGAGAGACATCAACCGCTCCACCAACCTGTTGTTTGTGTTAGAAGTTGATTTGCCTTGTTAATAAAATAAAGAATCTGGGCTAGCAATTTCAGCATATTAATAAGAGGGAGGAGCAAGCTTAAAATTTTTCAAAGATCACTTCAAGCGGCATTAGGGGAGTACTTTGAACCTTCTTTGTATATATATTTTTTTTATTTATTTTTATTTTTGTATTTTTTTTAGAATCTTGTTAGTTTAATGTATATTTATTATTATTATTCATTGGGGACAATGAACCGCTTGAGTGTGGGGAGGGGTTTCCAATATAAAAAAAACATTAAAAAATTTAGTTTTTTTTCTTTTTAATTTGTTAGATTTTTTTTAGGATAGTTAAAAAAATGGAAAAACACAAAAAAATTAGAAAATTAAAAAATTGATTGTCGTGTCAATATAGCATGTAAATAAGGATAAGTACACACCGTGTAGACTTTTATTTTGCGAGTGTCATGTATTTGTCTCCTTAGCGTAAAATACCTTATACATGATGATGTCTTGTATGTGCTTGCGAAATTTCAAAACTTGAATGTATGTTATTGTCAATTTTGATGAGTTTAGCATGCTATCACCTGTGAGATTTTGAGCCTTAATTCAGGATTGATGCACTTTTATATCAATCTATTTGTTTGTGGTGAGTTATTCGTCATTGTGCATGTTGCTCTAGAACTTGCTTTAAACCAGGTCGTGCGTATATTGATATCGTGTATTGTGTAAGAATGATAAAGGCACTAGGATTAACCGTATTGTCCCAAACAGTACCCTTAAAGATAATCCTTAGTGAGCCCCCTTGAGCCTATATCCTTTTTCTTTGTATATCACCATCTAAATCTTGAGCTTATTTATTTGTTCTTGTCTTGATTGACTAGTAGAGCATTGTGATATATACTTGAGATTGGTAAAATATTAAGTGTGGGGATATCTTTGTTAATGTGTGAATTTTGGTGGGATTTGAATTGGTTTGGCTACTTCTTGTTGGTGATATTTCAAATAAAATCACCAAGGTCAAAAAGAAAAGAAGAAAAAAAAGGAATTTGAAAAAAAAAAGTGAAAAAAAAGAAGAAGATCACTCTATGGAAAGAAAGAAAGAAATAAAAGTGAGTGTATGTTCATTGGTTCTTACAATGTGAAATTTACGGGTTTTATATTTTTATGTGAGATGATATCTCAAGATAGTTTCATGTTGAGTGCTTCAAGTGTATATGAACATTATGCTCTATTAGTTGTCAAGTTTAGCCAACTGCAGCCTTTTCATTTTCCTACCCCTCACCTGAGCCTTGTTACAACCCTTGACAAAGACCTTTTGATTTATACGAACACGAAGTCTAGAGATTTTGGTGGACAAGCAAGCTTATGGTAGCACATGTGCATTTGATTGAATTTGAGTGATACAGTTACACCTAAACACTTGTGTGCTTTGAGTGTTTGTGAGATTATTTTCTATCCAAAGCATGCTATTATCTTGTTGATTGAGACTTTGATGTTATTCATGATATATTTTAGTCTTTTGAGACTATGTGCGCGTACTTGAATAGTTGTGTTGGTGTGTAAAGTTGAGGAATTGCATTATATGACATATAAGAGCTATTACATGGTTAAGTTTGCATGTGTGGTGTGCTATGATATATTTCATGTTTGAGACTTGGCAGTCAACCCAAATAAGATTTTGTGGGTAGATTTACTATAAACCCTCACGAGACCTTACTCGTCCACTAGGGCTGCCTAGGGGTTTAAAGGGCTTGTTGCATATGCCAAATGCAACCGTGATCACCTACGGAAGTGGTATTTATTAGTTAGGTTATAGTTTTTTTTCTTTATTTTTGCCCGAGGACGTGCAAAATGCTAAGTGTGGGGATGTGATAAGCGTGTGCTTAATCTAAATATTGCCCCTATATTTAAGTTATTTTGTATTGATTTGGATTTTTATTTAATAAATTATAATGTTTTATTGTAGGTATCAAGGAGTTTTAATAAAGGAAGGCTTGGAGCTTAATTGGCAAGAGTTGGAGATTTATTTGATTAAAATTCGGATTTTATGACCCACTTGCGCAGTTCATACTGTTTGGGCCATAACTGGAGTTCTATAAGTCCGATTCAGACGATTCAACAGCCCACAGAAAGCTTATGAGAAGGGCTTTATTTCAGAAGTGGTCTTGATATCAAAGTCCAACCGTATCAGTCCAGAAGCAGGCCCCAACAGTCAGCTACGAATTTCTTTATTGGAATTCAATTCTGATTAGGAAACTCCTTGTATTTGCATTAAATTATTAAAAATACTTTTATTAGAGATATTATTATATACTATTCAGACCTAATCTGAATATAGATCGTAAGAGAGAAAATTGGACGATACAGACAACTTTGTAAACACTTTCTTTTGGGGAGATTTTCCGGAGAACTTTTATTTTCCTTGAAGATAGAAGATTAAAGGTTCATCTCTATTCCTTATAATTATGTGTTCATCTTACAATTCATATATCTCTTGTTTAGTTAATTCAATTATGAGTGAGTAGATTATTAATCTAGGGTTAAGTTGAACCCTAGTTATGATTGATGTGTGAATTTCCCAATTCCCCCAATTTAATTGTTTAATTGTTCTTGCTTATTGAGTTGTTTAAATTAACAATTGCAAATCAGACGTGATTATGTGTTGTTTGAACCAATATCCAATTATCAACGAGAGTTGGAATTAGATGGTTGTGATTTATCCAAAAAGAACATGAAATTCTCCATGAGAATAGGTAGAATGGATTGTTAGGAAATTAGGGTGCCGTGATTAATGTCTCTAAATTACATGATACCATGAGAATAGGTTTGATTGTATTTTAAGAGAAGCCATTAATACCTGAGAGGGGTTTTTGGTATTTATAGGGCGCATCTTTCCTTTTGAGTAATTTATCTGATTAATTGGGGAGGGAATTCACGATTGCATTAATTCATGCTAGTGGGGATACTTAATTCTGGATGTTTTTAATATTTGATTTAATATAAACACAATTCGCTTTAGTATAAGATTAGTTTAATAAATTCTCAATATCTATTGTGATACTTGCTTAGCCGAATTAAATCAAAAATAACTAGTGATTGATATGTTTGTCTCTGTGGGATCGACTCTGACTTACCCTGCTACACAGTTAGAAGGATTAGTTAGATATTATAATTTGATAGGCACGCGACAGCCTTGTCAGTTCATCTGTCAACGAAACATTGCATTCCGTTGACATATCAACCTTCAACAAATGATCATTGTTGTTTGTTGACTCTGTTTCTGATTCTAAGGTTTCACCAACATACCCTAGCTTCTCTTTGTTCTTTTTCCATGATTGCTCACAGAAAGATTCCATACCTTGAACATTAATGATGTTGGTGGCAACATTCCTGGCATCTTTCCATTTTGCAATCACACTTTGTTCTATCTCAAGTTGTGTTTTAAGAATTTCTTCTCTTTGTAACACGTTCTCAAGTTCCTTCTTAGCATCCCTACTAACACATCTCATTTTCTCAAATTCAATGAGCTGCGCTTCTAACATTGCATTCCTATCACTTAAGAGCAAATTAGTCTCTTTTATTCTTGAATTCTCTTTGGTAAGTGATTTAAGAGTAACACGCAAATTATATAGTACAGTAGACATTTCATTTACTGCACTATCGCATTCCTCTTTAGAAAGCTCAGAAAGATTAGTAATTGTTACCTGGTTGCTTGAGGAGCTTGCTTCATGCTCATGATTGTTAGCCATAAGAGGCAAGTTGACATACTCAACATCATCATCAGAATCTTCACCATTACCAGCCCAATCATACTCCTAAGACATGAAAGCCTTTTCTTTTTGCTTGAGAAGTTCAAAGTATTTCTTTTTATAATCAACAGGCTCAAATTTCCTGTTGCCCTTCTCAATCTTGGGCTTTCTGCAGTCTCCAGCAAAGTGACCAAGCATTCCACAATTGAAACATTTAGATTTAGACTTTTCAATCTAGTTACTTTTGTTAGGTTGAAAGTCTCTCCTTGGTGGCCTTGCTTCTGAGTTTCTCTTGAACTTGAACTTAGAGAATTTTCTTGACAGAAAAGCAATATGTTCATCAATCTCATCTAAGTCATCCAAGTTGGCTGGTTCTGATTCTTCTTCTTCTGTCATCTTACCTTTACCCTTGCTAACATCACTCCTACAACTAGCTCGACTAGTTGTGGCCTTTGCAGCTTCTTCATTGTCATCTTCCAGTTGGTTCACAGATGCAATCAATGCAATAGATTCACCCTTCTTTTGTACCTTTTCAATTTCTTCATCTTGCTCCATTTCCAACTCATATGTCTTCAAGGTTCCATAAAGTCTCTCAAGAGTGTAGTCTTTGTACTCTTGAGTGTTTCTGAGAGAAACAGTCATAGGCTTCCATTCTTTTGGAAGAGCTCTAAGAAATTTAAGGTTTGAATCCTTGGTTTGATAGATCCTCCCATACAACTTTAATCCATTCAAAAGCTTTTGAAACCTACTAAACGTGTCATTTAGGGTTTCACCAGCTTTAAAATGAAAATGCTCATATTGTTGTATAAGGAGCTGCATTTTGTTTTCCCTAACTTGCTCAGTACCTTCACAGAGAGTTCTAACAGTGTCCCATACTTCTTTGGAGGTTGTACAGTTTATGACATTGTCAAACATCTCTTGCTCCAAACCATTAAACAGAATGTTCATGGTTCTTTTATCTTTATGGACTTCTGCAACATCTTTAATAGTCCATTCTGAGACAAGTTTTGGAATTTCCACATCAGGAGCATCATCTGGCAGTCCAACTCTAGATGCAAACTTCATGGGAACGTGTGAACCTTTCTCAATGCAGTCTACATATCTCTCATCCATAGACATGAGATGTAAATGCATCTTTACTTTCCAGTGAAAGTAATTGTCCTTATCAAGAACTGGTATTTTTACTCTTGCATCCTTCTTCACCATGGCTTCTGTTTTTGGTCTTGATCTTTAAACTTCTTGTATGTTAGAAGCTTGATCTGATACCAATTGTTAATCCCAAATGACCTAACAGAATTGTAGAAGGGGGGGGGGGGGGTTGAATACAATTCTTGATATTTCTTAAACTTAAAACAACTTACAAATAAAAACTGAACTTAAAGTAAAAATCACAAGCACATAAATAATTTCAGTTGGATTGTTTGATGATCCAACTGAAGTGATTTTTAATGCGGAAATAATCTGTGATACAAAATGTACACAGCTGCTCAGTTACAAGATTGTAGAGAAGTATGCTCTCAAAGATAGCTAATACAAACTATTTGTTTTTCTTCTCTTATCTTTAAAGTAACTGCTACACTTGGTTATAAATACCCAAGTTTACAATTCTACATTTGTCTAAACTAAAGAACAATAGTAGTAACCATCAGTAGCTTGCTTTTCATTCCTTTTGTCCAATGGTCCTTAGAGATCTTTGCTTTTGTCTTCATGCTAATTTTAATCATTCCCAAGAGCCTTATTGGAAATTGGAATGTTTCCTTATTTCCAGTAACCATTTTGATGGCTTCCAATGCAAAGTACACTTCCATATCTCCTTTAGATCTGTTCAGTAAACTGTCACTATCACTTTGTCAACTGTTCAAAAAGCAATATTGATTCGTTGATAGCAGGGAGATGTGTTTCGTTGATAGCTTTATTCTTCATTCCGTTGATGGTGTTTCCTTCGTTTCGTTGATGGTGTTTCCCTCGTTTCGTTGATGGGTAAACTCCATACCGTTGACAGAGTGATCTTCATACCGTTGACATGTCTTCACTTAGGCAAAATTACAAGGCATAATATATTTACAATTAACCAACCTATTTTGCCTATCTAGTACTTAGTCAACATGACTTAGAAAACCTATCTAATACATACAACAGAATGCATATCAAACTGTGAAGTACTGTACAGTGCAATTGCTACATTACTCATTTCGTTGATGAGCTTCCTGTCAACGGAATGCTGCAAAGCATGCCATTTCGTTGACAGCTACAAAATGACTTAATACAAAATCTACTAAGTGTTTTTATAATTATCATCAAGAACAACATATTCCTAACAGGAGCCTAAAGCAATTGATGAGGCATTGTTGGATTCTGATTGGGTGATTGTTATGCAAGAAGAACTCAACCAGTTTGAAAGAAACAATGTTTGGAAGTTGGTTCCAAGACCTAGAGGAAAGTCAGTTATTGAGACAAAGTGGGTTTTCAGAAACAAACTGGATGAAAATGGAAATGTGACTAGAAACAAGGCAAGGCTAGTAGCTAAGGTTACTGTCAACAGGAAGGGATAGATTATGATGAGACATTTGCACCTATTGTCAGACTTGAAGCTATCAGGATTTTCCTAGCCTTTGCTGCTCACTTCAATTTCAAGGTGTTCCAAATGGATGTCAAAAGTGCTTTTCTAAATGGAGAGTTGGAGGAAGAAGTGTATGTTGAACAGCCACCTGGCTTTGAAGATGCTGAGATGTATGATTTTGTGTACAAGTTGTTCAAGGCACTTTATGGATTGAAACAAGCTCCAAGAGCATGGTATGATACCTTCTCTGCCTTTCTATTGGAAAATCAGTTTACAAGAGGTGTAGTAGATAAGACCTTATTCTACAAGCATCATGACAAAGACATCATTTTGGTTCAAATTTATGTTGATGACATCATTTTTGGTTCATCAAATCAGAAGTTGTGTGAGAAGTTTTCAGCTCTAATGAGAAATAAGTATGAGATGAGCATGATGGGAGAACTGTCATTCTTCCTTGGTTTACAAGTTCTTCAGAAAGATGATGGAATCTTCATTTGTCAAGAAAAATATGTAAAGGAACTTCTCAAGAAGTTCAACTTAGAAGATTCATCACCTGCCAAGACTCCTATCTCTACCTCAACTAGTCTGGATCTAGATTCCAAAGGAAAGAAAGTGGACTCTAGTGCATACAGAGGCATGGTTGGATCACTTCTTTATCTAACTGCTAGCAGACCTGACATAATGTTTGCAACATGTCTCTGTGCAAAGGTTTCAAGCTGATCCAAAAGAGTCACACTTGGTAGCAATCAAGAGAATTTTTAGATACCTTAAGGGCACTCCTAATCTAGGCCTTTGGTATCCAAAAAACACTGGATTTAAGCTAGTGGGGTATTCTGATTCAGACTATGCTGGATGTAGGATTGACAGAAAAAGCACTACAGAAAGCTGTCAATTTCTTGGTGGAATATTGGTATCCTAATTCAGTAAAAAACAACACTCAGTTTCTACATCTACTACAGAAGCTGAATACATTGCAGCTGGAAGTTGCTGTGCACAAATCTTGTGGATGAAGAATCAACTACTGGATTATGGCTTAGTGTTAAATAATATCCCTATCTACTGTGACAACACTAGTGCCATAGCCATCTCAGACAATCTTGTTCAACACTCTAGAACTAAGCACATTGATATCAGACATCATTTCATCAGAGAGCATGTTGAAAGAGGAACTGTGAAGTTGATCTATGTACCCACAGAAAAGCAACTTGCAGACATTTTTACAAAACCACTGGATGAAGCAACCTTCAACAGGTTGGTAAGTGAATTGGGAATGCTAAATCTGGTATGTTAACTTACTAGTTTTTCTTATTCCATTATTCATGTGAAGCTTGTGACAGTAACATCTTCAGAAGTTGCTGTCATGAGAAAGTTACTGTCTACCGAAATCTGTATCTGTTTTCGACAGCACGTTTACTTTGACTTTGTTAAAATTAAATTATGTGTTGGTCTCGTGCCTGAAAGTTGATTTTTGTATGACACTAACTTGCATGTTTGTTAAAATTGAAATTGGTCAAGGATTCTCCTTAATTGGTCAGTTTTGCCTTGATTGTTGTATTAGTGGTAGATATCACTTAATTGCAATATGAGGTAGTTGTATGGGTATTCCAAACTGTTGACTGTTTACATCCTTCTTAACCTAGTATGCCTATAAAATGAATCTTAGGCCATATTAGTGGATCACTTTGAAAAAAAGGGTAAAATGGAAAACAATATAGGAATTGAATTCAGGCCTAAGCCTTGTGGCAATGAAGAGGTAGAGGCATTGTTTGATGAGCTATGGGATTTCCTCGATAAGGAAGAGGAACAAGAACTTGCAGCCAAGGCCGCTGAGGAGGCCAAGGTGCAATAAGAGGAAAAGGAGTTTCAAGCACTTCTCAAGGAAGAAGGAACCTCAGAAGAGAAAGTTAGGGAAGAAGTCCTAGAATTGGTTAAGAAAGATTGTACTGATTAGTTAATCTCACCAATTGTAGAATTTTTCCTTTCTTCATTTAATTTAAATCAATAAAACTTCTAATTCTGCTGTTTCTATTTGCTTCCTGTGTGTGTTGATTAATTGCTGAACTGATTGAATGTTGTCTTGAATGAATGATGAATCAGTAATAATTATTGCATATATTTAACTGGTGCCTCTTCAGTTAAGTTTTTCATACAACAGTTTCAATTCAAGTCTTGACAGTTGTTGTTTTTCCCGCTAAGGTTGTTGTCATCTAGAAAAGTTACTGTCACAGTTCTTTGACAACTAACTTCTCGACAGCAGTAAAAAATCTTCTGTCATGACTCGTAAAAGATACTGTCATATGAGAACATAACGATGACAGTAAGTTTTGCGCGAAATGTTTCTGTCACGCAAAACATGTTGTCATCACACCAAAGTTACTGACACGGTTGTTTTGAGCGCAGAGGTTACTGTCAAATTAGTGGACCGTTAAAATAGGACACACATCCTCCAACGAGGAGAGAGAAATCAGCCAGTAACCCACGTGACTGCTAAGTGGGTTAAGACACGATTTCACTTTTCCACTTTGTCAGTTAAACGCTTGAACTTCCCTCTAAATACATCAAACATTCAACTGTTCTCACAAAGCAAACTCAACACTCACCCTTCTCTTATCTCCAAGCAATTCATCTTTCACCTTCTCTCTTCTTCTTCTATCAAACAAAACAAATGGCCCCCAAACAATCAATTTCACAAACAAACTTTGCTGGCATCTACTCTCCAAGTGATGCTGGTGAGGGTTTCAAAGGGCTTGTTTACTTCATGAATAAGTCCTATCTTGGGTATGCAATTACCTCTACTCCTGTTCTTGACCTAGACAGGATTGAAAATTTCTGGGAGACAGCTGTTGCTCAAGAAGATGGTAACATCTCCTCTATTCAGTTTAAAATCAAGGAGCACAACTACTCTCTCACTGTTCATGGCATCAATGCGGCTCTGGGAATCGTGCTAGAACCAGGAAAGGTCTATGCTGAGCTTGCTAGTGATGAGACTCTGAAGAAGCTCTTCTTGAAGATTGGGTATTCTGACCCTATTCTTGAAGAGGGAACAACAAAATGGTACCCCTCTGGTGAAATGGACAGGAAATATCTCCGCAAGGAGTGGAGTATGGTGTTTGATGCTATGGTGAAAGTGTTCTCGACCAAGACCACAGGCTGGAATGGAATTCATACCTACATCAAGAAGCTCACTCACTCTCTTGTTCATGGGTACAAAGTGGACATTGGAAAGCTGCTCATGGAACACTTCAAGGCTGCCATAGGTAAGAAGGTAAACATCTATCCTCGCTTTTTAATGATGTGCATCAATTCTTTATGTGACTTTGATGAGAATGCCCCTCGTTTGGAGGTGTGCCCTGTACTGAAAAGAAACACTCACACAACTCTCACTTCACAGAATTTAAATGCACATATTCCACTATGTTTCACCAAACACATGGTTGATCAAGTGACTGACCTTGATTTTCCATTACCTTCTAGTTTTGATACCTTCACCATTGAGAATGAGACTGCATTACACCCCAATTCAGTCAACCCTCATTCTGCCCCATACACTCAGCCTAGGTTCTCTAAACTTCCCAAAGTACAGAGACTAGCCTTACAAGAAACCGGAAAAAGGCCCCTAGAGACTGGTGGTAGTGGTAGTGTTGAGAGTCAAGAGGGAGTTCCTGCACCTAGTGCAACAAATAAGGAAGGTAGTCAATCAGAACCCACAGTGGTTCCTCCTGAGCCTAAGAAGAAGAGAGCTAAGAGGACCAAAACCACTGTCAGCCACCCTGCAGTCTCCCAAAAGACTGTAGAGGACAATAGGGAAATAAACTCCTCCCTAGATGTGCCCTCTCAACAGGGCCCATCTATTGAAATTGGCCTGTCTCCCAAGGCACCCTGTAAAGAGTCTGCACAACCTCATGTTCCAACTCATGAGGAGCCTCCACTTGCAGATATACACATGGAGTCAGGACATTGTGAGGATTTCAGTTCCCCTGTTGATGCTTCTCAAGTTACATCTGAGAAGCAGCCACTATTCTCTTCTCCACTTTCACCTTCTTCCTTCCCTATACATTCATTTGTTTCTTCTCCACAACCTAGAGAGGGGGACAGTCCCAACCCTTCAGGTTTTGATCATCCATCTCCAATCATGGATGAGCCCCCATCAAGTGGTCCACAAGAACCCATTTCTCAAAGTGAGATGGACACCACTCCCTCAAACACTGAGAGAGAGCAAGGTACAACTCTGCTAGAAAATGAAATAGCCAGTACCTTGTTCAATCTCCAAGGAGCATCTTACCTCAGGGAAGACGCTGTCACGGCCCAAGTTGCTGTCAAAGACACTGTGGATGTTGCTGTCACAGGTGATTCTGCTGTCAAGGACTCAGTTGAAGTTGCTGTCACAATCGAACCTGCTGTCCACATTGCAGTGGAACCTACTGTCAATATTCCAATTGACAGTAACATTCATGGCAAAGCTGTTGTCACCTCTACACAGCCTGACTTTGATGCTATACTTCTTGAGGATGTCTCTGATGATGATGTACCACTATCTCAGTTCTTAAAGGTACATTCTAAACCATCTATTTCCTTGCATGAAAGTACTGCTCATACCCATGAATCTAGGATGAGTGAGGGTGTGCAAAAGAAAAGAGAGATAAAAGAAAAGAGAGGTGAGCATCAAAATGAGAGGCAGCCAAATGAGCTGGCAAAAGGTGAGGGACTTGAGCATGTCCAGAGTGAAATTGAGGGAGCCACACATGTCCAGGCCTTAGGCCCTGAGAGTTCTTTTGTGAGGAGTGATGAGATCACTCAGAAAAACACTGAGAGTGTGAGAACCCCCACAGCCTCTAGGCCCCAATCTTTTCCTTCACCCCCAAGAAGGTTAAGATCAGGTGGCCCCTCTACATCTTCCAGGTTGCAGGCTCTAGAGAACAGATGTCTGTCCATGGAATCCAAAATTGATGGCCTATCTACCATGGTGGCCTCTGGATTCTCTGTCATTCAGGAAGCCATTCAAGATCTATCTGCAAATCTTGATGCTGCCAACTTACCTAAGGGGGAGAAAAAGGTAAGATCAGAATCTCAAAAGGCAAAATCAGGAACAGAGGGTATCCCCAGACAGGATGTTGCTCAGGGGGAGCCTGGCTCAAAGAAGGCTTCAAGGAGTGAGGGGGAGCCTGGAACTAAAGGAAGGTCAGTGTCTGCTAAGAGAAAAAGGGGAAATATAGGAGATTCAGGGAGTAATGGGGAGCAAATGCAAGAAGCTGAAAATATCTTTGAATATGAGATAGCTGGAGAAACAGTTCTAATGTCCAAAGAAGCCCTGAAAGCTATGCACAAGGGTGTTTCTTCCAAGAACCCAATACTACCTCCTGTGACTATAAGAGAGCCAACTCCAACTCCAAAGGAAAGTGCTCTTGAAAGGCAATGGAGAGAAAAGGAGGAACAGAATAAGTTGGGAAAAGGGAAAGACAAGATGCCTGAATACATCCTGTCAGGAAACATCTGGAGTGAAGGAACAGAGTTCAGCCAAGAAGATGCAAATGCTCTAATGGTTGACTACAGGGAAAGCACTCTGAAGAATCATGATGAAAACTTCAACAAGGTAGTTGATGAAGCAATGAAGGAGACTAGCAGAAAATTGAGTAACTGCTCAACTTTGCTCAAGGAGAAAATCACCAGTGTATGTGTAAAGATCAATGAAGAAAGGAGGTGGGCTATTGATGTGTACTTAAACACTGGAATATCCATGTTCATTACTATGCAGCTGCTGTAGAGTCTTCCAGCAAGAGTGCTAACAGTAATGAAGAACAAAATCACAGCAAACCATACAGCCTTCAATGAGATCTTGCATATGCAAATGATGAGCTTAATCTCAGAAAAACTCCCGGAAGTATACACCAATCCATTCTGTGTCTACTATGCAAGTACCACCAAAAGTGGTAGCAAGAGATGTGCATACATGAGTCTAGGAGGCACTTCAACAATGGAGACAAAGTCAATCTTAAAGGTGTTAAACATGATTCTCAACTCCAAAGCTAACAAGGAAAGAGTTCTTGCTGTCAAAGCAATCTATGACTTGCTGGTGAAAAGGGACAAGGAACTGAGCTCTAATGTGAAGAAGATGATCTCCAACAGAGCTGAACAAGGAGAAAGCTGCTCCTATGAGGTTCCTCATGATGATGATGATGAGTTAGATGGTAGTGGAGGAACCAGAGAAGCAGGAAATGCTAGTGGAAGCACTTCTGGGAATGTTGGATCTAGGTCCCAGGAGGAAAATCAACAAGAAGCTCCTGTACAAGAAAAGAAAGATGCTGGTGCAACAGAAGGAGAGGATTCAGCAATTTTTGAAGCTTTGGAGGCAAATATCTTAAGATGTGCTATTGACAGTATAAATGCTGAAAAAGATACTGTCACCAAAGAGACTGTTACAGAAGACACTGTCCTCAAAGAAGCTGTCAGCAAAGAAGCTGTCACAGAAGAAACTGTCAAGAAAGATACTGTCATGGAGGACACTGTCAACAAAGATGCTGTCAAAGAAGGAATCAAGCCTACTGTCAAGCCAAAGAGGACAAAAACCTTGGCAAAGGCCTGGTTCTCTAGACAGGAACCTGAACCTGAGGAGACTTCAAAAGCAATTAAAGGAAAACACAAGTACTTAGGAAAAGAGAAAGCCACTGGGCTTGGCAGAAACTTGAAGAAGCCTATCCAATCAAAACTCTACAGCTCTCTGGATCTCTTGGAAAAGGAAGCTGATCAAATCAAGAGCGTCGAGGTAAAGTTGGATAACAACAATGAAGCAACTGAATACATTCTTTGGTTTGATGCATCAAGACTTGTGAAAGTCAAAAAGGATTTTACCATGGAAGTGTCATCATATACTGTAACAGCAACTCTCTCAATGGAAAGGAAAACAGAAACAAGGAGAGTTGAATACTTCTACTTGGTAAGGATGGTCAATCTAATGCAAGGATATGACAACGTTCCTGAAAGGGTCATGAACCATGTGTTGGCATACAAAGCCGTGAGGGATGAAGAATTCTATCAGAAGTTTGGAGAATGGTCACTGTATGATGACAATGACATTGCTCACTTACTTGAATATTCTGATGAAGAAATGGCTGAGTATGAAGATGATATTCCTGAAGAAGTGGTGCAAACCCAACCAAGTCAAGAAGAATCCTCAGAGCCTACAAAGAGAGAAACCACTGAAGAGACAGAAGACACATTCTTGGATAAAAGCAGAGAAGCCAACAGGGTGGAAAGTGAAGGACCCAATTACCAATCTTGTATGCTTGAGAATCCCTTGAGAATCAAGTTTATATGGGAAGAGATTCCAGTAAGAAGCTTTCACAAACTTAGAACCAGGGCTCTGAAAGACTTACTT
Organism: Heracleum sosnowskyi; assembly: GCA_030848705.1. Classification (NCBI taxonomy): domain Eukaryota; kingdom Viridiplantae; phylum Streptophyta; class Magnoliopsida; order Apiales; family Apiaceae; genus Heracleum; species Heracleum sosnowskyi. The sequence goes on from CM061236.1 coordinate 89,377,659, forward strand.
TTCTTGGTGATTGGATCAATTCATCCATTGGAACAGCAATGCTCTTCTGAGATTGAGAGCATTATTCAAGCAAGAAAGGGTGAAGACTCAAAGTTGGATAAGTCAAGGAGAAAAACTCTGAATGCGTTCCCTGGAAGCAGATTCAAAGACTTTAATGGCACTCTGAAGTTCAGAACTCATGCTTTTGGCAAAGACTTGTGGATGGATCTTCAAGATGCTAGAGTATGTCTCTCCAAGACACTCCAGAAACACATTGATGAAATTGAAGATGAGGCGATCACTCCTGATGAAATAGCACTGGTGGAAGAACTCAGAGGAGTTCTTAAGGAAGCTCTTAACAAAGAGAATGAAGCAAGACAAAAAAGAAAATCTGAAGCTAAGTAAAAATCTTTTGTTAAATTCTGATCTTGTTAGTTAAGTTGTCAGCATGTATTAATTGTGAATTTATTTTTATTGTCCATAAAAACAAATTGGGGGAGATTATTAGGATTTATGGGTGATAGCTATGAGACAACTTAACTAGATATTTTATATACTTAATTTTATTAAGTATGAACATACTGTCACAGCCAGAGTATGTCTATGTAACCGTTTTTGTTTGCTGCAAATAAAGATTGTAAGTACATCTTGATAGAAATTCATTAGTTTGTTCAAGCCTCAAGAAGTGCTCAAGATGGACAGCAAGAATAAATACTATTGTCACTGCATTGACAATATGGTTACTTGAAGACAGCATGTTGTAAGTCACGACGGTACATTCACTCTGAAAGCAACATTGGCGGAAGCCCTCTGACAGCAACTCTACCCTAGCCCGACAGCAAGCTTGGAAATCCTGACAGCACCTTTAGCGGGGATTTCTTACTGTCACCAAAAGTGCATTCCTGTGACAGCAAGCTTAGCCATCAGTATATTGTCATGAAGGGATAACATTTGTATTGGTAATCAATCCAGTCAAACTCGTGACAGTTTGGATGTTCAAGAAACAGGCGTGTTGCAGTATCCCAACACTGTAACAGGTCTGCAAGACTACGACTGAAGCTTGAGAAATCACATGACAAAGCTCACCAATTCCAGAGTATGACAAATCTACATCTATTGAATTGTGTTAGCTTAAAATAGAATGTTTCTAGATTGCTTCGCAATGTATTGATAAGCTGTCTGTATAGCAATTTAAGAAACAATCACGGGCAGGCAAATTGTAAGAAGCTGCCACTTAAAAATGACAGCAGCTTCACAGGACCCGTGATTGAAAGTGATAGGTTTAGTTTACTTAGTCTATCTCTCAATTCATTCTGTAGTAATCACTCGAGAAACCGAAGCTCAAGAAAACCTTACATTTTTCTTGAGGTTGTAGCAACCCATTGCAAAATAAAAAAAACATTTATTTTGTGAGAATTACTTTAGTGTCTACTTGTGTTTGCAATCGTTAAACTGATAATCTTTAATCTTGGTTTTGGTTGTTGAAACGTAGATTGAGTTTTATCAGTATTGCATTCAACCCCCCCCCCCCCCCCCTTCTGCAATAGTCAAGGACCAACACCATTTGATCCCACTAATGTTCCGTTTGTGACTACTGTTGTCAGTGTTACTGAACCAACTACATACAAACAAGCTGTTAGATAGCCTATATGGTGTGAAGCTATGAGTGTGGAATTGGCTGCTCTTGAAGCCAATAACACTTGGGAGTTACAACCTTTGCCACCTGGTAAGAAAATTGTTGGGTGCAAGTGGTTATATAAGATTAAGTATCTTGTTAATGGTGTCGTTGATCGATATAAAGCCCGGTTGGTTGCAAAGGGGTTCACTCAAACGGAAGGATTGGATTACTTTGAGACATTTGCTCATGTGGCAAAAATGTCTACTTTACGTATTTTGTTAACATTAGCTGTTAAGAACAATTGGCTTCTTAAGAAACTTGATGTTACTAATGCGTTTCTCCATGGGTTTCTTGATGAGGAGGTGTACATGGCATTGCCTTCAGGTTATATTCCTTCAGCTACTTTATTGTCTCGCTTTGCAAATCAGAGAGTTTGTCGTCTCATTAAGTCCATTTATGGGCTCAAGCAAGCTCCACGACAGTGGTTCATTGCTCTCTCTACTGCCTTGTTAAAGTTTGGCTTTGTACAACTTATTAGTGATTCGAGTCTATTTCAGTTTCGTCGTGGGGATACTGTTGCCTTTCTTCTGATTTATGTCGATGACATGTTGTTGACTGGTAATAGTGACGAGCTCCTTTCTGAGGTTATACAATTTCTTGGTACTCAGTTTAAGGTCAAGGATTTAGGTCTCCTCACTTATTTCTTGGGTCTTGAACTCACAAGATTTGTGCATGGTATATATCTGAATCAAAGAAAATATACATTGGATGTCATCAAGGATGTCATTCTGTGTGATACTAAATCTTCATGCATACCTATGAAACAACATCATGTACTGTTAGGGGAGGATATTACTCCTTTTCTTCGAGATGTTACTCAGTACAGAAGGTTAGTTGGTCGTCTTATATACTTGACTATTACGTGTCCTGACCTGGCATACCCAGTACATGTTCTGGCACAATTTATGAACTCTCCTCGTGAGTCACATTGGCATGCTGCAGTAAAGGTTGTTCGGTATCTTCAGGGTACTTGTGGTCAAGGTTTTTTGTTCTCTTCTAACTCAGATTTGGCTTTATCTTCCTATTGTGATGTTGACTGGGCGAGTTGTCCCAATTCTCGTTTGTCTCTTACGGGTTATTGTGTACTGTTGGGAGATTCGTTAGTCACCTGGAAATGTAAGAAACAGTATATCATTTCTCGCTCGTCTGCAGAAGCAGAGTATAGGTCCTTGACAGATACGTGTTGTGAGCTAACATGGGTAGTGGCATTGTTGACAGAAATGCAGTTTACGCAACTCACTCCAGTTACATTGTTTTGTGACAACAAGTATGCACTGTATATCGCCTCTAATCCAGTGTTTCATGAACGTACCAAGCATATTGACATTGATTGTCACTTGGTACGTCAAAAGTTGCAACAAGGACTTGTTGAGATGCAGCACATAGCATCCGTTGATCAACCTGCGGACCTCTTCACTAAGGCATTGGCATCTTCACAATTGTCATTTCTTCTTTCCAAGTTAGGTGTCTGCAACTTGTTTTCGACTCCTAACTTCAGGGGGATGTTAGTTCTATGGTTCCAGCTCAGCAGAATGACAATTAAGCTACAGCTCAGTAAGTAGTATGACAGGTCATCAAAGTTAGTTAGGAAGTTGTTAGAAGAGAGAGAATATATGTGTTGAGTTAGTATTCATTTTGTAAGGTTGAAGATTAGTTTTCTGATGATGAATGACTGTGGCGTAATCTCTCAAGTTCTGTAAACGATCAATACACTACTGTTCTTTTGTTTCTATCTGTTCTTGCATTTCTATCAATAGCTCAACCATTTCCAGTTACGTATAACAAGTTACGCAAGACTTCGAGAACTAAGAAACATGGAAATTTCATTAGCTTGTTAGGCTACCACCTGGGCTCATGTTCCATGACAGAAAAGAAGGATCTCCAAGACGCCTGAAATAATGGAAAGAAGTTAGGTACAAAACTCATCGAACAATTTTTGCATTTGTAAACCTAATGTTTACCATGCAGCACGGAAGCTATTACAACGGGGATGCTGAAATGCAGCAGAGCACACACATAGAAAATTCGTATATATGCAGGCTACCCACCAGATAGGGTAGAGTGCTAAGACTCACCAAATTCTCCAGCCCCTACTATCAAACAAGAGATCGAAGACTGGTACTTACATTCGAGCAAATATTGTGTCTAGTGGAAATAGTACAAATAATGAAAACAGTCATTCCTTGCCAAATACTATATTAAGGCAGAATAAGTAAAGCCACACCATTAACTAAAAACTGAGGGCATCCACCATTTTATATTTTTTTTTTACAATATATCTCATAAAACAAGCTCCAAACACTTAACCAAGAAAACGAGTCACATTCACTTCTAGCCAGAGTTCCTATGTAGATGAAACAGAAGGCTGCTACCAACTCTGAAGTGCATGATGAAATAAGCTGGAAAAGAACTAAGTTGTCCATATTGATGGGAGAAAAAGTACAACTACAGCAGAAAAAACAGAACATCCAACACAGAGGATCAACGTATTGGACAAAATATAGAGAGGGATCAAGGAACGTTACCAATGCGACTACTCCATGTAATTCAATACATTAGCATATTATGCAACTGAAAATAACATATTGTAACTCAGTTTCCGAATTTAGTGATAATGACAGCTATACTAGCATTAAAAGGCTTAAGTCTTCATTCACAAAATACATTAGATTGATAGTAAATTTTGGTCAGGAGCATCAGGCTTTAGGGGATCTCACATTAATTTTAATAGACACAACACAGGAGATGATATTTACCTTGGCTTAACTAGATATATGATGGTAAAGGACAGTGCCAGTAAAAAGCTCAACCCGCCGACAGAAAGATATGCAATGCCAATGAAATTATTCTTTCCACCAAGCCAGCTAGTGGTCGACAGCACCAGCTTCTTCTTACCATTGAAGTTATAAGTGTTGTAATTGTTTGTCAGTAGCACATCAATGATCAATGTCTTCACCTTTCTTAAGATCCACCTCTATCTTTCCGTACAGTTTCCTAAATGTTGGAAGAGCGGCAGTTCTCATCCAGACAATAAGGTCTTCTTGTTTACTCAGCTATTACCCCTCAAAATTATACCAATAAAACAAGAGGTGTTAAGCTTTTAAAACATCTGATTACCATACACCACTAATCACACGACTTTACAAGATTGTATTAGGCAGGTAACAAAGAACATAATTTTATTGCACCCTTACTCCGTTCACATTGACCTTTATTTGGCTTCTCAATTTTTTGAAAATTCGACTGGCTCATTGTACAAAAATGACTTAATGTTACGTATTCACGTAACTTAGGTGAGTACAAAAAAAATTCTAATGTGAATGCAGAAGAATACTATTATAATTACATTATTGTTTTAAAACTTGATCAAAAATTTACAACTTTGTCATTAAAATACACTACGTACTCATATAACTCCCCTAAGTACGTACTTAGGGGCATTTTTCTCTAAAAATTAATAGACAAAGTTTATTTTATTAAATTTTAATAGTTGCATAACACAAAATTTGAAAAAGATAAATATGCTAGTTGTACCACATCATGTCCACAACTAGTATTACATTAAAAATCTTACCGGGATTGAGGGATTAAGTTTTGCACCGCCAGTAAAATTTTCAGTCTGAAAATTCTTAGGATAGACATTTTTCCCAAACTTGTGATCCCTATCACTCTTCCATGAGATGCCATTCTTGTTTATTTTCAGTGGTTTGTTAGTGTGAGAGAAGCTATATATAGGTATCATTGAACATACTCCACGCTATGAGACCGCAAGGAACAATCGGGTTCCCGTTAGCATCATCTTCAGGCTTACAAGATTCTACATCGTTCTCATGTTTGCGATATTCTTTCAGCTGCTGATCGCTGCGGCTCTTCGCATTTCTGAAAAAGAAGCATTATCATATAAAAGTGGATGATTCTGATGATACCTAGTTAGACATATCCTAAAAAAATAGCTGGTGATAAAGCCCGCTGGAATCAGAATCTAACTACAGGAGTTGGGCCACTGTGCTCCAGCTTCCACCTGTTAATGCACAGGTATATTCCTAATATGTTTAGAGTTCCACGCTCAAAATTTAAGACTGCAATCACGGTTTGGCTGCCTGAAACTAGTCCTCTACCTCGTCTAATCAATTTGATGCATAAGTTCAAACTCTAGATGACAAATTTATTTGAACCTCAGTAGAGTGTTATGAATTGTCACGTAGAAAGAACATTTTGCATGAAATATGTTGATACACCGTATACATCTCTACTCTTTATCACAAAATATGTTGGTTATCACAAAATCCGGGTTCGATTATCTACAAATTCATATTTAAGTAATACTTATTAATTATTTTTTTTTATCAATAATTACATAAAACCAAGCAGACAGGAGAAGTGCAAGAAGTCGCCCAATTTTTCTAGTTCCACCTGAGCGATTTCATATGTTCAACATGTTCTTTACGGATTATATTATATGCGCTAATTGAAGATAAACTTCCATAAGTGACTTCCATTTCCAATACACATGACCAAAAACATTACCTCACTTTTGAAACCTAAAAACATCAAGAAAGTGAAAGTCTGACTTAACAATAATAAGGAGGATATAACAAGACCAATGGTATAATAAGATCTTTTTAGATTACAATTTAAAGTCGACTTTTGTTGCGAACAATATGAGTTTGATAAACCATTCTCAGAGTAGAGTGGTAAGCAAGGTTTACATACCCGCGATGATTCTGATAATAATTGTCCAGCTGATGATACACATAGATAGGATGATCCATGTCCTTCTGATGATTCTTATTTCTTGCACATTTGTTATTTGAGGAGTTCTGAATATATTTAACTTTGTCGTTCTGTGATTCTAGAGGAATGCAATCAGTATCATACCTAGTATCTTGTATACATCTGGAGACGCAAACAGGGACACAAGTCCAATTGGGATGAAGACAATGCTGACAAGCATGAAGGATGATTTCACCTACAAGGCCGGTGAAGTAATGGCATCACTATATACAAGCTTCTAGGATGATTCATCAAAAACTTTTCAAGTGCAGAAAAGAAATTGAAACAATATTTACCCATTTAGGTGTAAGAATTGGCTTGCAAGCTGGAAGCTCCTGCTGAGTAAACCGTGAATCTAAATATCAGAATATCAAAACACGTAAATGCTTACTTCACTGAAAACCAATTCATGTCTCAACAGAACATATAAAACTTGTGGCTTTTCAGGTAACATTTCATAAAATGAGCATTACACATAAGACTACAATTAATATAATAAAAAATTATAAACAAAAATTCACTGGTTTACACAATCTCAACCTATAAATACAACACACCTTTAACTATTACTACATACACAAATAAACAATAAAAAAAATCACTAGTACCACATTCAATTAAATTAGATAAAAAATATCAAAAATAAGGGTTAAAATCATGGCCGTAGATTTCGGAAATAGGAACAAATCGGTTGAGGTACTGTATAATTTAAATTAATTTGTTTAAAAATAATAATTAATTGTGTTTGGCATTATGATTAGAGTAGAACTACCAAGTGTCACCTGGTGACAACATTTTCTAAAAATAGGTAAACAAATTGTTAACTTAAAAAAATGACCTATTCTGAAGCCTCCTCTGTTCTTGAATTTGTATTCATTCATCATTCATCCTCTTGTGTGTATATGTACATTATGTAAGTATCTTGTCATATTGTTATAAAATAGAGCTTGTTAGTTGTTTTGATCTCTATAATATTTACGTAATCTGTGCTTTGTTTTAGGTATTCTTCAAAATTTCATAGACCTGATTCTTTTAATCGTAATTGCTTCGATATAACTTGGTTCAATGTTTGTGATATATGAAAATTAATCTTGTAGCACCATTGATCTTTCTCAATTTGGGGTGGTTTTTTATAAGCACAAAATTAGGGTTCGATGTAAGGACTTGTGGCCGGCCATGATTATATTGTGCATATTCGATTCATATGGTGTGTTCTTTTGTCATTGTTGCATCTTCTAGACCTTATGATATTCCAAATATCTGTATAATTCATGGTAAATGGGTAACACGGTTATGAATTTATATGGACGATTTTGCCTGTTATTGATATTTGTTAGAGTAATTTCGTTTATTTCACCACTTGGTATATGTAACATGCTCAACTGATTATTCTTATGATAAAGAATATGTCTTACCGCAAGATCAAGAGCATTTATTATCTTTATGTTACCTAATCTGCCTGCCTTACTCGTGTTTGACTTATTGTTTGTGAGCACAATGGTTTTGTACTTTACCGCTTTCATTGTCACGCCATTTGCTAGCTAGGTATCTTATATATGCATGTTAATCTTTGTTAACTGCAACTGCAGGGCCTATAGGACTAACTCATGCTTCCATGTATAGTGTCCTGCTATATGGGGTGTGAGGATTAATAAAATTAGCATTTCATTTCTCCCCAACATTGTGATTTCTTTTCTTTTGAATAACCAATTGTTGTTTTATAACTGGCTAATTAGGTCATTAGTTCTTATCTTTATAACTGTTTTCTTGCTTATCTGTTTATCAAGCAAGTAGTGCACTACCCATTAATTTCATGGTGCCGCTTTTATGTTCATGGGTTTCCTTATTAATTAATAACTTACATTCCTTGTGTGTCTATTACTCTTGGTTGTTTTGCAAGCTGTCTTGCAGAATTTTCGAAAAGACTGAAGCAAATAATTTTTTTTCTTTTTGTTTGCAGTTGATGCCATAAATATTTAGTGAACTTAAAGATATGGCTGTTAGCTTCAGATACTGGGATGATTGTGTTGCTCCCCAGGACTTGGAGACAATGTGGAAGGATCCTGAAGTGAAAAGCGAATGGATTAATGCTGGAGAGGACGAGGAATCAAAAGTTCACCTTTCGCGTGATCCTGATGGTCACCCTTATTTGACACAAATTGAAATGAAGGTAAGTTGCAATTAAACTCCAGAGCATAGACAGTATATACAGAGTAATTTGAATTTACGGCACACTAAATGCAACATAGAATAAATATAATTTTCCAATGAAATAGTGTAGTTGGCAAGTATGAACATAGACATATGACATGAACCTCTAGTGCATCAAATTTCACGGTCAAGGAGGTTGAAAGATATTGCGATTTAGTTAACTTAATAACTTTCTCCGTGTGTATATTTTCTGGTTTCCAAATGAATTTTAAATTTCTGTGATTTTATTGCATTTATTTGATTTTGAATACTTAAAGGATAATTTTCGGTGAAGCATTTTTATGTGTGGATTATTTGGCTTCATTATTAACTTTTGCACTCAATATAATATAAATCATGCCTCGTTTTTCAGGCTGTAGCTGGGATAATTGTCCACAGGCATTATCTTTCCCAAATTGATTCGGTATGTAAAGTTAGAGGCTTTATGTTTTACTATTCTCAAATACTCTTCGACACCCATCAGATATTTTAAGTGTTATGCCATGGAAATTTATGCATTATTTGAGATTTATAAATTTTAAAATTATATTTGTATCGTATACCATACAATTTAAATTTAAAATAGAAATAATAAACAATTTATTCAACGATTTTTATTATTATTATTATTATTATTGTACATGTTTGCTTTTAAATCTTTTATTATCTTTTTTGTTAGACATTTTAAATAATGTTTTGTCATTGTTGTTATAATTTTTTGAAATGAACTATGTTTTTTGGAAAGTGATATTCAATTTGGTAAAGATATACGTAAATTTGTTATTAGATGTATTTATGTATTATAGTTAATGACTATATATTTATACTATCTATACTTATATATAATTAGCAAACTTGAGATATCTTGTAGTTTGTAATATACTATCTATACTAATGATACTATTTTGTAGTAGTAGTTTGTTAATAGATATTAACGGTTATATGTAATACTAATTTATAAAGATACATAAAAGTACATTTTGAAAATAATGACCAATTTTAACATTTACGATAAGCATTTACTAACTGGGTATCAATTTTGTGTGACAAACTCCTTTGGTAAGTGCGCATCTTCGTAAAAACAACAATAGAGTTGGGCATTTGAAAGTTGAGTATCCCGTATATCAAATACCCATTTGGCATATGTATATCATGTCTGAAAAAGTAAAATCAAAACAATCCAGTACTCCATCTCCAAATGTGTAACACTGAATACCATATTAAGTTACGTGAAATGCATATCTTATCGGTCTATGTTGGACACCATTTTCATAATAGCTATTTGTGTTACAGAAGCTTGTAAAAGCCATCATGTATGATATGGTATAGCAATAGGAAACTTGTTATCCTAAATTAATAAAATTTTGCTAGAATTTTAATCATGGGTGAATAGGTAATGGGTAGGACAAACTGGGATTGCATTGAGTTTTCATGTTTATTTCATATTCTTAGGATATGTTATGCGCTATTGCTGAACTTGAAAGTGATAGACAACCCATATGCACACAATACATAAAGAAGTCAAAAGCTTCTACAATGGGTATCATGCAAATTTTACCAAAAACTGCGGAGTGGTTGGTCAGGTATATACCAAATTACACATAGTGGTTTACTGGTTTGTTGCAAAACTGTGTAAAATGAAAAACTGTAAACCATTTATTTCTTGCAGAGATTTGGGATACAATGCATATCAAATTGAGGATTCAAACACGTTATACAAGCCTTTTGTAAATGTTTATTTGGGTGCTGCCTATCTTAAGTGGTTGTCAACATATGATCATAAGTAAGTTAAAAGAAATTAATTATTTTGGCTCAATAATTTTATATAAATTATTTTTTTATGGCTTTTAACAACAATGTTTTGCGGATGATGCTAGATCGAGTAATTTATTTGTTTTGCAGAGAAAGAAGTGAAGAGTACATGGTGAGGGCTTACAGAGGTGGTATAAAGAAGGCCAATCATAAATCAACTTTACCATATTGGAAACGATATCTTTCGGTCAAGGAAAGTCTTCCATCAAGGTAGTTGCTTATTCGATGGTGTGAAATTTCACCATGTTTAAAACATATCCTAATGTTTATAACACTTGTGTGAACTTGGACAATTTTGATTACTAATATCAACCAGATGCCTAGATGAGATACATATCGAGCTGCTTCAGTCGGTTAAATTGAACCATCTTGATAAAATTACACTCGATTAACTTCCATCATAGAGCATGTGATGCAGGACAACTTGAGGAAGAGAACGATTATGATATAAAAATAATAACAATAATAAATTTGGGTGGATTAACCGTAGATCAAAGGGGTCCCAACCGCATAATGGAGCAAAACTAAGGATCACGGCCTTAAACAAACAAGAGGCCTAATTTTTATATTCAATAATATCTCAATAATTAGGTCTAAATATTATGTGGGGATTACACCACTTTTATAGAAAGAGGAACCTAATAATATAACCTAATGTACAAAGGCCCTTGATGCAGGACAAGTTGTGGAAAGATGGAATTATTGAACAAAAACAAGAATAAGATAAACTTGGGTGGATGCAGAACACCCACTACTCAAAGGGTTTCCCAACCGCGGAAGGGAGAAAAGTTGTAGATTGCAACCCAAAAGAAACCTAATTTAATATTTCAATAATATTTGAAAGGTCAAGTCTAATCAAATATGTAGGGATACAAATGTTTATATAGGGAATAGAAACCCTAATAAAATAACCCAGTGAACTAAGGGTCATTAACAATTGGGCTTTATTATAAATAAACTAATTATTAAATACATATAAACTATTTAATAACATATATATAAATTCTTCAATTTCGTTCCTCGTCATTTTCCCCTTGTTGGAGAAAACTCGATCACGAGTTTTGTAAAACTCAAGAATTACGCAAGGATGAGATGGAACCAAGATGGACTTTATGCTCTTCAAAAATGGTCGAGGTGCAAATAACTCTGAAAACTAACGAGCAAGCGAAGGAGGCTTAGGCAAGTACTCCGGAATGAAGAAGTCGATGTGTTCACCCTCAAAAATGTCATCAACCACTTGCTTTTCTTGAACAAGCGAAACTTGTTCCACGTGAGATTCTTCGTGAGAAACATCTTCACTATCATGTTTCATGCAACTCAAAAAATCTGGTACGATCACATCATCATCATTCAACTGATTTTCTATATTTGCATCTTCAATTTGCTCGACTTAAATTTCCCATTTGACCTTTTTCTCATTCTCCAAATGTACAAGATGGTGCACTTGAGATGTGAGAGTCTCAAGAGTCCTCTTTAGTTCATCATTTGCATGTTTTAATTCCTCATTTGCACGTTTTAGTTCCTCACTTGCACATTCGTACCTTTCTTTACTCAACTCAATTTTGAACTTCTTTTTCAACCTTTTTAAATTCATCATATTGAATATCTAACTCCATCAACGTAAGATTATATCCAAGTAACCTACGTTCACGATAAAAAACATAGACTTCATAGTGCAACACATCACATTCATCCTCAAGACAACAAATATTATATTTGATCCCCTCAATTGCAGACTTTAAGCATTCAGACATAATTTAAATCACGCAAATAGGGGCTGATTTTTCAAATGCAGAAGTTGCAAGGGTTGGAATATCAAAAATCAGAAATTGCAGGGGTCTAACTGTATTTTCAGAAACTTCAGGGTACCTAACTGTATTTTGACAAAAAATATAAAGAAAAAGAATTAAGGTTACCCTTTTTTTCGAAACATAGCAGCCTTTAATGGAGAGAAGTAACACCCTCTATATATTTCTTCTTCTTTCCTTCTTTCTTTTCTAACGTCTTTATAAGATGTTCCAGTTTTCTTCTTTTGATTTTTAATTTGTTGTGAATAGCAACATCAGGATGAACAATACTTTGGCAGTAAACATTAACTTTTCAGGCAGTGAACAATAATTTTATTTTATTTTCGAAATCCAAGATCTCAGCAACTAAGAAATTGATGGAGATGTCTGGCTCTAATACCACCATTTGATGCACGACAACTTGTGGAAAGAGTACCCCAAGGGTTTCCCAATCGCATAAAGGAGAAAAGATATGGATTGCAACCCATATGAGACCTATTTTAATATTTCAATAAAATCTGAAAATCAAGTGTAGTCAAATATGTGGGAATTACAATGATTATATAGAGAATAGAACCCTAATAAAATAACCTAATGGACTAAACCCCGTAAATAGTTGGGCTATATTATAATTAAATTATTTAGTAAATAAATTCCTAGCCCTACATAGAAAACATGTAAATAAATTATTTAATTATCTCCGAAGTTAATACAGATAAACTAAATAATATAACATATATAAAAATTCTTCACGAACCTCATCAGCCCGTAAATAATTATTTTTATTACAAATGAACTACTTATTTTATAATCTACTAACCCCGCATATAAAATAAATAGATAAATACACTTTTATCTCTATAATAAATATATTTAAATGAATTAATAACATATATAATAATTCTTCACTTTCGTTCAACATCATCATACAGTTGTTGCATCTTATAAAAATAAAGAAAAGGTTTTTTTAATTTGTGATAAAGATTTATCTTATTGATATTCATGCGTGCTTTTTGTAATGAGACATTGAGATTATCATGGAGATTTTCTTTGTCCAAAGACATTCGCGAACAATATGTCATAATATCTTATATAACATAGTGCATATTAACATAGATGGTTTCATGAAATTGAATCCGAATGAGAACTCTAATTTGTATCAAACCCATAATGTTTTTGCAGAAAAGTTTTTGACGTTCGATCGACGCTAGCGGGTTCATCTTCTACTCCCCCAGATATAAATAAACAAAGTATATATCTTGAGCAATTAGAGCTTGTTTTATTGCATTTATTTTTTTCTCCCAAAGTAAATAATTTGATGGTTGTCATTTTATACCAAACAATTGAAACATTTGCAATTTCATTCGGTACCTCATTCTCTTTTTAAGTAAATTGCACTTTAATGGCATGTGCTTTGATAACGTGGCATTTTGATGGCTACTTTATAATAGTAGACACTAGAATTATTTAAAATTTAAATTAATAGAGATTATGAACTTCTATCAATATTGTAAGTGTTGTTAACTGAGTATAGGGCATGTTTCCCATTTATAAACCTCATTTCATCTATAGCGGTACCTAACATCAACTAAGGTTTCCTTAGTTTATTTCTCACAAAAACCTCATTGGTTGTCTTGATATTATCATCAAAGCTATATAAAATATATGATCAACATAATCACCAATCAAAGGAACCAAACTCCTAAAACACATATCATTATTATTAATCCAAGGAACTAGAACCCTTAAAGTACATATGGAATTCGGTGTTAATAATATATAAATACATAGCGGCTACCGTTTTCACATGAAAGAACTGATTAATTGATTTAAGAACATTTTTTAATCCCAGCTTCCCTACACACTCTATTAACAACTTATTGATACAATCAAATTTTGTAACTCAACTTCGAGATTAGGATCCAAAATTATCTTGTTATTGTTGTTGCTCATATAGTTAGGGTGGTGGAGACATTCAACTTACCGACATGATTGAGTTTAAAACTGGAAGATGCTCGTATGGTCATCCAAAGTGCTTGAACTCAAGTTTCAGGTAAGTTGTAAATCCAATTTATATCTCAATCTATTCATAAACTTTGCATGTTATTTGATATGTACATATACATAATATAATAGACAAAATGGTGAATAAATTGGTCTAGATCTTTGGATTAATCAACTTAAAGAAATTGTTTATCTTTTTTAACTTAACTTGGTATTCACGTATATGTATAGATGTTGACTACCGAGAAAAAAGTGGTTTCTTGTTTTTTACGTGAATTGCACTCTGCACCCTTTATCTTCAGGTGCTTTACGTTTTGGTCTCAAACTATTAATTTTGGCATAATGCACCTCAAAATTTTATTCTCGCTGAACTTCTCATCATTTTGACTAAAGTTTTCAATTGAACGGGTTCAGGAAATGATATTAAATCTCATACCCTCCCAGAAATAGAAACTTTAGCCCCATATCTGCCCCATTTTCCTGCGGAAATTTATTTCTAATCCCAACCCCTCGGGGAAATGTTGATTTATTGCACCGCTTTGTTTCGTCCTCTCTCTATAAAAAATAAATATTTTGACTAAATATTTCTCTTCTATTAAAATCTAAATTACAAAAATAATGAGTAAAATGTATTATAAGTTTATAAAGTTTTAGAATTATTAATAACATGTCATATTAAATATATAAAAATCATAAAAACAACTATACATACATGATATGTAACCATATCATATAATATAACACATTATAAATTATATATGAGTATAATATAATATTTTTAATAGATATCAATTCAATATAGTACTCGTAACAATTATGTTATATTATATATAGAGAAAAAGGGTCACCTCTAGTGCAAAATATTATCCACAATTTGTAGGTAATACTATACATTCTCTCCACCCCAAATTGTTACTGTCTAATAAACAAAATAAGTCAAAATATAACATCTCTCACTTGACGTTTTTGTCAAACATCCTTTATTTGGCTTCCACTTTTTGCCAAATCTATAATTACTAAAATTTTATAAATCGCCACTCATATTATTATTTGGAGTTACATTGTAGAAATGTTTTCACAAGAATACCTTTTCGCTAAGAATAATGCAACTGTTAGGTTAGGGAACTACATACAAATTCGAGATTCACAACACACCAATGCAGATCACACATACGACAATCGATTAGTTGACAAGATCCACTAAAGCGCGGTCACACGTTATTCAAGTATTACTTCTACTTCTATCAACAATAAGTAAAAGCAAGACAAGATTACACAAATTTTGACGTGGAAACACCCACGTCCCAACTTGTATTATTAATCAAAACAGTTATCAATAATACATCCAAACAATGATGATGCCTAAGCCTAAAAATACTCAAGCATCCGCTCTCGAGCGATACCTAAGTCTACATCTTAAGCACTCATACTAAACAAATACGATATGACTATGTTTATATAGTCATCCCAAACTTAGCCACCAAGACTTACCATACTGGTTCTACAAGTCTTCCCATACTTGTTAAACAAGTCTTTCAATTCTTGGTGTCTAATTACCCAACTTAATGACCAAGACATACCATATATAATAATTGTCTACACATACAATTATTACCAAAACAATATTAATCACCCAAGCTCGTATCACCATATTGGGTTGAAACCCAACAATCCTCCCCTTCAACCCAATACCCATACCGGATTGAACGGTAACCATCAGCGACATCGACGTCCATCCGCCATGCCTCCCCTAGAACAAGAATTTCCTCCTATTGTTCTTCCAATCTTTGAGTGTCGCTAAAACTCGTATAGTGACCTCCAAACCACCGTTCTTCAACATAATGACGTATCCATCTTCAAAATCACGTGCATCAACCACCACGAGTGCCCTTCCATCAGTCGAGTCACCCGATCCTTGCTTCATCAATCTTTCGACCTGTAGAACAACACTAGAATCATCCAAAATTTTCACCTGGTTGATCAAGCCATTAAAACAATTGCGATGATCCCTTCCATCTTCTTTCATCACGAGCCCGAACAAATTGATCCACGGTGCAAGTCAACCGTCATACTGCACGTAACTTTGTCTCTTCCCACGTTAGTAGGCTTCTTGTCAGCAAATCCTTCATTGTACTCCGCCATATCAATTGAATCTCGAACTCTCCCTCAACCTCATCCATCTCGAACCTTGGCTCTAATACCACTTGTTAGGTTATGGACTACACACAAATTCGAGATTCAAAACACATCATTACAGAGCACACATACAACCAATCGATTAGTTGACAAGATCCACCAAAGCGTGGTCACACGTTATTCAAGTATTACTTCTACTTCTATCAACAATAAGTAAAATCAAAACAAGAACACAAATATTTGACGTAGAAACACCCACGTCCCAACTTGTATTATTAATCAAAACAGTTATCAATAATACATCCAAACAATGATGATGCCTAAGCCTAACAATACTCAAGCATCCGCTCTCGAGCAATACCTAAGTTTACATCTTAAGCACTCATACTAAATAAATACGATATGACTATATTTATATAGCCATCCCAAACTTAGCCATCAAGACTTACCATACAAGTCTTCCCATACTTGGTATACAAGTCTTCCAATTCTTGGTGTATAATTACCTAACTTAATGACCAAGACATACCATATATAATAATTGTCTACACATACAATTATTACCAAAACAGTCTTAATCACCCAAGCCCGTATCACCAGCAACTATAAAACTTATGGAAATGTATGTCACATAACCACTTCACTTCTTTCAACACATTCAAGTTTCTCACTTTCCCAACTTCAACTCTATCAAAATTAAACAGGTGTCCCGAAGTTCAGTTCTTATTATCAATATCACATCTGATATCTACACCATAATAAACAATAAATCTAGGCACGTCTGCCTAATATACCAATTTATTACACAACGTACTTTACAAGTACTTGATCATGATCTTCTTTACAACCTCTCACTAGGCTCAATCAGAATTGTTTAACCATTGACTTACAAGACTAACTAAAATTGCGAAGTCAAGTCAATTGATTTAAGAACATAAAATATATCGAACTTCCGACTACTTGCGCATATGATACATTCAATGTTTTTTTTCCTACTTTAACCGTTTTCCCATTACCAATCGGGTTGGCACCGAACTGCAATTCTGCATCATAAAACGATTAAGCATTTTACTCAATACCTTTGCTGGTTCAAATTCAATATTCAAATTATTTCCCTTTAATTGGAATTTCTTGAACTTCTCAAATTTCACCTATATTTATAATCTCAACCTTCTTACTAATGTCTAACTTAGTTTTGTTGAACGTTTTTATATTATTCCCGCTAATAACTTTAAATTTTCGATATTAGCGTAAATAGACTCCTACTTATCGAGGTGCAGACACAATTTATCGAAAACAGACTCCCACTTTTCGAAGTGCAGGCACAATTATCTAAATCTTTCTCGATATAAACATTTCTTCTTTTGTAAGGAAAACCTCAAACAACTGAGCACACCTCAAATTTAGTAATACACATATCAAACGTATCTCTTTTTTCCAAAAATTAATTTACAACCTATGAATTTTTATTTTTATATATTCAGTAGATCACAAAACTCCCACATTTGATTATATTCTAGGGATTTAGTTTCATTTTTCTTGACTTCCATCATAAGTCAATTTCTTGCGATCTTATGGCTTCCTCATATACTCATGTCTAAAAACAAAGATACTTAACTCTCATATACATTAAAGTCAATCACCCACCTTTATAAAATTCTGGATCTCTTATTTTCAATCATATACTATGGTTCATTATCAATATTCAGATCCGTTTTATTATTCTCGACATGATCTAGTCCAATCCACATTATTGCAAAGTAGGAAAATAAATTATTTGATAGAGTTTGTAAAACTCCAGAAAGAGAAAAAAACGGAATTTATATAGAAAATGTAAATTCTCGTATTTTCCCCCACTGGGATTGCAAACAAAAACCATACACACCCACCATATTTATGTGTAGCAAAATTTGTATTTCTTGGTCACTATCCCATTGCGGGTTTGTTTCATGCGGGTCTGGTTAAGGGTAGGTTCCTATTTTCCTTGTCCCGTCAAAAAACCTACTTTTGAGTAGTGTCCACTAAAAAATAACACTTATCAAATGTTTGAAGGAAAATTCGGAATACTTGTTTTGAACCGTTTAATCAAAACATTCCATTTGTATAAGTATATTGGCCCACTTTCAATATATATTTTTCTGAAGAAATAATCATATTAAATAATAAATAAGTATACACAAATATTATTATGAAAAAAAGTATTTAAATTATATTTGATTCTCCACCATACAAGTAATGTCAAGCACAGTTTATAACTTTTAATTCGAGTAAGTGCACTTTGTGTACTCGCATTTAACCCAAGACGCCACTTGCAATACTCTAGTTCAAAAACGAGCACTTGAAATATCTATTTTTATATTTCATTACACTTTGTTGCATTTCGTTAATTTCGGTAAACTTTGTTAGTAATTTAGGAGGTAAAATGCACTTTGTGTACTCACACTTTACTCAAGAAATCACTTGCAATACTCTAGTTTAAAACTTAGAGTAAAGTGCGAGTAAATAAAATGCACTTTAGAGTACTACGAGTACACAAAGTGCACTATACTCCCTAAATTACTAATGGAGTTAATACAAGTTAACGGAATGCAACAAAATGTAATGAAATACAAACATTGATATTTCAAGTGCTCGATTTTGAACTAGAGTATTGCAAATGGTGTCTTGAGTAAAGTGTGAATACACAAAGTGCACTTTACTCCTTTTAAATATATATAATGTTAAATTTTTAAAATTAATAAATTGGCATTATATTCGAATAATTTCTAATATTTCAATCATAACTAATAGCAAGGAAAAAAGATAAAAATTTATTCATTAATTTATAAATAGACAACATTATATTAAAACAATACCTTTAAAACTATTTTTAATATTATTTATAAGGCTTTTTTGTTTTTATATTGTTTTAAAAAATAATTAATACGGATTGTGTGATTCTAGCAACCATTCACGTCGAACTCCAAACTTTTGTCAATGTTAACTGTAGTCACCCCAATCACCCACTTTCCGCTTCCCTATTGTAAAACTTACCCACACTACATACATTTATATTGATCTCAACCAAACAAACAATTTTTCCTTCAATTATATTTATCTCAACCCAATGCCAACCTATACCATCAGCCATCAAATTTCGATGATAATAAACCCAAACAAAATCACTCCTTGGAAAATATTATAATCATTGCCAAAAAGGAGAATCGTTACAATCACAACAAAATCATCATAATTTCATTATGCTGCTTTGTATGAAAGCAAACAACGTCAATGGTCGGGCAAGACCATCTTCTTGTAAACAACTCTCTCCCAGATTTGCATTGAATGCAAAATTATTGATATGACCTTCACATTTAACGTTGTTAGTCTCTAACGGAGACCGGTCAATGGGGTGTAAACGAAGGGAGAGTTAAAGTCTTGGAATGCATTATGTCAAAATTAATAGTTTGAAACCAAAACATAATATATTCTTTTTGACCTTTATTTTATGTGTATTTAGTTGAAATCCTAACGATGTTTGAAGATTGCTGAATATCGATAGAAGCCCTTTAATTGCCTTAAAAAAAAATATTAAGTCACCAAAGTGTTGACTATTATGAAGTAACTACCTAGCTGCCACAAAATTAAAGTACATATCATTAAATTTACTTTTTTCCCATCGAGAAATTGAGGTTGTATAATCAGATTACAGATGAACAAAGCACATTTTTAAAATATCACGTTAACTCCTAAAAATTTTGGCCATCATATATAATGTTGTTGCGGTGAGAGTAAAACTTTACCCATGCGGATTATATGTCATTAATTGATTGACAAGCTACTTGATTTAAATCAAATAAATAAATTTGGATACTTGTTTGCAGATTTAGGCTAAATCGTGTATTTCACTTATTGTACACAATTTTTATAAAGATCTTCCCGTGACACAATTATTCTTTCCAAATCATTTGGTTTTACGTTCTTAGCTTGCTTATTGAAATTAAAAAATTAGAGAATCGTTTCATCAATATCATAGTTTACTTGTTAATTATTTACTAAAATATTACATCTGTATCGAGAATGACTACTTAGTGATTACTTGAACTTTACATGATGGAGCAGATAACATCAATGTAACATGGGACTCCAGGGCTTCTCGTGAAGATATGGATGAGATGTGGAATAAATCTTTCATTCGTAAAGAGTGGACTAAATGTGGAGAGAAACGTGGAAGAGTAAATATTTCTCATGATGCTAATAGAAGACCTTATGTCTCTCAGATCGAAATAAGGGTAAGATCAACTTAGCAAGAACTTTGAGGAATTTTCACAATCTTGTCTGTTATGATATGGCATATCTGTTGAGTGATTCATTTGTTCTAGTATCATAATATCATGACTCATTTCTTCATTTTAAAATAATTATGTATTTTTATTTAGGTGTTTTTTATTAGACACTTGTCTACTTCGATACCAAAACTTTAAACAGAATAATAATAATTCCCTTTAAGACCAACTATGTTCTAACTCGACAAGTATCATTTTTATTAGATCACTAATATTTGCATCTCTCTGCAGGGGGTTGCTGAGATTATTCTTTCAAAACACTTTAGCACACAGAGATTGAAAGCTGTAAGTCTGAAGATTATTGTGTGTTACATTGCAAATAACATATTTCATATTTATGTGGATAGCCAAAGAAACAGTTTATCAGTTGGGAGTTGGTCATTTTTACTATTATTCCAAAAATTTACATTCTGTAGACATTTGATTGTGTATGTACTACTAAAAAAAAAGAACCAATGCACTAGTTTGGAGTATCTCTTGGTTATTCTAATATTACAAACTAGATTATATATCTCAGTTCCGTAGTAATATATCCTGCTCATCCTTAGGATCATACAAGTCCTTCGGCATATTATTATTCACTGTTATGTTTATAACCTTGAGACCGGCCAATCAAAGATTATATTCAACCTATATGTTAACCACGTTTTTTTAAATTTCATTCTTCCAGTCAATTTTGTGTGCTATTGCTGAGATCATAAGCATGCGTTACATGAACGGTGTTGGACAGCGTCCTGGATTGATGGGAATAGATTACCCGACAGCTCAATGGCTCTACAAGTATGTAAATGGCTTTGATATTGATCTGTTTAAATATTCCATCACTTTTCCTGAAAAGTTTTTTTCTGAGTTCTTAATACCCTTTAATACAACTTCTTAGAGTTAGAACATGGAATTTTCAGAATCTTGATGCACTGTGTGCTGTTTGTCTGTATGTTAGAGGCATGCTAAAATGTGACTGGTTCTGTGAAACTTCTGTCTAGGGACTTGGATAACAAGGCATATAACGTGGAATCTGTTGAGGACCTTACAAGACCTTTTGTCTCGATGTACTTTGGTGCAGCCTACATATCTTGGTTAGCAAATTATGAAGGGAGGTCAGTTCTTTGTCAGTTTAACTCATAGCATAATGAGAATCTATTAGAGTTTAATCTTATTATCTGGTGTCATCATCAGTGAAAGGAGTCCCCAATTTATTGTCCAAGCTTATTTTAACGGACCACAGAATGTAAACCTCAAGGAGACAGATCCATCTTGGCTTAAGTTTGAGGAAGCATTAAGTCATTACGAAGACTTAAACAAGTATGAGAGATCACTTTGCGTACAAAACTATAATTATCTAACGTTTGTCTATGTTAAATCACAAATAAGCTCATTTGTGCAGGGCTCAAGGAGACTGTAGCATATTATGATCAGATAACAGGATTTGCTTTACTATAATCCGACGTCCATTCTCTCATAAATTGGGAAGTATAATCTGCCAGTAAAACCTCCAACCAGTACCTTCAACCAGCTTTATCTTATCAAAATATACTTGGAGCCAAATATAAGAATACATATGTGTATACATACATAAATGGTGTGATGAGATGAATTCATGAGAACCAACCAAAAGTACTTCAATGCATGTACTTGGTGTTTTTCTAAAATTTATTCTGACAGCTTGAAAATATATAATAAATTTGTATTTCTACATCTATTGAAGTAGTATTTTATATGCCGGCATTGTTAGGGGGGTCTTGTTCATTTACTTAGATCTATCCCAATGAGCCGTCTATCGAACCGTTGCAATTGATGTTCGATCCCGAAAAGATCTCCGCCAGGTTTTTATGATCCGACAAAAAATCAAAGTTATTTAAACGTTCCTGTCATTCTATATTTTCATATTTGAATTTCATGATCTTCAGGTTTCAGCTATAATAAGCATGATATACATATATATTATTAACTACTCCCTCCGTACCAGCTGAAAGTTAACATTTCGAAGAGGATGTTCGACACGCATTTTAATGATCCTTTAAAATATAGTTTCATTAATTATTTTAAATTTTTTTTCTTCTGAATAAAAATTAAATGTTTGGATTTTTATTCAAAAAAGAAAAAAATTAAAAATAAATATTAAAACAATATTTTATATGAGCCTAAAATGTGTGTCGAGCCTTCCATTTCAATTGTTAACCAATGACGGGAGTAATTGTCCAGATGTACGGGTGATTATGACAACTTGAAAATATTAGTTATGTTTCAATCTGAAAGGCCAAACTCAGTTATTTTATGATTGGAAAGGAAATAGCTAATATAGAAGTTAAAATTAGTCGACCGTCCATATTTACATCTAATTAATTAATTACTACTAATATTTATTCTTTGTGTATCATCCATTTTTTTATATTTTATTTTTTGGATGTCCTTTTCAGTTTTTTACATTCCAAAATTTTTATAAAATAGTAAATTTTTATAATATAAAAATTAACACACACTACTTTATTTCATTTTACTTATTTTATATAATAAATATTGACGAGTCTCATCACTTTACTCCTTCTTTTTACTTTTCTCCACTATTTTATCTATTTTTCTTAATCTCTGTGCTCAACCCAAATATAAAACAACAATCGGGAAGGAGGGAGTATAATTTTTGATGAAGTATATAATTAAATTTTGTGTCAGCCAATTTATAACTGTAGTATATATCGAATATCGATCAGCATAAATTAATTTTATATGAAAAATGCTAGAGGCACAAAATTTGGTACAAAAAATTGTTACCGAATGACATGACAACTCCTGATTCGTTATAATAATAAGTGGACCCTGCATTCACATAAATAACATCAATTAAAATATTTCAAACTGCCACATCACTCATGCCATGTCATTTGATAACAATTTTTTGTACTAATTTTTTTGCCTTTAGCACTACTTATTTTATATTGCATAACAAACCGACAATATAGTCAATCACATGGAAATTAATATCTTAGTGTTTAAAAGAGTACTAAAAGTTAAGTTTTTCTGATATGTCACGCCAAGTTGCCAACTGTGCAAGTACAACTACTCTACTGCATTTTGTTTTCCATCTCTGCAACTTTCTTTCCATTTTCTTTTTTAAACTTAGAGGTTCATTTACGTGGGTATTTGAAATACTTGGGAAATGATATTTAAAATACTTGTTTGGTTGAACAAAAATACAGGTATTATAAGTTATTGAGAATTAAAAATACCCTATAACTTAAGAAGTTGTTTACCCACCACTAGGTTATTCAACTTCATGTATGAACAAAACAAAATAAATCATAAAATTAGAAATAAGATATAATATATTTAATAAAATTAGTGCTTAGCTTTATTTTTAGTTCATTTATATTCTTATTAAAATTTATTATTTAAATATACACTTTCTTTTCTTTTAGTTTCTAACATTTTTTAAAAAATATTTTTTAACCATTTAGGAAAGAAAATTTTATTTTATTGTTTTGTAGTAAAGTATAAGATATGTGAAGATAGCATTACTTAATAATTTTTTTTTTGTTATTTATAAGCCCAGACCCCCTTTTTATTTGACAAGATTTCAATTTTTAACATTCCATATTTTAAGATACAATAAAATGTTAGGTGTTTAAAATTTTAGTTAGGACTATTCTGAGTATTTTTAATCAAAAAATTTATTTTAATGTCAAGAATATGTATATTAAGACCTGATAAAAAAATAATTTGAATTTGATAAATACATACTTTTTGTAATTTTATATGTTATATGAAAGTAATAATTAAACTAATAAGATAAAGATAAGGGAAGTAAATTAACAGAAAGTGTAAAATATCCACTAAACATGTTTACTATTTCGAATAGAAGGGAAATGCAAATAACTATAATAACTTACTTCCTACAAGCAATCAAACAAGCACTTAGAATCGCAAATATGTACACCCTTTCGAATCTTTAAACTTTTCTCGGATATGATCGTTTTTCCACCCATCTAAATGAGACTTAAATCTGTAACAAAGGGGACGTTTGCAAATTGAAAGGTTTGGAAATAGGAGTTAATACGAATGAAATTTACACGAAAATATAAGAATTCGAAGAATATGTGATTTGCTTGTTCAAAATAAACTATCTTAAAATTCGTGCAAAAGCAGAGTTATTATTTAATTATTTATATATTTAATATTTTATTATTATTAAATTTGTTAAAAAAAATACATAAAATTAGAGATAGTATTTTCATTAGCACGTATAATTAAAATAACTAAACTTGTTCAAAATTAAAATAGATAATTAGAATTATAGTTTATATATATATTGTCATTAATACACTTACATTTATTTTCATAATTATGTTTTTTATTTTGATTCATTACCATAAATACAATTGATTTCATTAAAAATTTAGCAATAAATATTTATAAATTTCAATAAATGTGTAAAATCTTAAAAATTTTGAAAAATTATTACAATTATTAAATGTTTAAACATGAAAAAGTTAAGATACTTTAATGCTTATAGTTATGGTTAACATTTTTCTTAAAAATAAAGAATAATGATGGGATAGATTCTCAAAATTTAGCAGCAACGCCATGTATCAGAGGTTGGTTATAATTCTGCATTAACATCAATTACATCAATAAAATCATTTAAAAATGTCATATCATTA